>OX411335.1:22406844-23150728 GCA_948150665.1 Conistra vaccinii
CCTAGGACTAGTGGAGAGACAGGTTAAAGATCATTGGATGGGCATCTTTTTACGACGTCACCACTCGCCGTTATGTCGGTTCACATAGATCTTCGCTGGTGGTTCTTGAGGTGGGGTTACGCTGCTTTCTCGGCTTTTTTCAATATCGCTGCTTTGCTGTGCTATATTTAGCTGTTTCTAAGTCTTCGTCAGAGGCCTCGCTGCTATCCGTTTCAGGTTTCTTGTAGATCTCGCTGGCAGCCTTCATTATCTTGTTTCGGTCTGTAGCCGTGTCCCTCCAGAAGTTGACTTCCTTGTCGAAATAAATCGAGTCCTGTTTAATGTTGTCGTTCCATGTGTAGATTGGACGTCCTACTTTCTTGGATTTGGCCTTATACTGCATTGCTGCGTGTAGCAGGTGTAGTTTGCCTCGCCTGTGAACGTGTGCGAGATAGCACATTCTGTGATTCTTGATGCGTTTGGTTACTGTTTTTCCGTCCAAGATTTCGTGCATCTTCTTATGTCTTGGTTTGTTTCTGGCGTGGTTAATCAGGTCTCTCAAGATGACTCGCTCATATCTTCTCAGCCTTGACCTGTTAGCTTTGGTGATTGCCGATACTTTCAAACCGTATATCATACAAGGTACGATCACCATTCGGTACATTACTTAGACGAATGATCCTTGACTATTCATAGTTAAATTAAAACCTTTTTAAAAAATTTTAACAAAAAAATTAAAACCGACTTCCAAAAAAAATACTACAAAGTGAAAAATAACTTTAATTTCGGAAGTCGGTGGCAAAAAACGAAAATTAAAAACTAAAGACACCGACTTCCGAAATTAAAGTTATTTTTCACTTTGTAGTATTTTTTTTGGAAGTCGGTTTTAATTTTTTTGTTAAATTTTTTTATTAGTTTGATGTTCCCATTACGTTGTGTCAAGTTTTAAAAACTATAAATGTGACTAACAGTTCCTGTCAATGTCATCATTGCTATTTCCTGTATTCGGGTTAATATTTTACAATTGCATAAGTTGATAAAAAAAGCTATGCTAAGTGCCACACGTCTTTTTTTTTACCTTTTCTTCTTTTTTTCACTTTTTGGTTTTGTTTTGCGCTGCCTACTTCAACCATCTATTCAGTCTCGTTTAGCACAATCAATGTTGCTATATCTGATGCATCATGTTTATTATAAACTCCATATTATCTATATATATATATAAAAGGAGAAACTGATTCACTGACTGACATATCAACGCACAGCCGAAACTACTGGGACTAGGAACGTGAAATTTTCCACACAGCTTCCTTTAATAATGTAGGGGAGCACTAAGAAGGGGTTTTTGAAAATTCGACTTTTAAGGGGGTGAAAAGGGGGGATTTCGATTGTATGCAAAATCTTATTCCTTGAGTTAATAGACTTGAAACTTGGCACGAATACTTATCTAAGTAAATCATAAAGTTTGTTATTTTTAGTTTTTCTAAGCTACCCCCTAAACGGGGATTGGGGGGTGTCAAAGTTTGTATGAAAAAAAATTTACGCAAGGTCCGAATAACTCGAAACTCAGTATTTATACTTAACATCGAAAATAAAGAATAATGCGTATCAAGGTTTTTCGGAAACAACCCCTAACGGGGTGAAAAGGGTTAAAATATTTTAATGACGGCTGCGATTTACTCATTTTTCGTCATGGGTGTCGTTTTCGTAGTTTTCGATAGTGCTAAAGCCGATAGTGAGGTCAAAATGTAAATACAAGATGGCGGCTGCGAAAGTTTTCTTATTTTTCGTCATGGGAGTCGTTTTCGTAGTTTTCGATGGTGCTAAAGCCGATAATGAGGTCAAAATGTAAATCCAAGATGGCGGCTGCGAATTCTTTTTTATTTTTCGTCATTGGTGTCGTTTTCGTAGTTTTCAAGGGTGCTCAAGCCGATAGTGACGTCAAAAAGTAAATCCAAGATGGCGGCTGTGTTTTTTTTTTTATTTTTCGGCATTGGTGTCGTTTTCGAAGTTTTCAAGGGTACTGAAGCCGATAGTGACGTCAAAAAGTTAATCCAAGATGGCGGATGTGAATATTTAAAAAAAAATCGACATGGGTGTCGTTTACATAGGATTTCTAATGTGCTTAAGCCGAAAGGGAGGTCTAAATGTAAATCCAAGATGGCGGCTGCGACAAATTTGACATTTTTCGTCATGGGTGTCGCTTTCGTAGTTTTTGAGGGTGCTAAAGCCGATAGAGAGTACTTCGTACGAATACTTATCTTAGTAATAAATGGGGATTGGGGGTGTCAAAGTTTGTATGAAAGATTTTTTATGCGAGGTCTGATTTACTTGAAACTCAGTAATTTATACTTAAAACCGAAAACAAAGAATAACGTGTATCAATATTTTTCGGAAACAACCCCCCTACCGGGATGAAAAGGGTTGAAATATTTTATTTGCATAGCACTGACCTTTATCAAGATACACGTAACGACATCTATTTTTTGGAATTTGCTATTCACAATTGGGCCCGATAGGTGACGCTGCAATCGAAGTTCAAGACGGTATTCTGTTCATGACACGTGCACAATTTCTGAGCAGTACCTAAACTAACCTAACAAAAAGTACTAGGGTTTCATGAATTCACGATATAGTATTTCAATTATTAAACAATCAATCTGCCTAGCCTTTTCCCAATTATGTTAGGGTCGGCTTCCCGTGTAACCGGATGCAGCTGAATACCATTATTTTACATGGAGCGACTGCCTATCTGACCTCCACAACCGAGTTACTGGGTAATACGATACCCCTTGGTAAGACTGGTTGTCAGACTTTCGGGCTTCTGACGACCCGTTACAACTGTCAAAGATCCATGAATGGCAGCCGCGACCAACGGCTTAACATGCTTTCCGAGGCATGGAGGAGTCTCGGTATGTCAAGATGGTCAACCATCCACAGACCATCCACGGCAACCGTAGCTTAACCTGATGGGTCGACCCGTGCGGCTGTTATTACTTAGTTTCCAGCTCCTCTACAATTCTTCTCTCAATTTCTATCAATTCATCAATTTCTATCATTAGACATAGTGCACTATTTCTGAACAGTAACCTAACAAAAAGTACAATCATTACGTTATGCTACTAATAGGATTTGGCGATTTGGATTTAGGCGACAGATAGTTTATAACCTGGACAAAGAATACTTTTTATCCCGGTAGTACGTTTCCTTGGTTTTCCGACATCCACGCGAGCGAAGCCGCGGGAAAAAGCTAGTACGTAAATAAATCTCACGACACTTTTCAATCTCCAAGCTAAATCAACGCCACGAAAAAACAAAGCAAACACGTCCTCATATAGGTAGTTCTTTTCCCTTTTGTTTTTATCTCGAAACATATTATATTCAGGTCTTAGATCTAGGGTACATAAATTAATTCTGTCGTCTATCCCGCGGGAGGGGGAGGGGGGTGACTATTAACCCTTTGACCTAACCGCCTCACAGAGTAGATCGACTTTGAGTGGAAACTTTAATTGCGAAGCGGTTAGTTTTTTTTTGTTTTGTGTTTTAACTAAGATAATTTTCACGCTGTTTCAGGGTGATGTAAAAGTTTTCCTTAATAATATTATTCCTTTACTTTAATTTTCGCTTAAAGTGACTGGCTAGTCATTAAGTTTTCGACTATTGCTGCTCTCGACATTTTGTGAGCGTCGGTGTACCACCCTATTTATTTAAGGTTACGATTGTGCACAGTCACTCCATGGAAAATACTAGTACCTATTCAGCTACATTCAGTTAGATTGAAGTCTAACCGAATGTAGCTGAATAGGTACTAGACACACAGACATAGTTGGGAAAAGTATACACAGATGAGGGTCGTGCCCACTGCCTAAACTTTCTTACCACTTGAGCAAATCTCCAAAAATTATTGTCAACACAAGAGAAGATAAAAAACTTTTTTGCAAAAAATTAAACCGCCGAAAAAAAACTGAAAAGCGAAAAATAAAAACTTTTTTGCAAAAAAAAGTGAAAAATAAAAAATAACTATGTACACACATCAAAAGTGTCTAGGGATCAACATATATTTTTGCAATAACTTTTCTCCTGATTGATATTAATTAAAATTTTCTTTAAGGATTCATCAAATAAAGTCTTTTCGTTTGTCACAGTAACGATAAACCAAGTCACCTTTGCATTAATAAAGAAATTTGGCATTTTCCTAATAAAGGGATTTTTGACATTTGAACCACTAACATTAAAGTTCGAAAAAAAGACTGAAATAACAGTTTTCTTTAAAATTTTATTGGGTAACTTAAACAATTAATAATCCGTGTTTCTACCGCGAACACTAACAACACAAGAACATCGGTTTGGCATACTCAAAATGAGTTCATCCAAATCACGCTGTGGAATGGCCGCCCATGTTCGTTGCAACAACAAAAAAAGGTCTTCTTGCGACTGGATACCCTCCATATTCGGCAGAGCTCTTCTCTGTAGCATATCCCATGCATGCTCAATCGGGTTCAAGTCTGGCGACTGAGCAGGCCAGGGCAGGACATTGATGTTAGCTGCGGCGAGAGTCTGTCTTACAACTCTTGCGGTGTGCGGTCGTGCATTATCATGCATTAACTGAAATAAGGGACCGATTTGCACTTGTAGAGGAACGATGACGTCTGATACAATCGTCTCAGCATAAATTTGAGCGTTGAGGTTGCCTCTAATCCAAATCAACTCAGTTCTTCCGCCGATCCAAATACCCGCCCATACCATGATGGTTCCACCACTATAAGGATGGACTTCCTGGCAGGATTTTAATCGCTGTTGGCGTCCAGGGGTTCTCCAGTGTCGTATACGTCTTATATCCGGTCTCATACCAAAACGAGACTCATCAGAAAAGCACACGAAACGCCATTGTTCTTCTGCCCAATTTCTGTGTTCAAGAGCCCATTGATATCGAATCCTACGATTGTGCATTGCTATAGGTGGTACCCGTAGCGGTCTTCGGGAATGAAGGTTCACTTCATGCAAGCGGTTTCTGACTGTTTGGTCGCTAATTAAGTTCCCTGAAGAGTGATGAAGCCTCACGGCTAACATCATGGCGGTTATTGTTGGAGCTCTTCGAGCTAAGATTTGAATGTATCGGTCTTGTCTCCGTGTGGTGCAGCGATACCGTCCTCCATGGCGCTCAGCCACGGTACCAGTGCTTCGGTAACGTGTCCAAAGTCGACTGATAACACTATGACTTGTATTCAGAGCTAAAGCCACAGTACGTTGCCGGGAACCAGCTTCTATCATTCCCACGGCTCTGAGCATTTCTTCCCTGCTTAAATGACGTCGCTGCTCCATAATAACGTTGGTTTTAATCAGTAGTAGGGAAACAGTAGCACTAATAATGTCTTCAATGCGTTGTATGTTTTTATAGGGAAAATATTGACAGCTGATTTTCATCTTTTACTCGAATTTGATTCACAGTTCCTGATTCAAATTATGAAATGCACCAAAAAGGATCCATATAAATTTATAAAATCATAAATTTATTACAAAGCCACATCTCAATCTCAAGAAATCCGCATAAAAATGCTTGATCCCTAGACACTTTTGATGTGTGTATTTAGTGACAAATTGATGACCTTCAAATAACAAATTTTGAGGCGGCGCCTAAAACACATTCAACGAAGATCTATCAAGCTAACATTTCACGCTTTATGTAATTATAATATGTTTGTTTGGCGTGTGTGCGAAATTACAACAGAATCGGTTCACAGTTGAAAATTCAGTACGTGTAACATCAAGCAACCCCAATTTTTTACACTTAGGGGTGGGTTTCAATTTTTATTTTTTTATGGGACCAACTTTGAGGTATACCCTTCCCAATAAAAAAAGAATCGTTCAAATCGGACCACTCAGTAAAAAGTTAGGCGTGGTCATACATAAAAAAAAAAAAAAAAAAAAAAATATACGTGTCGAATTGAGAACCTCCTCCTTTTTTTTTCGTCGGTTAAAAATCACTTACATATACATAATATCACTTAAAAACTTATCCCTTATAAACATATCCATAACCTTATCAACAACCATATTATAAATCTACATTAACTTTTCCTATCCAAACCTTCCACCCAGATGCTAACTATTCGGAAAGCATTTAAGCAATCAATATTCAAGTCCACAATATCCTGAACGAGGGCCCGGGCAATAAAACTTGCCTCAAGTTGCGTACGATACATAAAAGACTGCCTTCCAACATTCTTAGCCTGATGCTTGGAGTTTCGAGAATAGCTCGAAGTGGGGAAGAGTTGGGATTAAGATTATTTATTTATTTATAACGGTACACCAGCTTCTGTTTATCTCAGACTTACTCAGTCGCCGGTTACAGGTTAACCACCATTTTCAGATATAGGTGAAGAATAAAAAAAACTAATAAATCTATAGAGTATAGTGGCTCTAGAATTTAGATGATGATTCCCTTTGCACAGCAGAAAATTAAATAGATGAGATTGTAACATTTGTAACACAAACGTTCTTGATTTTTTTTGTATGGCTTCTGATTTAATTAGGTGAAACTAGATAATTAGAAATATGAAATTTATTTAATTTATTCGAAATTATGTAGGCAGTTTTTCATCTCAGTTTATACAGTAGAAAGTCTTGAAAAATTAACGTTTGCGGTAGTTGAAGACGTTCAATATTGTTATTTTATTGTGCCACCTGACCTCACAATATTTTATTTTACATGATATTTGTTGTAGAAGACCGTTCTGGAATATGAAGTGATCTTTTCCTGTAAAAAAATATCACCTATCTATAAACTGACCGCAGAAAGTACAGCTTGACCTGGAACGGTTATCTCCTAAAGCCTTTTCTCGAACCATTTAACTAATATCTGTTAAAAACTTGCTATAGATTACACAAAGACAAGATTAAAACAATTTATTAAAACTCCTTATTTTGTGGTGTAAACAATTTGCTGATAGAATTTCTTATACAAGCTATTTTCGGAGCCGTTCACTAAGGCTAAGTAATTATTTGACCTTCGCGAATTTCGACCGCAATACTGTTTCGGTAATTTATCATTTTTATTATGAAGTTTTCCGTATCTTTTATTTTTTGGTCTAATATTTTACGGACGATTTTTATTATCAGAATCTGTTCATCAGCTTTATTATTATCTCGATAAGTCCTCTACTCTGCTAACTTAAGCCCCGTTTCTATGTCAAAATTCCGTTTATCAAGCCTTGTGGAAACCACATTAAGTACAGTCGGGGAAATTAATCGATAAGCAAATCGACATACCTACTTCGTCAATTTGATATTATAGCCGTTTCATACAACTGTCAAAGGATGACAGTTGTGATTTGAGTCTGCGGACAATTTTAGTTGGTAGTCAATTTGCTTTACTAAGAAAGAGCTCGTGGCTAAGTAATAACAGCCTCATGGATCGATTCATCAGGTTTAGCTACGCTTGCCGGGGTCGCTCCGTGGATAGGTGACCATGTTTACATAACGAGACTCCTCCAAGCCTCGGAAAGGTCATTCGTGGATCTTTGACAGTTGTTACGAGTCGTCAGAAGCCCGAAACTCTCTGACACCAGTCTTATCAAGGAGTTTTGTATTACCCAGTTACTGGGTTGTGGAGGCCAGATAGGTAGTCGCTCCATGTAAAATACTGGTTTTTAGCTGCATCGGATTAGACTGGCAGCCGACCCCAACATATTTGGGAAAAATCTAGGAGTCAATTTGCTTTACTTAATTAATTTGCGAGATTTTATTTGGCAGATATAACATACCAACACTTTTTAATTACAACCATATATAAATTATATTAAGCTTGTAAAATGATGAGCCATACATGTCCCGTTCTAGTTCAGATCGGCATCACAGATGGCGCCAGGCGTCGCGGTCCCACGCTCGCTTCAAATTATAATTAAGCGTGTCTCCTTACTGTTTTCATGTTCCACGACGCTAATTTAAATTTAATGTTCGCCAGCCTGTACTAACAATCGGTGCGTTTGTTGGTTTGGTCTGAGTACCTACGAGTACTAGAGGAACCGTGTATATACTTCCGTCGTCGCCGCTTGCGTGAATATATTTTGATTTTCGATACGGATAAAAATATTCTATACGTGCGGGAATCGAATACTCGTACGTAACGCAGTAGCCAATCATGCAGTAACTGCGCCGCCCATTCCGGCAAACCTACTAGTTTGAAGAACCAAGTTTTTTCTTTTAAAATTAAGTATATTACTTACAAATTGTTTTTTTTTTCAAATTATTTATTTCGAGTAAAATAGACTCATAATAGAATAGACAATACAATTAAATTAAATTAAAGTCAACACTACAATTAAAATTTAAATCAACATTACAATTAAAATTTAAATCAACATTACAATTAAAATTTGAATCAACACAACAATTAAAATTCAAATCAATTTTAGATTACCTGCAACAACCCAATTGAATCACACGCTTTCTGACAGGATCTTAAGAATTTTAAGAATATTCCTAATTCTCATTATTTACTATGTTTGAAAAATTCGTCTGCTCGACAACGTAAATAACGCATTGTTGTAAGTTTTACGCAATACCCCGCTGTTCAAACTTTGCAAAACAATATAACTACAAACATTTTAAATATTTATTAGTATTCGATCAACTTTTGACCTTCAACTTAGTCCTGAAAACATCCCCGAACTACAAAGCAGCACATGCCAGTAGTTACATCGACACGTTATGCCACAGCCCCAGCCCCCCCAGCCCCCGCGGGGGTCGAGGGTTGTCCTGCATTATTTAGATGACAAGTGACGCGCGCCGCGTGCCGTGTGTCGCCGCGATTGATTGACAATGTTCTAAGGAGATACCTCTGTATTTTCATTAATCTATGTGTATAGGATCTGATTTGTAGCGAGTTGAGTGTGGTTGTGAATTACTTCCATGATTAAGTTAATGCTAATGCTTTTATGATGGGATTATCTTAGGTAAGTTAGTAGGCATTAGTGTTACCTATGGATTTTATGGTAGGAAAGTTACTATTCGTACGGCAGCTGATAGTGATCTGCAACACTTTTGATCTTATATTGTTTTGCAAACTCGATAAATAATTAAAATACTTCCTACACCGCAAATTCAGATTATCCATTCTTAGTGTCTTGTACCCAAAAGTGTAGATAGTTTTTGCTATTTTTAATATACAGTATAATAATACAGTTAACTATTCGTTTTGTTTTCTATTTAACTTTTACTTTGTACGCCAGTATCCATGGCTAAACATGTTACATGCCATTATTAAGAACTTTAAGATGTCTCATTCAAACTCTAATTTTAAATGTTCATAATTATAACACTCATGTTTTAACAAAAATAACTTTATCTATGCCATCTGTCTGTCAGTTTATGACATGCACTTAATTAATTATCATCAAAAAAGACTTTGCCAAACATTCGACCGTATCGCTCTTCTCGTAGATTGCTACAAAGAATAGATAATTACGAATCGTAGTAAATTACCTTTAATCCAATACTCCTAATAATTATATTCTAATACATAGTGACAGGCTTTCGATCCCATTCAGAACTTCACTCGCTATGACCTCGGTACAGAGCTACAAGAGCATGCCCTCTGAATTATTTATTGTGCCCGCGCTTTAGGCGTGTTGTCGACGATTGATTGACACTGTTCGATCGAGAGCAACTCAGTACTTAGTGTTAATTCATAGTGCTGTACGGTAGTTGGAAGTTCAAGGTTCGGTTACTTGATAAGGATCGATTGACATGTAAAATTTAAGCAGACAGCTCAAGGGTCGGTATTCATAGGATTGATTCTATTTTGACTTAGTTAAATGGTCGCATGCGTGGCCAAGTTTTTAAGAGCATCTCAAGTCTATTTATCGTCAATTACAATTTTAGTAACATTGAATTAACATTGGATTGGATAGATACAGAAAAAGACACGGTATAGGAACGCCTTACTAAACCAAAAATAAAACCATTAAAGGGTTAGAATAAAATTATTTACAGCTGTAAAAATAATCTGACGCGTTCGCCGGCAGCGCAGTTCAGCGCGTCTTTAATCTGTTGAATGCTTCAGTTCGCGCCTAGTACCTTTAGTAACGCTTAGTACCTTTCTTTTGTTTTGTTTAGAAAAAAATCCTAATACGCTTTAAGCGATAAAACCGCCATTTGTGCCGTTCTAATGTTTATTCTATATTCTTCTTCTTTTCACTGCAAAATAAAGAATATATTATCTATCTTTCTCTACGCATATATTACTGATTTCTATTTGCAGATAGCAATTAAAAACTAGCACTATATTTGCTGAACCTTAGCCTATCGTGGCTCATTTCTACTAGATTCGTCACCATTACGTTCTTCACTAATCTATAAAACCATTTAACCTTGACAAGACCTTTATAACTCTGCCACTCTGCCACCCCCACAGCAGTGATTGTGCAACTGCATCAAATAAGTTCTGATGCACTGAAGTTTGATAATAAAACCCAAGTTTCGACGTTTTGATGTCTGCCAAGTTATCAGGAGAGAGTTGAACCAAGACAGATAGAGGTGGTGACTTGGTGACATGGCGAGGAGTTCTTTTGAAATAATGGGGAAACTTATAGTTTAGCCTCGTGTTTTTCTTTGCTAGGGTACGATGATGCTTCCTTACAGCCTAATTAATTGTTAATGAGTTACAGCTACTAACAAGAAACATTTTTGCGCAGTATCTAACGTTCTGCCGAGGACATCCGAGGTTGTATCAAACTGATTGATAGAGTCACTTCACCACTTCGTCACTTCTTTTTTATCACAAATGTCCATAACAGCGACATACTTATAAGTACACAGTCAGTTATAATATTGCTTATTATCTACCGTTTAGAGTATAATCATAGAAATTAAGAATAATTTGATGAAACCAAAAAAAAATTTTGTAAGATCAAAAATACTGTGGCTTAAAATTCCTAGCTTCAACCAAAGTTTCGAGCTCTCCCACTAACATGATTGAACTTTCATGTGAACTTACTATCTATAAAACGTAAACTGATCCAGTATCGCATGTCATATAATATTCGTATTGACGAGCCGGGGGTCCCCGACGTGGCATCGAACTCCCGTCCCACGGGGCGCCGGATTGAAACACGACAACTTGACACACTTTACTGCAGATTGTGGACAGATTGGAAACTTTACTGCATTGCTGGGGAATACACTTTATTGACTTCGAAATGAATCGTGGTTTAGTAAATAAACGAGGGAAGCGTAGGTTGGTTATGAAGCGGCTAATATCAAATTGGGATTCAAGCAACAAGATTCTTGTTTATTTCTTCAACTAAGCTAAATATAAACATGTAAGATGGATGGAGATAGTAGACTTAAGATCTCATAAGGATGATTTCCACCAAACGGCTCGCATCGCACCGAATCGGAAAAGATACGAACGGATGCGGCGACAGCCGATCGCGTCCGGCAGGATGTCGATGCATTGGATCTCTGTACCGTCGCTTGCGAATTTATCCGTTTCTGCGCCTAGTACGGTACGGTAGTAGTTTCATTACTACCGTGTTGACGTGACTTCTTCCGATCGGATACGATGACAGGCGAACGGAGCTGATCACGCGTCACAGCATACTTTCGACTACGATCGCGTGTCGCGGATGACGCCCGCGGTCAAGCTGCTGTACGCGGCTTGGTAATATAGACTTTAAATACTGTGTACCTACACGATTTAATATCGTTTAAAGACTGTTAAATCCGTTTAGTGGAAATCATCCTTTACTTGCCAGTCAGATGCTAACCCAAGCCAGTTCTAGATACAAGATGAAGTAATTTGACAAAGGTAGATAGGTAACTTTACACACCAACGATTGATTAAAAGAAGGTGTCGCCTACTACTACGAGTACTGTGGACAGACGTTGATGGTTATGACTTTTGTCAAACTAACCACTGCAGGTGCCAAAACTATGTCAAAAATTACTAAGATAAATAGTGTTGAATAAATAAAAAACAACAACTGTGCGCTTTGGTCAGTGAAGATTAACGGTACGGTCAGCAACAAAATCGATTAATATATTTATATTTTTTTATTTGAATTTATGTGCAAAAAAATTAAAATATGGACACTATTGTTAAATGACGATGATAAAAACTCTTAGCTTTTACCTACATACAATACACCGAATTCCACATGTAAAAGTAACAGTGTTAATCTACTTCTGTTACTTACCGTACCAGTCCCGAATATCAGTCGATTTTCTCATAAATATCTGATATCATTTAACCATCCAAATCTCCATAATAAAGATGTTCTCAAATACCAAAAAAGATTTTCATGAATAAAGACATTATTATTTTCAGCCCTCAGTTCTCTCTCAATCCCTTTACCTTTGCCTGACAAATGATTTTCGGATTCTACTTTTATATTAGAATATTCAGTTTTCTTCAGGACCTTGACATTTGACACGAATCTAAAAGAAATAATATCAAGTCAGAATTCTTTGATTTATGATGCTACTAGATTTAGACGTGAAAAGATAATAAAAGATGTTTCTTTTATTACTGTAGGTAACATGACTGTTTAATATGTAGTACGTGCCATTACCGAATAAGTTTGATGTCGACATAAAAGATCGAGCTTTTTTTCTTTGACTGGATAAGAACTTTAAAAAACATAATTATAATATTTGTTAAATTATTCTACAAAGTGGACAGTGGTTTTAAAACACAGACACAGTAAGGCTCTTGAATACCCCTCACCGTACAACAGGGCTAATAAGCTGAATTATCGTGCTTCTGCTCAAGCTGAAGCATTCCTCAATGGTGGTATTGCTAGCAATTGACCTTTCATTTCAGATCGACACTGTTATTTTAAGCACACTGTTTTTTTTCATTAACAACGATTTTTAAAATGCCTGTTTTATATGTAATAAGAATTTCTAGGCTCAGTCAACAAAAATAAATATTGAAGCGTAATTCATCGTAATACTTAGTTATTAAAATTCGAAATCCGTGCTTGTAATTTGTTTTAGAACTTAGAAGCACGGATTTGGAAGATTGATTGTTATTCCCGATATGGTTGATAGGTACAGATTAAAACCAGTAGAAAATAATACCAATTGCGACACATGTTTAATTTAAAGTCTCAGGCAGACAATTGCCCTGGCATTGGAACTTGGGAGCCACTCTCAACAGCGGGTGAAGTCGCGGTGGTAAGAAAGAAACCGTTTTATTTATGAGCGTCTGCAGCGCGTCGCGACGCTGCCGCCGCGGGATTGACTCCCAATGTAGACCTTTTTATACTGAACACTTTCATTACGAGAATTGTTAGGGTGGCTGAAAAACGAATGATAAAGGGAATTAGAAAAACGTCAAGACATTTTTTTTGAGTTTCATCTCACACTTTGTCATTATTATTCATTATGTTGCGTACCTAAGTAAATTAATAAGAGAAACATTTGGATTTTGTTGCGTCACTTCTTTTTCCCAGCTAAAAAACTAGGCAGTGGTGATGGGCGGATGTTTTGGGGGACTGTCTTATGTAATTTTTGATGTTCAAATAGTGTTGATTCTCAGCCTAATTTGAATAAAAGATTTTTGATTTTGATTGTTTTATTCCAATTTAAAGGGTGCTGAAATTGTAGGCCCTTAGACCTTTGTGACTTTGCCTCTTGAAGAATAATACAAAAAAAAAAACACTGCCATTCCAAGGTTGCTTGGAAGACATCGCAGTAAGCGATAAGGTCCCCCATTGTATATTTTGTAGTGTATTACTTTTCTTTTTGTAATGTATAATCTGGTGTACAATAAAGTAAATATAAATAAATAAACATGACCCAGATGACCAAGTGGTATCAGGTAATATAACGAAAGGTGTCAGTAGAGACTATTTACCTCACAATACAGAACGAAATATTAACACAGAAAATACGAAAATTCTCATATCCTTAACACCTTTTTCTCACTCTCTCCAGAATCGATTCCTGTGAATTGTTCCCTCCCTCTTCAAGTGACAGCGAATATTTTCGTCATAACGAAGTATGAATGTTCGGGGTTAGTTGGACGAAGTTCGAAAGAGTTTGTCAAGTATAAAAAATGTTTGGAAGGTACTCTAAGTTTTCTGATTTGCACGTTGATTTGAAGATGCGAGAAAATATGGAGTAGAATGGTTGTTCGGCAAATTGTCATGTCATGTTGGGAAGGGTGGAATTTACTACTAGCATTTTTTGTAAAAGTAATAACAAGTTAAAATAGAATAGAATAGAATTGCTTTATTTCAGACACAAAATATCCATATAGTGTTAGTATCATAAAAAAAATTACTTATTGCCTAGTGTTAGTAAAAATCAACGTCCGCACAAACTGCTGTACAATCGGAGAGCCGAAGCTCTCGGCTACTGTTTTCAGGATGCTGTTTTGACTGCCCCTCACTCTCCTCAGTAGCGACGCAGTTTCAAAATGCTTCGCTATTTATCAAAATTATTACCTCCTTTGAAAATTCTTATTTCTCATTTGGAACTAAATTATTATTTTTCTTTAATTACAGGTAAGACCAAAGTTATACGAACTGAGAAAGCAGCCAGCCTTAAGGTCTACGTGAATATTACCCAGGTATCACCATTTTAATTAGAACCTATTAAGAATCTTCTATATTATAGAAGACAATAATTGTCATGTTCCTACTTCAAAAAGAGTAATGCCAATTTACCACTAAAATATGTGGCTCTCGTTAGTATTATTGAGTTATTATTATTTGTACGGAGGAGTAAGTAGACCATGTACAATTTATATTTTTATTCTAAAAATATCCTGAAATTGAGATCGTTGGCGAAACTCGACAGTTTCATTTTATTACGTTAACAATGGCGGGTGCGTCAAAAAAATTGACACGCGCCCCTCACGGTGCCTGTACTGGCGTTTTTAAGGATGACAGCTTTCACGAAAAAATTGCCAGAAATAACTGCAAAAATATTTATTCGGTAGCAATAATAATTGGTGAGATTTTTAGATTGGCGTTTTCCTTGTTAGCCTACCTCGATATAAGTGATTCACTGAAACTGAGCTAGATTTATACGCATTCGATATTGCCAAATACCATAAACTGTGATAGATACTTTTGGTTTCTGGGCGTGAGAAACCTTTAATACTACTCAGGATTATAACTGAGGAAAAATGAAAATACGTACTGCCGATTAGGAGGCGAGTTTTATTCTGAATCTTAATGCGTACATGGCTCATCCGGTGGGCACAGACTACTGTGCTTGCAAATGATAAATATAGTTTCTAGAATGTAGCCATATTACATAATTATACAGGGTGGCAGGGACATCGACGCGAAGCCGGTTACCATGGATTCAGTACATGGTTCTGAACCCCCCTGGGTAGAAATTTTTCGTCGGTTATAAAAAAAAAATCTGCTGTTTCATAGAAAAGTGCAATACCTACGCGGTCAAAATGTATGGAGCAGCTGATTTTTTTTTTAATAACCCACGAAAAATTTCAACGCAGGGGGGTTCAGAATCATGTACTGAATCCATGGTATCAGGCTTCGCGTCGATGTCCCGGACACCCCGTATGTATGTACTTATACCTTAATCTAAAGCAGATGGGTTCCGTGTATTCATAACTAGATAATAATAATAAAATAATAAAAATTAATTTAATCAAAAAGATAGTTGAGCAACTACAAGAATGATAACGCGCGTGCATTTAGTATCTTTTTGAAGATTGTAGTAACTGTGATCTTTAACTTTGCGGTACTGTAAAGTCTCATAATATACTTCTAATTTTCAAGCCACATGTGGCTATGGGTGGGTTCCGAAACTTTCAAGGTTTCAAAATCTTATATTACTTACATATTCCAACCACTTTTGGCAGCCACAGACGAGTTTATTTTTCCGTTAAACACGCGTTGGCTCATCCGTTGGGCACAGACTACTGTGCTTGCAAATGATAAAATATAGTTTCTAGAATGTAGCCATATTACATAATTATATGTATGTACTTATACCTTAATCTAAAGCAAATGGGTGCCGTGTATTCATAACTAGATAATAATAATAAAATAATAAAAATTAATTTAATCAAAAAGATAGTTGAGCAACTACAGGAATGATAACGCGCGTGCATTTAGTATCTTTTTGAAGATTGTAGTAATTGTGATCTTTAACTTTGCGGTACTGTAAAGTCTCATAATATACTTCTAATTTTCAAGCCACATGTGGCTATGGGTGGGTTCCGAAACTTTCAAGGTTTCAAAATCTTATATTACTTACATATTCCAACCACTTTTGGCAGCCACAGACGAGTTTATTTTTCCGTTAAACACGCGTCATCGCAGCCCTACTCAGGTTCTATAAAAGTGCTGAATTGTATGCTATATTAGTAGGTACACTATAGTGCTGGCACTTGAACACTAGTCAGACGCGCCTCATTATGCGACACTCGGCGTGATCCTCGCCGATGCACTCTGCTGCATGAATAGCAAGACATGGTTTCTTTGGCGATAGTATTAGGTACATTAATTAATTATACCTTTAAAACGCACATGGCATCCCTTCGACACGTATGTAGTTAGAAAAAAACATCTCCAAGTACGTTATTTAGGTAAAATTAGTTTTTAATCGCGATGAATCTCGCGTGTATGTTCAAAGGTGTGTGACTGACCTAAAAAAAAAATAAGTCATAAAGGCAATTTCATGCAGCAAAATATTGGGCAACGTTGCAGATTGATAAGAAAAATAATTGAGTCTGTGGCAAACCGGTCAGATCACCAGCGTGAAACATGAACTTTTTAAATTTCATACCTACAAGAAGAGAAATGCTAAATATTGACTGAAATAACAGCAGTAACTTTATGAAACAAACTGAATTATAATAATATGTATGTAAGTAGCACCTAAGTTGTTACAGTGAAGGGCTGTCAATCAAAACTTTACGAATTGGCAAGGTCCACGTTAGTGAAAATGTTGTTTCTACCGCCATCTAGCGGGAGTTAAGGGTACTAAGAGAAAGCGCCCTCTGTAAAAGACTGTTGTATAAAGGAACTACGGAACAGGTTGTTGAGAACATAAAAGCTCACTGTACTGCCGCTAGATGGCCAAAACATAAAGCAGAAACATGACGTTTTTACAGAAAATTCACTAGTGTTTATAATTTTATTTCAAATGTGTTTCTATGCATTGATGACATATAGTGTCAATATTTGCTGCATTAAAACAACGTCATCTTAAATAAAAAAAGGGAAGAAACTGAAGCTAATCTGCATTTAACCAGGCACAAAATAAGTTCCTTCTTAAGTCAATTCCCAAGATACGTTCAGTTTCAAAAGTTAAACTTGAGAATTTCTCAACGAATTTAATTAAAATGATCCCAGTTGTAGCCAAAGAAGTCTACGAAGTTATTTCTCAGTAGATACCAATTGTGGCAACTTTGCCTTGCCTTGCTCGTCCACTTGCGAAGTTAGACATCCGTAATTATTACTTTGTACTTACAACTATCTACATTTAATGGCGGATTTTCGAGAGGCTAACTTTATCCAGTTTAGAGCTAAGTTTCAGAGTTCATTTGGAATACCTAATTGCTTTGCAGTTCATGGTAGTTATCGATAAGACTGGCTAACTAATTTTAGATTTCAGTAATAGCCACCGTTAACTGTCTTGTTTGAAATTCTAAAAGTGGTAACTTAATTATTACTTTTTGCTGCTAAGTAGAGTACGTCTTTAGTACGTCTTTTAAATAAGCTCATTTAGATGTTTATGATTATTTTATGTTCATACATGAAGGTTTCTTTTAATTCACACTTCACTGGAATTAGATAATAGTCACTCAATAATCTATCTATCTATAATATAAAAATGAGTCGCTGAATGTGTTGCTAAGCGCAAAACTCGAGAACGGTTGGACCGATTTCGCTAATTCTTTTTTTTAAATATTCCTTGAAGTACGAGGATGGTTCTTACGGAGAGAAAAATTCAAAAAAAAAAAAAAGATAGGCGATACGAAGTTCGCCGAGTCAGCTAGTACTCAATAATAATGACTTTCTGTTATTTTACAAGAAAATCGTGCCAAAAATGTATTCTATCGTGATTGCTGTTTTTATTGATCCGTCCCGTATTAGAAGTAAAAGGTTTGCTACAGCGCCATCTAGTAGTACCGTGCTGAACTAAGAACGACGGATACACACCAGCGATGCGATGGCGCAAAGTTAGCCACGCCAAGTTCCATTACCCATTTCACCAACTCGCCGATAGATGGCAGTAGTTTACTATTTTATGCAAACTTTCAATAGATGGCGCTACATGTTATGTTTGTATTTGAATCATCGTTTTAGTTATTATAGGTTAGTATTTTGAGAGAGAGAGATATATATTTATTGCTGTTTTGATATTACTTTATTAGTTCATGGACAAATTCGTTTTTTCTTTATTATTTTCCTGGCTGAACTACGTTGATAATTGAAAACTTTTATAACATTCGTAGGTCACAATTAATCATTCTCCAAGGAGTGAAATTAATAATTGTGGGCAACGAATATTGTGGAGCAACAAAAGCAAATGGCTGGCAGCTGTCATTTCGCTAAAATAAATTTGTGCTGATTTGAATAAAGTTCCTATTTGTCGTCAACCAGGGTGATTACCCAGGGCCGTTGTTCTTGTTGGATTGTACTACTGGTGCGCGCAAGATTCTCGAAAGTTTGTTGTGAAGGGAAAGATTTCATGTTTTTCGGGTTTACCAGAATACCAAAAGTCTCACTCTGTAAGAATAAGCAGGTCCTATTTTTCAATTCACGTGCATTATTATGTCTTAAATCGTGGAAATTATTGATGTTTCCAAGGAGCCAATGCAATCAATGCAATCAATTCATACATTTTGTATTTGTAATTAAATGTAGTTTGTGATTATTTTCTTGGTTCTTGGGGACATATTTATGGACTGCAATTATGATATTAATAATGTTTTACTACAAAATGGGAATGTGCTGATTCACATCAAACTCTCCTTAAACTCGCATACAACATCTCGTTCCGACTTTGCAACAATGGTATCACCCACGACCCGGTAATTCCCTCGCTATTTCTTTCCCCGGGAAGTCGTCGTTTGGAAATAAACGATATATTGCAGGAAACACCGTTGTCTCGGCGGCGGGTGATGCGAATTTAATGATTGCTCACTGCGGCCCTTCCTGTGTAGCCTGTCGCGAGACTGACGCGATTTATAGTTCCATCCAGGAAAAAATGAAGAAATTGGAGTAGGAAAGTATGTAGTAAATGTATTGGTAACTTTATGATTATTGTTTGGGGATATTTTAACTAGTTATTTGTTATAATATTAAGGTTGCTTTGGCATCTTTTCAGTGTGACTGCTCTCGCGGAAAAGATATTTTTCAGTTGTATTCTCAGTTCGCCTATGTATAAGTCCGAGTAATTCCATTTCAGGTAAAGAGTAAACAAAACAAACCTACTACTTATACATAAATTTTCTACAAACTATGAACTATCAATTACTTCATTTAGAGTTCAGGTTTTTGCAAATGTCAGGTAAACAGATTTTCAGGTAGGTACACAGTTTCAAATAAAAAGCTTATTCGCTAGAATAGTACTGCAAAAAGTAATATTTATTTAGCCTCAGGGAAAATTAAAATCAAACCAATATGAATGTTATTCGGTAGAAATAAGTGAGTTTAGGAATCTAGACTAAATAAACATTGAAATGAATGTGTTCATGTTCATGAAAATATACCTGACTTTATTCATGTTACTTCATTGTAAAGTAATTCTTGTGAATTTGGTTATAAAAAATAATAACCGACTTCAAAAAGAATAGAAAATTGTGAAGGGTAGTAAACTCTTGATTGTACCTTGTAAAAATACGATGTTATAAAGTTTTAGTTTTCGCCAACCTTTTTGAACAAAGCTACCTAATAGCGACAAACGATAATTACACAAGATTTAACCAATTAAAATCCTACAATTAAATCTTACTACAAAGAGTTTGGTCAGCTAAAGCTGAAATTAGGTCAATTAACGAATTTACCTCACGATTTCCCCAATCTAGGGTACAAAAGCTGCTGATTCGACGCCACGCAGATCCTCGGGTAATTACCATAATCTCGGCTAACTTTGCCCATCCTACTGTTACTTTACATTTAATCCTTTTACTCATGCACAGATTATTTTCTTAAGATTGAGATAATCAAATAGGATGTGTATTGTCAGAGAGTTCATTTGAATTGTCTTGACTTGCCTGATTGTTTCTGAGCTCGTTCGTTGGCCAAGGCATAGTTGAATGTTTACCTTCGAAGTCAAGCTGATTAATATTTTATTTGTTTTGTATTGAATATAACTTATTGTTTATTTTTACTTTTTACATAAAGACTCACGGAAACGACGTCCCACTCACGCAAAAATAATAATAATAATTACTTAGTAAAAGTAATTAACAAACTTCAACTCAACCAAAAAAACATCGAGACCTAAACCCATATCTGCCAACTGAACCAGTTCACTATAAACCCTAGCCTAAATTCCTATTTACAAAACATTCGGTCCTCGTATAAGCTACGCAAAAATCTACATTTACAAGTCTTTTTCTGGACTGAAGTGTATTGTGTACAGTTTCGACCGTTGTGCACTAGGCTCAATCCTGTAGGGCTTCCAACGAAGAGGCCCAAGTGGAATTTCAAAAATTCAACGCCTCGATAGCTTGGCTAGAGGCGGATTAGATGTCGTAGGGCTGGCAGGAGCGAGATTTTTTTTCGTTTAAATTTTTAATTATTTCCGCGAAGGATAAGGATGTTGATTAAAGGTAGCGGTAAAATTAGAAGTATATTATTATCCTGCTGAAAATTTTAATAGAATGGTAAGAAAGAGAGTTAATTAATGTCGTCTTTTGTAATAAAACTTGTAAGGTACCGTAAAGATTATGAAATTATCGTTATCTAAGCGAAATAAATCAACACTGATAAGTGTTTCAGTTTCCATGAGCCCCTTTTCCGTATCGAAAATTGTTGTGGACTCCTACTTCATTAACGCACATCAAGGACTAACAGCGACATCTCGAGGAAAGAAATGATACCATACGCTATCCCCTTTCCTTGAATATTGTAGAACCAAGATGGCAATACACGTAATTTGCTCGTTAAAACTAACGCATCGTTTCATTGAAAATCCTCAACACAATCTAAAAAACCTTAAGTTTTCATCAAACCTCACCGCTGCTGCTACATTTTGGACCTTCGAACCAAATATTGGACTATTAACCTGCAAGATCGCTGAGCGACCTTTGGATATTAACCCCTTGCATATGGCGGATTGGGACGAAAACCTAAAAGGTTTCATCGAGAATAATACGCAATCGGTGAGGCCAATCCTTATTCCTTCCCATCATCTCCTGAGTTCTATTTGGTGCTATAGTGTGTTTGTGCTCTTATTTCAGTGAAATTGCTGCATTTGTATTCTCGGAATAATTATTGGATTTCCAGACAATTACTAGCCTGGTGACGTTGCTAGCATCAGTGCCGTGTGTGATTGGTCTGAAGATTATAAACCGTGAGTACTCCTCTTTTCACTGACCACCAAAATGCCTCATGAATATGCTAAATCTCGTGACAAATCACAATCTAAAAAACCTTAAGTTTTCATCAAACCTCACCGCTGCTGCTACAAAAATATTATTGAGTTACTGGAAATTAGACATAAACTTTATAGCAAACGACTCCCCAGTAAATTTTTACATCTCATATTTTGTCTGAGATCAAAACCAGCTGACATATTCTTTGTTTTCCTTAATTCTGCTCAACATAAAAGCAGCATAACATTTTACATATTTATGATCAGCTTTAACAATTTCTGTTCAACAAAAATCGTACTAAAATTTTATTTGGTACTTAGAATAAAACGTTACAATTCAATCTATGACGGAGGCTGCCAATATCTCTTTATTGTTATCGTCAATATTATTTCAGTGAAACAATAATACGCAAGCAATGGTAAACTGGTACTGAACATGTTTTATTTATTTTACGAGATGTTGACTTTGAGAGTTATAGGGAAAAACACAATTTGCGTTCGTTATACATATATTATGGTTTAACAGAATTCTAAGCTCTATTATCTCAAGTAGGAGGGCTGAAAATAGTTAAATCCTATTTGCAAAGCGTGTTTGAGTTTAGCAATATGATCTTTGGTCATTAATTGATAAAAAAAGTTGAATAATAAGTCCTAGCACAGCCCTGGACTCAAATGTAAAAGCGTGTACACACGATAGGCTCCGACTGCCTCGATGTTGCCTCCAATATTCAGACACCGGCTTTACAATGCTGACAAAACAAACTTGTATTTACACTCCCTGCCACACCAATTTTAGTCTTATGTATGAGCAATAGAGGTGTTTCATGTTCGTAGGAGGTGCACAGTACAAAATAATTATTATATTTATAGTCAAGTGCCCTGCAATGTGCAAAGTTACGTACCTAGTCTAGTTTGGAGCTTGTTTGTACAAAGTTTTCAACCGGGTCTATATGTTTTTGAGTGATTCTGATGAGAATGTCAGAGTATCCTAGCTTTACATACCTTATTCTGTTATCTGGATAGTTTTGAGTTAAACGGTGGTTGCTTCTGTGTATTTACAAATGTTTTCCTTTGAAAATACATTTTCCTTTACACCGTATTGATACCCCGTTTAATTACATCGATCCTTGAGCCCAGTCATGGTTATCTTACTGATGACATGTTCACAACATACAGTTGACCTCGTAACCGCCAACCTTTATCAGTCTTGACAACAATTCCCAGTAAATTGAAACTTCACTAATTTTGAAATTGACTGTCACTCATAGAAATAGACCTTGTCGTTTTATAACAAGAGTGACATTCAATCGTAGGGTGGTAAAGCAATTACGAGGTTGATTTGCTATACCTACACTCATTTTTACATACCTCCACTCAATTTAACCATCGGTATAGATAGGTTCGTTATCGGCGATCGAAACGCGTGTAAAATTGGTAGTTACCGACATTCAGCAGCTTTGTTCTTCGCAGTATCTCTCATCAATTCCTACGTTACAGAGAGTTATAGTTCCTCCAAAATAAATAGGAGGTTTTGTAGTCAGGCATATGACAAGCAGACAACGTCCTTTCCCCGTCCGAAACAATATGCATCTCATTTCTAGTTTCGCTCATATGACGGAAAATGTTCCAAAAATTGCATTTCCCAGCGAAAGTAGCTATTTCGTAGCCAATTTAGCGCTTGTAGCAATTTTCACTGTTTGAAGAGAAAACTCGTGACAATGTATTCACTTTTACCCAAATTGTTTTCGTGTTGTCTATTTTGGAACGTACACGAAATGGTTTTTTGAATTATGAACCTTCCATGTTTTTCTTTTGCTTTAGCGTTTTTGTAATAATCTGCCGTGTCATTGACCTTTTGTAAATCTGCCAAGAGTATAGTTACCTGTTAACTTCAGTCTCGTATTAGAAATTCTATACTTAGGTATCTACTAAAATAACTAGTCCGCAAGTTAACTAGTCACTTAACACCAGGTAATGTTCAGCCAAACTCCTGCAGTAGCCAGTCAAGAAACTTGGCCTCCTAAAGTGCCTGCTAATTACTCAGGGACGGACTTAGGGAGAGATAGGTCAGTGCACCTATTTATTGCCATGTATGTTGCATTCTAACCACGTCAGAAGGAAAATTTATTGAACTTTAAACATCATACTAAGATCGGCAACATTTTTTTACTTTTCTATGCTAATGAAATTATAATATAAACTGTTTAATTGCACCTTAAATATAAACACAAGGGATTATAAACAGTCGCAAAACTTATCTCATAACTTTGAAGAGCAAATTAATTTGGTTTATTGATTGATTGATTAATTTAGAACAATTTAACTGAATTAATAACATTAATTTGATCCTTCACTACACAATTTCTCTATACCTAAATTTCAATGATCAGTGGGACCCCCATGTGCGGTTAATTATTTAAAAGTTTACCATTGACTAAACAAACATCTTGCCCACAGGAGTTTTATTTGGGTCTCACCATGTCACAAGTTTGCCCACAACTTCTTACAAGTTTGCCTAGAACCGAACACCTGTCCCTTTCGACCGCTAACTGTTTCTAACTATAACAAACCGACCAACCATGAAATTTGAATACGGTGTGCCAGGAGTGTTCCGGGTGCAAATAATTTGGTGACTGAAGAGGTTTGCGTGACTATAGAGAGAAAGAGTTTGGGTTTGTAATTCTTCTTCTCTTTTCAACATTAATTTAGAGAGAAAAACGGGAAAAAAGGCAAGTTGTCAGTCTGTCTGTCTGAAGTCATAAAGGAATTTATAATAGCTGTCAAATTATAATCAATGTTATTTATTCACTATTGCGCTACAGAGCCATATTCCATTATTCATCAAAACAGCTAAATAATTGACACGTAAGTATTTACAACGTAGACAAATTTCAGAATATGCGCTCTTACATAATTTCGTCTTATAGCATTAAAAGTAATATCAAATTGTATCTAAATCAGTTTGCTATTCTTTAATACTACCAACTGTACGCTCATCATGTGCAACCAATCCTCCCACCACACACAACCACTCCATTTCAAAACAAATCCGCATCACTTCTACCCCTAATCACACTTCACACATCGCTACTCCACAAGAACTCGCCACCTAATTACCACCATCAAGGTTCAATACCCACAGGAGCCCTACTGGCCCCTCCTGGCCCCTCCATAATGTTTGCACCCCAGTCCGCCCCTGTGTGGCGAGCTCTCAGCACACAAATAATGGCCACCTCTAAAGATATTTGACAAGCAACTGAAACGCTACGTAAGTGGTGATGGAAGGGCGATATTGAAACGGTCAATGATAGTTTGTGATGCAGGTTAATCGATTAGAATAAAAACGATTGGAACAGCCAACAGAATCCCACATATCTACAGACATACCCGTAAAAAAAACATGTCCTTGTCTTTGTCGTCGCGCAGTCGGGTTAAAAATAAAGTACTTAATAGTAGATACCTGTTATAACGTCATCCTAACTATTCTAACTAATATTATAAATGCGAAAGTGAGTTTGTTTGATTGTTTGTTACCCTTTACGTTAAAACAGCTAAACTGCTTTGGATGAAATTTGGCACATGGGTAGACCTTGACCAGGATTAGGACATAGGATGCGGGAAGCAGCTAGTTGATAATAAATCAAATAGTTTACGTGTCTAGGTCGTTAGCCTGAATATGCGCATTCAATTCCATCTGTAAAGTGCGATCGACTGCCGGCGCCAAGTGAACCCTTCCCTGGAGGACTCTTCGAGCTGCTGAACTTAAACTGGGTGCGCCAGTCGGTAGAATGAACTAACTACCCCAAGCTATCTTCAGTGTTTTATAGTGTAAATTTTGTTTATAATCGTATTTGATAATATTAGTATCTATACAGATAGAAATTTGAGATAGATAGGTAAATGAATAAATAATACAGTAATTGGAAAATTATTGAACACATTTCGTGTTTTACTAAAAAGTCCGTTCATACAGTGAAAAATTACAATGTTGTTATACAGAATTCTCTAAAACAAGGTTTTACAACCAATATTAATGTTAGTTTTACGATAAGGCACTACACTACTACGAACTATCGTTGTCGCTCGCCAAATGGTTAAGTCCCGCCGAACAGTTAGTGTGACTGAGTTTTGTTAGGTATAAAGTAGCTTCAAAAGTAAAGTCTCGTGTTTCACAGATAGTAGTTGGTTAATTGTGGGTTAGATTATTTTTGTCTTGCCACCATATGCTTTTAGTAACCTACAGCTGCAGTGAGGTTTTTTTTATTTAAAGTTGGATAGGTATAAACTGTCATGGTTATTTTAAATACTAAAGTTATTTAAAACGGGATATTTGCCATGTTTTTTAAAACAAAAAACGTCATAAATATCCCGTTTTGATAACTTTAGTAGTATATTAATTGTTGCAAAAAAGTTTGTACCCGCGAAGTTTACTGTTCGTAGAACTAGGTACTAAAAATGATTACCTACCTTTCGGAATTGTTAACTTATCACCGAATTACACCACCGTCATCATCATCAGCTTACAGCCAGTCCACTGCTGGACATAGGCCTGAGCAATCTCATGTTAATATACACCATACTCGTGATTAATACAGTTAATTACAAAGACAAGTAAAAGTCAACACAGCACATTTTAAAACAATTAAAAAATCTGCAAACACGACCGATCCAGTAAATATCAGAAAATTGAATGATGATAAAATTTTAAAATGAGCGAGATTCCCATGCACCGCAGACGCCACGCAGCGGTCACGCAGCGCGACCGCAGTGGCCACGCACGTAACCCTCTCTCATTACTCGCCACTATATTTTCATTACATGACATAATGCTGCCACTTTAAATAATGATAAATTGTACCTATAAAATAAAGACAAATTGAATAAACAATGCTATAGTGCCTAGTTAGTTTTTCATGTTATTGTTTTCCACTTTGCACTGAAAATAGAAATTGATGATTCATTTTGTATTGCATTATTGTGTTGCTGAGCGTAGAACAGGGTGTAATGTGTTTGCCGAATATGAGGAGCCAATGTGAACGGTCTCGTAAAATCGAACAGTAATATTCGGCTAAACTGTATTCTGTTTTCAGTTTAAACTTCGGTTAATAGAAGACCGCATTATCGCTGCGTTTGCAATAATGTTGGCTTTATATTCAGTAACGTATACAACTGCCATAGATTGATATTAGATGGTCTTAAAGCTGCTTCATCCATCCATATTTCCCTGAAAATACCACACCAGAGATTATCATTAAAATCACAGTCACAGAAACAAAACAGGCAGCGCACAAAACTGTACAACAGCCATTTAAATATCGACATTTTTTTTAAATCTCTAATTAAAATGTACGTGCTGCAAGTTGCATCGCGACTGCATAATGAGCCCGTACATCCATCGATGCGTGAACTCGCAACGCACGAGGTACGCCCCATTGTAAGCCAGCGATGTGTAAATAAGTTTTGTTTGTTTTCAACTGGTGGAGTAATTACGTTGTAATTGGACGTGGTAGTGGATGTATGAGTAATTTGGTAAATGTAGCAGTATTCATTATGATTATGAAACTTCTTGGTTCTGGAATACCTACCTAAGCTCTTACTAAGCTATTTATACCCTGCCCTAATCATTTACTACACTATCACCCCACTAGCCAGAGTTAACACAGCATTACTATTGTGGGTTAAATTGACAGCCACTATTGTCTGTATGTCATAAGTTAAGTACGACATGTTATAATATTATGTTACTATAAGAAATAGAAGCTTTTTTTATGAAAACAGACATTCCCAAAATAATATTCTGAGTATAGTGAGATCAATCTTCCCAAGACCATCTTTACAAAGCTTTACAAAGAATTTTCACATTTATTTTTGTGTTATTGAATAGTCCCAACTTAAAACTTTACAGAAGATACATTCAAAACGTCCATTCGTACCAGCAAACAGACAGATCTGTGAATAGTTGATCTGAGTTTAAACGAGAGCGGTCTGCTCAGTTCCGAATAGCCGGAGGTTGTAAAGAAGTTTTCAGGCTGCGGCGAGAGATGCAAGCGACTGAAAAGTATTGAAAACATTCAAATAATTATTAATAGTATATTTTACTACGTTCGTTTTAAAGTGGTATTCCTTTATTATTTAACTCATCTAGATTTCAGCCCAAAGCTTAATGCAACCTACATTTAAGCTTTCATTTCATTAGTAAGCTATTAAAACTCAGAGAAGGTGCTACCTTGTGTCGCAGTGCACAGTGGTGTCTCAAAAACACACTTCTTACAAAACACAACTTCTTGATCAGAATCAATAATAATTAAACATAGTAAAGTAATTTATTTTGCTGATACTTGTTTTAATCTTGTATTCGTTTTTAAATGGTTATTTTAATTAATACAAATGCAATTTCGTTACAATTAGCATTTTACTCAATTCCTTCTATTTCGATGCACAATGTGCAGCCTACAGTCCTAACTCTCTGGCAACGCTCTATATGGCTCGAATAAATAAATTCGGTCGACGAATTTCAATAACCCTGCCAGTTCCGGATGCGTTTGATATGTTAGTGGTCTAACATTATCTAGGGCACCTATATTCGGTCGGGTTAGCGATAAAGATGATTGAAGAATATTGGTGCTTTGTTATTGGTTTTATTGAAAGCTCTTTGTTACTTTGATTGTATGTAATGCCTATCACAGAAAGATAACATTCTTGTTTGTTTGGCTTTGTACCGTATTTTATTATAGCTGATATGTTTCTTTATTTTACAAGAGTGATAAAAGTATGTAATACAATTTACAATGTTTGTTATGGAAATAGTAAAATATTGGTAATTTACTGTAACTTCTGCTATTAGAAATTTACGGCATACCTTCTGTTGTAAACATGTATTATCGTTTCTATGCTACAACACAGTAATTACATTTAATTTCCAAATATTCATTCATTATACAAAGGATTCCCTTACCATCAAAATTGAGCTCTCTGCTCACCCCCTAACGGAAATAGTGACGTCACGGCTCAGTATGTATACGTACGTATTTATCATCAGTAGCGCCATCTGTACGTAATATTAAGAAGTTAATTAATACAACTGTCGGAAGAGGCTGTTTGGTTCATTTCCGTTTTCGACGTATGGAGATATTTTCTGAGCCAGCCTTTATATTGTTAATTTCATAGGATATTAGATTTCTTGAGATTTATCATGTTGCGAGCTACTTAGCAATAACATTAAGCCGTTATTATCTTCATGTATGATGTCAATGAATTAAGTCAAAAGAAAAGATAGCAGCAGCTGAAAGTTGCACTAATTCTTTCGCACGAACCCGTTTCCAACATCGAGTTATCGTGTTCATGTTAGCTATTGTGATTGGCTGAACAATAAATCAACAGCCAATCGAATCACTTGACTTGAGATCTGACAACCGATTACCTAAATTGAAATTTTCGTGGTTTCCCTTGCGATAACAACGACTGTTTCTTCCACTTCACGTAACAAGAATATAATAAAACAATCATATTAATTACAAGCATTTTAATGCACACATTACGGAGACTGTAAATCTGCGGTATGCGGGTGAGAGGGGGACAGGGTTGTGGAACTCATTTCCGGATCCTCGCGCGCATGCGTCTGTCTTCACTCGCTCCAAATAGTTCCAGGAAGTTGAGGGTTTTGGCCAAAGAAGGTTTTGAGAGTACACCACGTCACTTTACTTGTTTGTAACCTGAGGGACCAGTAAAAAATAATAAAGGTAATTTTTGTGATACACCACAGTGCAGATTAACATTAGTAACGTATCATGGTCTGACTGTGAAACAAACTCATTTCTTTCCCTATAGACTTATTCTGTACACTAAAAGCTATTTAAAATGTCTAGTGTCCTTCACATTTAGTCCTTCACATATCACCACTTTAAAACTCTTTTCTAATTTCGTTATTCAAAAATTTATACAAACGGAATAAGTCACGAAAACCCTCAACAACTCCTAACGCATAACGTTATGACTATGAGCATGGCTTTATGGGACAATAACTGTTACAAATAACGATGTGCCCTCACGTGTAACGCTGATATAAGGTAAACGTTATTTATAGCTCTAACCGTTATTTAAACGATGTCACTTTACACGCGTAGGCTGAAAGTTGTTGGTTTTTTTTTTTAATAATAAATGATGATGAATGATGACAGTCAAACTGTTTCGTTTTTCATTGTATCAGTTTTTTTGGAAAGTAAAATAAAAGAAAAGAGTACCTAGGCAGTATTGATTACTGAGTCGGATACACATATTATGTTTTTTAAGATTTTAATACGATATTTTTTTCTTTGTATAATGATATTTTGATTGTAATTATAATTTTTTATTTAATTTAATCTTAATTTTATTTGTAAATGGCCTATACTGTATTATGAGTCTATGTTACTTGAATAAATGATTTGAATTGTAAAATGGTCAGAGGCCCTAAGAGGCAAGAACGCGAGACGCTGCACAAAACATACATTCGGACGATTTTTAAATCGAAAATACAGCTATCCTATATCATTAAGGTTAATTTTTTTGTGACAAGCACAATCAGTATCATCATAATCATACATCATAATTAGCCTATTAATGTTCCCCCTGCTGGGACACAGACCTCTCTGGGAGAGGGAGTGGGCTGTAACCTGTAACCACGCGGGCCCAGTGCGGGTTGGTAGATGTCACATGTCTCCAATGTTTTGGTTCTAAGACATGTCAGTTTCCTCACGATGTTTTCCGTCACAATTTTGAGAGCAGTGGTGGCCCAGTGGTAACGGCCCTAACTTACGAGTTGTAGGTCGTGGATTCGAACTCAAGCAGGCGCTTTACTTTGTGTAAATCATTTTCATCAATTACTATCACCTATACTTAATTATAAATTTTAGAAACGTTTGAATTTACATTACGTTTACTCCGCGCATTCGTACTGGGCCCACAGTAGTGTAAGCTCCCACAATTTAATTTCGAATCAAAATCCTACTAATCCTACTATTCTATATCTTCCTATTCTACTCTCCTAATATCCTACTATCATACTAATCTACTAATATTATAAATGTGAAAGTTTGGATGTTTGGATGTTTGTAACTCAATCACGCAAAAACGGATGAACGGATTTGGCGCACAGTTTATAACCTGGACACATTAGGATATTTTTTTGGTAGTAGGTTCCCGTGAGATAATTTCCATCTTCCACGCGGGCGAAAGCTGGTGTATACCAATTTTGAATAACCCGAAGAACTTGAAATCTAAATGGAAACTAAAGTAATAAAATAACTACACCAAAAGAAGAAAGCAGCGATCAAATATCTTCTTTTCATTAAACAGTTAATCGACAAAAACAAACTATTATGTAAACAAAATTAATCTTTCATAAAAGTCCGCTTCAAAATCTCTTGTATCTATATAACTCGATATCAATTTTTCGAAATCAAATCGAATAGAGTATGGAAAGGCCGGAATATCCCGGGATTGAGTTAATTGATCGGACACAGTTCGCTATGTGAAGGGTACTCGGCAAACGATAAATTGCCTGTATCGAGTCAGAAACGCCGGTTCGATGCCGAGTCACCACCTAGATATCGTTTGTTTTTATGTGGTTTTTATAAAAAAATTGTATTGAAATTTAATTTATTTGTCTGACTGAGTTTTTGTTGTTGGCAAGTGCGTTTGCTGCGCTCAATGATGTGTGCAAGAGTCATTTGTTTATTTTTAAAATAGTATTCCTATCTGATAGATATTATATTATTTTGAGCCAACATTGGGTGGTACCTAGCTAAGTATTCAAAAAGTGATCATATTGAAATTAATCAAAAAGATATCTAAAGGTATTTCTTTTCTTTGTGTTTTGCATTTTAATTAATATTTTCTTCATAATTTCATTATCAATTAACTAAGTTTTTTTTTTTTAATCAGCGTCTTAAATTAATGTATGACTAATGCAATAAATACGAAACATTTAAGAAGAACTAAATTTTTTCACTTCTACCCGGAGACAAAAAGTGCCAAATCATTTAACCACAAATCATCATTTCTATTCCATCACACTCGCACAAACTTTTTAATTTAAAGTAAGCGCAAATCTTTGTAAAATCGATGCTTTTAATAACGTCAAAGAGTTTGCAAACGCGGCGCGCGGCCCGGGATTTTTAATAAATCCCGTAGCGTAGCGGTTATTAAATCAAAGATCCCGGTGTTCCGGGCCGCCGCCATCCCAGGCTTGCATAAGGAAAATTTAATCCTTTGCTTGTAAGATACTAGATGTGCACTCAGATATGAATGCAGGTGGTTTCATTTCAGATTACAAAGGTATGCTGTTATAAAACCGAGCTTTAGTTGTAGTTGGTTTATTTGTTTAAGTTGTTATCATTATGTCTGTAGATTGTCTGTCATTAAATGATTATATTTTATTAATGTTTGGAGACAGTTAGACATTATGTTTTTTTTTATTTTTATCTTGAAATTTCTTGCTAAAACTGTGCAATTATGTACTTGCACGAATATGACTACATAAAACTCAATCTAATATCTCAAAGCAAAACTTAAACCTAAAAACAAAATCTTTTCACACAAAATCTCTGTCTTAATTATAATTCCCCTATACGCAAGCACATCCCGGGTCGAAGACGCGTCCCTAATAAACCCAGTGGTACCTTTCGCACTTTACTGCCCATTCCATTTAACTACATGCCCATCAACTCTTTTACTATGTGACGTATACATCGTAAAAGAAAATAACATAAAAATAAGGACGAAATTCCCAGACAGGGCTGGAACTTTAATAAAACTACTGATGGGGAAGTTAATAACATTCTTGAGTTTGTTAGAAAAACGTTTAACATGTCATTTTGTAGATAGTTATGAACTTATGATGTTCAGACATAAATATTTATCCCGCATGCAGTGTCCCTCCACTATCATGAACGAGTAGTTGGTTAGGAATTTGCTTTTAAAATTGTTTCGAAGTATTCCTATAGCTTCTGCTGCACATGGCAGACAGCTCAGCAATACGAAATTCACTTAGATTTTCTAAAAGTTAAGCCCCAATCCATTTTCATCGTGGAATCCAAACCAAACTTCTCCGGAAGTATTTCCCAGCCATTCTAAAGCTAAGACCTGAATTCCTTGCCTGACCAGATCGAACACAATCTAAACTTCAATAAGAACTACTCACAGACAAAAATAAACCACATTCTTCAGCTCCACGATAAATCTTAGCTTTTTACGTCAGTTCACAACAATCGGTCCTATTCAGCGCCTAGAGTGTTCGATCTCTCGAGACATCGGTACAGATCGATTACAGCATCGAATAGAATCGGATAGAGCATTGTGCTCCGAATAATTGCTTCTGTATTGATACCCGCTTTGTGGTGCGGACAATCGGTGTCTTGAATGCCTTACGATTTCAATTGATCATTCTGGAGTTGACTGACGATGACTTAATGCCGGGATGTTAAGTTAATCGTCATCGTTATCGACATGCAAACTTCTGTTATTGAAAGTCTGCCTAATCATTAGAAAAGTTTATTATCTAAACATATCAAATATAATCACCAAACTAGGTCAATGGATTAGTTATTGCAGTTCATTATGAGTAAACGAATGAGCCAAAAAATAATCAAGTTCGCCTTGTAGTCCACCTGTAGATGAGAAGAAAAGATTTGGTCTTTCGTAAATAACATGACAGTCATCATTTTCTAATTTCGCTTTTCCTAAAAACATTGTACTGACTTGTGTGGTGGCATTAAATAAAGTTGTCAATTGAAGGGCGAGTCCCAGTAATTCAAAGTATCCAAGTCTTTTTCTGAGAGCGTCGTAACACATCAATAATTAATTAGTCAGAGATGGCGGGACCAATATAATTATAAGGTCCCAATCTATATATTGCTTTTACCAATCGTCTGCGGCTTTTAGGTCCTTCTTTCAGTAACAAACATTAAATAGAACGTCTAGAATTTCTAAAAAGGTACCTGAATACCCCCGTCTTTTGAGAATGAGTAGATACTGAATATCTAGTAGTAAATGTGAAGTCTTTATCACATATCTACGTATCATTTCACAAGAGAAGACGCTTTAATAAATATCTTACGTCGCTTTTCTTGAAAGCAGTAAGTTCTGAGAGCCTGAGATAATTCAATCCACAAAGAAAATACTCACACTAACATACACAAAGGTATACCACATGTAACGTAGAAATTAGCAAGACACTTCACTCACATTCTAAGGTACATTTCAGACAGATTAAGATTTCGGCTCGACAAATTGGTCCTCCAAGTATTTACGACTGAATTTGATAGATAGATACTTTAAAAGTTAAAACTTCACAGTAAGAAATCTTAATCAGAAGCGTAGTCGTATTTTCATTACAAATTATTTCTACTGCGCAACGATACCAACAGATTGTAGTCTTCCAATGGATCTGATGGATCCTTTGAAGAATCAATCTGGCGGTGTCACAGCTTAGTAGCAAAACTAACCGACAAACAGGGAGCTAGCCTAATTTGTTGCAGATTTCCTAAAGGACATTTAAATATCATTTAACGTTGAAGTGTTCACAGAAACAGACCGACATTATTCGTCGGTCACCGATAAAATTTTGCGCAGTCTATGTTCTAAGCCTTTATAACAGAATCGTAAGACTGAGCAATTATTTTCAAACACATAATCATGTTAATTGCTTCAGGCTTCTGTCGGCTATAAATTAGTCTTACTTTAGAATTACAGACTCGAACACTGAATCGCGCGTATATCACCACAGAGAGGGTGTACTGAATACCAAACGAAATTATTAAGACATCTTACTTAGCTTGGGTTTTACTTAAAGTTTTAGGATTTTGTTAGCTTAAATAATTGGGATTATTTTTATACAGAGTAAAGTTTTTAAGCGTTACAGATATTATCTCCTTTGAAATTTTCCATGAAGATGCTCATGAAAGGTGGTCTGCCGATCTCCCTGAAGCGCAAACTCATCAATGTGTATCCTGAACGAAATACAAAAAAAGAAGATTTTAATTTTATTTACGGATTTTGTTTTGTTTTTGTTTTGTTTACTGCTTAACTTGTTTCTTCGTTAATATTGAAGCTTAAACTTCATAACTTAAGTAGGACAAAGGTCGTTTAGCAGTTCATTTTTTTATTGAAATCGAAACAGAAGTAAATAAAGAATATTAACTCTTAGCTATTATTATTATGAAATGCTGAAATACAATGTACCTATCTAATAATTTTGTGTCAATTTAGATGATGTGTAAAAGTTGCACTGGTAGCTTTTGTCGCCTACCATACTTACCTACCTTTTGTTAACATTTACATAATAATAAGTTTTCATTTTATAAGTTTTACTCAAGAAAGCCCAAATTATCTTGAAAAGCCTTTACATAAAATCGCTTTAAACGAGCTTTAATTAAATTAATCAACACTAGATAAATACCTTACCTTCGTAACATCTTAATGTGCTCAGCGTATTACAAACAGTTAATTAGTTATAAGCGAAACCTTTGTTTGTGATGTTAACTTGAGCCGATTGAAGATAATTTAATTTAACTTGATATTACGTATGTAGGTAACAAAGTTACTTTAGCATACATAAATGTAATCAGTAATGTAATTACTTCTCAGAAACCACATAATACAAGGGGGCTCGTGGTTCATAATAATCGATCATTTATATCAAGTTACCTGCATGGTTTCGAAAGGCCAGACTAAAGTAAAGATCGTCTAATTTAAAAATGCACGCCTCTTCAGTGCTTGTTGCATACACATTTCAAATTTTTGTGGAGGTTCGTGCAGTTTTAAATAAGATGATCTCTGCCTGAAGGCCTCAGGAATCCGCTGGATGCGGGAAACACAGAACCGGTCGAAGTGACGGTGCTTGGGAAAGGCCTATGTCCAGCAGTGGACGTCTGTCAGCTGAATTGATGATGACGATGATCTTTGCCTGCCTCCCCACCAATGAAGTGTTTAATTGTTCATTGAAGATAGCATAGAATAGAATAGAATAGAATTTTCTTTATTCGAGTAGCCAAGACTCAAAAATATTGTTAGTAAAACTTACGACTATGTTAGTCAGCACAGACACTAAACAAATACCAGGAAAACAATACAAGAACAAACAACAAATAAAAAGAAATAACGGCATAACATCACGCTGTTATTTTTCGAAGAGGTAGACCGAGTTGTATAGTATACCCTCATTTAGCTAGTTATAAGTAAGTCCCATGGTAGAGGACGAGCTAAATGCCATAATCGAGGTTGGTATTTACTCTACTAGGCTGTTCTTAAATAGCGCAGTAATACTTTGAAGTATCATTAATAAATTGAAGATGGTCTATTAATCTATTGATCATGTGGTTTCATATCAATAGCCGTGACCCCAGCACGCATTGCCATGATATTATCGGGTCGTGTAATGAAATATAAAACGAAAACCGTTGTTGTATTAATAATATTCCAGCTAAAATAATATTTATCTATTGCCTTGTTGTAATATTGTTTGTTTTGTAATAATTTATTAATTGAATGAATTTGTAATCTGTTAGGAATTTGATATGGGTGTATTCCTAAATTAAAAATTAAAATTATTTGAATATGAATTAGGTACTCTGACTGGGGCAGTCAATTAGGTTAAAACAGCCTTCACATATAACAATACTCAAGTGCCTACTTTTATTCCTACCCAGGGAAGTTAATCCCACTCCCAACCTTTTTGATTGCCTAACTTTTTCACGATGGCATAATAGTACATTACTGTCGTGGCCACCAATTAGGGCATTGACGGACGAACGTGAAAATGTGGGCCGAGGCGAAGCCGAGGCACATATACATGAGACCGTCAATGCCTATTTGTGGCCAAGACCAAGGCTTGTTAGTACTTTTCTCAAACAATGCGCGGAAATTCAAACCAAGTCATTTATAAATTCCAGAATTAATGACGAACTAAGAAAATTTTTCACTCGCCAATAGGTTCATTTGTTTCTTCTATACTTTAAACAGCTCTATTCAAAATTTTAATGAAATCTGATAAGTTACGTCCTTGTATGCCATGTGCTGAAGTAAAAAGTTAGTTCCATTTTTGAATAACACCACAGATATGAGTTTTCATAGTAATTTATTTGCCGCTAAACACGACAGACATGGATTTTCATAGTAACATTGCCAGGCGGGCGCTCGCTTGTTTTTGACCAGTACAGCAATTTCGATTTATCTCGAAGAAGGTTGTCAAAATAATGTTTGAATTTACAAGGATGTTTGAGAAAACTTGTATACCTACTTGGTGCCAAAAAAAGAAGAAAAACTACTCTGTACGGTACCTTCTCTTTCTTGCACGTTATTTTATTAGCCTTTGATTAAGCACCTTACATTTCCTCCATTACACCATCGAGATCCCCCCGGGATTCCCAAAGATATTTCCCGTGAATTCATTAACGTCATCTGAGGCCGGGATCTCGTTCTGAACGTTATTTTTTTTGCTCTTTTGCTCAAGACGTGGGCGAAAATCTACTGAGAACGGTATGATTCAATCGTGTCTGGCTAGTGATGTGACAAGAATGGACGTCCCAGGATTTATCAAAATGATATATTATTATTAAAGCGAATTGAGAAAAGAAAGTTAGTTAGAAAGACTATTGCAATCTACAAGTACATAGAAAAGAAAATTAAGCGAAAACAAAATGTGCCTGCCTTCATATTTTTTCTTCAAAAGAGCTTAACGCTTGCTTGTCTACCTACAGTCATGTTTAGGTTGGTTATGTATATTCCGCAGTATAATTATGTTACGTGAATGATAAAATTTGATTACAGAGCGACGTGGGTCATCGGGTGTTGATGTCACAGAGCAGATTTAACTAAATTGACTTTATAAAAATTCTACTTAACATTGAAACGCAGACATTAAATTAAATATTTAAAAAATCCAGTTTACCCCTCAAATCCCGCACCACAATCCCGCTCACCACATCCCTAAAGCACTATCCTACGAACACCGGTGCGGCTATTGTGACCTGGGACCGTCCCTCCACCCACGCCCCCCGCTTACACCCCCTATTCATACCTCTAACAAGCCGGTTGAGATTGAATTTGAATTAGCTAGTTTTTATGTGAATGTTACACGTGATGTAAATGTTAAGTGATGAATTTGAGATATGGTGTTTGGAAGGTGAACTTCTTGACTGTACTTCGGAATAGGTAAATGATTATCACGGGGATCTTCGCTGGGTGGCCACTGGCCGGTAATGACTGGAGAAGAGGATAGAATCGCACTGAGTAACGTGCAATTGAGGAAGTCAGAAGTGAACTTCTTCTTCTTTTCATGTCGACGGTACATCTATACTGTTTGGACCCAGTACAGCGTCACAGCCAGACGTTGATCAGATCGTCAAGGGTGCAGGAGAACGGACAACTGCGACACTAGCAGATGGAACACAGTCTGGTCAGGAGAACAGACGTGAACTAATTAAGGCTAATAGTGAATCGGCTATAATTATGAATAACATCAAGAAATTCTCAGACATTCTCAAAAATATACTTAACTAGCCCTGCCCACTTCGTTGGGCGGTAAACATAAATATACAGCCTATGTCACTCAGAAATAACGTGGCTTTCTATTGGTAAAACCATTTACAAAATCGGTTCAGTAGATCCAGATATTGCCCCCTACAACCTCACAAACTTTACCTCTTTATAATATTATTAGTAATATATAAAGAGATAGATAGATAGATTAGTATAGATTTCGTTTTAGAGGAGAAATATTAAGGGACTATAATAAGGGACCTAATACCCATATCTATAGACATTTAAGACCGTAATCTGTTTAACCTCTAATAAATAAGACCATACTTGTTGTTTATGAAAGAAAGAAAATTTTAAAATAATCACAGATCACCCTTGGCATTTTTGTAGTTTTTAATCGTGTTTTTATATATACACTAAACAACAAACTAAACACAAAACTCACACACTCAACACACTTACACACACACACTCCACTAAACATAAACTATTTTGTAAAAAAAACTTTTGCATTTTAAAACAAAGCCCTTTTGTAAATATTGAAAACATTTATATATTACGGGAGATAAAAACGGTACCCGGCTAGAATTTAGTGCTGCATACAAAGTGAGGCGTGTACTGCAACCTACAGATAACATCTATTATTTTACAAATTGCTGTTTAAAAAGTTTTAAAACGATACAGTGTTTTATTCACACAATGATACGAACGTGACTGAAAATGTACCTTAATATCTGATTTGCTTTATCATAATTTATTTTTAAATTACAGAACTTAACATTACTAAAATTATAAGCCGATGAATCACGATAAATAAATGTCATGCGAGTGTTCATGAAATGACATCTATTTATCGTAATTGCAATCAACCTTTTATTTGTCCGAAATCGTTCAGCCTTTCCAAAGAGTTTAGTTCGCAAATAAGAAAGGCTGCAACTAATGCTACCCTTTTTGACACATAACCTTTTCAGACAGAGCATGACAGTTTCAGAAATCATCTTCATGACCTCAAAACTGTACTTTCCTCACTTACTTTAGAATTCCACAAGTGAGCCTTAATCCGACACCATCCTTCTCCCACAATAAACAATAGATGCGTTGATGTGTAACATGAAACCGTGGAGTTTGTGTCATGCTTTGTTTCCGCTGGGTGACGGAGAGTGCCACACTATTTAGTAATGCGCTCACGTTTATGGGGGGCTTAATATAAACAGGAATAGGTAGTGACTATCCTTGGCTTTTTCAGAAAAAAGCTTTTGTAAAACATTATTTAAATAAAAAGGTAATTGATCATAATCATAATCCTGGATGAATTATTATTATTTACATTATTTTCTTGTTTCTTCAGTGGAGATGTTTTATTCATACTCAATTTCAGAATACAAATAGGTACTCCAATTCAGCACGAGTTCAGGGAATATCGGTTGATACAATATTGTTATCATCAACTCAATCTTTTTCAAAAACATTTCACATAGAAACTAGATAACTCAACTGGCTAACAGACATCAAAAATGACTTTGATATCAGATTGCTTTATACTGTTTCCCAAAACACATACATGTAAAGGCTTCAAACAATCATAGTTCTCACAGAAATAAGCCCGATATAAAAAGGGAATATTTCACGTATTTTCCGAGACAGGGAAAACATAAAGATATAGTTTGTTGGTTTAAATTCCCTCTGTGTGGTGCCCGCGACGGGCGAAGAGGAAATTTGATTTGTTCTGAGTTTCGTGTCGGTCGACGGGCACACGGGTGAGGCGCGGCGTCTGCTGAGCCCGCTGATATCGATGTTATGTCGTAGGTACTTTAAAAATAAGTAGTTTGGAAATAATATTCAAAGTAGTGTTAAAAAAAGGTCAGAGGATTAGTTATATCGGTTAAGTAGTGAAGTAATTATTAATTTAGTCTAAACCGGCGTTTTCACGGCGTCATTTTAAACAAAAATTGCAACATGTTGCTGTAAACGCAACACGAAATCGTATTACAACTTATGTTTTGAACATAAGTAAAAAAAAACAGCATGCAATGTGGCTGACAACAAGATAAATGTCTTTCTGCAACACTAAGATATTATTATGTTGCTGTAAAAATGTTGTGCAACTTATGTTTACTATGGTTACGAGGCATCACAAAAAAGCCTGAAAACTTTTGATATTGTTAGAGCTTTTGTACACCATTTAGATTGTAACACTTGTTTAGCTCGTCCTATATATTAAATGTTGTACTACCAACATATAAGAATTAATTAAATAATGCAGAGTGCATAATGTAAATATAAATGATTCAAATCCGTTCATCGGTCCAGCTCTAATATCCATAACAATAGTAATTTATTGAACTCTAATGAAACGTAAATTATTAATTAGCTAATTTGTTTAATTTGCCTCTACCCGTTAAAGGCATTATTGTATTTACCGATATTATAATAATAATTGAATAATGTAATTAAAGATCCTAAGTACATTACTAGTATGTAAGATGCAATTAACTTTCGTATTCCTATTATACCTAAATATCTTTCTGCAAATTCTGCATAGGTAGGTAGATATTTATCTTGAAAAGTAGCGACTTCAAAAAAAAGCAACAATAAAAGCAAGTTGGGCAAAACTGTATGGGGCTTAGTCCAAATGTCGACCACTAACAACACCTATTTCTTTTACTATAGACAAAACAAATAATTACTTTAACCATCAATAAATTCACAAAAACTCTTTTCTTCAACAAATTCTAGAACAAGTCTCCTCTGCCTGCCGCGCCCGCTGCCGCCTCGCCCGTCTCCCCGACACTAAGCAAATCCCTCAAAATAGCGAAAATGATGAAAATTGTTTCGAAAATAATGTCTCTTATTGTTTCCCGCGGATGACAAAGACTTTGAAAGTCAAAAGTTTCTTTTGTGTATGAGATTGGATCGCGACGACAATAATGTCGTGTTACAGTTGATATTAAAATTGACTTTTTTGTTCGCTCTTATTGTTTTGTTTGGAGTGACGTTGTTAGCGATGTGAGACGAGTGATGTTTTGTTTTTGTTGTATTGTATGTTGAATTTGTTTGGACTTATTTCGTATTAACTGGTGCGTATTGTATAGTGCCCATTGTTTTATTTTAATTGTAACGTTTTTCAACATATGTAGTACAATTATTGGGAGAATTTTATTTGAGGACCCATACTCAAACATGACTCAAATGACTGTGGTGGCAATGATAGTGGACCTACCAGATCAAATTATACGTTGGTACTTAGTCATGTCATTATAGGATTGTGCCTAATGTTAGGCTGATTTTAGAGTCACGCTGACCGCACGCTGACCGTCGGCGCTGACAGTGAAAATCAGATGTCAGCGCTGAGCGGTTGACGTAATTTCATAGAATACTAAACTTTATATACATTGTCTTGTCAGTGCCGACGACGGTCAGCGTGAGACTAATATCAGCCATAGACGGAACCAATGCAGCTCGGCTACAGCAACTGCTGCTTTTACGAGACTATTCCTAATACTGAACAAATTAAATATTGATTTAGCTAAATACAAAAAGAAAAAACAATCAATGACCAGTGACAAAGCGCTACCTTTCACCACAACCAAGAAAAAAATCCCAAAAATCAGCCACGAAAAACTCAATTAGAAGCCGATCATCTGGAAGCCTCGTAAAGTCTACCACGATACATCACACCGCCCGCGCCGTGCCTAACAAAGGGTTCCGTACAATGAAGCGTGCTGGTTAGGGTTCCGTCGGCAAATTGTTAATCGCCGCGACCAATGGCGCGTGAAGATAATTACTGACGCCGCCCGCTGTAATGAGAAGTCGGACTGTCGACTGATCTGCTACTCTATTGGCTAGGTAGGTAGGTATTCGTTAATTAACTGAGAGGTTTTAATCTTCCTGATAGGTCGGTTTTGAGGGAATTAGTTGCTGCGACGAATTTTGTTTGTTTTATTTTGTCGAATGTTTTGGTAAGTATATGAGTTTTGGGGAGTAGGAGTCGGACTAAATGCTAGGGATGATGGGAAAAAATCCTATGAAAATCATTTTCAAATCTACAGTTTCACTTTTCCCCGACAGTTTATTTTTACTCAAAAAAAATAGAACACCCTGCTTTGAAAAATATACAAGTATAACACGGCCTAAATTATAATACCATACAACATTAATCTACGATTTCAAAACCACTTACAAAAAGAAAATCAAGTACCTATATTTAACTGGAGGCGTGCTTAAACTATGCTTGTTCTGAAGTAGATAGGTGTACCCACTATATATTTATAATTTATAACAGATAGAAAAAAATCTTACCAAAACATATTTACACTGTCGGCCGCTAAAATAATCCCAGCAACGAGCATAACGTTTCCCATAAGCAGATTCTCATGTCCGTCCAACATTTTGCAGCTGTAAGGTAGTTTATGCTCGTAATCCTGCGTCCACCTGCCTCACTGTCACGCGGCAGACGGATAAATCTCTGGCCGACACCCATCGCCGAAGGATTTAAGGTGGGTCCCTTCCTGTGCCACGATGTGTACTTTTGTGAATTTGTTTACAGTCTGGTCAAGGGCGGCCGATAGAACACTCAAATGTACTGGAAAATGTTAGTCAACGTTATCTTGTTTCGAACAATACTCACATCAAAAAAAGTTTGTAATCACTAGCAAAAACTAATATATTTTTAAAGTTTTACTTTATCAAGAAAAAGTGTTTACGTTATATCTTCAAAAAAATAGTAATACACTGCCTGAAAGACTCTAAAAAGAAAAAGAAATTATAATATAGGTAGTGCGTAACAAAAAAGATTTTGTATTTTCAAACTGATCGCAAACTTTTTTTGATGTGTATGTGGTACCTACAATTATGTTAAGCACATTATCCGGTTATTTTTACTAACACCTTATTATTTGTCGTTGCCAAAATGTTTAATGAAAATCACAGTTTGAAAATTTGATACGCGCCCGCTATACAATATTATAGCTCCTTGACTGTTCATGTATTTGTGTTATCTCAGCCTAAAGTTAAACTTTCTGATAGTCTGTAGTCAAATACAGCATGACTACGGCCAGCGGCGGTACTGAAGCGGGGTGCTGGTGTAGTTCAATATAATATGTAGACGTATGGGAGCCAAATTCCAGAAATCAGCAATATGTATTCTAACTTTCCTACATGTGCTATGCTTTTGTTTCAGACCTGAATTTGAACTTATATAAAACAGTATTCAACAATAGAGATAGGTAACCTAAATAGATAGGAAGATCAGGTTTACATCCATGCATTACGTAGCTGTAGGTAAAACCTATGGTTTTGATGCGTGAGATTTCTTTTCAATAATTAAACACGGAGACAAAAAAAGGGGAATAAAATGGGTAATGCAAAGCACAACTAATTTTAAAAGCAATATCAAGCTCCCTGATCAATTCCCTCTTTTGTTGGCTGTAGGTACATAGAGCTTCAAAATAATTCTATTCCTAATCGTCCCTTCTAATTAGAGTTCATGTATGCCTCTTCAAACAATAAGATCCCTCACTAGAATTTATTACCCATCTCATTGAAAAACAAAATAAATAGTAACTCTTTTGCTACCCATTATTATTATTAGTGAACAAAAGCCAGAAGTATATCAATTAAATAAAATAATCCAAATATGAAGCTACGTTGTAATACAAGCGACGCGCAATTGTTGTGCAGTAATTAGGCAATTACGACTGCGAGCACGTTTTAAATTAATTACTTTGGTGTTAAATACGCACAGAATATTCGACTAACATTTGCATGCTGATGCGCTTGTGATTATCGGGATCACTTGTATGAGTACATTGTGGTTTGCCAATACCACTAAACGTGTTACAATTATTTTTTAAATTTACTCTTAAAATCGACTGTTATTTTCATATTGATTGCCTATGTCAAGGCTCATTATTCTTCCTATTATTTTAAGTACTTACTGCTAAAATTGCCTTAGGGTTAGTTAAACTTTTTGTGCTTCCCGCATCCAGCGGATCCCTGCGGCCTTCACAAGGTCATCGGTCCATCTTGTGGGAGGCCTTCCAACGCTTCGTCTTCCTAAAAAATATTTCAAAGCACTATTGTCAAGTGCCATAATATACAATGTGTTTGGTCTCGGACTGTACAAACTTTAAGGGAAGGTAGTTTGCTCTATTTTATCAATAAAATTATTCTACATGGGGGGTCGGAACCCAACCCCCCTTAATGGCAGCCATTTTTGTTTTTGATCGCATTTTATGAAGCGTGCATACTAAAAGTACTTTAACTTTGGAATTTAATGTCCAATTATCGTAAAATAAAAACTTTTAATAAGTGAAAAGTGTTAACAATAGGATAAATAACTCAAATACTGACAATAAATGCTGCATCATATTAAAATAAATACTAAAAGATCAATATCACGTTAAAATTAACATTGTTTTTTTAGTTTATCAAGGTTATTACAAAATTCACCCCCGGGAACTACCTTTTTATATCTACTCGTCTAATAGATGTTTAGTTTACCTAAATAATGATACCAAAAACTTGATTCTATGACAATTGGTTTAAGAGATATTGGTGTTGGAACATAGGCTTGCGTAGGTAGTGAGTTCATAATGATTTGGTTTTTCTGTAGACATTTACAATGATGATCAATGATAAAGAAAGAACAAGTATGAACTATTATTCAATATTTACAAAAGTAAAAAAAAATCCCCCCACTCCACCATTTTGAAGGCACGCAGTAGCTCGGATCAGCCATAATTTCTGCTGCAGCAACCCGAAAACGCCCAGCAGCTCTTCTCTGTTGTTGACCTGGTTCAAAATGAACTTTTTGCTTCATCCAACCGCAAAGATTGTCCAGTGGCGTTAAGTCTGGTGAACGTGGTGGGACTTTGGGGTGGGGGTGGTCTTTGGGGATGGATGAAGTCAGTCAATACCAGAGAAGAGCTGCTCGGCGTATTCGTGTTGCTGCAGCAGAAATTATGTCTGATCCGAGCTACTGCGTGCCTTCAAAATGGTGGGGGGGGGCAAATTTTCTACTTTTGTAAATATTAAATAATAGTTAATGTAAAATACTGGTATTCAGCTGCATCTGGTTAGACTGGAAGCCGACCCCAACATAGTTGGGAAAAGGCTAGACAGATAGATAGTACTTGTTCTTTGTTTATCATTTTAATGTAAAATACTGGTATTCAGCTGCATCCTGTTAGACTGGAACCCGATCCCAACATAGTTGGGAAAACGCTAGGCAGATAGATAGTACTTGTTCTTTGTTTATCATTGATCATCATTGTAAATGTCTACAGAAAAACCAAATCGTTATGAACTCACTACCTACGCAAGCCTATGTTCCAACACCAATATCTCTTAAACCAATCGTCATAGAAATGGGTTTTTGGTATCATTATTTAGGTAAACTAAACATCTGTTAGACGAGTAGATAAAAAAAGATAGTTTTTGGGGTGAATTTTGTAATAACCTTGATAAACTAAAAAAACAATGTTAATTTTAACGTGAAATTGAACTTTTAGCCTATATTTCAATATGATGCAGCATTTATTGTCAATATTTGAGTTATTTATCCTATTGTTAACACTGTTCACTTATTAAAAGTTTTTATTTTACGATAATTGGACATTAAATTCCAAAGTTAAAGTACTTTTAGTATGCACGCTTCATAAAATGCGATCAAAATATAAAAATGGCTGCCATTCAGGGGGGGTTGGGTTCCGACCCCCCATGTAGAAAAATTTTATTGATAAAATAGAGCAAACTACCTTCCTTTAAAGTTTGTACAGTCCGAGACCAAACACATTGTAAAGTATATACGGGGTGGCAGGGGGACATCGACGCGAAGCCGGTTACCATGGATTCAGTACATGATTCTGAACCCCCTGAGATGAAATTTTTCGTCGGTTATTATAAAAAAAATCAGCTGCTTCATACATTTTGACCGCGTAGGTATTGCACTTTTCTATGAAACAGCTGTTTTTTTTTTAAGTAACCGACGAAAAATTTCAACGCAGGGGGGTTCAGAATTATGTACTGAATCCATGATAACCGGCTTCGCGTCGATGTCTCTGCCACCCTGTATAGTAATAGCCACGCGGATGAAGATGCGGGTTAAAAAATATTAATATCATAAGATTCCTTCCCCAAACCCAAAATTGTTCTCAAACATACATACCAACTCTCTTGCATCCCGACTGGCTCGACGAAGGCACACGAAGGCTCGCAAGAAGCGGCGCCGTGAGTGTCCGTCAGCTAATCTGACACACTGCGAGCTGCAGCTGACAATTTAGCGCTGGCTTTAACTTTACATGGACCAGTGTGTGAGCGGAGAGCGATTTCATTTCTGCGAGTTATGACCAAGATGATGTTCTTATGTTCAACTTGCAATATTTTATTCTATTCTGTACAAGTCCGATAGTAGTGTCTTACAGTAGTTGCCTTCCACCTTCCTTCTTCATGACACCACCGAATCAATAAAGGAACATTGTTGTCTCGAGAAATCGTTATCAAGATCTGTTACTTACGAGGACGTACTTTGGAGATAGAGTAAAGAACAGTCATTTCAAGACGCAATTTTTGGTATCGTGTGTGTGCTTGGGTATTGGTTATGTCTTTAACACTTAAAATCTAAGTCAGTAACTAATATAATCACACAGTGTGGATAAGCCCAGATTCGCACGGGCGTAATAATATCGCGGCGGAATTTTATCGCGCACTAGATTTTGAGCTCTCGGTGTCGAACCGAGCGTTGAGAATCAAGTGCACGAAAAAAAATCACCACGGGACAAAATTGCCCGTGCGAACCTCGACCAATTGTCCAAGCTCAAAACTTGCACCACATCCTTACCTGTGCAACTGGAAGCACACACAACTTTTCCTCACCCAAAATTATACTCTACTACTTCTCTATAAGATTCAATATCACTTGATCACATATGTGGCTAAGGTATTCGAGGTAGATTTAGATGTCACCGAGGCAAAATCGTCGTGAAGCTAGATCCTGTGTCTCGTATAGGTACGAGTAAGTTTAATAGCCTAACTTAAGGCTAGGCTGAGGCTAGAGGCAAAAATGCCCAAGTTTATCATGTTTGACAGGCTATATAAGTTCGTACCTTTGTTATTGAGAACTTGTGAAGAGATGGGTTTATGAAATATTTGGTGTCCGTATTTTGGTGGCTATAAGGCTGCCTGTCCACTGGAGCGGAGAGGAGAAAAGAGGAGCGGAGATGTGCCAATATTAACCAATAGAATCTTGACTCAGGATCACTGATCTAAACTCAGGGGCGGAGTAAAGATTCTATTGGTTAATATTGGCACATCTCCGCTCCTCTTTTCTCCTCTCCGCTCTAGTGGACAGGCAGACACCAAATATGCAGCGGATTATGTGAATCCCTATAAAGTTGACAAATACGCACGTACCTATGTTCGACTTTATGTATGTTTTTTTTTTTTTTTTTTTTTTATGTATGTTCACCGATATCTCCGCCAATTGTGGACCGATTTTGAAAATTATTTTTTTGTTTGAAAGGGTAAACTCCCGAGGTGGTCCCATATAAATTTTATTAACTTTGCTTAGATAGTTTTTGAGTTAGCATCAATAATACATATTTTTCCCACTTAGTTTATATGGACGATATGATGATAACTTCCTGTCACTGTTATTTATTGCAGTTGTTATTGTTAGTGGTATTGGATATTGTGTGGGGTAGGTACCACAACTAAAAAGTGAAAAATAAAAACTTTTTACAAAAAAATTAAAACCGACTTCCAAAAAAAACCACTACAAAGTGAAAAATAACTTTAATTTCGGAAGTCGGTGGCAAAAAAAGAAAATTAGAAAACAAAGACACCGACTTCCGAAATTAAAGTTATTTTTAACCGACTTCCAAAAAGGAGGAGGTTCTATGTTCGACTTTATGTATGTTTTTTTTTTTTTTTTTTTTTTTATGTATGTTCACCGATATCTCCGCCAATTGTGGACCGATTTTGAAAATTATTTTTTTGTTTGAAAGGGTAAACTCCCGAGGTGGTCCCATATAAATTTTATTAACTTTGCTTAGATAGTTTTTGAGTTAGCATCAATAATACATATTTTTCCCACTTAGTTTATATGGACGATATGATGATAACTTCCTGTCACTGTTATTTATTGCAGTTGTTATTGTTAGTGGTATTGGATATTGTGTGGGGTAGGTACCACAACTAAAAAGTGAAAAATAAAAACTTTTTACAAAAAAATTAAAACCGACTTCCAAAAAAAACCACTACAAAGTGAAAAATAACTTTAATTTCGGAAGTCGGTAGCAAAAAAAGAAAATTAGAAAACAAAGACACCGACTTCCGAAATTAAAGTTATTTTTCACTTTGTAGTGGTTTTTTTTGGAAGTCGGTTTTAATTTTTTTGTAAAAAGTTTTTTATAACATAAAATGATGACGGGTATAAAGTAAGTCTAGACCTGGTTAGCTCCAAAATTTTGTAGGTACGTGTTAGTAGTAACACACAAATTCGACTGATGTTTTGCACGACTATAATGCGAAGCATTAGAGTGAGCTCTACGATCAAAAAATATTTTTTGCCCCATTTCTGTAACTGTTTTTATTGTTACACTCCTGCCAGTACACATAACCTACTTAATTTATATACCATTGTATAGATGATTTAATGGAGATTAATCTCTACTTTTTACCAACTGATTTAATGCAGCGAAAATGAAAAAAAACATCAAAATAGTCAATTTATGAAACTTGAAAACATTGTAGCTTGCGATTAAATCAATTAATTGAGTATTTTTTTTTTTAATACATTCGTTTCGGGCGTAGATGGAACCCTATTGAAAATGGCTATATAATATCTTTATCTAAATATTTCCAACCTTGACTTAACGTGTTGCTTATCAACCCACAACGTAAACATCTAAATAAATAGTCTTTGACATAAATTATAATGATTGCGAGGTTAGAAATTTACCCATATTGATGGGTAAAACACCAGTCAAAACATACTTCATGAAAAGTGATAAATTGTAAATTTTTGTTAGAAACTATGTTTTGAATTTCTTTTTCGTTTATGAATGTGTGTTATGAGGCGTGCACTTTTGGAATTTCCAAACTATTTTGTGTCTTCACTCGTAGGCGATCAGTCGAAGTGAAAAGATTAGCGAGTCTCTTTTAAAGCACTTCGTTCAATCAATATTGCTTCAGTGAATGTAAAACGTAAGAGTCTTTTAGTAGTATTAGGTACCTTAAGTACCTATATAAATTGTTTAGCACTCGTACTTTTTTTGCACGACTCGTAATGCTTCGCATTAGAGTGTGCTCTACGATCGAAAAATATTTTTTGCCCCATTTCTGCAACTGTTTTTATTGTTTCACTCCTGCTAGTACACAGAACCTACTTAATTTATATACCATTGTATAGATGATTAAATGGAGATTAATATTGTATTTTTTAACAATTGATTTAATGCAGCAGAAATGGAAAAAGCATCAAAATAGTTGAAAAAAATTTCCTGTCCGTCAATTTATGATCCCTGAAAACATTGTAGCTTGCGATAAAATCAATTAATTGAGTCCATTTTTTTTTTATACATTCGTTTCAGCCGTAGAAGTAACCCTATTGAAAATGGCTCTTTTATTCATAGTAGTTTAATTATAATTAATAAAATACTAACTAAAATATAATATCAATATCTAAATATTTTCAACCTTGATCCGGTGCCGTTGCCTAGCAACTGCCAACGTAAATATCTTTGTCAGTCGTTGACATTACGACTTCATGAAAAGTGATAAATTGTTCATTTTTAAACTATGTTTTGAATTTCTTTTTCGTTTATGAATGAGTGATAAGTATGAGGCGTGCACTTTTGGATTTTCCAGACTATTTATACCTACTATTTACTTCACTTATATTAAAATTGCCTTTTTTATAAAATTCGGCCAAACATCAGTATTCTCAGAACATCAGCATAATCACTAATCGCAATAAGATACTTCCATCTTAACAACATTAAAGATTAAACTGGAGTTTAGAACAACATTCTCAAGAATACTCAACTACCTAATATTTAATTCTGCTTATTCAAAACTCTGCAACCTTCAACCTTTTCCGACGTGGATTTACTTGAACACCCTATTAACAGCGACACAAGCAACTCTAAACCTTATCTCTCTACTTTGAAAGTCGTTTTTACCATCTACGTTACAGTAAGGTGTAAGCTCTTCATTATCAAAGCAGTTGATTTTGAACTCTACGTGATAAACCTTAAGGTGAGTTTTGTAAGTAAATGTGTAGTAGATGTGTAAGCTAAATTGTCGAGCTGAGTAGTCCGTTGTTACAGGTTGAAATCGGCATATAAGTTTAACAAGACTTGACTTTCTGGAGTAATGATGTGTCTTTCACGTTCTTGTAGCAATTAGAAGGTACGTAGTTCTTCGTTTATTCTATTATTATGTTATATGTTCTCTTCCTCCGTCATTTTATTAGGAGAACTCTTGAATATTCTTAGCCTGAACACTGTGTGTCTGTTTTGTATTTGTATGTTTGCGTTAACCGTGCGTTTTTCATGCATAACCAGCCCAATACATGTTTTTCTTTTTTTCTCTACATCATCATCATCTTATACCAGTCCACTACTGAACATTTTATTATTATTTTTAAGCCTTTATTGCTGATACGAAACATTACATGTATTATATTATTTTATACTTATTAGCAATCGGTTTTAACTTATAATCTAGCACATCGGATTTCCCGGTTTAGTCAGCGTGTCTTGTGACACATATAGGCCTCTTCCAGCCGTCTCCATTCTTCTCTATTTTTAGTTTTTCTTGATCTGATTGTCCCTCCAATAATCTTAATATATTATCATCTGCCCATCTTTTAGCTTGCTTGCCTCTCTTTCTTTTGCCATCATGTGGTTGCCCTTCCGTTATGATTTTCGTCCATTTTATCCTGCTGTCCCTTGTCATGTGTCCTGTCCATGGCCATTTTGACTGTCTTATTTTCTTTAGTATAATATGTCTTCCACCTTTGTTGTAGATCTAATATCTCTTGCTCTTTTGCGGTCTTTTAGCATCACGCCCAACACTGCTGGCCATAGGCGTCTCCAATTGCACGCCATTCAGCTCGTTTTCGGCAATTCCCTATATCATACATCTCATAATTAATAGTATCCCATGCTTTACCAATAAGAAGAGCCATAACATATCTTTTCAGTTGACAACAAGCAAGCTTTCACCTAAAATGTTCCTGAAACGAGTTCGTTTCAATGTCCTTGCGCTCAGCATTCCTCCCGTAGAAAGGTTCCACCGTATATCCAATATTTGCGTTCTTGAAATTCAACAGTAAAATTTTACCTGGACTGGTTTTTTAATATCCTTTGTTCAATTCTCTTGTACGAATGTGTAGGGTCTCACTGCCCATGTATGGAAGAAATATGACATGATTGCATTCTTACGATATAAACCTAACTCATATCGCCAGGAATTTTCAATCTCGCTTGATTGAGCACTCAAGTGCTACACACTGTAATAAAATCCACAATACGTCCGAATATTACACGCCCTCGAAACCAGAAATTACGACACGTTTGAAAAAAAAAACGAAATAAAAATCCGCAAAACAAAACTAGTGAAATCCGGTCCCAACTAGTACGGAGACAACATGTGCCTACCGACGCGGACAGTGCGAAAAACAAAAATATTTCGGAGGCGAATCTAGTCGGCGCGTAGGCTTTTACGCTGACGCTACTGAATAAAATATATGGATAGTGCAGGGCGTGTTTTCATACTATCTATGATTTTAGTGCGCCGCCATTTTTCGTACGTTGTTACGATTTTGTGCACAGTTGAGCCCGTTGATATGCGGTGCAATTGAGGCTCTGATAGTGCGGCATAAAAGTCATGAGTGAGTAAAGTTATCCTTATTGTTGTGTGATACGATGAATTTTCTTGAATATTTTGTGGTGTCTTCGAAATTGAGAGAAACGATTGTAAATATTGAACCATGTAGATTAATGTCAATTTCTATAATTATAAAAAAATACCGCTTAAAAGCGGGTCGGGCTCGCGCACCGAGGGTTCCATAAGGAGCTTCATTCGTATAGGTACCTAAATAGTTCTGTGCCCAGAAACTATAGTCCTCTAAATTGTATGAGCGCCCGTACAACTCAGAGGACTATCTTAATTGGCGTCAACTAAGTATGTATGTATGGGGATACCCTTTAATAATCATTTTTTTTATGTTTTTGAATTTTTCGTTTATTTGTGCTGTAAGACCTTGCTTTTTGCCAAATTTCGTGATTCTAGGTCAACGGGAACGACCATACGACGACCATACGGTTTTCGACCCAAAACCTATAGGGTACTTCCGGTAGACCTAGAATTGTCAATTTTATTAAAAGCAAGGTCTTCACACAAGTAAAGGGAAAATTCCGAAAAATTTAAAAAGTTGAAAATTATGGTTTTTGGTACTTACAAGTTTTCGCCCATATTTTTTTATCTTGTTGACTCAGGACCTTGATTTTCTACACCAAATAGGGACTGTAGACTTCAGTATCTGGTATAAATTTCAACTTGTTAGGTTTACTCGTTACTGCGAAAATCGGTGGTGACACACGGACAGACAGACGGACAAGAGAGTGATCTTACAACGGTTCTTTTTTTACCATTTGAGATACGGAATCCTAAAAACAATCAATCAATCTATTGATTGAGTGATTTTGCACGACTCGTAATGCGAAGCATTAGAGTGTGCTCTACGATCGAAAAATATTTTTTGCCCCATTTCTGCAACTGTTTTTATTGTTTCACTCCTGCTAGTACACAGAACCTACTTAATTTATATACCATTGTATAGATGATTAAATGGAGATTAATACTGTACTTTTTAACAATTGATTTAATGCAGCAGAAATGGAAAAAGCATCAAAATAGTTGAAAAAAAATTCCTGTCCGTCAATTTATGATCCCTGAAAACATTGTAGCTTGGGATAAAATCAATTAATTGAGTCAATTTTTAAGCTATTGCATAGCTTCTATCGCGGGCCTTGAGCGTGGAGACCTATCCAGAAATTTCGTAACGAAAATGACTGAGAAACAAAACACTCTAAATGTGTTTTGTATTGAAAATTATGTTTTTACTGTTTGACAACAAAGTTCAAAGAACATCCGACTTCGTTGGCATACCTATACCGACCGCCATTATGAAAAAAACTGGTTTTGGCGGCCAGGGATGAAACAAGTGTCAATCGATAGAGTAAGTGATTGCAAACAAAAAATATTTAATGATGAATATCGTAAGTGATATACTTCCTGAGATATTTGAGTTAAAACATGAGAAAAAAAATAAAGCAGTAATATTTTTTTTAAATATCTCAGGAAGTATATCACTTACGATATTCATCACTAAATATTTTTTGTTTGCAATCACTTACTCTATCGATTGACACTTGTTTCATCACTGGCCGCCAAAACCAGTTTTTTTCCAAATGGCGGACGGTTAGGTATGCCAGGTCCCATACAAAAATGTCGGAACCCCTTTACTTAGACGAATGATCAACGAGAGTGTTGTATTGAAAATTATGTTTTACAGTTTGACAACAATGTTCAAATTTACTTAGACGAATGATACGAGAGTGTTGTATTGAAAATTAATTATGTTTACCTGTTTGACAATAAAGTTCAAATTAACTTAGACGAATGATCCTTGACTATTAATAGTTAAATTAAAACCTTTTTATTAGTTTGATGTTCCCGGCCATTACGTTGTGTCAAGTTATAAAAACTGTAAATGTGAATAACAGTTCCTGTCAATGTCACCATTGTCACTCTTGTATTCGGGTTAATATTTTACAATGCCGAGAAATTTAAATATTCAAGAAAGAGCAGCTATTATTAATGAAGAAAGTCACGAAAAAATAGTGAAAGAAAATATAGATCTGTTATATTTAGAAGATATCAAGTCTCAAACTTATGTTTCTTATTTCAGTTACCATAAACCTATAGTTTCGTGAATAAAGAACGTGAACTAATTGATCATCGTCATAATTCTGGTCGCCGCCCCTTCCTTAGTGCTGCACAAAGAGCTGACATGAGACGATAATATGAAGATAACGATTTTGTATCAACCAATTATTATGCTGAAATATATGAAGTTTGTCCAAGAGTAATAAGAAACGCCTTACACTCAATGGGATTGCATTATAGACAACACGCAAACTAAATTGACTGATGCTCATAAGCCAGCACGCTTGGAATATGCACGCATGCATTTGAACGACGATTGAAGTACGACAATATTTACCGACGAAAAATGCTTCAAATCGAGCCAACATGGGAGGCTACATATAAGGAGATATAACGGTACGAGGTATCTATACAGAAGACCCTGTAGTGCCCAATTTTAGTTCCGGACAAATTTCGGCTATATGGGGACAGATGTCAGCGGTGTATCAGTTACAACACTGCTTATTCAGTTATTCCTTATTTTCAGTTAAGATTGCAGGCTAATAATAAATCTCAATCGACATATTTTCACAGAAGTGATTGTTTGTTTTATTGAAATATATCTAACTCTAGCATTAAATTCGTTTGATTTCTGTGAACACAGGTATACACCAGTGATTTAAGTAGCACGGCGAGTTTTACTCTTTCCTAAGTCAAAAGTAAAACTAGTAGTTCTGCGAACAGTAGACCTCGCGAGCACAAACTTTTTGGGAAAAATTAACCGCTTAGCTTGAGGCTTAAGTGCCTGCTGCACGGTCGCAAACCGCGTCCCGACAGAGGTGACCTTAGGTTTACGACGAAACGTTGAAACAACTTTGCCTGTGGTTTGAATAAATAGCGAGCAATTTACTGCATTTGAGGAGGTATTCTGCTCATCATGCCGAAGATCCTGATCAGATCTTTACCAATTTTTTTTGAGACTATCTTAAAGTTACTTTCTTTCAAATGAAAAAAGAACCATCGAAAACGGATTTCATAAGGCGGAGATATCCAGTAGCCCCCTTTTTGCCCCATTTTGGAGGAAGTACCCCTCCAATCAAAAATCCCCGACGACAAAAAATTACAAAAATATTCATATTCATAATACCTGTATGCCAAGTTTCATCCAGATCGGTTGTAAAATACGACCTGTACACGAGTACGTACAAACTGACACACGAAAGAAAATTTTGCCAGTTGATGCAGAGACGCTTCGCTCGCTACGCTCGCTCGGTCAATTACAATATGAAAACTATGCAATAGCTTTACCGCGGCAGTCCCCGAGTGCCACAGGTCTTTTTTTTTTATACATTCGTTTCAGCCGTAGAAGGAACCCTATTGAAAATGGCTCTTTTATTCATAGTAGTTTAATTATAATTAATAAAATACTAACTAAAATATAATATCAATATCTAAATATTTTCAACCTTGATCCGGTGCCGTTGCCTAGCAACTGCCAACGTAAATATCTTTGTCAGTCGTTGACATTACGACTTCATGAAAAGTGACAAATTGTTCATTTTTAAACTATGTTTTGAATTTCTTTTTCGTTTATGAATGAGTGATAAGTATGAGGCGTGCACTTTTGGATTTTCCAAACTATTTAAAGATTACTGTGGTTTTTTAGAGGTCTATTTTCAACAGAAATGTAATCGCTTATATTTATGAACAAATTATTTCATACTCAGCTATACCCTAATTAATCAGAGTAACAACTTAACAGGAACAAGATTCACCTAAGTAAATAAGAAGTCCGTCTATAGAATAAGTGAAGCCATTTCTATAGGTAGACTTGTCAAACTTAATTAATTAATTTGCTAATTCAAGCTCAAAACGGATGAGATTAGAAGTAAGACAATGATAGCTAAAAGTTATTATAATTTTCCAGGAAGTGAGTTTTCCAGGGAGCTCTTTAATGTTAAGTCTATTTCTGTTTAACAAACTTATATGAAGTATCAATGTGAAACGTGGTATGAATACATAAGAATTAATATATTTATGTGGCGTAGGTAACACAACGAAAAAGTGAAGTAAGTTTTACAAGAAAAAAAAAACAGTTTTCAAAAATACACTGCATGGTGAAAAATAACTAACAAAAAACGAAAATACAAAACCAAAGACACCGACCGAAATTAAAGTAATTTTTCACTTCGTATAGTTATTTTTAGGAACACAGTTTTTTTTATATGAACATCTTCCTTTACCCGACAATATGCCTAACGAGGTGTGTCGACTCGTTCTCAAAATGGCCGTCTGTCATAGCCAGAACGTTGTATTACCACATTTCTGTCTTTTTACCAGTTTCCCGTCAGAATACCGGCGCGGTAACGTTTGCTACTAAACCGCTGGAATTGCTGCTATTTTCTCTTGGCCTCACGTTAGGGTAGCCAGGTTTACCGTCGGGCTAGATTTTAAATTGATAATGTTAGTTTTGTTAGTAGAGTTACAAGGGGCGTGTGTTTGTTAGATAAAATTATTCTGTACTATTAAGGTTATTTTTCACCCTTTATGGGTAGTTCTAAAAATATTTTGAATAATTTTTAAGTATGTATTTAGTGACGGCGGCAGCGTCAATTACTTTATAAATAATAAAAACTTTGTACAAAAAAAAATTAAACCGACTTCCAAAAAAAACCACTACAAAGTGAAAAATAACTTTAATAATTTCGGAAGTCGGTGTCTTTGTTTTTTAATTTTCGTTTCTTGCCACCGACTTCCGAAATTATTAAAGTTATTTTTCACTTTGTAGTGGTTTTTTTTGGAAGTCGGTTTAATTTTTTTTTGTAAAAAGTTTTTATTTTTCACTTTTTAGTTGTGGTACCTACCCCACACAATATCCAATACCACTAACTACAATAAATAACAATGACAGGAAGTTATCATCATATCGTCCATATAAACTAAGTGGGAAAAATATATATTATTGAAGCTAACTCAAAAACTATATAAGCAAAGTTAATAAAATTTATATGGGACCACCTCGGGAGCTTACCCTTTCAAACAAAAAAATAATTTTCAAAATCGGTCCACAATTGGCGGAGATATCTAAAAAAAAAAAAAAAAAAAAAAAAAAAAAAAAACATACATAAAGTCGAACATAGAACCTCCTCCTTTTTGGAAGTCGGTTAAAAATTGAAGAAGAATAATTTAAAAAATATCTTTGTCCTTATAAATATTCCGCATTGGAATTGCACTACAAAATATTTGGCTGTTTGAAAACCAGCCAGCCTTGATAAATATGTATTGGAGGAGCTGTCGAGATGATATGCCTAGCGGACATAGAATGAAATTGAATGTCAGTCAATATCCAGGATACGGGGTACGTGTGATATTCGTTTCTTATATATGGCAGAAAACATTTATACCAAACCTTTTTTTGTACATAAAATAGTTAGACGGGTTTTGGTTGGGTATTTGACTAATTTATAATTACCAATTTTATGTACAGTGTACATTTCCGTCAGTGTGTTTTCCGTCTCTATGTAATTTTACTTCATCTTTCTAGTATTAATAAATGGTCACCCTACATGTATGGCGTAAATGTTGCTCACGCGCGTAGTTTTTTCTCTTCAATCATTATACGAGTACCTACTAGTCTGCAAGCTTTTTATTCTCCTTAATAGTTTCCATTTTGGCCGAATTTCTATTGTACAACATTTTTGTGAAGAGAGATTACGTGGCGTGGTAGAAAGGCATCATTAGCTAAATACCTAGAAATAAAATATATTTTTCTGGAAAAATTGCTGGCAATCTAGTTTTAACTACGGCTTTATATGTTTTGATACTGAAAAAGAAACTGCTAAATCGGCGCACAAAAATATATTTTTATATAAAAATGAACAGATCCACAAAGCATTTAACAACTAGAACGTAGCCTCACAAAAAAATCCATACCTACATTGACGTAGTACTATCGAATACCGAAAAAAGTAATATTAAACATACTCGAGAGTTTCTGCAAGAGAATATTTAATAATCCGGCAAGGGTTGGCATAATATTCGCCGGCCCTTTTTAATGTGGCCTGGCGGCTCTTTTGTGGCCCGCGGCCCGTTATGACAAGTACGTAAGTACCTATGCTGGGGTTCAGTGGAGCTGGGTTTATAGTTACCCTGGTAGATTATGTGGGTTAGTTTGTTGTGACGCGGAAATAGGATGTAGTTGAACGAGAGAAATGTGTCAGGCAAATAGATTTGTTTTCGCCGTTTGTGTATATTTTTACCCGACTACGGCGAAGCAAAAAAGAGGGTTATGATTTTGACCGGTATGTATGTTCATCTGTTCCTCATAACTTCTAAACTCCATAACATAATTTGACAAAATGTGGTATCGTTGGTAGCGGCTTGATTATCCGCTGGTTATGGCTACTCGTATGTGACGTCATATTGTATATGGCGCCCTCTAGGGGACAAAAGTCATGAACAAAAAAAAAATGTTGGGTATCAAATGAAAGTGCTTATAATTATCTAATTTCAAAAATAAATAGTTATATTATAACCCCAAAATAATTAAAGTTAAAGTTCAGACATTTAAAAAATCTGGAGTCACACGTAATTGGTTCGATTTATACACTAACACGACGTGTCACTCTGCATTTTTTATTTGTCTTTCTGTGATGTCGTGTTTATACCTTTTTAGTTAGCGTTTTTGTCGAAGTTGGGTTTTAGTTTTTATAACTTTTATTTTTTTAAGCTTTGGCATATACATGCAGATTCTATTCGGATCTTTCCACAAGGCCGCAAGTTTCCTAGTTAAAGAACAAAATAATACTCTATCTATTGTATTCTTAATAATTAAGTAATGTTTCTTTGATATTTAACCAAAAACCAAACACAAAATCGGTATGTAATAAATATTTGTGCGATATCATTTAGAAAAGGAATTAATAAACTCCTACAAACCCCTGTAATTTGTATATATGTGGGTACATAGATTACCTTTCTATTGACGTACGGAACCACACAACGATTTCAGTAGTTATTTTTACATTTGAACGGTTTCTTCGGTCTAGCGAGTTTGTGTTAATAATAATAATAGTTTTCCTCTTTCTAGTTAGTCTCGTTTTATATTCTGTTGTGACTTATTGGAAGAAAACTACGGAAATTCAAGTAAATATTGTACTTATTTTGATTCTCAAAACAACATATTATTAGAAAAGTTCGATTTAATTTAGTAACTGACTGATAGTTAGTAAGTAGATATATTATTATATATTGATACAATTATGTAAATGAATCAAATATTCAGGTTTTTCTTAGAAAGTTTTCGAGAGTCCATATAATAACATTGATAGATAGATAGATAGAAGCCAGACAGATAGATAGAATACTCTTTATTATGTACACCATAAGAATTACAGACTAGGATAGATGTAGAGATTTTACATAGGGTGACACAATGGGCGGTCTTATCGCTAAAAGCGATCTTTTACAGCGATTTTTTTAGCGGGCCGGTAGGGCCCCCGACTATGTGCCAAGTTTTACTCTGAATGGCTTAAGTATAAGGCGAGTAAATAATTTTAAGTATTTGGGGCACATACTTACCGACGACCTTAAAGACAATGTGGATATTGAGAGGAAGCGCAGGGCACTGGCGTGGCGGTCAGAGGTAATATGTTGGTGCGCAGGTTTTACCGGTGTACTAATCAGGTTAAAATAACCCTTTTTAAAGCTTATTGCCAGGGTATGTACACGGGGAGTCTGTGGGTCAGCTTTACCAAAAGATCGCTGGAGGTCCTGCGCATCCAGTATAATAATGTTTTCAGAATGCTGTTGGGACTGCCCCGTTTTTGTAGCGCATCTGAGATGTTTGCGCTGAGTCGAACTGACGACTTTTACGCGATTATGCGGAAGAAGATCTCGTCTTTAATAACACGTTTGCGGGACAGTGACAACAGTATTCTGAGGACAGTGGCGGAGAACATCTACTCTCCTATTCTGAGACGTTTTGTGGGGGTGATGAACGAGTGAAGTACTTTCGCTTGTGCGTCATCCACATGAAGCGAACTCAATAAAGTTTGAAAATATATGTATACTTAGATACGTAAGACGATTACTAACATTAATTATAAGAAAACTAACACAGTGGATTTTATGTTGTCCGAAATAAAGAATTTATTATTGATATTATTTACAGACAACCTTTGGATGGATTAAAGGGAGAAAGAGAGACAATACTGCAGGTAGTCAAACTCAAACTCAAAGCATTTATTTAAATTATTATCGATACAAGTAGCAGAAGTTGGAGTTACTCTAGTCGGTTCTGTAAAAATATTAGATAAATTGAACGATTAAAAAAGGCTTAGTAATCTACTGCTATTTAAATTATTTTCCAGAATATTAAAATTAAAATCACCACAAATAATTGCGGCTTTGTTACTGGATGCAAGTTTTGCTAGGACATCATCCATTATTGACTCAAATAAAGAAAAGTTCTGATAATTAGGGGGTCTGTACACACACACTGCAACATGCTTATCCAGCTCAACACAGGACAGTTCAATGCAATGTTCAACTGATAAATCAACTATGTCATTACGTTGCTTAGATTTTAAACAATTTTTTATTAGGATTAGAGATCCTCCACGTAGCATAGATTTACGATTAAAACAACTGCCCATACTATAGTTCTCATAATTAATTAGCATTTGGTAATCCTTAACCAATGTTCAGTAAAACAAACAATGTCATACTTTGTTTTTTCTAAAAACAATTAAATAAATACTTACCAACTTTCGGTAAATTAAAAAAAAAAAGAAAGTTCAATGGATTCACACCAAAATAGTAAGCATGTTCATCAAAATCTATCATCGTATAACTAAGTAAGGAATTTTTAATATTCAGAAGATGAAAAGATAAAACTGGCCGAATAGAAGGCCACGATTAGATGCCCTTTGATTTAATTAAAAAAATGTTAAACGAGGCAGGCTCCCTAGCAATGAAGCAAAATCAATTTGAGAAGTTCGGGGTCGCACAAACTTTTTTTATTTGCCTTTTTAAAGTTAACGGTACGGTTTTAAAAATGTAATTAGTTGAACGTTTCATTTAAATTACGGTATGAGACGAGGGAATACGGGTTGTCTTTACATTTGGTGTATGTTCATGAGGATTTTCTGAAGGTCTTGTATAGGAATTATTTCAATGTAATGAGGAGAGTTTGGCAAAATACATTAATCTAATTTAATCTGTTTGAATGTATTCTGCCTGGGCTTAGGTGTAGTAATGAATACCTTGTAACTGTTCTTACGTTCTAGAATACAGAACAGTACCAACAACACAGATTTAAATAAATAACATTTCTGAGTTGTTTGTAATCATGCTCGTAAACATAAATCTCATTCAGCTGAATTAAGTAAAAGCACAGCTTATCCCACAAAACCCGTAGAAATTAATCGAACTTCTAAAATACCTTTTTAGCTATAAATAATCCGAACCTTAGACCCAATACTTCACTCGAATAAATAATTCACTTCCAAACAATTACATTAGAAACTGCAGGCTTAGCCAAGTTGACAATCTACAATCGTTATCGCTAGTAGAAAACTAATCAAATGTATAGGAATGACATCATCACAACGTTAAGTCACGTGGTCAGAACAATCGAATAGAAAATTCGTAGACAAGTTTACAATCGTTCAAAATGTTAGAATGAATGTAAGCGTTTCTACAACGTTGATCGCTACACCCATAGAAATGGTAGCCAAGTTACAGTTTTGACAAGCGCTAACGAAACGATGTCGAAGTTTATGAACGATAGCTAAGCGATCACCGAGACCCAAGAGTAAACGATAAAAAAGGCGTCTTTATGATACAGCTGTGTTGATACCGAGAAGTGTTTTGTTTATTCGCCAAATTGGACTATATTTACCATTTAGCATATAATCGGTCAGCTTTTATTCGGCCTTGCTGGGGTCTCGTTATATATTACTAGCGACCCGCCCCGGCTTCGCACGGGTGCACTCTCCACTATTTAATGGATGTTATTATACATATAAACCTTCCTCTTGAATCACTCTATCTATTAAAAAAAACCGCATCAAAATCCGTTGCGAAGTTTCAAAGATTTAAGCATACAAAGGGACATAGGGACAGAGAAAGCGACTTTGTTTTATACTATGTAGTGATTATCGCCATGTCTAGAACATTAAGTTAAAACTATTTCAGAGAAACAAAGGGTCTATTGATTAAGTAAAGGGTGAAACACAATTCTTTTGTTTGTTTCTAACGTATTAGTTCATGGCGCGTATCACGTCATTGTTTATGTTTCAAACTTTCAAGCGCCTGAGTACCTATGATAGATTTACAAATAACAAAGGAAGATATTTACGAAATAACTAATAATTTATGTACCTTTCCATGAATCCAAGCTTACTCGATATCTAGATTCCATCCTATAAAAGTTATCAGTATCTTTCATTCATATTATGCAGAATAATAATCATAACATTTCAAGACACAGTAATGTTTAAAATTACAGTCCACACGGTGATATTATGATAAACCAATTATAAGAAGAACTTTACCATAATTCGCTTAATTTTTTATCACTTTATCACTTTGAAACCATAATTATCTGCCCGCGCACAAAGTACAAGTACACAACTGCGACTTTGACGTTTGTAGGAACGCTCACCATAGACTAAAGTATAGGTTTTTTCTAAAGACGTTGTAGAATGAACGATCGACTCAGTCGTGTCAACTTGGCTACCAAGTTATCGTTTTCTACAATCGCTTACGCTGAGGCGTTAACGATTGTAGAAAGAGATTCGATACGAAACGTTTGTAACTTGGCTAGGCCTACTGAACACAAACCACACACGATATTTCGCTCAAATCCTACAAAGGCCTTCTTTGACGGACAATCGATAAGCGAACAATGACTCGATTGTCAGAATCGAGACGAATAACCGAGTAATCGAGACGTTGGAACCCCGCCTTTGTAACGCGGGAACTCGTTAGGGCAGCCTTTATCCCGGGATTCTTATCCTTCGGTGCTTTACCGACGTGTGTATGGCTAAGTCTGTTTTTGATTGACACTAAACCCTCCAAATAATGGGCGTATCGATCCGCTTTAAAAGGGCTGATTACGGGAGATTTTTCATCGGATGCTTGAATATATTTTTTGGGTTTTCGGGTCTTTTTACGATGGTATGGAAATGTTACAATATGGGCTGAGACTTTGTGAGTTTTAGTTCTTTTCATGTGTCAACAGCATCTATTCTCATGTAAACCGAAGCATTTAGTTCAGAAAGAAAAAAAAAATTACGCCTGCGTTAAATATAATTTTTCCCTTTTGTTTTTCCTTAAGGTTGTCTTTTGAAGATAGCGTTTAAAAATATTTTAAGATTTTACTCACGTTCACATTTGAAAATGTTGTTGTGCATTGCTGGACTAATTTTGAACTCGAAAGGAGCCCCTATTCCTATGCTGATACCATCATCTAATCACCTTACACAAAGACACTGTTTATTAACACAATTTTCCTCCCTTCAGCTTGAGTATTCAGGCAACAAATTCACTCCATGTTTTGTAATTGTCAGCTTAGCAACAAAATTGTAAGATCCTGACTTACAGGATTATCTGACAGCACGGGTAAAGTGCGGGGATAAAGTTAACATACATCACTGTTCCCTGCACGTTGGTAAATTAGGGTGACGTGTAGCGTTGCGACAAATTGAAGCGGTGAGTGAATATTTTACATTTAATCCTGAAAAGTTTTGACTGAGGAATAGGTTAACACATACAGATATACAACAGAAATACACTGGGCCGCAAAGATCACGGGTCGGTAACAAAAACCTCAATAACTTCCAAAATATTGAACCTAGCTTTATGAAATAAAGACTGAATTACGAGTATAAGCAATTTTTTTGTGCTTAAATCAATGTCATGAAAATTTAAGATTATGAAGTCTACTTTGAATAAAAGTAAGTTAAGTGAAAATAATAATTTCACTAGATTTCTAAAAATGTGCTACGGTATCAAACATGCAATATTACACATTTTTGTATTGCACGACTCAAATGCGAAGCATTAGAGTGTGCTCTACGATCGAAAAAATTTTTTTGCCCCATTTTTGCAACTGTTTTTATTGTTACACTCCTGCTAGTACACAGAACCTACTTAATTTAAATACCATTGTATAGATGATTAAATGGAGATTAATAGTGTACTTTTTAACGATTGATTTAATACAGGAGAAATGATAAAAACATCATTATAGTTGAAAAAAAAATCCTGTCCGTCAATTTATGAAGCTTGAAAACATTGTAGCTTGCGATAAAATCAATTAATTGAGTCAATTTTTTTTTAATACACTCGTTTCTTCCATAGCAGGAACCCTATTGAAAATGGCTCTTTTATTCAAAGTAGTTTAATTATAATTAATAAAATACTAACTAAAATATAATATCTTTATCTAAATATTTCCAACCTTGAATGACGTGTTGCCTAGCAACCCACAACGTAAATATCTAAATAAATAGTCTTTGACATTACGTAAGGATTGCGAGGTTAGAATTTTACCCATATTGATGGGTAAAACAGCAGTCAAAACATACTTCATGAAAAGTGATAAATTGATAATTTTTGTTAGAAACTATGTTTTGAATTTCTTTTTCGTTTATGAATGAGTGTTATGAGGCGTGCACTTTTGGATTTTCCAAACTATTTTGTATTGCCATCGCGGGCTGTTAATACAGCTGTTATACGGTTTGGCATGCTTCCCACCAGATTTCTGAGCCAACGCTGAGGAATATTCTCCCATTCCTCTATCAGTGCTTCGTTCGTGATTGAAGGGGAATTCCGCTGGCGTACACGTCGCGTCGTCCCAGTTTATCCCAGGCATACACCATGTGGTTCAAGACTGGGCTGCATGCTGGCCTCTCCATGCGTGTGATAGCGACATCTTCATCGTAGTGAAACACTATCCGAGCTGTATGGGGACGAGCTTTATCTTGCATAAAAATGGCGCTCTCGCCCAAGTTTACTAAAAATTGGGCAACATACTCATGCAAGATTTCATTCACTTATCTTTCTGCAGTTAAAGTGCCATTTGCTAAGCCGCAGCACTAGCACGGAGCGGCTTTCGGAAGAAGCCCACACGTGTATGGTGCCTCCGCCGTATGGCACTTTCTCTTCAACGCAAGCCTGGTCGCTATAACCAGGCTTGTACTAGGCCTCCTGGTCTTCTGTAGACTTTTTGCCTCCCATCGTGCGTGTATAGCATGAATCTCGACTCGTCCAAAAACATTACTTTTGACCAGTCATCCAAAGTCCAATTCATGTGTTCTTTAGCGTAACTCTGCCTTGAATTTCGATGCTGCCTTTCGAGTTTTGGACCATTTGCAGGTCTCAATGACTTCAAGTTTGCTTCTGCTATACGACTTACTATACACGTGCTCGGATTGCTCCTTCCAGCATGTAGAAGGTAATTTTTGACTTCAACAGCCGTTTCAAGTGGATTCCTAAACATTGTTGATACCACATATCGATCCTCCCGCGCTGTCGTGCACCTTGATCAGCCTGTTCCTGGTCTGCGAATATTGGATCCAGTCTCGTTAAATCTCTGGAGCTCTCTTTGAACAGTTGTTAGCGACACACCAACAGTTCTCGCTGTATAACGCTGACTGCGCCCGTTTAGTGGCATGTTTTTTATTGAATTTAATCAGAATAATGAATTTATGGACAAGAAATGCCATAGTTATAAACAAAAACAAAAGTAAAACAAATGGTTTCAAGTTGTTCAAATTAAATAAAATCGTTTTTATTTTTACCCGACTGCCCCAGGACGAGGGTAATGTTTTTCGAGAGTATGTATGTTTGTATGTAGGGGAGACCGGGGCCACAATTAACAAAAAAAATATTTTTACTTGTAGCTTCGAAATGATTCAACATTTAGACTTGATTTTTTTGTTAAATGATGAATGATGTCTTAAATAGAACACTTTTTCTCCAAAAAGTCAGTTGTTAATTCTTACCTCATCTTCGGGGCTAGAATTAACAGCTCTGAGGTAAGTAATAACAGACGGGGCAACATTTACATTATGGAATGTCAACTGATATAGAAGAAAATAAAAATATGTATGACAATATTTTTTGGTATTAATAAAAGTGAAATTAATACAGAATTCTATGGAAGACATTTTCTTATTAATTTACAATACATTTCAAATACAATTCAGGCAAGTGAATGATGTGATGTCGTCTTTGATATAGCTTGCTTAGGCCCAGTCATTGCAAGAAATATGTATATTGAATCCAGTCAGCACGATGTATCTTTATTACCAGAGACGCCGCAAAAAATACAAAAAGATTTATTGATGTATTTTATTATTTATGTACAAACATATTTAGCGCGTTTATACGTTTTTACTGAGCTCGTGGTAGAGCTTTTAGCAGAGGTCTTATGGTTTTGGACCAAGAAATTACTAGCATCTTTCTGCATGTCAGATGATCCAGCTACCGGTTCATAAGATATTTGCACTATCACCACATATGGGGTAGATATTAACACGTTAATACTGACCCCGCCGATTTGTTAATTATTGCCCCAAAGGTACATTTTTAATATTAAATAACATAACAAAATATTGGTTAATTATTACACCAATTCATTAATAACTATGGCTTCCAGGAAAACAAAAAACATAATCATAACACCGTATATTTCGAGAATAAATCAAAAAATTTAAAAGTTAGAAAAAAATGCGTGAAAATGTCTCCCGGTATATAACACATTACACACACAGCTGACCAATTCTGAACCATGTGGCGTGATCTAGTCGGTATATTAAAGCACGCGCTGTAGGTGTAGTGTTTACAGTTTTAGAGAAAATCGCTTGTTAATACTTACCTCTGTTAATTGTCTTCCTATGTCTATTTCTTTGGCACGCTCTGTAGCCTAAACGGTTTGATGGATTTTAACATATGAGGTGTCTTTAGATTTTTCTTAATAATTGTGGGAGTGACTTATGCTACATTATATTTATACAATTGTATCTGTAAATAAAAAAAAACGGGAAAGGAAGGTTTTTACTTTTTTTAATAAATTGTAACATTATTAATATCAAATAAAAGCTAGTTATGAATCAATTCTAAATTTAGTTAAATTTATAAAAACTAAAAAGCTTGAAATAAAACAATTATTAAAAAAAACCCCGGCCCCCCGGCCTGCGATACCAAAATTCTATAGATTATACTGCTTGTTTTTCTCTTTTTAGTCAAGTGTTTTTGCAGTTGGATTTTTTGTTTTTTAATTATTTATGGTTTTTAACACCAAAAAGAAATAAAAGGTTTTACTTCTTCCGATATTTGTAATGAAATAAACTTAAATATTGTCGTTATATCATTAAGCTAGCTCCAATATTTTGAAGTTATTAAAGTTTTTGTTACCGACCCGCTTTTTTTGCGGCCCAGTGTATATTAATCTCGCGAGTAAATCAAATCAGTTTAACAATCAATATTGTACAATTTGACCTATTGAATAAATTGTTGTTGTACGCTGTTCTTTTTCAGTGGCAACATCTAGGTAGTCAATACGCTGTAGATACCAATACTAACCCTGTTGCATAAAACTAATAAAACCCTCACAAATAAATACCAACTCACCAACATCGTTTGATAGATTAAACGCCAAGCGAATACCCCCTACCCACACACAAACTATCCTTTTACAGTCCTTAAAGAAAATAACGCAACTTCATTTTTAACTTTGCATCCTGCCAGTCGCATTCCGAATGCATTACAACAAAAATTCTTCGTTCAAAGGCTGCACCACAAAGGGAGACGAGACTGATCTTCAAAGAGATCGCTCGGAATATCATCGATCTACGTAACAAATGCGATGTAAGCGACGCCGGGTATTACCATATGTATTGCTGCGACTCGCGATCGATTGAGATCGAGCTGCTGAAATGATGCGGAAGGATTAGAATTGAGTATGTTGTAGTAATGTCTATATTCAGTTATAGAACACTCGTAAGTGTTTGAATATCGGTGTGATTAGATTTGAAACTGAATTAATAAAACGCTGGATTGATCATTGGGATGTTAACGTAAAAACTTCATTGATTTAGTGTATTGTTTATAACTCGTATTGTGATTTCTCTCGCAATCCAACTTATACACAATACACAAAGCGCAAAATCCCACTGACTCACTTATCGCGAAATGTTTGGAACATCAAAGCCTATAAATTATTGTACTAACAATATACTAACTTTATGACAAGTCAACGCAAGTAGCGTCTTCTGTTTGTATTGCGATTGTGATAGTCGTCAGAGATCCGCGACCACCGGCACACTCAGTACTGCAACCCATTTCAACAGGTTTTCCATCTGTTATATTTTCCTGCTGCCATAAAAATCCCCATCAAAAAACAAGCAGGAAGGCCGACATACATAACAAAAAACATAAAACAAGCGCCTAGTTTAATCCGCATTGTGTTTGGAGACAATCGAATTGAGATTGAATCCGGATTGTAACAAGTACCAACACGAAAATATACATCCTGTATATATACGTGTATACAGATTGACGGATTACGAACACCTTTTGTTTTGATGGAAGTATGAAAGTATTGTATTTTTATATCTGAAGTTTGCCAATAAATAAATGTGTAAATAGTAAATGGTTTTAGATCCGAATGCGGCGTTTTTTGTTCCTAAACTTATCGAGTTCATCAGATTTTTTTTTTAACTAGGTACATTGCAAGGAAGGTCTCAAACCATAGGGTGAAGTGGAGCTGATGGCGAAGTACCAGGAGAACTCCTCAACAATGAACGTCCCTGCATCGGGAAAAGCAATATTTTGTAAAAGGTGATGAGCAGTTGACATTAAGCTATTGTAACTTGGATAACAAACCAACCCACTAAAAAGCGAGAAATCAAAACTTTTTCACAAAAAAAACAACCGACTTCCACTATAAAGTGAAAAATAACTAGAAGAAGAAGTCGGTGGCAAATAACGAATATCAGTGTCTTTGGTTTTGTATTTTCGTTTTTGAAACCGACTTCCGAAATTTTAGTTTTTTTTCACTTTATAGTGGAAGTCGGTTGTTTTTTTTTTGTGAAAAAGTTTTTATTACTGCTAAATAAAGACTAATATTGTCTGTGGGCTGTTTCTCTCTATGGCCTGATGGATATTGTTGTCAATTAGAAATAAAATTACCAAATAACGACAGGTAACACCGAAAAATTCAAAAAAAATCCAAAGTGACGTATTGCACGCGTCAGTGTCAAATCGCGGAGATTTGACGGAAAAACGTGTAAAACGTCGGGTCTTTAGAGGTATAAAGAGCGTATACATAATTTATAATAAGCAAAAAGGCTGAAAAGGTGTCATCTACAAAACTCTTTATTGATTTTACAAAAGCCTCCTTTTAAAACTTACCAAAATATCTTAACCCAACATCTAAAATAGTTAAAACTAGGTAGGTATCTATAAGTTGTCAAAGTGGTTAAAACGAAGAGAATATAGTGGAGACACTCCTTTGTTCCACTAACTGAGGTAATTAGTGGCGCTACAGTCTGTCCAGCTGTCGACGCTCCCGTCTGAACGGGCGTTTAGCTTTTGTTAACAATTTCTTGGTGAATTCGGCTATAATGAACGCCGGAAGAGGGTTAATATTTTGTAGGGCTTGCAACATGCCTACAGATTTTAGTAATAAAGGTATCAGTGTTGTTGAACACCTGAATGAGCTAGCAAAAAAAGCATTTTAATGACTAAAAGAAGATCAGAGATAAATAGAATTAAAATACTAATGCAAAGTACTCTGATGGTTTTTCTATTTTATTTTTATTTTCGCCTTCTGTAAACTTTCTTGCACAAAAAACGTATTCACAGATAAACATAATTCTAATGTAATTTATATAAAACTGTGATTTAAACAGACCATTAAAAGTTTGAATCGTTAAAGCTAACAATGTGGCGAGGTTTACCGTTTTCTATTTTTAGTAATCACAAACACAGAGCACGATTGTTTTGTAACGATCAACTTCTGAAATAATAGAAAGTAAAATGGGTTTACAAAGAATAACAATTTGTTCGAATAAAAACGTTAGAATAGAAGCCGATTTTATACATAAACTTAACGGTTTTTAGAAAAGACTTATATAACACAGTGGAGCTCATGTTGAAAATGAAAAATGAATTGGTCTTTGAATGTTTTTTTGTTAATTTTAATCCTATCCACATAATACATAATGTGTAATATTACTAACATAGACTATACATACACATAACATCAGGCCTGTATTCCCTGAAGGGTCAGGCAGAGGTGTATCTATAGTACACCAAATTTTCGCCAGTTAACATAGTAAACCTTAAAAAAAATATAACCGTAGATTAAGTAAACGTTAACCGTCTGTCAACTGCTACCGGTGCAATCGGCTTCGTAATAGTGAAGTGCAAGTTATACAGCGGATAGTTAGTGCGGATATCAATTTAATAAAGCTTCATTTGGTTCATTACGCCCTCCGCTGAGGAGGGAAATTGAGTGCCATTATGCATTGAGATGAGCAAAGGGATTTGGATATTATGGAGATATACTTTCTGTGCTAGTTCACTAGTTGTTTATTAAGTAATAGTCATTTGATAAAGTTTTGCTTGCCTTAAAATATATAAATGGCATATAAAACTTGTGGTTTACCACAATATCGCGTAAAGTGACTGGTTACTTTGAAATAATAAAAATAAATGATTACAGACAAGATAATCCTAATTGCCACTTCAACAAAGCCTATAGGTATTAGGTATTCGAATAACAATTCATAAATAAAATAAAAAACCTTTGAACCTATAAATACATCACAGGATTAATAAAATGTGTCGCACCGATTAATACTCCCACCCTACATTCCATTTAAATATTTGGAAAAATTTGCATTTCAATATGGCGGCCCCCAGGGTTAGGTTTAGAATACTGATTCGCGGGATTAAAAGCCGTTTAGTTAAAGGGATATTGGGAAATAAGGAAGTCGTCGACTTTTCCCATCGGCGCGGCGCGGCGGCGGCGCGGCGCGTTGTGATTTGGAACGAGGCTTTATTCCCATTTTCTGGAGTCAATGGGAAAAGAATGGAATTTTTATTTGTTATTATAGAAATAGAGGCGGTGAATAATAAAAGGGAAAATTATTTCTTTGTGTTATCTGATCTTTATTTGGTCGATGGATTGTGTGCCGTTCTTTATTTTTATCAGAATTTCTTCACTTATTAAAAATCGTTGAAATACAAACGCAGCCTCATTTTAAAGCACATCAACAATTTTTGATACCTGCTTAATTCAACAACTAAAACAAAAAATATAAATCAGTATTTGACACTACATTCCCGTTTCAACATCTATCATCAAGTTTCTCTAGTGTTATTATACACTCAAAATTAACACTGTAACGGCAACAGCAAAATTTTAATTCCAGCCTTACATTACCTCCGAGAATTTACCTTCCGTAGTAAAATATTCATAGAGCAGAACTGTTGAATGTATATCTTTAGAGTAGTTGGCTGTTGGCTGTAGGCGACTGAGGCAGAGTCAGGCAAGCGTTAATTTACACGACTATAGTTAGAGTCGTGGCGTGTTACCTTCTTGTTTTCGTGCTGACGTCGGCAAGGTAATTTCTAATGACAGCGTTAATTTTAGGTGTCTTGAAATTAGGAGAGAAGTTGCGTTGGCATTTAATTTGTTTTAAAGAGTCATCTTCAGACTAGCCTTGGCCAAGTAAATGTTAAGAAGTTTCATGAATTACAGCTGCAATGATGGGTCAAAAAGGAAATATAATCACAAGAGAAGAATCGGTGAAAGCAGCGCTCCCAAAATCAACAAAAAACCTGACCATGCAACAAACTGATCATTCAAAACGATTCGCTATCTGAAATAATCACGAAACACATCCGTACTAATGATACTGTCAATATATTTTTATTTTATTCTGTTCAATTGATGGATGCTTTAATCCCAACTGAGCATTCAGCCTTTAAATAACACTAGCTTTTCAGATCGGATGTGAATGTGTTGCAAATTGTATTGTTTCATTTCAATTTTATCGAAATATTTTTTACGTTTTGATCGATGGAGGTTAAAGTTAACATTCAGTTTTTTTTGTAAATAATGTAGCATAATTTGCATTTTTTTTTTTTAAATAACACATTAGTAAAAACATTACAGAGACATATTGACTTTTATAAGTATATTATATAAGTATATATATTTTAATTATTGTGATTAGGAAAAGCAACAATCACAATCAATCTTCATTTAGAATCATTGTTTGGATTGTAAATAAATTCTTTTAAAACTTGCTCTTACAAAGAGGAGGCCTGTGTGGTGGGAACGTTGTACTCTGATTATGCTAAAGTTAAAAGTTACTTGTTACCTAAGTAACTGTTCGTCTTCGGCCAACTACAAGAAAAAAATAACTGCCTACCTTATATTCTTTGCAACTTCAAAATAAGACTACTCTCGAATCAGAATACCTTCGGGAACCATCGGCACCGACCGAGTGATTACGAGGCAACAGCCTCTGAGGGATACAACAACTAGAGCTGCCGGCTACCTGTCTGGAGCTAAATTGTACGATTTCCACGAAACTGTCGTATCTAAGTGATATCTAAGTAAGTTACCTTAATATGTCAAGTGATAGATAAGTGATAAAAAAGATACGTGCAAAGTGTATCCATGAAAGCTCTTTTTAAAATAATTATGTATACTAGGTACCTACTGGGTTTTTCGGGAAATAGCATTGTGAATTCTCTATTAGACCCAAACACAGATTGGATTGTTGGTAATTCAGGAAAAACATGAGGTCGTATTTGGAACAGATTCTGCAACAAAACTTTTTTTTTTTTTAATAAGCCACAAAATAGGAGGAAGTACCCCTCCAATCAAAAATCCCCGACGACAAAAAATTACAAAAAATTCATAATACCTGTATGCCAAGTTTCATCCAGATCGGTTGTAAAATACGACCTGTACACGAGTACGTACAAACTGACACACGAATGAAAATTTTGCCAGTTGATGCAGAGACGCTTCGCTCGCTACGCTCGCTCGGTCAATTACAATATAAAAACTATGCAATAGCTTTACCGCGGCAGTCCCCGAGTGCCACAGGTCTTTTTTTTTACTTTTTAGTTCGTTTTTTGGCAAAGCAGTCGTGTTTTATTATTTTTTTAAACGTATGTAGTCCCGAGGGCTTAGTATGAGTTTCATTTTATTACCATCTCGATCAAACGCATCGACCGCGTTTGGCGCTCCGATTGGCAGCCGGCCGGCCTTCACCGGTGAAGGGCCAATCGGAACGCCGAACGCGCTCGATGCGTTTGATCGAGAAGGTTAAATGAAACTCATGGTAGCCACACTGGTGCAAAGTTTTCTCTCAAAGGATTTATATTATTTGAAATATTTATTTTCATTTATCAATCAATCAATAATGTATGAACCGTCAATCAGGACCGAATATTTGATCAAACTGTTTGTTTGAATAATAACGTTTTCTCGCTTCAAAACATTTCAAACTGAAATAGATTTGGGTTAAATACTGTTCCAGAAAATAGACACACAAAACTACGATTCAGAGGTACAATTACAGCGAAAACTGTGCGATTGCTCATGATTTGTTTGAAGATGTGAACGGTGCGTGAGTGTAATTAGTGGACGGCTCCACCTGATGGGATAAATCTCGTGTCGACGGACGTATTCCCACGGTAGGGGGCGCTAGTCACGAGCTGAGGGAGGGGAGAGAATATTGAACCCTTTTCAGTATGAAAAATATTATTTATGGTTTTCAGTTTTCGCAAACAATGTGATATCTGTAGATATATTCGATTAATTTAAAAGGCTTCGCCATTACTGTTTCTTCAATTCGTTCTTTCACCCTGTTTAACAAACTCCAAGTTTTATCTAACATACCTATATTTTTCGCGGTTTAAGTTTGGGACTAACTCCGGCTGTATTAATAAGGTGGTTTAAAAGTTTAAGTCAACGAGTTACTAACGACTAATTTAATAATAATTATTAACCAAGTGTACCTTAACTTCCAAAATACTTTATCTTTAAGTCAGCCAGGCTTCTAGTCCCGAAAACTTGTGGCTTCAAAGCCTAACTTATAAATCCATGAATAAATGAGCAGCCAAAGTTTCCAGATGATGAACTACGGTGGGGATGAATTATAAATTATTATGGTTCTTAAATAATTAATAAACAAGCTCGGAATATTATATTTCGATCATACTTGTGACTTGGTTAACTTGGTTTTACTTCCAAAAATAAGAGATTATTTAAATGTAAGGCTTTCCTATCACTAGCACATTGCTATTGCTATGGCTATTGGGGATGTTTCTGTAAAGTTATTAACATTGTAAAAGGCATCCTTCATTGAGATTGCAGGAATTATTTTTCGCTTCTCTGCTGTAGTATCTGATACTACCTTTACCATCTTACACTTTTCACGTCATCTACCCTTAAACACACAGTGTCCCAAAAATGCCTCAGTAACTTTCTTGAATGTTCTCTCCGGTACATCGTCTCTCTTGGACCACACCCCATCATAGGCCGCACGCTTATTAATCACAGCGGTACACGGCTCGGTTTGTTCGCGTTCTGTGCAGGTGTGCAGCTGACTACACGCTACATTTTCATGTTACCGGTGCACTGATGTGCCAAGATAGCGTATGTTGTCATGTGACTTGAAACTGCGTGAGATAGCATAATAATATTAAGTTTTCATGACTCTTAGAACTCTGCACCGTGCCAAGATGGTTTATGTTTTAGATGGACTTAGATTACGGGACTGTGATTCAGCATGTGTGTCCACATAATACACCTTGTTTGTTACCTGTTGAACTCAAAATAGTGCTTCTCTAAATGTTGAAGACTCATTTATATTATATGAAGCACAATTTTCTAATTACAGTAATAATTTGGTTTCTGTGATGTGAATAATAACTGCGCATTGTATCTTAAATGTTTTAAAAGTGTCTTAAAAGTATATTACTCTGGTTATATGAAAACTTTATTCGCTAAATTCAAGCTCACTACTAGAGGTATAATCCGTCAAAAATAAGGTACCTAGTCAAACACTTCGCTCTAATTTCAGTCAGAAACGAATTAACTTCGAGGATCTTGAGCTAAATTACCTATAAGTAGCCCAACTTTGTACTTATTAACAAAACATTTAAAAGACAGAAGTAACTAGGAGTTACGTCCATTGTGAACCTAGAACCAGGTCACTAACCTAAAATGGATGATGTTTTCAGAATTCATGAATGCCAGAGTATAAATATTAAAACTAGCTTAACATGGCCACAGTGAGGACATTAATCTTCTACAGTGACAGCTATGACAAATGTGGCTCACAGAATCGACCTTTTTACTCCGAGCTCTTTCCGGAGCTAAGATTTTAGATTATGAAGATAAAAGTGATTTTGAGATGGAAGTTTTGAAAACATGATATATCGCGGGTTAGGACTCAATGAAAAATCAAAGAGAAAATTGATACATGTTTGTTGTTCGTCGAATGGAAAGTAGTTTGGTATTTGAGTACCTACCTTAAAGAGTTTTGATGTTGTCTGCTTCGACAGCAGCCCTTCCTTTCTAGCCACCATTGCTTTCGTAACACTGTGCCTTTGGCTTCAGTATTAAGCAAAATAGGAGTCTTATCTTTCCATTCATTTCAATTATAACTCACTGTAAAAACGAAGGTAGGTTGACATTGCCCGTCTGCCCGTGCTGTTCACAATATGCCTGTATAATTAATATGTCATTGTTGTTCCGATGCTGCGACTGGATACACGCGATATCGGGACACAACGGTTTAACGTTCCACATAAACGTCTGTTATTTAATGTTCGGGAATATTTCGTATCAATTTGTAAATGTCTGCTGAAGAGCTTGGGTCACGTCGTAATATTTATGCGTCATGTGATAATGGAAAAACTCAATAAGTAACAATATTGCTCAACCTGGGGATCAAACCTATGACCCTTTGCTCAGCAGTCGCGGTTGCGATGCCTAGTTGATTACATCGGTAGCATAATAAGTTTAAATTACAATACCTACTTAGCTTACAGTCCGTAGGAATGGTGTGACACAAAGTGAACAGTGGCATTTCAATAAATTCTACAGCAATCAGTATAATAATACGAAGCCTTCAACTGCTAAAAGCCTGTTCGATCCACACGTGAAAAATGTAACGCGCTCTCAAAGGGAGTGCAATTAATAAATAAAACCCTTTGAATGAACAGCGCATTTGAATATCAAACAATAATAGGAGAAACGTGGGATCCCCGGGGTTGCCATTTTTCAGTATTCTCCTGTTTTGGTAGATTTATGGGCATACATTTTTTAAATTGTAATTCCTATTATTTTTTTGTTGTGCCATTTTATTACGGTTGACATAAAACGAACAATGTGTGGGCATTACTTTTGTTTTTAATAGGTGTATAAATATTTTACGCACATTTTAATTATGAGAGAGAGCTTTGACAACTCTTTTAAAGAGTAATTTAGCACAATTTTGAAAGACCAGCGGATCCTATTCTAAAAAGGCTGTATTTTAGTATGAAACATAAATGTAAATAACATTAGGAAGGATGTTTTCAGATGACTTTTTCACAGATATGTATGGTAACACTAGAAACCGAAATGAAAAGCGTACATACATACATTGCTACGGCATATTTAGTCGGTCTGCAATTACATGCCAGGGTCAAAGAGTCGTTTTTCCATGTATCTAATGAACGAGCACAATTTATGCCCATTTGTAAGTATGGGCCTCATTCGTAAGCGTATGGTATGAGAGGGACAGAACAGCGATGTATAAAAAACGTTTTAACATTTTCTTCGAGAATATAAATGTGCTCACGGCTCTACGATGATACTTATACGAGAGAAAACATTTGTAAACCAAAACGTTATTCCTAACTTCGAAAAATCTCACGTCTGGCAGAATAATACAGTCAAAGACTTATAAGATTGTTCCCTTCTAAAATGTTATACATACTTAGTATTATACGTGTGACCTTAAAACCATACAATGTTTAACCGAATTCCCTTCTCCACCAACACAATACTTTTACTGCTAGCTGACAAATGGGTTATCAAAACCCAATAGGGGAGCATAACACGAATAAAACTCACAAGCCTCTCACGACAAATACCCCGTAAATGCGCGCGTGCTATTTACGAGCCAATCGTAAACCGTTCCCAACTTGGCCCACAACAAGCCCTAACAAGTTGAATTCGTACGGCTAACGACATAGACGAAATGAATAGCCCATTTCCATCTGAACAGGAATTGCTCCTGATATTAAAATTGATTCCACTTGGGCTTTATTGCACAGAACTTTTCACAGTAACTGTTATTTTTTGGAACAGTAAAAAAACTGTTACAATGGTATCGGGAGAAATTTTGTTTTTATTGTGGAGTGTGGATGGAAGGCTTTTGTTTGTTGTAATTTTTTTTTTTACCGCTACGGCCTTGCTGATCAGGCCGAAGGTAAAACCGAGCTTCACCCGGAATCCCTAACCACAGAGAAACTGGTTATCATACCTCTAACTGCCGGAACATAACTATGCAGATAGCATTGTTGTTATAGCGACTAACTTAGATAAGATGGTGGTAGCTAGCCAGGCGGACTTAGAACAAGCCCTACCACCAACCAAATCGAGCAGAAAATTTTGCTTCGAGAAGATTTGTGGGGTGGATAGCAGTAAGTAATTAAAAATTGTTTTAGTCATAAAGTTGGGTGAAAAATTCAAGTGAAAGCGATAAAATCTATCAAACAATTTCACTTAAAATGAAGAAGGGAAAGAAAATAATAAAATAAGTTCTACAAGAAACTGTGTACGTATCCAACCTTAAGGCAATTTATATTCTTACGTTCTCGATAAGAACATCTCTTCTCGACAATAAATCATCTTTTGTACCGAACTCGTAAATAACATTATTCTTTATACACTACTTTTTGCCTCAGAAATCTCCAGGGTAAAAACCAACATACTTTATCTAAGACTACCTTCGCATATAAATCTAGTACTTACCTTTGTGACTTACTGAAAAGAAAAAAGCGAAATCACTCACTTAATCTGTGTCAAAACCGAAAATATTGAACAAATATACAAGATATTTCCATCATCACTGGATATTGACTCGAGCAACGAATCGTGGACTGCCGAATAAATCTAACATCAATACAGGGTTATTTATTCGAGTATTTTTACCTTTCGTGCGCGAATCACCGACGAGGGAATACGCTGAAGCAGCCATGATAGCTGTTATAAGAACCATTGTTTATTTTCTATATGGGTGTTATGTGAGAGTGAAATAACTTTTGCTTTCAGTTTGTATTGGCATGGTTATAATATAGCAAATATTTTTGGTTGTTTCAGGTAATGTGTGCTGTCAGTGAACAGATCAGGTTTGAACGACCGACGACGGGTATTGGGTTACAATTTTAAGAGTCAATATTGCAGCGTGTCAGTATTATATCATTACGGTGCATTCGACTCTGATTTCTTTTAGTTCCTGTTTGCAATTGCAGAATGATGGTTTCTTAATGTCTGACTGACCTTGTCACCAAAGCTAAGTACAGGAGATTCTTTCTTTTAGATTTTTTCGGAAGAACCTTCTGGATGATTCCTTAGCAATACCTAAAAGACGCGTTTAGTAAGTTAAACGTACCGTTTTCTGTTTAGTTTCTTGGTCGAAAAGCGTTTTAATTTTATTAGCACCCCGTGCAAAGAGATTGAACTGCATCTTACATTACTGCTTTTGTTCATAATAACCCAATCAATAAAGCCAGTAATCGATCAATGGACAGTAACTTATGGCGCAAGCTGGTCAGTGTGAGCGCAGTACGGGACTCGATTAATTTACCTGCAGCTGTAGTTATGATGAAGTATCGTAAGTACTTAATCAGTTTCAAGCCCGTTGATGCATATTATTAATGTCATTACTTTATACCGATAACGTTTCAAAATTAAATATTATGACTCAAATTACGAAAATGAGACGTTGATTTATCAGATTTTTTATGTCTACGTTCTTTAATTACAGTTCGAGGAGCTCGTGGCTAAGGAGGAGCTCGTGGCTAAGTAATAACAAGCCGCACGGGTCGACCCATCAGGTTAAGCTACGCTTGCCGGGGTTGGTCAGTGGATGGGTGACCATCTTTACATACCGAGACTCCTCCGTGCCTCGGAAAGCACGTTAAGCCGTTGGTCCCGGCTGTCATTTGTGGATCTTTGACAGTCGTTACGAGTCGTCAGAAGCCCGAAAGTCTGACACCAGTCTTACCAAGGGGTATCGTATTACCCAGTTACTGGGTTGTGGAGGTCAGATAGGCAGTCGCTTCATGTAAAATACTGGTATTCAGCTGCATCCGGTTAGACTGGAAGCCGACCCCAAGATAGTTGGGAAAAGGCTGGGAAGATTGATTGATTGAATGTCCCATTGTAGGGCAAATCCCTCTTCTCATACAGAGAAGTCACGAGCATTGATCACCACGCTGCGCTGGCTCAACACTTATTAGCGATTGATCACCACGCTGCGCTGGCTCAAGACCTATTAGCGATTTCTAACTTATATTAACTATAGGTCCGGTTTTCCACGCGATGTTTTCTTTCATCAATGTCAATGATGTCCAATATAAACTTTGAAAGTACATAATGAATTGAAAAATTCACAATTGTATTTGCTTGGATTTGAACCCACAACCCTAGTGCTTGAGAGGTTAGGTCTTAAATTAACAATTTTATTTATATTTATTTATTTGGTACACCAACAGCAGTACATACAAATTTTTTTTAACTAAACAATATCATAATAACATTACTGGTATGTATGCCTATTATAGGTATACACAGCATTTACCACAACACAACATCGTAATAAACTAGAAAAAAAGAAAACTTACAAACTAGATAAAAATTATGAAAACTAAACATAAAATACAATGTAAACAAAATTCAAAATAAATGTATATCATGGTGAAAGGTGAGCGTGAGTGACATCTTACATGAACTTTTTATATGTATTATTTATTGCTTAATTTATTATGCACTCCCGTACCTCAGACACTAGCGAATTTTTGAATTGAATGACTAAATTGAAACAGTTAATAAAACGTAATGAGATTTTTAATGACCAAACAAGACTAAAAAGAATCACTTCCAATAACAAAGTCACAGTTCTAAGAAAAGCGCAAAAATAAAAGATTCCTCAAAGTTTTCGCGTCGACTCTAGAGCTCAAGAGTTCGCGGAAACTTCCAGAACTTCTATAATAATAGCGCTTTCTTAATAAATAGTTATGCTCTGAGATAGTTTGTGGAATATGAGTTGTGAGAAGATAGTTATGAGTTAAACACTCTGTGTGCGGAGTGTTGATCTTGGGAGTTTAAATGCAATGCACTGGGAATGGATCATAATCTGATAGATGTTTGTAACAATTTAAATATTAGGAATTTAAATTTAAATTCCAGCTCCATTGTGAATATAGGCGGATAGTTGACTCTTCATAATTAATCATTATCGGTTAAATAAAGAAGATAAAAGGAGCGAGAAAATAAAACAAACAATCAGAAGACGCAAATAACTAGCTAATGGTAAGGGTGAGCAAAATATTATGTTGTATTGCTGATCACTTAGGTACAAGATTTAAATACAAGATAAATGCTGATAAGAACAAAACAAAGAACAAATTCGAACAAGCAACACAATATTAGTTATTTCGAGAACAAATTCACCTACATATTAATACCATACCCCACATTCCGCCTACAGTTTTACGTACCCTCTCAGAGATAAGACCACTGAAGTAAGAGGCTGTTCTTCTAAAATTAATTAATACCAGCATCCCCTTAGATAAGGGAGATTCGTGTAGGGACAGCTGAAGAATATTAATCCGTCGTTAAGGCAATGTGCCGTTGTAAGACGATGTGTGGCTCTTTAGAGATAGGCAGACTTGTTGCTTGCTTTGAAAATGTTTTCTAAGTTTCACACTGCCAATGGTATCTTTACTACTACAAAGAAGTAAAATATAAATCGACAGTCCACAAGGTTATTTTCAATATTCTGCGATTTCCAGTCGTTAAGTACGAAGTAGCAATTTACCCTATGATCCTATAGTTTGGAAAAACTGCGTATTTCATCGAATTTTTATAACAAATGATTTTTGAGACTAACATGACGTGATTTATCAGATTTCATTCGTAATTGGCACATTCACATTAATACTGTCAGGTTTTACGGTTTTTCTCCAACATATTTAAAAAGGCTTACATGACGATATGGAAGCACCTGTCCCATATAAATTATGGAGGAATCAGATTAGCGGCCATCAATTACCAGCAAATGAGCTCCGAAACTGTGAGGTACTGTGTAATCTACGCGATGAGCGGTGTGAGCGGAGCGCTTGTAGCGAGCGGTATGCAAAAGAGCAAGCAGAAGTAAATTACTGATGGAAAAGCGGTTCCCTTTTATTTGGAACAGGGTTAATAATTTAAATTGGCACCTATTTGTGATTTGTACATACAAGTAATACGATATAATTAGAAATACCTATCGTTATAATGTTCATTTTCAACACAGTTGCTCGTAAAGTGGCTCTTATTTAACCGCTTTTAGGTTCATAATGCAGTGTATTATAGACACGTGCTTTTTTGTTTACATAATCGCACTAGTGCGGTAATGTGCGCCATAGATAACTATTTACTAGTCGGAGTAATGACATGGCAGTATGGAATTAGTAAGTACTATCAATCAAGGCACGACATGTCTTTCTTATTGTATAGTCAATATAGTGTGACAAAGTAAACAGGTTTTTGGAACGAAGGATTTAACACGGCTTCATTTTCTAATTCGATAGAGAGAGAAAGAGAAAGTGTGAATTTCGTCAAAATGGAAGTCTAAGATGGCGGCTGCGAAAATTTTCTTATTTTTCGTCATGGGTATTGTTTTCGTTGTTTTCGATGGTTCTAAAGCCGATAGTGAGGTCAAAATGGAAATACAAGATGGCGGCTCCGAAAATTTTCTCATTTTTCGTCATGGGTGTCGTTTTCGTAGGTGGCGATGGTTCTAAAGCCGATAGTGAGGTCAAAATGGAAATCCAAGATGGCGGCTCCGAAAATTTTCTAATTTTTCGTCATGGGTATCGTTTTCGTAGTTTTCGATGGTTCTAAGGCTGATAGTGAGGTCAAAATGGAAATCCAAGATGGCGGCTGCAAAAATTTTCTCATTGTCGTCATGGGTGTCGTTTTCGTAGTTTTCGATGGAACCATCGAAAACTTCGCAGCCGCCATCTTGGGTTTACATTTTGACCTCACTATCGGTTTTAGCATGATCGAAAATTACGAAAACGACACCTATGACGAAAAATTAGAAAATTTTCACAGTCGCCATACTGGATTTTCCATTTGACAAATTCGCACTTTCTCTCTCGCTCTCTCTCGATAGAGAATAATTAGTAATAATTAGCAGCGAAATCTAATTTTTTCAAGTTTTAAATTTTGTCTCCACCTCCGACCGAACGTGATGGTAGGCTGATCAGCGGTTTTGTCAGTGCCTTTATTGACATTGCGCGCGCATCGCTACCAGAAAAAAAAACCAGCGCGCCATTTTTCATAAATATTTGTTATCGTCTATTTGTGTGTTTAGATATTAAGAAAAATACGAAACTTAAAGTATTGTTACCCAAAATACCAACCGACGTAGAAACGTTTTTACAGGAAGTGGATAGTCAGTACCTGGCAACAAAGGTCAGTTGAACTTTATAAATCTAAATGTATCATTTCTCTAAAGTTACGTTATTGTAGCATAAGTTCTTACAACAAGACGGTTTCTTTCCTCGCAAATGTGTTGAAAAACGTCGTATGAAACGCGTGTGCTTTGATCATTACCCACTCGGCTATATTATCGCGCTCGCCTATGGCTCGCGCGAATAATACCGCCTTGTGGGTAATGACCAATACAGCACACTCGTATCACAATGTACTATTAATACAATTTATTCATTTTACCAGCCCATTATTTGCCACTGAGGAAAATACTTACACAAATCTGATGATGATTTTATTTAGTCACACCAATACTCGTATTTTCATTTTAATTAGTTTAACTGCGTTTAAACTGATTAAAATGAAAATAGAAAACCAGCTGTTTTTGTACCAATTATGATTAACGTCAAGCAGAACATACAGACCTATCTATCTCATGACTTAAGCCACACAGTTCTATGTTTCCATACTAAAAATAAGGGTAAAATGTGGCTAAAATAATAGGGCGGGCGCCGAGCCCTTTCACTGCCGGCTGGGCGGGCGGCGTGCGAGCTATCTTTTTAATTTACTTTTTCCTGTATCACGCGTTATCTAAATGTTCTACAAAGTGGACATTTTATACAAAATGTTTTAAATGCTTTCCTGAACATTTTAAACTTCGTTGACTGTATGTTAAGTGGTCATTAGCAAATGAGCAGCCTTCATTATTATGAAACTCATTCAAATTATCTAGCTGAAACCTCTGGATTAAACCTCATTTCAATGAAATATTGCACACAATATTATAAATTATTGTGCGTATAATGATTGAAAAATAATTTAGTTACTACTAAATTATTATTTTATAATCAAGCCCACTCAGATGACCTGGAAATATGTTATGGTCATAATATCATAAACTCAACAACATTTATTAAGGACATAATTATTAACACAAGACTAAATCGGTTTTATCTTGTTTCTTATTTATAACAGTGAAATCTCCCACACAAAACCGACCGCTCTTTAGCAAATCAAACACAAAGGTAGACAATGGAGAGATATTAGCACACCTGATCGCACACGCTGACAAACATACATAAATACAAACATACACGAAGACCCTACAGACAAACAGACAGGTAAACATACGGCGGTGGAATGCAGCGCACGCGTCACTGGGTACTTAGTATTTGACCACATGCTAGAATAACTTTATGAGAAAGCTAATAAAATTTTAACTGGAAATATAAAGCGTGGTTCAGATTTATTATTTGTAATAGCAAACATTAGGTTAATTACAAACAAAAATAATAATTATATACCTACATATATAATTATGTATATTATAATTTTCTCCTATGTATTTTCTGGTGTAAAATAAATAAACAAAAGAAAAATTGTTTAATTAATGACCTGTAGATATGTATTGGATAGTTTTTCTGGCAGCAAATTTTATACACACATTCTGTTCCATTTTATTTAGATAGAATGTACTTATCCAGACACTAAATCTTGTCACTAATTCAAAACCTAATAAAAAACCAGAGGAGATTTTTCTTTACTAGCTAGTACCCGGCGCGTTGCTGCCGCATTAGAAGACATAATTGTGGACGATATAGCAGCGCATAAAATACGAAGAAACAAACATAGATTTTAGCATATTAGAAGATTCGCGGTTTTTGGTAACCAAAAATAAGTTGTTTTTTGGATACATTTTGTATTGATTTAGTTTTACAATCAATAACCACCATACTGATTACCTATATGAAAGTAAATACAAATTCAGACAGTACAAGCAGTAGCAAAGCTACAAATACATATACCTACAAATACACATTTATACAGACAGACGGCAGTTAGATACACTGAACGCGTCACTGGGCACTAACTATTTGAACTGACGCGAATAATACAAATTAGACGAGTATTTGTTTTGAATTAAGGGCTCAACGATTATGGACGAAAATTAACGATCTGTTTGTCTCTCTACGTTTGCCTACTACGAACGGGTTGAAACGGTAGCGGAATGGGTAATTATAATGAATGTGAATACAGTTTGCGGAACTTGTAAAGTTATTGTGATTCTAACTTTAGGAGTTGTAGTGTTTACTAACGATTTCAGATTTAGTAAACAAGACGTAAAGCGCAGTTTGTTGATTAGAAACATGTCTTTTTACTAACGCATTATTCTTTGTAAATGGCATTTTCTCATGTTTAGAATTGGGGTATCGTTTTCAAAACGTGGAATAAGACCCTTTTTGTTACATTGCACATAACAACAAATCTACAATGTATCTAAAGAGAAGCATTTTATTGCGAGGCCTTACCTCGGCAACACAGCTGAGCGCCACTTAAGAAACCGTGCCTTCGTCTAGTGTAGCCATAAGCTCAGCCATTACTTGAGGGATATTCCTGTACGAGATTTTTATAAATTAACTGAACATACATCATAGTTCGGGGTACAATATTAGATGCAGCAATAGCATTCTTCATAAACTCTGAAAGCACAAAGACAGTACAGAGACAGTAGGCCGCATATCAGTGACACTTTGTCCTTTAACTGTCCTAGCATAGTACGGAGTCATTTCAGAATAAGAAGCCAGCGTTTGTTACCACTGACGGACGGCCTACAATAGGTACAACAATTTGAATTAAATCAACTATGTAAAACCAAAAGATGAAAAACAAATTGCTGACAAATTGAATGAATAATGTTTTGAACGTGCATGACATACAAATATACAAATAGAAAGGCGCAATCAAAACTAAATCACTGTATAGCTCAATAACGATCTGAATTCTATTAGTCGAGGAATAGTTTGAATATTTGAAAAACATGAAAACATAGTGTAGGATACTGAATGAAAGCATTCAATATTTTTTCACCAATATTTTTGTAGTTGGCTGAACTTTTTCGATCAATGTAACTTTTACTTGCATAGTAAAACGTATTAGAATAAAAGGGTAAGGGTAAATGTTTATCATCTTTCTTATATGATTGTGTCAAATAACATTATCATAATTATGCTGCGCACAATTACATTATTTAAGCAAATTATTAAACTGGTAAGAATTAAAAACTGCAGGACTATTATATGTACTAATGATTTATCTTTAGACGGAAAAATTTAATTTGTAGCTGCACCAGAGTAAAAGTATAAAAGAGCTTAGTTTAAGAGCTGAACAGCCAAAATACAGACAGAAAATACAAAAAAAATAATAAAAATTATGATCAAAGGACAGTCCGAAAGCCATATTATTGGATGGTGTTGTTTACAAGATATTAATGTTTCACCCTTCGCGGCCCTTTGACGAGCTAACCGTAAATACAGGCCACTGTCAACGGCGTTATTTTTGTAATGCGTTTACTTACGCTTATTATTTTTGAGTTGAGCCAAATGAATCGTTTCTGAAAACATTAAAATAATTCAGTATAGCTTTTTACCAATACAACAGACTCACACTTCGTTTCACACAACATCAGCACATTATTATTTTCCTGTTGCAAGTAACATGCCATTACTACTAAACACCCAATTAGCCATTTTAAAAATAGCATTCCTTATTAAGTAGTCGCGCCGCGTCATCAAGACTAAATGGACGCGGAATGCTTCCCCAGGGAGCTATCGTAGGCCCATTTCTAAAACGCGCTTAATGAATCACTGCCAGTTCCATTTTCTTTTTTATAGCGTAAAGGACCCCAAATTAGGCATAATGCTTGTCAGGCTAAGCTCTTTGTGTCATTAAGTTTGAAGTTAATCATGTCGGTGTCAACTAAAGTTCTCAATTAATTTTGGCTGATTGAATTTTCTTTCCTGATTTCGTAGTAGAGTAATTACGATTTGTCAGCTATCATTAATTCTCGTTTTTCAATAACTTGTTATCAAGTCAGCAATGTGATTAACCTTTAAAAATGAAGAACTTCAAATATCTTTCTATTTTATTTAAGGATTATTATACCCATTGTCATGTTTCCCTCGTAGAGAATTAAGGTCCCAATAATTATGTAGATGCTCCATCTAATAATATACATAGTTACTCGTAACAGACGATGATTTATATCTACAATAAACATTATTTCTCCACTAACCGATTGATCGTAAGCAGAAGCGATAGTATCGCCAAGTGTCAGTTATTGAAGCAAATGCCCGACACTCGACAACGCTCGCCCTAAGATCCACCACACGTTTCGCTCGTATTTCACCAGCAGCCGACAGGTGGCGCCACTTACCGCCATTTTTATGACATTACACATAATTTGTCACGTGTATTCTTTTGTTGTTCGAAGCTGGTGATATATTTGTGAAGTAGGGAAAGAATACAGGTACCCTGGCGCCTCGCGATAAAAGTTTTTTCTTTATTTTCAAGCACTAGACTGTAATGGGGCCACATCATTTTTCTTGGAATATTACACACGTTATAATTTATGACTATCACGAGATAAAGTTTATTACTTAATGTTTTTTTGCCAGAAAGATGTTTTTAAATATTTACTAGATAAAATTTGTGTCGTAGGACTTTCTAGTGTCCTTTAAATTCATTGACAAAGATCGTATATCTGCTACAATGAATTTTCAAATATCCGATATTTTCAACTTCTGGATTTTGTTCTCCTGCCCACTATTGACTTAATATTTTTGTAGTTTTTTATAATGAGTATTGTAAGACCAATCAATTGCAAGCTGGAAACTTCAACCTAATAAACTAATCTAGAAATACTTACTTGAGATAATTAATTTAAAAACAAATGGCTACGAAACCGCTGCTCACGCCAATTACCCTCTCAAAAATCTAAACAAAGCAAATATTCCTGGGCAGAATGAACCGACAACGGAGACTCCAGTAATTATATCGTAAGGAGAGCTCTTGAAAAAAACTTGGCAAATTATTTGTGTAGCGTCAAAAGAAAGAATGACAGCAGATGATAGTAGCATCCCTCGGGTGAGGCCATTAATAACGTTCAAAAACATTGTTTGTTGAGGATCGCCGCGATTTATCGTGGAACCACCCTCGCGCCACCCTTCGGTAAAAAAATGTTGTGAAGTGCGATGCGGACGTTTGATCAAGTTCCGCATGAAAGTAAAAGGAGTGAACTATCGAGATTTTGGTTCAGTGGAAAATTATACTAGCGTACTGATGATGACAAAGTAGAAAAAGAAAGAAATAAATGATTAATCATTATTTAATTAGGTATTTGGTTGATCTATCTAAAAATAATTTAAATCAGTTACGTTTAATATGTTACGAAATTCTTTCCATACGTGCGTAATTTTACATTTTACTAATCTGTTTGCATTTCATTTTCTCATCGCAGTAATGATAAACTTACACAGAGATCTCTAAGTCTAAAGTTAAATCTACTCCTTCAAGAAACAAAAGGTCTAGAAAATTAAACTTTCGCAAAAGGACTGCTTAAACAGAAACGTTTTAGGCCTCACAATAAAACCCATTAAGTACTGAAATCAGGCTCAGTCGTAAACCTAGATTTGGGAGTATTTGGGACTATTCTAAACATCTGGACCGACTAATGGGACGTCCTATTTTCGTTATTTCAGCTGAGTGATAGCTCCTTTGATGTTTATTGGACTGGATAGCAAGGGTGGTTGGAAATCATGTTTTAAGTTTAGACCAGACAAAGTGTTGTTATCATTTGAACAAATTCAGTAAAACGAACGTTCTGACACAATTCTCTAAATAGTTAACTTAATCTCAAATCTTATAGTTGTGATTGGTTGGCAAATATATCAACAGCTAATCAAATCACTTGACATGAGAATTGACAAGAGATTAAATTTAATAAGCTTTCAGAAACCGAGAGCGAGTAGTAGTGTAAACTGAACCTGATATGCCTGCTGGTGCTGGCACTTTCAAAGAGTTATAGGGCGGCCCTTTGGCAAGACTGTGATCGCCTCTTTGTTATAAGAGGATTACCTCTCTAACCCACAAACAGTCTATCAGTGAAACTGTATCTTACATAATATAGATTCGCACACGTACTTCTTTCAGTATTTCGAAAATATGTACTCATACCTCTATAACTAAAATCATAACTTATGAAAAAATTTGTTTTTGACAACTTCATGGATTTCGATGTGTTTTTCATAGTCATTCTGAAAAATTTTGAGGTATGGTTCTCATTAAAAAGGATCTCTAAAATGCGATGATCCATCGCAGAGAAGCTATCTCCTCTCACCTAACACAAGCGCTCGTGAAAATTATTTTGTAGCGTTTTTTCAGTTTTAATTTTCCAAAGTTTTCATGAACATTTTTTGTTATTAGAGAATAAATTAATTAGTGTAAGAATATATCCTGAGGTGATTAGTATTCTTGAGAGCTGGCGCGTTAAAATATTATGAAATCTTTTATGGATTTATTTTGTCTTAAAGTACGTTTTATGATCTTGAATATTAAAAGAGATACTTCAGGATAGTACTTTTATTTTTACTTATATTGCAAAGTCCTTTTGCTTTTAATAAATGAGTAAAGATCAACTGATTCGTCTTATTACTATTATTATCTTGTGTGTTAGACCATCGATATTCAGGGCCCATTTAGAGGAACTTCTTCAACTCTCGACTCAAAGACGTGTTTTATGAGAACGCGAAATCAAAGTAAAGAAGTTTAATAATATACATGATTGTGTAAACTTCACCTTGTATTAAGATAATAAAAGACATGGCATACACTATCAATATCCCAATAATGCGAACGCTATATTTAACAAAACCCTTTTTATCGCCGAAAACACCGAAACATGCTCCAATATTATTATTATAAATAATATTTTATCTAATAATAAACGTTGGAGCAACGCAAAGAAGATCTTAATAAAATCCGTGTAATAAACGTAGAGCGAGCGACAGATTTACGGCGAACCGGTCCGGCCCAAGACCGGCGCGATCCGCTCCAATCCGGCTTAATCCGGCCGGATCCGGGCCGCCGGCGATCTAGAGCTTTACTCCTTTGGGAGAGGCTCCGTAATAGCCGTAATAGACGGCCCTTAAACGTCCAGTTACAACATGACAGGACGAGTTTTGGCTCGTAAATTATGTTGGCTAATTAGTTTTCGTGGGTATTTAATAAGATATAAATAGTAAAGCAGGTACAGTTTGTAGCTTGGTTCTGTTTCCCCGCTTTGTGTTATCGAGTTAGCCGAGTTTAGACTGGCTTGCGGAGCTGTGCTAGCGTTGACTTTCTCTACTTTGCAACAATTTAAACTGGAAAATAGTTTGTTTCTGTGTCATCATATCGTTTTAGTACTTTAATTGATTTCGAATTTTAAATACAGGGTCAAATTATATTAGCTAGCTAGCGAAACTCTGCAGACCTGGAGGGTATCGATATCTCATCATCATCATCATTTTGGCCGAAAGACGTCCACTGCTGGACATAGTCCAAGCACCGCCACTTTGACCGATTCTGTGCCTACCGCATCCAGCGGATTCCTGTGGCCTTTACAAGGTCATCAGTCTATCTTGTAAGAGGCCTTCCAACACTACGTCTTCCAGTACGCGGTCGCCACTCCAGAACCTTTCGGTCCCATCGGACATCTGTTCTACGAGGAATGTGCCCTGTCCATTGCCACTTAAGTTTAGCAATTCTTCGGCCTATGTGGGTTACCTTGGTTCTCCTGCGAATCTGTTTATTTCTGATTCGTTCGAAACGATCATAATAATAAATATCGATATCTAAACACGATAAAATAACAACTTTAAAGACAGCATTCAGCGTTCTGTTTTGTTCCTGAACTAAGACTTATTTCTCAAGCAATTCTATTTCTTGACGTACGTAATAAAGCATACCGAAATGAACCAGAAGCCAAAGAAGCCAGGTTCCTCTTATATCCTCCCATCTCCCTCTTATATCCTCCCATCTCCAGACGTACCACCGTCCTGACTTCAGCATCAACAATCAAATGCGATGTAATCAGGAAATTAAACTAGGGCTGCTCCACTGCTAGTGCTCACCAATTAGATTGTACGGTAACAGACAGACGGACCGACGGAATGAGAGCACCCTAATGGAACTACGTTACAGACATTATTATTAACCAGCGTTCAGACTTCACTGCACTTGGGAACTTCAGACTTGCTCGGAATGAGTGTTTTTGTAGAATATTTTTGGAGGAAAAGATGCTCTTTATGCCCAAAAGCAGATGTAAGTAGGTCCTGACAAGCAACTTCCATTGGGTCTAATATGGTAGAAATTACTGACAAATGCGCGCACTGACTGGAAAGGTCCACTCATTATCTTTGTGACTCATCAAAAGACTATCTCAGACACTTATATGCAGGATTATCATAACGGCTGAACAAGATTATGTCTGAACTTTAAAAGAGACTTCAGAATTTGTTTCGGTGTTTCTTATACAGTAGTAGTAGTCAGATACGAAACATCGACTAGTTTAAAACATGATTTATTTATGACGTGCAAATGTGGTTCTTTAAACTAATTTACAGAAATAGGTATCATTTAGCAACAACAAATAAATGCAGTCAGATAAAATGTCTATATTATGAGGAACGTAGCGAAACCATTGTGATTAAAATTTGCGAGAAATTCTTCATCCTGGTTATGTAGCAACTTTCGTATCTTGCATCATTATTCTAGTATTCTACAATACTAACAGGGCAGCAGCGTATAATTTACTCAACCCTGCATTATTTCAGCCAACTATAACTTTAATAAACAGGGCTAACCCTTACAGTAGCAATTATTTAACCCCCTCGTACCACAAAAAAACCCTTAAACAAGGTACCCCGGATATGGCAGGGACATATTCCAGGGTCACGTTACCTGTAATGAAGGGCGGTGACTAACTGGTAATAAAAGTACCGTACACGTCACGTAGGGCGTAAAGGTACCATGCCGTAGTGTCGTTATGTGTAGTTTGTGTGTGATGTGGAGGGTTGTTATTTCTAGTACAAGGCGTAACGGAACGGTTAAAGTACCTGGATGAAATATGAAACAGTTTTATTGAGGGATTATTTTAAAATTTAAGTTATAGTAATTGGTTCAATGATAAAGAGGCCCATTAGGGGTCCTAAGTGATCGTAAGGTAAATAATGTCTACGTAATGCAGTTAGTTACCTTTCAGAAGACCAATTCTCCTATTTAAAAACTTTCAAAATCTGGTCGTTTCTTGACTTTAATGTCGCGGTGACTACATTTAGAAAGTTTTTGTTTTTGTACAATTAATGTAGGTGAATTAGAAGTATTGTTGACTGAGACAGAGAGTGGAATGTGCCTGTTCATATAAATACTCTGAGCTACCCTAAGCTGAAAACGTATCGTTATAAATAGGTATTTAATTTAAATCATCATCATTTCATCCAAAAGACGTCCACTATTGGACATAGACATTCCCCAAGCACCTCCATTTCGACCGGTTCTATGCTTCCCGCATCCAGCGGATTCCCGCAGCCTTCATAACGTTGTCGGTCCAACTTGCAGGAGGTCTTTCAACGCTACGTCTTCCGGTACGCGGTCGCCCTAATAATAAAAAAAAATTACAAGCCCCACCACGTCGTTGGGGCTTGGGCTTGCGCGCTTCGAATTCTATGTTTGAACAGATCTAGGATGAGGAGTCAGACCAAGAGAGATACAGAAACCCGCAGGGCAGCATGTGGCGAGCTGTTGGGCAGTAGCGACCCCACGGACCCTATCTCCCGGGAGAAGTCTTGTTCCTCACCTCTGGCTTGCCTTTATTGGCCGGCTGGAGTGAACACTGACGAGGAACAGAGCTCCCACCTCATTCTTGCCTTTATTGGCCGGCTTGAGTGGAGATTCGCAAGAGCAAACGTGCTCGGAGGAAGGAAGTATTCCAGTAAGATGCTGGTAGGGATCTTGACCGTACTTCCGGGATTGTCCTGATAGCCGTGGAATACCGCTCCACTCCTCATAAGCACCTCAGGACATGTTGCCCCCTTGTTGCTACGACACTTTGTGCTAGCGACCGTTTTCGGGGGCCCATTATTGAGTGTGCAAGTCACCCCCTGCCATTTCACTTGTGTTTCATATATAAAATATTGGTCAGGCAGGGGCCATAGTCTTCCTATAGTTCTAAATAACCAGTTCACTTAGCCACCCAAACCCATAAACTAATATCTTAGTTTCCATATCCTGCAATGATCCTACACCAACCAGGGGTTGTCCTTGAGTGCACTAGTATAGTGCGAACAGGGATAATCGTCGGTTGGTGCCTCATTTAATTAAAAACATCTAACGAGCCTCTGCGAGTTGGATTCGGCCCCTCGTACGCCTACCAAAGGTCCGGGACCCCAGGGTCCCGAGAATAGTTAAAAGAAAAAAAAAAAAAGACGTGTGGCACTCGGGGACTGCCCCGGCGAAGCTATTGCATAGCATTTTTTATCAACTTACGCAATTGTAAAATATTAACCCGAATACAAGAAATAGCAATGATGACATTGACAGGAACTGTTATTCACATTAATAGTTTTTAAAACTTGACACAACCACAGATTATTACAGATGGGACTCTCCGCAAAATCATTTAAATAAAAAGCGATTCTTGCTACGACACAATAAAGTGCGATTCAGGTCGCACAACGCTAATTACCTACAGTTATATTCACCTACAAGTTGCCTCTCTTTCTATCGCGTAACTATTATACCTTCTGACCACGTCAGGGTTGTCATCTTTTAGAGAATAATTAGATAATTAAGTAGGTATCAGCTTTTGGTCTATTATATTTTTAAATGTACAGACGCCAGCACATCAACCTACTCCAATGTGTCAAATTTTCCCAATCAACATTGAACCTTATTCTTTAGCGATAAAGTTGAAAAATCTATTAAAGAAATTTGACAGATTGTAGTAACTTGATGTGCTGGCATCTGTACCACCAATCCCGCAATCCGTAACCGACCGCAGGCGACTTCATAAAAATGCGATTGGATTTCTTAAAAATACAATAGACACCAGAGTGTCGCGGCGGCGTCACGTCACCTGCTGCTGCCGCCTGCGGTAAATGGAGACTAACAAACGAAAAACAAATTAAAGTATGTCGGTACTTTAATTTGTTTAGTCTCCATTATTTATTAATATGTACCTACGTAACTGGGCAAATAAAAAAGTATGTACGAATACCCTGTTGTCTACATAATACAAAATTTATTAAGTACATAATATTTAGTTATGGTTATTTAGGGGTATGAGGAACAGGGTGTAAAGTTCACTCATCCCCCATAGAAAAGGGAGAATCCTCCAACCAGACGGGTTGTTATGTCTGGCGGGCAACTGCCCATATGTTGATTTCGGATAGTCTTATCTATGTTATTCGCTCAGTAAACTCTAACTGCGAGATGTAGGAATTGTGTGACGTCATGTCTTTTTGTTTCGTAGTTTTTGTATGTGGCGGTCTAACCGCTACATCACTCCCCTCCGGAGACCGGAGGTCGATAGTGGGCTGAGTCTTGGATCTTGCGATGCTTCACAGTGCCAGCTGTGGTTCCAGTGAGTCGGAACCGGGTGCCGCATAGTTCACGGTGAGTCGGAACTGTCTGCGGTGATTCCCCAGTGAGTCGGGGAGGCGCTGCGTCGTCATCCAGTGAGTCGGATGTGGTACAGCGCCGGGTTTTTGGCTGACTGCTTGCGTCGACCAGGAGAGGGTAGAATAGGCTCTGCTTGTGAGACCGGCCGGAAGTGCAGGTGCTGTGCCAAGGTTGCTGATGAGGCTGAGGGTGATGACCAGGAATGCGCGTTCGCTGCATGCTGGTGGTCAGGATACCCGTTGAAGCCGTGGGTGCTGGCTGGCTGTGTGACTCGCCTCACGAAAGCTTGCGGGAGTGATGATGATGACGTCACGCTGAAGTAGTTGCACGAAGGCTGCGTTGACGTTCATACTCGGGGTCACCAATTTAGGGGTATGAGTAACAGGTTGTAAAGTTCACTCATCCACCATAGAAAAGGGAGGATCCTCCAACCAGACGGGTTGTTATGTCTGGCAGGCAACTGCCCATATGTTGATTTCGGATAGTCTTATCTATGTTATTCGCTCAGTAAACTCTAACTGCGAGATGTAGGAATTGTGTGACGTCATGTCTTTTTGTTTCGTAGTTTTTGTATGTGGCGGTCTAACCGCTACAGTTACACTAAGTCCGTGGTCTACCTACCACGGATACCACCAAACAAAAATATTATTTAATTATGTACTTTCCTACCTATACTTATCGAAGCCTGAACCTGACCTTGTAAACATAACTTGTAAGTACCTAACTATCCTAAGTATAATAATAATAATGAATACTTAAGAACTACGTAAATACGTGTGCCTTATATAAGAATAACAATTAATGTAAAACGTTTGGTACCTATACTACCTACCAAACGTTTACATTAATTGCTATTCATAGGTCATTACTAATAACTTAAAGGTAGACGTGCATTTCTTTACCTTTTCGTGTCGTTTGGAAGTGAGAAAAACCTGAGGTTCGGATCCTTATTATTATAGTATAAGCAGCCAAATGGGATGCAAAAAACTGCTGCCTTCATTTTAGTATTATTAGTTTTAATATCTTGCGACAAACGGCGCGCGGCAGCCCTACTAATAGGCACAGTGAGACGAGCCCGCCGGGTACTTGTAGCTTCATACCTAAACTGCGGAGTGTCCCATCTGTATTAATCTGTGACACAACGTAATGGGAACATCAAACTAATAAAAAGGTTTTAATTTAACTATTAATAGTCAAGGATCATTCGTCTAAGTAAATTTGAACTTTATTGTCAAACAGTTAAACATAATTTTCAATACAACACTCTCGTATCATTCGTTTGAGTAAATTTGAACTTTGTTGTCAAGCAGTTAAACATAATTTTCAATACAAAACACTCTTTTCTTAGGTAGTATTTTAGTTACGAAATTTCTGGATTAGGTCACCACGCTCAAGGCCCGCGATAGAATCTATGCAATAGCTTAAAAATATACCTTCAGGACTAGGCTCCAGGAAAACATGGGATAATGAACTCACTGCACTATCGAACAGTACAATTCTAGAGAACATTAGGTATGTACTCACAACATTACTTAGATGCAGTCACTAGTACTTCCGTAATCCAACAGGTGCAAATTAATGAACTAACAACGCTATAGTAGGCCACGAGCAGATTCGAGCGAGCACGAGAAGACAGAGAAGAGAGAACTAGTTGGCTGCGCCTTAGGTAATAGATTATATATTATAGAAATAGATTGAGCGCCTTATCTTACTTAATCTATTCCGGCGCCGTACTTCGCGACGGCAACACGCGTTGAAAGTTCCGGCTAGTTTAGACAAAACGCACATGAGATTGCAATAGCGAGATGAGTCGCCACCTAAGGCGCGGCCAACTAGTTTCGCGCGCATTATAGTAGACTGGCGTGCTTTAGCAAAATACCTAATATACCTAGTTGTAGTTATTTTATACGATTCGCTAATTTCAGTATATTTCTGTTTATAAAGTAGGGTACACCACATATACAAGCAAGCAAGCAAGCAAGCTTTACCTCTAGCAAGCAAGCTTTACCTCTAGTGCCTATCGAGGGTCAGTCTAGGAACAGAAAAGTAAACTACATACAAATAGTCCGGTTTAGGACTTAGAAGGATCGGTCCTTTGTGTTTTATTGCTTTACACCAAAGGCGCTTCAGTAGTTCTTAAGACTTAGTAGCTACTTAGTCAGGTCGCTTTACTTCGAGACTCTTAATAAATAAAGAATTGGCCTACTACTTAATGTACCCAACTATAAATGGTTCTCTTTGAAAACACATTCATACAAAATAATTGATTGGCCAGCTCTATTGAGCTCTAATGAGTAATGTCACTCAGAACATAGCTTAACATACCTTTACAGTACGACACAACTTAGATGTAGCATAGATTTGAAAATTTTCATTCATTCATTTCAATTTTACGAATGTATTTGGCTATAAGACTTTACAAGTTATTGCGTTTTCGAAAAATCACTTGCACCTGAAGCAGTAATAAAGATTGGTGATTTTGAAGGCACACTTAGTTCGGATGGTGATCGGTTTTACGAATTTGGCCGATGCTACATCTAAGTTGTGTCGTACTGTAAGTTAATAAGTCGAAATCTTACGTTTATTCAAAGCCTTATGGATCATAATAATCATAGATCACAAAAAATAATAATTATGGTTTTATATACAAGTATATTAATAAACGTATTAATTAAACTTCTTTGTGAAATTACTTTTACATAATTGACTAAACGTAATCTCGATATTTCACAGTACATTTACGAAATGAAACATACAAATTCATTTTTCAATTTTGTACTTTATACATTAACTGTAATAGCCCATCGGTCTGTTAACTGCCGATCGAAGGGTCGCGTGTTCGACGCGACCTATTGTGTGAACCCTCATAAGTAATACGTCACATTTGAGTCGGAGGGTTGACGGGATTATTAGTAATGCGTTTTGCACATTGCTGTTACTCATAGAAAAAAATATGAATAATAGGGTGTAATAGAACTTCTATAAGGGTGTAGCAATAGTTTTTATTTTTAGTTGTATTTTATTTAGTCTAGTCCACTGTTATTAGCACAGATTATTGGTGGTTACTTTTTGACAGTGTACACGATCGACCAAATTAAATGGTTATCTTTTTTGTTACACGTGGCAATTGATTTTGCTATTAACACATTAAATTCTCAATTTTTTATTATGGACCCTTGCGGGCACAGCATAGTAGCATTAAACAGGCTTATTTAATAAAAAACTTTTTTGCAAAAAATTAAGCCGACGAAAAAAAACTGAAAAGCGAAAAATAAAAACTTTTTTGCAAAAAAAGCGAAAAATAAAAAATAACTATGTATTTAGTGACAAATTGATGACCTTCAAATAACAAATTTTGAGGCGGCGCCTAAAACACATTCAACGAAGATCTATCAAGCTAACATTTTACGCTTTATGTAATTATAATAATGTTTGTTTGTCTGGCGCCGCCTCAAAATTTGTTATTTGAAGGTCATCAATTTTTTTCAATTTTTATTTTTTTACGGGACCAACTTCGAGGTATACCCTTCCCAATAAAAAAAGAATCGTTCAAATCGGACCACTCAGTAAAAAGTTATGCGTGGCCATACATAAAATAAAAAAATAAAAAATATACGTGTCGAATTGAGAACCTCCTCCTTTTTTTTTCGTCGGTTATAAATTGAGATCGTATACTCAATATTCTGAGAGACTCAAGTACTCAGAAAAGGTTATGAAAATATGAAGAAAAAGATTTTTTACAAATAAAAACACTACAAAGTGAAAAATAACTTTATTTTGGAAGTCGGTGTCTTTGTTTTTGAGTTTTTTTTGCCACAGACTTCCGAAAATGTCCGAAATAAAGTTATTTTTCACTTCGTAGTGTTTTTTTTTGGAAGTCTGTTGTTTATTTTTTGTACAAATCTTTTAAGTTTTCATTTTTTAGTTGTGGTACTTACCCCATAAAAGTTCAAATACTTACCTGCTATGTAAATAACAGTGTCAGGAAGTTATTATAACATCATCCGTAGACTAAGTAGGAAATAAATAATTTATTATTGAAACTAACTCAAAAAGTACCCAAGCAAAGTTAATAAAATTTATATGGGACCACCTCGAGAATACCCTTTCAAACAAATAATTACGACGGAGTTTTTTCCGAACATACATAAATAAAACATAAAACATCCGAATTGATAACCGAAAGAAATCGTTTAATAAGTTATAAATTAATTTAAATATTGAAGAAATATGTTCCAAATGTAATTTCACTTTCACGTAGTATCGACAGATGGTGTGGACTTAGAGAATTGTTTCCCTCACTTTATGGGGAAGAAGAAACTTTTTCCATACAATATTTCTTTTTTAATTTCAGCTTCTGTTTTCGGATGGGGAGAATTTTTTATATTAGGAAAGTAAAATTATGTATACAGTTATAAATCGTTTTTTAATTTATGTAAAAGGCTGTTTTATATTTTAAATTAGTTTTTTTTTGGCAGGTGTAAGTAGTACTTACTTATAGCAAACGGTATGGTTTCCGATCCCAAATTGCCAGTGTGTTGCAAACTAATTGTAATTTATTTTTATTATTTTCTGAGTTTCAAATGTATTTAAACTATCTAGGTCTACATACGTAAAACCAATGCTACGAACATTCTATAATTCTTTGAAAAGTTTTCTTGCTTATGTATATTTTAAGAGTCGATGTTTCTTAAAGTAACTACTTACAAACAAAGCTCCAAGTATCAAGGTCGAAATTAAAACTCTACTCCCAATTAAGTTACGCAGCAAATAGCACTCGCGCCTGTAACTCGACTCTCCCACTGAACTCTCCTCATGAATATTTACGAGCCATTACTGTTACTTCTCAGTGTCAAGTCGACAATTTTTGCAAATAAACAGAGGCTCTTGTTACAAAAGTTTTAAAGTTAATTCAACAAAAAATATTGTAAAGTTACGCGCGTATTAACTGCGGAATATTTTAAAATTTAGGTCGGTTTAACCCGAAGGCGATGGATTATTAACTCTTAACTTAGTTTAAACTTCGTGCTTTCAGTGGTATTGTAAGCTTACTTTGAAATTGAGGAATAAAAAATGTGTTAAAAAGTTTTTTTTTTTGGGTCGTCACTCGTTGGATAGAAAATGTGGAACATTTTGACAACCTAAATTGCGAGCCGCTTTTTTACAACGCGTTCCGACTCTAATTTCCGCATAAAAGAATATGTACGGAATGATACCGCGTATTTTTTAGGAGATAAAGGTTTGTAAATTCGCCCATAACAGTAACGTATATGAGCGCATCTTTAAAAAAATCCCTACCCGAAAGTTAAACGAGAAGAGAACTACACCAGGTAGTTCTAGTTATGTATTAAGTAGGACCACTGTCTTCCACTACTCCAACGATCTCAGAATTCCTATCAAATGTAGCCAAAGACCAAACTCCGTCACCACAAACATCAGTTATCTTATTGCCCACTACGACTTCATTGACTCAACCACAAATGTATACAGAATCTTAAAGAACTTAACATTGTTTGAAAGTCTTTGGTTTGTGGACTCTGTACTACCAATGCTATCAATTTACAAGTACCCAGACAGACACTGGACAAATAGACACAAAAACATCCTGAAGACGACCCTGTCGTATTTCAATAGGAGATTCAAACAGATTTATATCTTGTACTATTATCACCTTTATTGTTAAAGTCTTAAAGTACATTTTAGAGTGCAGATAGCAGTTATAATATTGTCAAACGTACAGTTGCGGTCAAACAAAACGGGTACCGACCGAATAAAAATAAATGTCGCTTCGTTAAAGTAAATTTACATTTTTCTCTGTAGCTTTTATTTCATTAATTTTCGTGTTGTGCTACTCTTTTACGGCTCGTCGCGTTTCAGGTGAATTTGAATGATGTTTTATTAGAAATTAATTATTATTTTTATGTTTATTTTTAAAGTAATCGGATTGCAGGATTTTTGGGTCATGCAATGTAAAGTTTGCATTTCATAATCTTTTCGATAGGAATATTTATTTTAAAATCGAAGGAATTTAGACTCTAAGCAATTTTTTATTTGTAAAATAAGTATTTTGAGAATACCGCGTTATATAATATATATTTTGACCGCCATCTTCTCGAAACGCGTATAAAATCCTAACTAATGACTCAAAAGCAACTCTATAATGATAGTCTATCAGAATAATACAGTCATTAGCTTTAACACGTCACTAAATGTTATAGTTACTCAATCAAGTACACCTACACATGTAATGGTAATCTGTATACCTATTGCCGTGCACAATCAGGTCGTCACTCGAGCTAATTCCACATATTAGTTTAGTCGATTATTGTCTCGCAATTACGTGTTAACGAGCTGTCACAGGTCTGTCGACCGACAATCGGCCGTTTACCGGTGTACACAGGATTATGTCCGCCAGTGTAATCGATCGGCACGTATTACGAGTATTACCATACTATTAATTGTGCACGGATTGCGATTAACTGACATTTGGCGCCTTTGAGGACACTGCGTGGATCATGTGGCCGGCAAATTGGATCGAGTGCTATGATGCGAGTTTAATGGGTTCTTTGAATGGCAAGTTTTGAATGAAAATACCTGGTAAAAATTTCATCTGATAACCTTTTTTAATTTAAACTATACTACTTATTTTTGAAACCATGTAACTCAGACTGATCATTCTTGAATGTACTACTTTTTCTAAATTTGGTAATAACATTGAATTTTATGAATATTATTGGTCCTTTGATTCAGGCTATACCTAGCGAGAGAGCAGTGGTGGCCCAGTGGTATCGGTCCCGACTTACGAGTTGTAGGTCGTGGGTTCGAACCCAAGCAGGCACTTTACTTTGTGTAAATAATTTCATCACCACTGCTCTCAAAAACGGTGAAGGAAAACATCGTGAGGAAACCGGCATGTCTTAGAACCAAAAAAAATCGAAGACATGTGACATCTACCAACCCGCACTGGGCCCGCGTGGTGGATTACGGCCCACACCCTCTCACCGAGAGGAGGCCTGTGTCCCAGCAGTGGGAACATTAATAGGCTGATGATGATGATGATGATGATACCTAGCGAGATAGTGTTTTTGATAAAAATATAAAAACACACCCAAGTGCATGGAGAGATAGATATTTAAGAAGTTTTCAATGCTACACGATCAAAGCAAAAAATAAATAACAAACTAGAACGAGACACTAATATTAATTGACATTACAAAACTATTCGTCACCCTACATCAAAGGCACAGAGGGTCATAGAGACCCCAACTATAACTAATCCGTCTGATCCGTCGCGGAACTAACTTCATTATCAGACAAAAGAGAGGAAATCGTTATCGGAACACAAGCTATGTTCGTCATAATGTGTGTCGATACGCTGCTTAACTTAATGGGGTGTGTACGAATGGTGACACATTGCTGTAGCTACTAAAGTTAGTAAAAACCAAATGTAACAGGGTCTTCGTGTTTCTAATTATTGTGGTCTCGGATAGCCAACAATATTCACTAAAGTAACAAGCCGTAAAGAAACCTTTCTATAAAGGTTGCGTACTAATCAGAAATTACATAATGTACACTATGTACACTACGGAGGAGCTCGTGGCTAAGTAATAGCAGCCGCACGGTCGGGTAATCCGGTCGGGTTAAGCTACGCTTGCCGGGGTTGCTCAGTGCATGGGTGACCATCTTTACATACCGATACTCCACCGTGCCTCGGAAAGCACGTTAAGCCGTTGGTCCCGGCTATCATTCGTGGATCTTCATCTTCGTCGTTACGAGTCGTCAGAAGCACGAAAGTCTGACACCAGTCTTACCAAGGGGTATCGTATTACCCAGTTACTGGGTTGTGGAGGTCAAATAGGCAGTCGCTCCATGTAAAATACTGTATTCAGTTGCATCCGGTTAGACTAGAAGACGACTCCAACATAGTTGGGAAAAGGCTATGCAGGTTGATTGACACTATGTGCACAGAAATTGATACCGGGGCTGATCTTGTATTGGTGTATTTTAGTATGGTTATTATGTTTTATTATACTGGCAACACACTCTGACCCATAGCAACGACTGAAACCTGTCGGTGTACCACGTTGGGCACCTATCTCTTCAGTAAATACAAACGTAATGCGTACCTATGTACATTCGACAGTCCCAACAACCTCAAACAAACTACAGCTACTTGTACTCTAATAAACATTTTGCTAAAAAACGTGATTTCCCCTAGGATTGTGAGTCGGACGGCCCTCGTTTGTGTAATACCGAGCTCTGCCTGGAATAGTTGGAGGTCTACTAATGACTGCACGTTCACTTCCTTTATTTGAAACGGATCTTGGCAATGAGCCAGAAACATGAATTTATATTTAAGGTCATATTCTTAAACTTAAAGATGGAAATGATTTGCTCTTTAGTTTTGTGAAGTTTAATAATTAGTAAAGTTGCTTTTTAGAATCGATACGAAGTTTAATATCCTATCCTATAGATACCATTAAAAGAGCAATATTTGTATATATAGAGATTTGATCCATATGATTGACTTTATCGATTGATCTCATAAAAATACAAGGTGTTATTTTTTCGGATTTTAGCCGGTTCGATTTCCGAGTGTGGGAAGTAAATCTCTGAAGAATGCAGATTTGTTTAAAAAAAAAAGTAAAGAAATGTTTCCTTGAGTAAAATTTGCTATCTCCAGTATTTAGAGTAGGTACTTTTCCTGCCGGTGTGAGGTTCAAAAATTACACCCTTTATATATTTGTAATATCTAACGTTCTCGAAAACAGCTCTAACAATTTCGATGAAAGTTGCAATAAAGGGGTTTACGGGGGCGAAAAATCTATCTAGGTACGTCTCATATCTGCGGAAATTCGTTTACTCCGTATTTTCACTCAAGCAGAGCTCGGTCGCCCAAAGTTTAGAACAAGATGGCTACCTTAGAATAATGACATAACAGCATGGAATAAATAAGTACCTACTATCGTGGCAGCATGGAATTAGCATGTACTATACATGGAATTAGTATGAACTATCGTATACTATTAAATGAGCATTCTCTATTTCCACCCGAGCAGAGCTCTATCGACCAGTTACTAATAGAGGTGTATCGAAGATGAAGATGTTAACTGCGTTGACCATAAATAAAACGGGCTATGAACAGAAAGACGATGAAGATATCAAACAAAGGGACTGCTATTAACGATCCATTCAAAAAGCATTAACAGCATGGAGTTCCATATTCAAATAATCCTCAAACTATCAAAACACCTCCAAAACTTCCCACGAAGATACACATAACAATTACACACTAAAAGATCCTAAATCCGTGTCTAATCAAAGAGGAGACATAACAAACGAGAGAGAGTCGTTATTATAATAGGATTAGAGGCATATCTGCGTAGTTTATCTTAGCCAAATAATATCGGCACTGCAGGGATCCGATTACGAGCTCGGATCGCTTATGGGTGCAGAGTTCGGGAGGGGGCGATGCGGTATCGGAGGAAATGTATTTGGGTAGTAGAGCCCAATATTTGATCCACATTAAACTTATAACGTTTAATGTGGAGCAAATATTGGGCTTGGATATTGTGCCCGTAGATGTTCTAGTGCTTCTAAGATAGGTTTATTGAAGCACAGATAAATGGCGATGAAATTCAAGCGTACTGGTCTGGTTATCGTAACTGGCAATGGGTTTTGGCATTGACTTTCTCTAGCAATATCTTTTAAGAGGCACATAACATAAACATCACCGCTATATTCCCCGAAGAGAAAGTATTTTCAAAGTAAGTTTGTTGTTATTCTGTTCTCTTCTTTGTGCGCTTTAAAATGAGCCTGGTAAATGAGGATGCAAGCCTGTTTTAATTTAAGAAACTATTCGTAGTACTTACTCATCATCAAGTCCACATAACGAGACATAGTCTATTAGTAGTAGTGCTTGATATTTAAAGATGGCGTTAGCGATGATTTAGCCCAGCTCATACAAATTCACATAACATAGTCCTAAAAACGAACAGCTCAACTACCAGTAGGTACTAGTTCCACTTCGAACCAATATTCCTTCAAAAAATACTGCGCAAGATCCAAAAAAATACGTCATCCCAAATAAACAAAACCTGTGTAGCAGAACACGATGTTTTTATTCCTCACTCCGTGTACAGGACGTTGTTTATCTCAGCTTGGCGCGCGCCCAGCAGCGACGATGTTACAACTATATCATACGATTTAACAACGACGTGGTACACTTGCTTCCAAATCGAATTTGAATAAATAAGCTGTAAAATATTAGCGATGTAGCTTAGCTACTGAAGCATCTAAACATTGGCACAGAATAAGTCAGCCTAAGTACTTAAGGTACCTATTTGTCGAGAAGCTGGACAACACTTCTGACTGCTGTTCTTATAATTATTTCGATCACTCAGTAGTTATACCAAAAGTGATGATAACTGTTGCACTGTTTTGGACAGTTATTATTACCTAAATTATGCAGTGACCGTTTCAGTCGGATAAGGCCTTCGATAGCAGGTTCAAGGTTGCATCCGGTTTAAGATTTATAAACTTACGGTAAAGAAAACTAATAAATGAAATCGTTAGTTTAGTACTAACCCTTGCTAGTACTAAGCTAGCCCAACACAGCGTTGTGTTGCACACAGCAACATTTCGATGGATAGGTACCATATTAGGTACTATTCGGTACCCAAACCTTATGATTTGTGTAATCTATATGAAGAATCACTGCCAAAAAGACCAATAAAGTATGTAAACGTTTCAGACTATCCAAATCTTGCTCTTCATAAGCATACTACTTACCAGTTATAAGCAGTGAAAAAACGATGATTTTACAAAGCCTTGAGAATGTGGTCCAGTTATTCAGTTGACAATCTGTTAGCCGTATCTACAAAATCTTCACTCAGTTCAAGAAAACACCACCTCAATCCTTCTAAAAGTCAACATTATCCATCCAAATTACGTTACCCCGTTGGTGTGTAGGTCCCTCCAGTGCGGTGGCATTATACCGACTAGACACAGGATTGGTCGCATTGTTGGCCCTGATTGATTGATCACCGCGCTGTATTTGTTCATTACCGCTACCAATTGATCGATGGCTCGCTTTAAAGAATATACATCATTTTTGTCACAAGATATTACCCGCGAAAAGGGTGTGAAAGCACCTTTAATGTGTCATTTCACTTTGTGACAAATAGGGACAATGCTAACGTTAGATAATGTTCACGACAAAATGGGTCTATTGTGAGGTGATTTTGTCGGTTTTTTCGAAGATAAATCACGTTTAAAAAACGTGATTTATTCCCCTATGCGAAAATGGGTATTTTGTATGCCATTATCTAGATAGGTTAAATTATTTTCAAGTTACCTACTCTAGTTATTTGTAAGTTTAGAGTTCATATTTTATTAATTGCTGTTTTACCAGTGTTATTATTTTAGTGTCATTTCGTCTGCTATTTTCTGATGTGCATTTATGTTTTACTCGTACGGTTGTGAAAACTGGCAATTTTTGCCTGCAATACACAAATTCAATTTGAATACGTGTTTTAATTAAAATGATCTAAATAATTATCTAAACATGAGCAGCAATACACAATACGTAATGCTAATCGCAGCGCGATCTATTTGATGTATTGGCGATCGGCAAACACGGCGCACGTTTTAATAATACGCCAAACAGAACAGCGCGTATTAATGATACGCCAAACAGCCGATTGTGATATATTTGCCGATTTGTTCATAAGCGTCTGCTTTTATGGTAATTGTTGGCTGTAAATGGACTGATGTAGATAAGTACTGCTGTTTTAAATAGATGAGAGCGAGTTGTTGATTTTGTGAGATTCAATTAAACAATGAGCCCTATTTTGTCTGGAAATATAAATAAAAATACCGTTGGCATAGTAAACAGATCGTAGTTTCGTAAATACATAGTTAAATGGTAATGCTGCCTACCTTTTAATAAATAAAATCAATCTGCCGAGCTTTTTCCCAACTATGTTGGGGTCGGCTTCTAGTCTTACTGGATGCAGATGAATATCAGTAATTTCCATGGAGCGACTGCCTATCTGACCTCCACAACCCAGTAACTGGGTAATACGATACCCCTTGGTAAGACTGATGTCAGACTTTCGGGCTTCTGACGACTCGTAACGACTGTCATAGATCCACGAATGACAGCCGGGACCAACGGCTTAACGTGCTTTCCGAGGCACGGAGGAGTCTCGGTATGCAAAGATGGTCACCCATCCATTGACCAACCCCGGAAAGCGTAGCTTAACTTGATTGATCGATCTGTACGGCTGTTATTACTTAGCCACGAGCTGCCTACCTGTAATTATTACACAAAAAGCGGTTTTATTAAGAATTTCGCTTGTTTGCTTATGAGTTAATCGCTACAATATTTAAAGTAGATATCGTTTGTCGAAAATATTTTGACATCAACCAAATTAAAATACTTCTCATATCGAACTGTTTTATCATTACACAAACAAATATTATAAATTCAGATACTTTGTAAATAAAACCAGCGTCCGTGTCCGTCGCGGTAATTAATGAAAACAATCGGAACTGGCGACAATTAGTTATGTCGCACGGTCGCGCGACTTCACGACACCGCGACTGCATGCGCGACTAATGATCTCAGGGCTGTTTGAGACTAAGTTCATCTGTTCATTATTGGAAAGTTAGGAATCGTAGAGAGCAGTACAGTAAGTAAATAAAAGTTATTGAAAGACAAGACAAGTTTCAGAAAAGTTTTTTTCTTTTGTATCTGATTAAATAACACAACACAAAATATTTGATATCAGATTGTAATCAAAGCTAAACTTATACTTAAAGATTTTTTCTAAAAGAAATAAGTACAACAAACAGAATTTTCAAGGATTATTTCAATTGATGAATTTATTTTTAACTTTGAAACTCAGCACGGAATGAAAAGGTCAACCCTTTAAAAGCAGCCATCACGTCCTAAAAGTAAAAACAACATGAAAAAATAAACTCAACTCGCAAACTACTGAATTTTTCATGACTCTGTCGATCGTCCAGCTACCTGGCAACGCGACCGTTTCTTTGAGCGATTTAATTTAAGTCCCGATCCACAATTACAGGGAGACTGTCCCTTTCGGAGTTCGGTGTCAAAGCAACGAAAACTCGAATTACACTCACCAATTTCCGATTGAAAGGGTTACGAGCAAAATCGCTATTTACAATACATCGCCGGTTTTGTATGGACAATTTTATTCTCTAAGAAGAAAAACAGCAATGGATGGGTTGCTTTGAGATGTGGTCGATGATTTTCAAAGTTAGGTGTGTAAGGACGTCGAGTTGAATTTATCAGGGCTGTCGTTTGGTAAAGCTAATGTATTCTCAAAGTTTGACAAAGCCGACTCACCGGGTAGGACCGGGTAGTACCGGGTAGAACCGGGTAGTCTCCGAGGAAAAAGCGAGGGTGTAATGGAAACAAGTTTGGAATTCGTCAATGGATTACTTCGGTGTTTCACGAGATAGACTTTACATTGGAACAGTTTCGCTATTTTGTTCAGTAATTGTTTGTACTGATTAACACTAATGGAGGTTGATTTTACAACAACTTGGGATTTATTACTTTGAAATGTTTCATTGAAGTGTTTTCGAATGAATTTACTCATTATTTCATGAAGTAGGTACTAAGCTGACTTTGTACAAGACAAAGAGTAACAAGAATTCTTGTGAACCAACAGTTCGTGAATCTGAAGTCCTAATTTCTTACCGGCAAACTATTTACTATTAATTCCGTCAATTTCAATCGTCCAGCTAAATTACTTGACGGTCTACCGTGTTAGCAAGTGTAAGCCACTTTTGCTGAAACACACTTCTTAAGCATATTTTCTTTCTTTTTTCGTTCTCTTCTTTCTAATTATCTTTATTCTCTCGTCAAGCTGAAGAAGGTCGTAAGTACCAATTGGATTCAAAACATAAAGTTAGCAAGTACTGGGTTTTGTAAAGAGCCACGTCCTATGTCCTGCAGTGGGCAAACTTAATTCATTGACAATCTAACAGTTAGGGCGAATGTGCACTACGACTTTTAATCACACGGTTATTTTGTTGCAGAAATACAACGTATTGGTTTATAAGGCACAATTTTAAAATCGCAGCGACATTTTTTTCATGGATACGCGTACTGCCTAAACCAATACGTTGCATTTCTACGGCAAAATAATCGCACGATAAAGTCCTAGTAGTACGGGGTGACTTTTGTACATTACGATCCCAAAATACCACCCAAATAATTGCAATACACTCCAGCAATACCAATACAAACCAACACAGGCAAAAAATCGCACAATTAACGCGCTCTGACGTCACTGTTCAATTTGCCGCGTCATTGGCCGCTTTGTTCTCCACTCGATATGATGACGTCTCTTGTTTGCCGCTTATCATTGAATGGTGGGAGTTTTTGGTCGGGATATTATTTGTATAATAGGTACAGTCAGTGCCCTGTGAAACTCTCTTAGCCTCTTCTTATTTGTAAGAGGGGTCAGGTAAGGTAATGAATGTACGATGAATATCCCAGTTGGTAACCAGGCATACCAATGGGCATCTTATTATCAGCTAGTAGCTGGTTGTAGAGGTAAGATAAGCAGTCGCTGCATGTAAAAAACTTGTATTCGGCTGCATCCAGCTAGACTAGAAGCCGCGCCAAACATAGTTGAGAAAAAGCTGGGCAGATGATGATGACGCGGGATCAGTTACCCCAGTTCAGCTCATCAGAAACAAATCAGCGCTGTGCTGTCGGTCCCTCATAGCACAGCATTGTGCTGAGTGGAAGCCTTCTTGTCACAGTCATGACGTCAGCTGCCGACTATCTTTGTTTTATTCTCATGTTTTCATGTACTTACTTAGATCAATTTTGTTTTCTGATTACCTACTCTTGTCTTTTGTATGCACGTGTTTCTGTGACAAATAAACTGAGTAGGTAATCTTTTTATTCTTTCTTTCTTTTATTTTCATCGCTATACGTTGGAGTTGTTCAAACCTATCGTTGTAACATTGATCTCTTGTCTAACACAAAGGTGGGCTAAGGCCTCTTGTACGTACTCCGGCCTACGAAGGATTTCCTAATTATTTGCCAGAATCGGTAAATAGATTACCGTGGGCGTGACACGAATACATTTACACACACATACTGCCAACCACATATACACACACATACACATACAAACTCATCAATTTGCTTTTAATTACACCGTGTTGAACATCAATGTTTAGTAATGTTTTGTACACATTTGTATGGGATTGTACGAGCAATGATTTAAGTGTTTACGTTAGAAATTAAGTTACATTTGCTCATGTTATATTGCTAACACATTTGCGAATTACATTAATTATCGCTAGTTTGGTTGCAAATGCGAGTAAGCTGGGATTATAGGTTTTTATTGAGATAGATAAAATTGTAATTTGGAAAGTAGATACTTATTTTCTTTCTAAAAAAGAAGTTTATGTAATTATTTTAATAAACGTAATGGCAACCCATCTCGAGTGGTGATCAGCTCGTGCCTTCTCTTTATGAGAATAGGGCTTTGCCCTGCAGTGGGGGTTATAAACGTAAAGCTCATAAGCCTATTACTTATAGGTTGTTAAGAATAGTCACTTGGCAACATCATTGTAGTAAAAAATGGTAGTCAAATTATCTTCAACAAATAAGATTTTCTTTATAATCTAACCACGACGCTTCTCTCAATAAAACTTCAGGCATGTAATTAAAATTAAATCTCTTACAAAAAACAGAAGTAAAGCAATTCAAAGTATTTGTTAGCCTGAACTTCAGTAACTTCAGTTGCAGTACTTAGAACAAGTTCGATTAATTACCGACTGCGGCTGAAATCGACGCCTGCATTGAGCGGTGCTGAAATATCCCGCTCTGTAGTTTAGTAAGGACTTCTTAGTAAGTTGATGTCAAAGATATAATTAGGTCTTAAATCTTTAGTTTTTTTAAATACTAAAATCATATTTTTCAAATCACGTCTGTTATCCATATTATAGGGTAGGCAGATGTGTAGATATAGCAGTCTTGGAAAACATGTTATCAGACCATGTCTGTAACACTAGTGGGCGGTTATCTTGCCCCCAACAAATCTTGACCCCGGGCTGCTATTGAGATAATTAACTTACAGATCATTTGAAAAAAGTTACCCACTACGACAGATGTTTTATTTGCAGTACTGCAGGTAGGTATGTCGCCATTTTCCGATGTCTATTTATTACGAGTGTATGGCAAAGCAGTAGGTACTTGGTTTTTCATGTGTTCACTAAATAAACGAGCTTTGATCGTTGAAAGGAAACACAATATATTCAATGTTCAACTTGCTTAACTTTCTGAAACAAGTTATAAATCATAATGCTCGGTAGTTTTTAAGGTGTTAAAGTATTGTTTTGAAACGTTAAAGTTATGTGTAGGTATATTTCAGTTACCTAGAGCACTGGTGGCCCAATGTTAACGGTCCCGACTTACGAGTTGTATGTAGGTCGTGGGGTCGAACCCAGGCAGGCGCTTTACTTTGTGTAAATTATTTCATCACCACTGCTCTCAAAACGTTGAAAGAAAACATCGTGAGGAAACCGGCATGTCCTACGACCAAAAATTCTAAGACATGTGACATGTACCAACTCGTACTAGGCCCGCGTGGTAGGTTACAGCCCATTCCCTCTCGAAGAGAAGAAGCCTGTGTCGCAGCAGTGGGAGCGCTAGAGGCTGATTATGCAGTTACATAAATAAAATTCTGCTTTTTAACAAATACGTTTTCCATTAAGCTACTTACCTGCCTATAGGTAATTTATTATTTCAACAGAAATATGTAATATCCGCTCATATTCTTAAGAGCGGATCCAATAAATATTTCGTGTATCTAATAAGGTATTCTATATTCATCGTCATAATATTCAACCTGACATGTCTTAGGAAGCATTTATTTAATAGCGTTTTCTCTGTGCCTACTCAGTAAGAATGCGGAATATTTACAGTAACGATGTTTATCAGAACGACACGTGTTACTGAGGAGGTGGTACGGGTAGGTAATTGATTCTAACTAAAGCCTTCGTGTTTTTACAAAAAATGTGGTGTTAAATACTACAAGTATCATAATTATAAGATTAGTTGGCTATATTCCTTGTACTTCTGGTCAGTAAAACAATTAGACACATATTGCTCATTTTCACTACGGTGACTAAATGCCTAAATAACAGCCGAAGTTGGATTTTCAACGCTCGGGTTTGCACCGAAAGTTGAAATTCAACAAGGCAATAAAGTATTTAGGCGTTCAAATAGGTGTTTCCTAGAGTTATCAAAAATAGACACTTAAAAAAAGGTCTTAAAGAAATAGACCTAATCCAAAATAAACAAACACAATGCCCCTATGATTTATTTCATTCGACTTGAGCACAAATATAATGACGACATAACGATAGTACTTGGTCGTTTATCAAACTGGAGCACTAGATTCATTGCTTGTACTTACTGTAATGTGATGTGATGTGATGTGATGTGATGTGATGTGGGGCTTGAAGAATGAACGACAAACAATCTTGGTACTTTTATTGATGTCCATTCATTAATAAGGTCATGTGATTTATCATATAATATTAATGTGGTGATCAGTATCAGTCTAATAAAAAAAGCGTTTTCTTTCCAGTATTTATTTAGTCAATAAACACATACATGGTCAAAATTACCGGAGTTTCTTGCATTACCACTATTGCCAACTCCTTACAGTCTAAGCACATCATTGTGCTTAGAAATTCAACGGAGAGTTTTTATCGCTCACCATAACACAGCTTTATTGCAGACATAACGTTTTTACTATTTCATACTATTGTAGTTTTCTTTTTAATGGCAGACAGTCTCCCACATTCTGAAGTAATTACCATTAAGTTTAATTATAACTTGTAAGAAATTATCTGTTTAAGAAGCGTTTGATCACCACTTGAATTTCATTTTATAAGAAATAAATCAATAGCGACTTTCTGAACTGAATTACCCTTAGTACCTACCTAATATTTTATGATATAAATACAAATCTCATGTACGAGTAAATGTGTGTATTCTGCAAAAAGTTTCAGTAAATTATTGTCCTTCAGAGCTTTCCAAAGATAAGGTCGATAGACAGATTTAGTGACAAGGAGGGATGATAAAAGGGGTGTCGTGTAGTGTGTAACTTTACGAGCTTTGAGCCTTTTGCTGATCATAATGTTTCATGAAAAAAAGTTTGTGACATACTCGTGGCATAAAATACCCATCAACCACATTAAATCACACACAATCTATGTAAAATTAGGATGAAACGAGAAGAAAATAACCCTACAATTATTTAAAAATTTCTTCTCAAGCAGTCTAGCTAGGAACTGCGGAACAAAGGCATAAATAATAAGAGTTTTTATTGAGGCAACTGATTTAGAATACGCAAAACATTATTATCTAGTCTGGAGTTAATCTGAGTCGCGGTCATAACAAGGTCGCTTATAAATGTGTCTTAAACTTTAGATGGTCGGTATAACCTTTGGGGTTCTCGAAACGGTTATGTTACGAATAAAGTTTATTTCAACCAATAAACGTGTTTGTTTATCCCAGTTAGTGACACCGCATCAATATAGAAGCTGAAAGTTACGCTAGATATTTAAAATTAGATACACTTTTAGTTTAATCAGATTTTTCTAACGTATGCATTTTTATGGCAAACTGGAATGTAAACACAAACTGAAGCACAATTTTTATATTTAAGTTTAATTAAAAACGGTAATTTTAGATTTATAAATTTACGGTGTACAAGAACGTCTGATTTACTAACACAATTACCTATCATGCCAACGCTGAATTAAATATCGCTTGGCTGGAAGTCTGTCGCACATATTGCATCAAATCTAACACGGCTCCACTTCGTTTTTGAGTTCAATTAAGTAGATTTCTGAGATAGCGCGACGTTAAAATATCATTTTTTTGTGTTTTTTTTTGTCTAAATCCATTTGTAAAAGGTGTAAATTTTCAACCGACTTATTAAATACTTACCTAAAAAGAACCCACTAAACTATTATTCCTTTTTTAATTAAGATCTACCCACTAACTTACCCATCACTATGCTTTGTTCCAGATTGCCTCCACCTCCAACTCTACCGCGACCCGAAGGACCGCTACAAGAAAGGCCAGACGAAAGCCTCCCTCTCGCTCCAACACTTCCTGGGCTTCGAGTCAGGCTTCACACTGGACAAGGAGTCCAACACTATCGCCATCATCTGCCAAGACGTCACCGTGGTCCTAGCTTTCGAGACAAGGGAGAGGCTAATAGCCTGGCAAGTGAAGGTGGGGGGACAGCTCGGGTCCTCCAAGGAGTTCCTGGTGATGATTGGGGGTGGTGGGTCAAGGAAATTGCCTGCTGGTCCTGCCAGGATGCACCTCCAAGGGAGGAGGTTTGCGTTGACGAGTGGGGTCCCACCACGTTTGCTCGGACTGTGGGAGTTGGCGCATTTGAGGTGAGCTGCACCAAATTTTTAACGGAATCTTATTAGCATGATAAACTATCAATGTTTTGAGATTTTTTATAGTCTGCGTTATAACGATTTCTGGCCATATAAGAAAACCATTAAAAATCCAATCAGCCAACTAAAGGAATAAAATGCGTAGTGCTCGTTAAGTACGTAACACTCAAAGTTATGTTCATGATCCAGTCAAAGTACCCTCTGAAATGTTCTGACCTAGATATGAAAACTTATGATACGTGAAATGAATATTTCAAGTTTCGTGAATTCGTGGATGATAGTTTTAATGCCATCCTTAAACTCAATAATATGAGCGGAATGCGAAAACAATAGAGCCATATGAAGTCCCATAAATTGACAGTTAACCAGAATAAAATAAAGTAATAAGGTGAACCGTAAAACAACATCGGAAGATATAATCGTGAATTCGTGACAGTAAAGGAGGTTTATGTTACGCCCGTGACACTGTCCTAGCAGAATGGAAAAATATAGTTTGGAAAATCCAAAAGTGCACGCCTCATACTTATCACATATTCATAAACGAAAAAGAAATTCAAAACATAGTTTAAAAATTAACAATTTATCACTTTTCATGAAGTCGTAATGTCAACGACTGACAAAGATATTTACTTGGCGGTTGCTAGGCAACTTAAGTCAAAGGTTGGAAATATTTAGTTAAAGTTATTATATTTTAGTTAGTATTTTATTAATTATAATTAAACTACTTTGATAAAAGAGCCATTTTCAATAGGGTTCCTTCAACAGCTGAAACGAATGTATAAAAAAAAAATTGACTCAATTAATTGATTTTATTGCAAGCTACAATGTTTTCAGGGTTCATAAATTGACGGACAGGAATTTTTTTTCAACTATTTTTTATGCTTTTTCCTTTTCTGCTGCATTAAATCAATTGTTAAAAAGTACAGTATTAATCTCCATTTAATCATCTATACAATGGTATATAAATTAAGTAGGTTCTGTGTACTAGCAGGAGTGTAAAAATAAAAACAGTTACAGAAATGGGGCAAAAAAAAATGTTCGATCGTAGAGCACACTCTAATGCTTCGCATTACGAGTCGTGCAAAAGTGAAGCGATGCGTGGCTGAACTAGTTTTGACAAACTCAAGTTTATTGCAATTAAAATAAAACTAACAGAGCAACGTATTTTCTTGCCCAACTAGTATAAATCTAAGCCACTTGATACAGTCAACTGCATGTTAATAGTAACAATTTGAGCTTGACAGTGCCTTCATTTCGTAGCAATAAGGGTGGTTTTCGTAGTTCACGTATGCTACAGACGTACGGTTCATTGTATCAACAATTACAATACTACGATATATTTTATATTTTAGAATCACATCGTAAAAACATCACATTATCGCAATTCTCGCTCACCTAGGACGATAGATAACGCATAAAAGTGCGTGACGACTTTATGCGCTCGGGCGGCGGGCGCGCTGACGCCAACCAACGCTAATGGCCGCCGCTTCCGGCCGCCATCTTGTGGAGTGATGCGCGAACTAGGGCTACCATACTGCGGAAATACGCTCGTTGGGAAACATTTTTGGAAGGAAATGATGTATCAAGTAGATCTTAGAGAGGTAGACGCTATTTTTAAGTTAAATCCCGAAAAATGAGAAAAATATTCAACAAACGGTATTTTTTACGTTGAAATATTTTAGTATAAAATTTTATCCTGCAGGGTTGTTGTTTTTATTTTTAACTTAACCTTCTGACTTTGTTGAACTTTCTGACTTTGTTGGCTACACGTGTATTACACTATAGGAAAAGTAAAACTACGATTCAATACCAGAAAACAACCCATATCAAATATGTACAATCACTCAGATAAAGCAGAAGTAGTCCGAATTTCGGCCATGGCGACCAATCTCAACTCTACCCTAGGCTTCGGCGCGGGAGATATTATAGTGCACAATTGTGTGCGCAAACACTAGTGCACTATCTCTTCCCTCACTATCATAGTCCGATGGGACGGCAATCCGACACGACCGGAGAGAGATCAGGTGTAGGACCAACAGCTTAACGTGCTTTCTGGGGCACGGGGGTATCACACACCGCCAACTTCCAAACTCCGGGCGGTTACTAAGAAATTCCTCAAAACCACTGAGATAGACAGTAACCCACTCACAGACGAAACACAACAAAAGTTCGGTTCCAAAACTTTAATGAAAATTAATAGTCACAAGAAAAAATTATATAACTCTCAATGTATGAAAACCAATTCATTATCTGAATATCCATTGGTTTCCCAGCAAAGACAGTATGTTAGTCCACAAATGCACATGAGTTGCTTAACTGCACTTTGCGACACATTGCACCAGCGACTAAATCTGCATTTTGTCCAAGCGAGAAAGAGACAACCATACCCTATGTCGTGTGAAAAAAAGAGAGCGCAAAGCAGTTATGTCATAAAGCTCTCGACAATTCATGCCGAAGTTGCTGAAAGTAGATAATATTTTCTGTATTTTGTGAAATGTGTGGTGACTCTTTATAAGCTTGTGGATCACGGACAGCTAATTTCATTTTCATGTCCTGAAAGTCGAAAGTTGGGATTCATATTATGTTATCCCGCTTCGTTACATTTCAGCCGATGAACATAGCTTTAAGGTTAAATAAATTAGGTTATAACAATCACGTACTTATACCATTATATCCATTTATAGCATTTATCACAATTAGAAGTTTAAAGGTTAACATTCAATTGCAGACGTTTTCAAACATGTAGATCAATCGTTATTACAGCGTCATTTCGTAAAACTCGTTTAATATTCGTGTAGAATTAGATTATAGATGTATTTGTAAGATATGCTTGACTCCTTGCCAGAGTTTCATACTGTAGGCTAACTACATACTGCGCATTTTATGCAAGTTCTTATTCCTTCGTCTGAGTTTGATTATCTGCTGGCTACCTTTAGTCTCTAACTAGTCTTTAATTAAAACTATAATATGTCACATGCAGGCGCTATGGCGTAGTGGAGAGCCGGTTCTGCTTCGAAGGTGGCTCGCATTGTGGCAAAGGCGAAGGCCTTCACATGCTGATCACTGATCAAGCACAGGATATTACTGACGCCTTTGATATGGCTGCCCAAGGAACCCTGCAAAGGACACCGGCAGCTTCCAGAAAAAACACAGGTATGATTTTTTGCTCGAAGGATTAAGCTCACTTTAAAAATATATAAAATGTATAATTTGTAACGATAAAAGAAGAAATAACAACCTCTTCTTTGTAATTTTCTTGCAGGAAACAAAACACGTCCTAGCACAAGGCTATCGGACTTCAACTCCACAGAACAATCAATACCGGACACGGCTAGTGCTTTGTACGAAGAGAACTTCTTCGGAGAAGACTGCGGAGGAGTTTCACCCTACTGGCCTTCGGACGAAAGGCGACTTTACGATGACGACGTAGACATTGGTGCAAGACCGCCCTGGACGGGCGCTGATCACGTTACTTTAGAACGTTGTAATAATTGCCTCACTAAACTTGGTGCGATATCTCGTTCATCAACAGTGGCACTTACTCCTGGCAATACATTTAACCCTGCATGGACGATGGAAGCTGTTCCTGAAAGCAGTTCTGATAACTCCTCGAATAGCACAGAGTATTTAACGCCGAGAGCGATTAAGAAAAGTCTAGAAGCATGCCAATGTAAAGAAAAACCTCCAGAGAGACCGCCAAAGCCTGCTCGTCTAGATCAGAAGAAGCCTCCAGCACCGCTGCCAATACAAGCCTGCTCGTGCTCTCTTAATGATAATAACTACCCAACAAATAACCCTAAAGTAGGACCCTATGAAAATTATGACGTTCCTAAAACAACACATACTGAAGTAAGTATTTACTAGCCTAACTTGATAATTTTTATCAAAAACCTAATTTAATCAATTTGAATTAAGGAAAAATTACCAACGCGATCACTAAGCACAACATTAGAATTGTTTTTAAGTAATCTATTATTGCAGATTGACCCTTCAGAGCACTACGACACTCCGAAAAGAATAAAACAAGCGCTAGCAGAGGACCTCTTCAAAGTAACAAACAACTCAGCCCCCGGATCCTTAGTATTGAAGAAGAATTGTGGATGTATACTTAAGTTTGCTTCAAATAAGAAACCAGTTATTGTAGAATGTGAAGAAAACATCCAACCTGTGGAATGTCCTTGTCAAAAGGTGACGAATTGGGCTAACAATTTAATAAGTCTTCCGTATTGCAAAAGAATTAGTGAACACGTAAACACTGAGGTTCTAACGCATCAAAAGTCAGAAGAAATGGCACTATACGCTACAATCGATGTTTCGAGAAAAACAAACAGACAAAGTGCAGTAAGTGCCGATAAAGAAAATACCAACGAATATCCAACCGAAACACAATTTACTAACTATCAAAATATTGAACCAAAAGAAGTGGAAAAGTTCGAAGGACCTTACGCAAACTATGAAAATCTGGAATTCGCTTTATCTTTGGAATATTATGAAAATGCTAAAGATTTGCTGAAGAGGGCGGGAGTGACACAGAACGAGTTAGACGCACTCAGTGCAAATGTAGATCTTGCTGTAAATTCGATGCCAAAGAAACCTAAACTCTGCACTAAATGTGGGCACTCACAAACTGCTCTAAACAAACAAGACACGAAGAAGAATCGAAACGACGAATATTTACTAATGGAACCGACAAATGAACCGAAACATGAATTCTGTGCTAAAACATTAGGGCCGAACCCTGGATATACGCCGATGTCTCCAAATCCAAACTGGTCACAGAGTCTGAAGCATCCTATGCATAAGCATAGAGTAGAGATAGAAAAATCTCTGAGCATACCGACGTTGACTGGCAATGAAAGTAGAATGTCAATATTCGGAGCAGCCAACAATAATAAAGAGTCACTGCAAAAAAGATCGAGTTCAGTAGACTCTGCAAGACTTCTTGAAGACTTGAAAGAATTTGACAGCAGCATAGGAAGTCACGCAACATCTTCTTCGCTAGAAACGTTAAGGAATCTGGCTATAGAAAATAGAAGAACTTCGTCACCATGTGAGAACGAGGCGGAATGTTATGATTGCTGCAAGTCATCAGGATCGGAAAACAAAACTTCTGAGGAGAGTTGTTCCAAGGAAATACCACATTTGAGGAACAAACTTATGGACAATGCACAAATTAAGAGATCTTCGAGCGTTCCATGCAAGTCTGGTGGGAACAGGGACTCTTCAAGTTCAAATGATTCAGGAGTATCAAGTTGTTCTATGAAGCATGGTGGTCCAGACTTCAATGAATTCGAAATGCCACTGACCTCAGGACATTCACGATACCACTACATGGTCCATAAGAGGATGAGAGGGCATCTGACTGGTTGTGTGCACTCCTCACTGCCGAGGAAGTCAAAGTCGTCAGATCCTCTCAGAGATATGTCGATGCAATTACACAAAGCTGCTGTACCGGCAAAGTCTTCGTCAGCTGAGGCTGAAGTTCCGGTACTACCTCCAAAGCAATTTAAAGGTAAGTATGTCATTATCAGGAACACTTGCCGTCTGCACTAAACTTTGACAACGTCTTAGTTCATACTTAACTCTCTTGAACGCACTTCGCCATAAAAATAAAAGTTGCACCTACTTTAAACAATTACTGTCTAAATGCTTTTAGATTTATTTGATATTTAGGATTGACTTAGTTAAGAGTTTCTTAGTTGAGCTCTGAATTAGCCGTGTGTTGTGCAGACGAGTATAAGATTATTTATGTCATTAACTGACTCAATTACTGCTAAGTTGACTTTGAAAACATTTGATAGACCAATATTCGATATCCTGACGTCAGGATTGTTTGCAGGTGTAATGGACACGCACAGCACGTCAAGCGGTACTTCGGACATGTCGGACTACATCGAAACCCTCTCGATGACGTCATCACACTCCTCCTCGGACACGGGAATGAGGTAAGTATTTATGAACGTATCTGTTTTATTTTTTGTTTTTTTAAGTAACTTATGTTTTATACTGTAAACGTAAAAAATCGTTTTTAATTCCATTTAATAGATCCCACTTGCACTAGTATAACTAATCCTAATCTAGTCATGTATGGTACGACATACTAAGATACATAAACTCACGCCTTCTCCCCATGGGGTTGGGCAAAAACTACAGAGCTCGACCTCCTACGATCCTTACATACTCCTTTTGCTTCGTTTACCTTCATCCACGCATGCCTGTTACTGCTACACACCTGACCTTTGTGAAGAACATGTGACATGGTATAACATGGTCTAAATAAGTGTCCTTTAAGTCTAAGAAAATTAAACTGATTCCTAAATTATTATAGCAGAAACACATGTTTACTATCCCAAACAATGAAGCTCACAATATTGCTCAATTATTACACAGTGGAAATTAATCTGCCATCCAATCTATTTTGGCCCAGTTTCCAGCGCCGTTCAAAAGCAATATGAAACCGATCATGTATGTTCGAGTACCAATATTAAAACTGTGTTTTATTTGTGTTCGCCTTGTTACGAATAGTCTAGCGGTCGCAAATATGACTAAAATTTGGCCTGGGTTCGATTATCAGGTAGGACAAAGTGTTATTGGGTTTTTAATCAGGAGTAATTAATTTCTCAGTAACAACCCAGAGTTTAGATTTGCGCCAGGTAACTGACAATAATCCCTTTTACACAGGACTTAATATTATGCAGGTGTTCAATTACGCCTCTACCAACCTTTTTGGTGAATACAGATGTTATGTTATTAATAGGTACCGTTTTTTTTTCACAGACTAAGCCGACAACCAACGAACACGCTTCGACCACGTTCGGGCAAAGAGTACCACAACATTGACCCCATCATCACCTCCATGTACAAGAATGGAAAGGACCTCGCCAACTACACGAATATTCCCTAAAGCATGTCTGAATCCTAACGTGTTTTAAACCCGAGTTTCGATTGTTTATATAGGTCTGAACCACATTGGTTGTTTTGGCTTGATGAAATATGTAATATAAACATTCTATATTATTTAGAATCTAACGAAAAATACAGACAATAGCAGTTGGCGCAAATAACTTCTATGTCATATATTTATCAAAGCCGAAACTACTTGTGTGTGGTTTAGACTTGAGTCATATTGTTTTTAGTCACCACAATATAGCATACTGTTTTGATAATGTTATTTAGCCATTTGTTACCTATTTAGTACATAGCAGTGCTCAAGTTAAAATACCCTTTTGTTACCCCTATTTATTATTTATCTACGCATATAAGACTGAATGTTTAAATTATCACTTAATTTATTTAAAAAAACGAAATCTAATCTAGTCATCATCCGAATATGTAATATTAAATGTAAAATAAGTGTTTACGTTTAGCGTAAATGTAAAACTGTAAAAATTTTGGATAATTTTTATTAAACAACGATTAATTTTTAAACAATTTATAGTCACTATTTCATAATGCGCATTTTATACGAAGTTTTACTGAGAATAGATTCGTTTGTATTGCGATACGTCAAAGACTTTAAATACATACACAGTCAATCCTTGTATGTTGTTTATTTAAATTTTAATACTGATTTTTTTAAGTGTGAACAAGCATTCTCAATCAGTTTAACAAAATAACAAATGTTTGCCTAACTATACTAGTTCCTTGCATCATTTCCGTAATAAAACCATTTTACTCAATCGTTTCTTGAAACAGACTCAGGTAAAGTTCTACGCTTTCGTAGTACGCTACGAATTTCGTAGAGCCTCTCGTAGCACTCGCTACGAGCATCTACGACTTTTAAATTGTTTGACGTATCACAATTTATACATTATTCACCTTGTACATTTGATATAATCCTACTAATACATTCGTTGCAGCAATAAGTATAAAGTTCCCAGAGAGTAGTGTTATCGGTTAGGATGTGACTTGTTCTATTGTAAGGGTCGTGTTAACGTTATCAAGCCATGAAACGAGCTTTTTATGTACGCTTGCTATGTGATTGGACTATCAAACGAAGAAAATATGATTGTTTGTATAAAATGTGACAAAGAAAATCCAAAGTATATTTAGAAATTTTATTATGATTCCAATATTTTGTAGTTTCTTTTTTTAAGTTTATTTTATGTTTCCAATCACATAACAAGCTTGAGGCATGGGACTCTGCGTGCAATACCACGGGATGGCGTGTTTACGATATACTCGTACCTGTATTATCTGTAGTATTTTCGCTAGCTCATATACTACCCACGTACCAGGCTGTATATCATCCTCGATCTAAATGTATACCTTATACATATGAATAAACATTATAGTAATTTGTAACGAAGAGTTTTATTGGAACCCTATTAAAACGAAATAACTACTAAATAAATGAAAAACCCTGTAGGTATACAAAAATATTATGGGTTAAGTTTTATTCTCCGGATTAACAATCACATCCGGGAGTGTTCAAAAATCGCAATTCAACAAAAATGCAACCCAATACAATCCTATTTACTGTCCACTGCTTCTAAATTGGCTCAAATTCAATTCATCCTCAAATTGCGACTTTGATTCTCTGCCAAAAGAATTAACATAGGTATACACTGATTGCACAAAACTCCTTTTTATTGTTACCTGGTGTATAAGGCGGGTTGCAGGCGGCCGACAATCGCTTGTGTGCTCAGCGGGGCTCGAGGCGCATACATTAGTGGGATGTTATGATGTCGCGATCCGATGCCGCGTTACGTAACGCCGAGTCGAGAGTGTACAGATAGCCTGTTAGCTGACAGAGATGTTGGGATACTTTTTTATTTTGTTATTTTTGTTTGTTGTTTTGTGTTGTGATGCTGTTTCCAAAATGAGTATATTTTGCTGATCTCAATAATAGTTTTGAGAGACTATGAAAGTTAATTAGAAATAAATAAATTTGAATATATATAATATAATATTATACTTCATGCATAAAATAAGATTGAAGAATTGTAGTAGAACATAATTTCTGATAATGCTATAAACATTTAATATTTGTAGAATCAAAGATCAAGTATTTTTCTCTATATCTTTAAACACAAACCACCACATAATTTATCGAGAACGTATTAGCTCTGCAATAATACAATAACATGCATAAATTGTTTTCTTCATCAACCATAAACGTCATAATTCTCAAGAATGAACAACATAAAACATCACCATTTTAAAAGCGGGACATAAATATTATTCGCTTAAACAACTGAAACGCCAAAGAAAATAAAACGTATTAAGAACGAATGCCATACAATACGTAGCGAAGCAGTAAAGTGGGGAGAATAAAATAAATAAATTCTTCTTAAGTATAAAACGAACAGAGACATAAAAGAATATGGCGGATACTTGGGTTTACAGCTTGAGGAGGAATATACAGTCTTGAGTTCAGTATAAAGTGGAATGAGTGTTATCAATGTTTTTTAGGTAAATAATTATGTAGTTTAGGAGATAAACTACAGACAAAATCACCACGATTGGTAGACGCGCTAGCGGAGCAGATTGTATTTTATTTAGCAGTAAGTTGCAGAAAGGAAAGCACTGCTCGTTCATCCTCTTCAATATTCATCCTTTTGGCGAAACCCAAGTGTAGGAAATGACTGCCCTACTTATTGAACTGGAACACGCTTATTATGTTGTTCTTCTTTGCAATCGTTCATGGTTGTCGTCGTATTCAGGTTACATTATTTTCCATTTACCGTAATTTGTGTTGTACGACCGTTCATTCAATTTGTGACAGTCAACATTTTTATTGGCTTACAATAATGTCAAGATACACAGTAATTTCATCAAGCGCCATCAAAATGTCTGCGGTATTTCCTACTATCTTAACAAGTTACCAGAGACAAAAATTCCAGAAAAAAAAACAATATCAAATTCCATCAATAAGAGGTCGGGTAACATCGTTTCAGGACGAAATGAAGTCTCTCTGCGGGTAGTTGAAAAATTTTTCGTCAAAAAACGCTGTTAAAATTGCGCGCGAACTTTTCCCGGGAACATTTTTGGATGTATTATTTTTTTTAATAATTTCCTGGGCGCGTTGTATTTGCATAGCATTAACATTACAATACACCGGTTTATTGTGCGCGGCCGCGCTGGGAAACAAAGCACAGGTTCGAAACAAAACCAGATGATAAATATGTTATTTTTGCATTCTCAAGTATTTGCTCTAGCGAATACTAGTTAAAACTTTTAGTTTGTTGGGCACTGTAATTTGCATTACATAATTAGGTTGAATTTTCTAAATAAGAAGCTTCACCTCTACGATTCAATGCAACTGTAGAATTGTTATATTTTAATTACCTATATCTCTACTATCATACTTCTTCTTCTATTTCAGTACTAAGCAGCCGGTTTTGGGTTGTAACCTTAGCATATTTAGTAGGTGCATCACTAATCACTACAAAGTCGCTTCCCGCTGTTTGTCCCAAGCATACATAGGTATGCTTAGATCTTTAAAACTACGCAACGGATTATGATGCGGTTTTTTAAATAGATAGAGTGGTTCAAGAGGAAGGTTTATATGTATAATAAATGCATAATATAGCAGAGAAATACTGATAATTTTAGAGGATTCTAATGTGATGTCGTAAATAAACAAATTTTTCTGCGCTTACATTGCAAACGCTGGCTGAACCCTATGAGATAGGTCAAAATAATGTAGTACAGTATTGTAAACCTTAAACAGTTCAACAAAAAAGTCCACAATATCATATGTCTATCTTCTAAGGATGACCTACAGTAACCATTTTTATCTTTCAGAATTTAATAATAATTTCATAGTTATTTCCGAAGCTATTATGACCTTATGCATTATATTAATCCTTATGCAATAAAATATGTTATTTAAATCGGGCATTTAATTTAGATTAAAATATGCCTTGACATCAATCATTATAATGAATACTTTAAAAGATATCGCAGATTCAAAATTACGTGTAACAAAATAATTATGGTTGACGACAACGCGGGCGCTGCGGTAAATGACGTTTTCCTCAGCTATTCTAAGATATCTAATCCCGGTAGTAGTACGCTCCCGTTGGATATTTTCCGACATCCATGCGGGCGAAGCCGCGGGTCAAAGCTAGTATTATTAATAAAAAATAAATGATGGTCATGACCATATGATCGTTGGTCGGTCGGTCGGTCGTAGCGACACACACTATCATTATAATGTCTTTTTATTTCTCATAAAAATCAGAGTACCTACCAAAAAGCAAGCATAACGAGATTTATCTTCCCTCGTACAAACATAATATACGTGCCACATGCACGGGCTATAATTTGCTCATGAACGACGTGTAAGCAATATGACCCCATTCGAGCACATAACGATAATGTAAGGGGAGGTAATGCTTCTAACATCATTATACAACCGTGCTTTATTACCTGTAATCGCTACACTCTGTAGGTTTACTGCATGAACTCTGGCTGTTAAACTCGAATTATAACAGTCCATAAAATGTCCAGTGTAAACATGGAAGAATGAATTTATTTGAGTTTTAATAATCATCGTGAAGGGTGACTCGCATCGCGATCAATCTTCCTGAAAAAATCCTGAACAGAAGATTATTTTTAAGCTTTGTTAACGTTTTATTTGCTACACAGCAAACAATCACCCTAACATAACCTACTGTTTAGAAAATCTAATCAGTCGCTTCCCATTTCCCGACAACACAACCCATCAAATATTTACTCAAACCAAAAAGGATAGGAACTCACGAATCTCAAAAACAATTACAATTACATAATGGGTTTGAAAAACAAACGATTGCTAATTTCATATTTACTCATAACATCAGCCGCAGCAAATAAAACAACAGTAAGTGAATTAGGGATGGGCAAACACGCGAGCGATTCCGCAGTGAACCCGCAGTGATCCCGGGACGAGCACGGGAAAGGCGGGACCTTCGGGACAGACGGATTGGTGTATTGACGCGAGGCTCGCTGTTGTTGCGTTTAGAAGTGATGGACGCTGAATGAAACGCGAGTTTAGTTGCAGTGGCGCTGAACTAAATAGATTACTCAGATATTTGATGCTTTACATCATAAATTGCATAAGGCATCTGATGCGAATCTTATATCATTCAAACATAAAAGGGTACGGTCGCGGTCATAAGTGCACTACCAGTTTTACAAAGCTATCGCATCGTGACTCGTCGCACTTGAGACCTTCTTCTAATAAGGCATTCCACACATACACTTATACACCCGTATTGCACTCTCTCATCATGAACCAAATAGAAAGAGCCCGGTATATAGGTAAGTTTCCCTTAGTTCGTAGTCTTATCACGCCCCGTTGTCTTTTTCTGATTATAGCAATTCGAAGAAGACAGCGAATGACGACGAATGAGTAAGTATCATTAATACAAAATTTTAAACTAGTCAACATAAAAAACATAAAAATTGATGGTAGATTTGAAACAAAATTTATTTACTGGCTGTAATTTAATCGTATGACGTTGGTGACGTTGTTATATGGTGAACTTAGTTACGGGCGTTTGTGTTATTGCTATTAGTGGTTTTTAGTTTGAAGATTTTATTCAAAATGCAATTAAATATAAATGATGAAGCCAGGGCGAATATTGTAGCCTTGCATAACAATTGGTTTAATTTTTATCTGAAATATCCAATGAAAGCGGTTTACTTATGTGTAAGTTATTTTCTTGTGATTGATTATATTTGTTAATCTCATAAGTGGTGGTTCAAAATGAGTAATAAGGATTTCTTTATTTTTAGAGAAACTCTGTGAGACGTTGGGTGAAAAGATTTGAGGAAGAGGGAAGTCTGAAGAGTGACTCAGCGACGCTTTATGGGTGGTGAATCTTAAACGAATGGTGTTATACCAACAAGAAGATTTGCTGAAGAATTCGCAAAGGCTTATGTATGAACGGTTACGTTTTGCCCGGGAATATTTAGACTTTGATTGGAAGACTACTATATTTACTGACGAGAAGACTTTCAAATCGTGTCTAAAAGGAAGACTTCATTTGTGGTGCAGAGACAATACACGGTGGTCTGACAATAACATTATAAATAATACGGAGTCAGGAAGAATAAGTGTGAATATGTGGGGGTGGATTAGTGCTCAAGGGCCGGGTGAGTTGGAATTTATACCGACGCGGGCCAACAGCTACAACTACGTCGAGGTTTTAAGCGACATAATGCTACCTACTGTGTGCGCAATGTTAATCCAGTGTATGAAATTGGAGAACTTTATTTTGTTCAAGATAATTGTCCGATTCATCGTGCCAGTAGGTATTGTTCGAGACTTCGTGAGTGGGTTTAGTCAGTATTTGGATGTTAAAGTTATTCCGTGACCAGCACGATCCCCTGATCTAAACCTTATAGAAAATGTATGGGTTTTAATGGTGCAAAGATGGGAAGCACGAGATGAAAGATGTCTCGATCAGAAAAAAATATAAGTAATATATAATGTTATCAGGGGAATTCAGGGGATCCACTGGCCATAATAGAAATAAGTTAGTTAATAATTGTAAGATTACAGGATTGAGGTTAAGTTTCAATCTTCTTTTCCTTGAGAAAATGAATAAATTAAGCTATAACCTCAATAAGGGTCGATCTCCAGAGGCATTTTTTTTCGTGTCGGGCTAGATAAACCCATTTTAAAATCGAAAAACGTTTTCATAATATTTTTTTATACACAGTTCGGTGCCTAATCTACGTGAAACAAGGCTAGTATTATGGATAAGTTTATTTTAAATATTAAAAAAAAATTCTTAAACCCTTCAATCCTGATCGCTCTGGGTTGACCCAACTCCCGATTGAATGAAAAAAATATTTTTTAACTTTTTAATGAGAAGTTTCTTAAGAAACAATTTATTTAGATTACATAATAAATAGTTAATCTTCATAGTAATAAATTTTTTTTTGTTATATTAACAATACTTTTGCCACAATTTGAATTTAAAATCGTGACCGGGCATTTTATCTCATCGCTCTGCGCTGAGGTAAAACATCGCGCTCATCCCTAGTTACGCGTTATAGACACTCTATTCCCCTCCCGCGGGGCAACCCCAGTAGTGGTCTAACCGCCGAGGAGGATACCTGTGTGCCAAGTACCCACGGTCCAACATTACTAAGGTAAGTTTATGATTGCTCTGGATTTGGTTCTCGAATTTTATGATTACTATGGCACGTTATTTAAATTAAATAGTAAGCTTGTGAATGTGTTTGTTATGTGAATTAAGTGATTGTTATGATGTTTTTTATGAGAAGTAATCACAACTTTCTACTGCTTTTAAATTCGCCTATATTTATGATTTTGTGACTTTTTCTGATCGCTATGGCTGTGATTGCTCTGTCCAAAAAGACCAGAGCGATGATATTTTGCATTAATTGTACGTTATAAATCTATTTTAAGTAGTAGTACCAGACTGTAACAATGACAAACGATGAACTATGCATATAACCTTTAATGTATAACCTTTCCTGGGTTTCTTTGGATAACCTAAACCCATAAACAGATTTTGATGTATTTTACCTTGATGATATTATTATATTGGCATTTAGCTAACCACAAACTGTAAACCTTTTTTCTCTAAAATTTAATGGCAACTATTGTTTCAGATTGAAATCATGCCTCGAAATAAATTATCTATTGAAGAAAAACGTCTTAGGAAGAAATTGGCTGAGCGTCGTAGAATGGCCAAAATAAAAAATGATCCAGCACCCTAATTACGTAATGCACGATCAATATTAAATTGAAACCAATTGTAAAAGATTGCCAGTCCATTTCTTCATAAGTTCGACAAAAAAAATTGAGCAGATTCTTTTTGTCGAACTTATGAAGCAATGGACTGGCAATCTTTTTCAATTGGTTTCAATTTAAAATTGATCGTGCATTGCGTAATTGGGGGCAGATTTATACGCACAATGGCTTGTAAAGTCAAGAGAGAGGAAAAAAGCAAAAAACGAAAAAAGCTCACACACACAGTACTACCAATGAGTGATTTGATGTGATCATGTTCCACGTACACTGAATATGACTGAAAATGGCTAAATAAATAATATTTTATCAATTTTTTTTTTTTTTTGTTTCACTGATTTCACCATTTATGATCGCTCTGGCACCAATTATGATTGCTCTGGTCGCGAAATTTTTTGAACTTAAATATTTTCATAACTGTTTGTGTAAATTGAAGGCCAAAAGTAAAAATGTACTATTTGAATATCCTTCTTTTTAATGAGATACATAATTACCATTAAATATCAATATCTGAAAAGCACCAGAGCGATCACACGAATACGCCCGTTTTGGAGATTGATCCATAAACAATAGGTAACATCCAATTTTATTACCTAGCAACCAAAAATTATTTACAAACAAATTATAAATTTATTTATCGAAGTGTATAGAGTGCCGCGAGTTTCTTGTGGCACTCTTGTGTCACTGCCTCGGCCCGGCTAGGGTGCCGTGAGCGTTGCATTGTCACTGTCACTTGTTATTTAGGTTAGGTTAGAACTGTGACCGTTTAGGCACAAGAGAATGTAATGTTTTGGGAATGTGGTGTTTTACAGCGATCTAACCTCGACAATCAAACAAAATACCAAGTGACGTGACTTAGTGACAGTGACAATGACAATCCAATGCTTGCAGCACTTTAGCCGGGCCGAGGCGGTGTTACTAGGGTGCCTGTAGTGGCACTTTATCCGATAGGGATAGAGTGCCAATGGTGGCACTCTATACACTGCCTTTATTTATTGTCAACGTTTGTTATGTATCGTTCTTATGTTTTAAAAGCTAATAATAACATAAATATATGTTTCTATGACAAACTGTGTTTTTTGTTTTATTAAAATTACCAATTATATCTATTTACTTTATTGCTACCTTCCGTAACCTACAGTCAATGTGAATTAATGAAATTCAAATAATTAAACTCTGACACGAAAACAAAAAAAAATAAAAAGAGTCTCGCACTGAGGTTCGAACCTTCGCCATTCTCATGCACATACAATTATTCCGACCTACTCGTGCGATCCTGCCATCGCTTCATTCAACTATTGTGTTGAATTTAAGCATTGCTTTTATTTATGGTCTGTTGTCGATAATTCATTAAGAAGAAAACAAGTATAGGTTGGTATACTTTATTTAGTGTTGACCACACATTCATCTGACCAACCAACATCGCCCGTTCGTAGTTATACTGTGTGCGTGTTACTGTCTGCATTGAAACATCACACACACAGAGATAGGCGCAGACCTGGCGTGCAGGCAAATATGAACATTCCGATGTAACACAATTTAGGACCGTTGACTGTACCTATAATGAAGATCTTTTCTTAAATTTCTTCATCTTTGATACACTCTACTCTCTAATGAATACGTACATGACTAACAATATAGGTTAGTCTACTTTTAGGAATCTTGCCTCTCAGGTTAACGTCCACTACCTAAGTGATTACCGCAAGTAGGGGTGGGAGTGAACACATTTCATCAACGGGATCCCGGGACGAGCACGGGAAAGGCGGGCCGGACTAATTGTGCAGCGGCGCAGCTCAGTTTACACGGTGTACGATTGGAGCCCACTCGATGACATAGCAACCACGTCACTGACCTAATGCTAGCGGATAAATTGGATACTATGTGTCATCCATCCACACATTTTATAAATTAAAGTCGACTTTCGTGTCTGTATGTATGACTGCGCTGTTCTTCTAAACAGCACAACATATTGTAATGCGGTTTTTACCTTATTTTAGACCATTTATTCTCAAAGGTTTATTTGTATAATAATACCAACTCAGTGTTTTGTCAAGTTGTAAAATAAAAACCGTGCAAAGCAGGGGCGAGTCGTTAGTCAATGATAAAATAAAGATAAAATCTTGTTGTTTGCAAAAATAGCATTTTTGCAAACAACAAGATTATATCTTAGCTATTGAAATAAAGAGAAATTTGTAAATCAAGACAAACAAAACTTCACGATAGTTTAAACTACACCTAAACCACACCAATTAACACTAAACAAAAACAAAACACGAACTATTTCTCTAAACTAAACAATAAAACAAACATTCCATCGCTCGAACAAAGTGGAACTAACTCCAAACTAGAACAAAGACAAGTTATTTATATAACAGTCCATTCTCAGGCGAAATTATCGCATAATCAATGGAGGCTAATGGGAGCGATCACGAACCATTGACAACAGACCTCAGTGAAACGAAACTGATAGGTACAGAAGGCCTACTCCATACAACAAGCGAATACTGGCACACACTTTTACCTATTTATTTATTGCATAGAAGATTTATACAGAGAAATAAAATCATTAAGTTAAAATATATATAAATCCCGACCGAATTTCAGGCACGGTGGCCCACCTCTACGGAGCACAAGTAAAGCGGCATAAAGTGCACAAGTGTTACAATCTCAACGGCGGGAGATTGGCTAATCTCCGTTAGGTAAAATCAGTAAATAGTAGTTTGAATTTTATTTTAATTGCGGCGCTCTCCGTTTGATGCTAAAACGTACACGGAGCGCGCTATCGAATGGCATCCAAGACAAGGCGAGAAATAAAACAGGGAATAGATTAGAACACAAATATAACATTTCCTTCTTGTCCTTATCAGATTCAGTACATTTTATATCTATGCATGTACTGAGAATAGCCAGCTTAATCTACATAATTACATTTACGTGGTATTTTAATTACATAAATATCATCTTCGTTCCGATTAAAACGTTTCGGAGATAAGATACTCTTGAAAGTCACAAAAGGCAGTTTAAGGCGTTATTGTATAGTAGTCAGTGTCGCTATGAGGTCACTACTGCCGCTGCTCGTGATCGTCGCCGTGGTCGCCGTGGGCGTGCGCGCCGACCGCTACCACCCGGCGGACCCCGCCGGCCGCGCGGCCGCCGCCAACCGCGCCGAGACCGACTCCGCCTTTTGGACGCAGGAGGCGCAGGCGGCCATCGACGCACGCCTCGCGCACCAGGAGAGCGTCCAGAAAGCGCGCAACGTGGTGATATTTCTGGGCGACGGCATGTCCGTGCCCACGCTGGCCGCCGCGCGCACGCTGCTCGGCCAGCGACGCGGCGCCACCGGCGAGGAGGCCAAGATGCATTTTGAGACTTTTCCTACGGTTGGGATGGCTAAGGTAAACTTAATTTACTCGCGGGTAGCATCTTCTCTTCTTCTGTCTTTCCTTGTAATGCTCTCATGTAAAACCCATGATCAGGAATTTTGATAACTATATTTTAGACATACTGCGCGAATGCCCAGATCGCAGACTCTGCGTGCACAGCCACCGCGTATTTATGTGGAGTTAAAACTACGTATGGTGCTATAGGAGTAAATGCGGGCGTGCAGCGCAGTGACTGCGAGGCTTCCACGGACGCCGCCAGCCACGTGCAGTCCATCGACGAGTGGGCGCTGGCAGACGGCCGCGACGCAGGTCGGTGCTCTTTAATTACCTATTCAATAAATACCTCATATATAGGAACTTAATGTAATCATCTTTCACGTAACAAAGTAAAACTCACATGCCTGGTGTTAGAACTGCTTATCGTACCTATTTATCAATTTAAGCACTTGGCTCACTGAAAAAATCGTATTAAAAAAAATACATAAACACACCTCTCAGGCCGCGCGGCGCGATTACGCGACAACCCGTCAAGCCGCGCGGCACGCCCGCGGCGCGTCAGAGATAAGAGCTCGGTAATATAAACAAAAACTGAGAGCTTTTTGTTACGTAAATAGTCTTATCGTTAATAGTTTTGGGTTCCTGATTAGACAAAGGATTTTTTATAATACTTAGAATCTTTGTAAGCGAACGCTAGTATTGATAAATAAACATTCTTATCAGATTCTTATAAGAAATTCCTTTGTTCATTGTTTTGATTATTTATAATAAAACTACTGGTTCGATTCACATGAAATTTCGCAGGATACATTATGAATACATATACTATCGGTCAAAACCATTATTTACGGATAAACACAATAAATAAAAACACATATAATTAAAAAAGTTCAATAAATAGATAACCGTATCATTACGTAACATTATTTAGTTGACAAAAAAATATTGAACTCTTTTTTTTCTGTATTATGCATTTTTATTATTTATTAGTTATTCAAGAATATAAAATAAATGACTTACCAGCGATTACATACACAAAACATAAATAGAACGCGGAGTGCAGCGCGCTGAACGCATGCGCAGTCGCCATTTTGCCGTGCCAAAATGTTCAATTTTTACTTTTTTCTAGAATTGTTTCTGCATGTTTTAGTCAATTTATTTAACAACTATATTATCCTACCATAGATCAAAACCAACCACAGACCATATCAGCCCGTATGTTTAATACGAATATAGCTTACATCAGTCTGTCCGGACTGTGTTCCCGGGGACACGAGGAGAGTTGAGTGTATTGGGAGTTTTTGTGCGCCTGGGGCTGATGTGAGGACTTACCGGGCACTTAAAGGTCAGAAGTCAGATGCGCAGTTCCAATTTGTCGTTTCCTGTGGAGATTTGGAAGAGAACCGGCACGGAAATAAAAAAATATTATTATGGTTCCTACTATTTTAAACAGATTTGATAAAAAATGGCTTTTAGCCTTTTGCTTGTTTATGTATGTGCACCGGTTTCTCCGTGATTTCTTATCCAATTTACGCGATTCTTCTCTCATCTCGTAGAAGAAGCCGTACGGAGGAGGAGGAGGAGGTCTTATATTATGAACTTCGTTACAGGCGTGATTTACTACGTAATTTACTTTCTAAAATATTATTTATAAAGTCCTTAGATCCTTTGCATCTAATCCATTCATCTTATTAACTTGGTCAGTTTCGAATAGGATAATAAGTAAGGTAAATATATAATATACCTTACACTATTTGACTAATCAGAGTGGTCAATAGCAATATTATAGCGGTTTTACATTAAAATAAAACCGATATTATGTGCCGAGAGGGAAAACATACAGCATTGTTTATGAAGAAGCAGTGTATACTTAGCCTTATATGCGCGGTCAATAGTACTGATACTTTAGTTTAAATTTAGAATACTAGATGGCGTAACTATCGTCGACGTTGTATTTACTCTGTGCCAGCTAGGACGCGGGAACCGCTGTCACTTTCCGAATTCATAGTCTTCACCAGGAAGAACTTCCTACAATGCTGTATGTTTTCCCTCTCGGCACATAATATCGGTTTTATTTTAATGTAAAACCGCTATATTGATGTGCCTCCGGAAAACATACAGCATTGTTTATGAAGACGTGTTTGTTATCTGCTGGTGAAATATTATAAGTAGGCCAAACACAACGCTATGATGATTATCAAATTTTTATTCTGAGACTTAACGTACTTGGAGTAGTAAAATTTTTGTAGTAAGTTTTTATTTTATTTATATTCTATTAGCTACCACAATAATGTATTTTATATTCCACATGGAAAAATAAAATATCAGCACAGATAAAGGTACCGATAATAACGATTTAGATGTTTTACGATGATAGATGAAATTCTCTAGGAATGTATTACAGATGATTGTTTATTTTTACGTTGAAGAAAATGTATTGAAAAGTGAATTACGACTGTCTTTTCTATACCCCACGGGGTATAGAAAAGATATCACGATAGAATATCATCAATTGGTTCATTATCTAACCGATTTAAGGAAGTTGCTGCTGACCTACAGTATCGGAGAAGCATGAATGCCACTATCTCTGACAACCGTGCTTACTCGGTTCCCAATTATAATGCGTGAGGCAGCTTTTGTTCTAAATACAGTGATAAAAAGATTGTTCAAATTAACCACGGAATCTTGGTAACAGTTATTACTAGTCTAACTGACAGAACATAATTAAGCTTTTATCATTATGTTGTGAAAATTTCCATACGGATTGTCGATTATTGTTGGTTTTAGATCCAAATGCAGTTTTAAACACATTGATGGACACTCAAAACCCACAGGCGTACTAACAATAAAACTTCGATCGCGTCTCTTCAGTGTTCTTCAACCGATTAATTAGATATTATCGTCGTTATCCAAGAAGCTGTAATATGAGAGTTTCAGCAAAGTTAAATCCCTACAGCCAGATGCCAGCAACAAAACTATAAATAACAATGTATCTTTAGCATTCGATTCTAGCCAATTTAGTACGATATATGGATCCCACTTGAATGATGGCCGTAATGGTTTTGGTTTGGCTACTACTACATATTACCTTTTGGGTGTGTTTTATAGTGAAATTAGAAAAGATTTATTGTTTCACACGAGGGCCGCAAAAGTAAAGATTGCTGATTTATGGGAAAGGAAAGTACTATAGGACGAATTCCCGTATAGAAAGCAAAACATGAAAATTTTTGCGATGTCAGCAGGTTGGGGATACTTTGGGTTTATGTACTTGAGAGTTGGAGCACCATGCCAACAGAAACCTTGAGGCCACTCTGAAGCCACTATCAAGTAAATTCCCGATCGATCTCTGCAGTCTAGAGATACGTAGTTTTTTACTAACGTGGTTTCTTGTGTTGCAAACAAATCCATTTCTGGAATATTTTGAAATGAATGATTTTGAATTGAAGTCCCCAATACTGAAAGACTTTAGCTGTTGTTCGAGATAGAAGATGCTATTCCGCGGGTTGTTTTCCTTGTGATAGCCTGTCCCTATTATATTGTGTCTCCCCGGCAGATAATGGGCTTATAGGGTTATATTCACTTTGTCTGTGAGGTGTAATAGTTTAAAGGATAGAGCTAGTAACCCTAACGCTCTGGTTCCTCCCTCCTTTCAGATTTAAGCATAATCACGGTATGATTGTCTGACTGATCAGCACATTCAGTACGTGTGACTTCTGCAACGTTTTCGCATTCGTTTTGATGCTATTACTGCGTATTGCAAATGTTTTGTGGCAATGCCATCATCTTTGGTGAGTTTCCCTTGCTCATGACATTACATACCCCGTCTATGTGGGCACCCTGAACCCAATCCGAAGCGTCCGTCGTCGGATGGAAAAGGGTAGCAGGCTTTTAGTGTTTAGGCAACGTGTGACTTGTGGCTCTGCGCCACCACATTATGCATTATGCCGCCAACTTGAGGCAGCAGCTGTTTTTGCCGTTGGTCGTGTCTTATTGCAGTGTCGCAGGAATATTTATATTTTGCGACGGTATAGTCTTCCTTAGGGAATAAGAAAGTTGGCAAATTTAACTGAGCCTTTGCAGTTCCCGGAGGTTTACGGGACTTTTCAACAACAACTAGTCTAATGATTGTGTATTATGTTTTGTCTTATTTTTAATGGTAGGGACATTATATTTACAGCTGTTTGCCAACGTATATCAAGGTATGACAACCTTCAGTTATTACCAAGATAGATTTTTGGTGGTTGATTTTCCCAACCAACTTAGGTGTGCCAAGTGCTTACGGCTTCCACAGCCTGAAGATATAATTTGGATTGGTCTTAGTTGACCAAAAGGAAGTTGTCTAGGTAGACTAGAACTCAACATCCCAACGCAAGCAAGGTCTCCGCGACCCAGCATGTTACGGAGGAAAATAGGTACGGCACTGAAGCCAGCCCAAATCTGATCAGTTTGATCTGCCAGCCCAGATGTTCCAAGTGCCTCACGGCTTCCGCAGCCTGAAGACATAACTTGGATTGGTCTTAGTTGACCAACAAGAAGTTGTCTAGGTTGACTAGAACTCAACATCCCAACGCAAGCCAGGTCTCCGCGACCCAGCATGTTACGGAGGAAAATAGGTACGGCACTGAAGCCAGCCCGAACGGTAAGCATGTCATCTCGTTTGATCTGCCAGCCCAGACGTTCCAAGTGCCTCAAGGCTTCCGCAGCCTGAAGACATAACTTGGATTGGTCTTGGTTGCCTAGTACGACGTCCCTTTACACGCAAGGTCTCCGTAACCCAGCATGCTACAGAAAAATGTAAGTGCGGCGCTGAAGCCAGCCCGGACGGTCAACATGTCATCTCTTATAACTGGTTCTTAAGAAAGGCCAGTGAGATTTTGCTGCTGGTAGGTGAAGATAAGTCTGGGTTCTATCAATTTTTATCACCTAGTCTCCAGGATGGAGAAAGTTTGGGACCGAGACGTGAAAAGTTAGAAAACGTTTCGTTTTGATGCACTTGTTCAATTTAAGAAGATCGAAAATTGGGCGCATCGATTCGTCGCTTTTCTTGCGCAGAGAAAGCTTAAATATAAAACTGGACGTTTTATTGGAAACTAGTCGCAAAACACCTTGATCCAATTAGATCTTTAATTATTAGAGACATTACACGAGATGATATGGTTGCATAATGCGTCATGATCCTTCTTGTTGACATTTTTGAACAAAGTTAAACGACCTCCCCTGAAATGTGTCAGGTAGGCACTTTTCCGTTTTTGTTTCGAAACAATAACTTTTATTTTGGTTTTTGTAAGCATTCCGAAAATATATATATTTTTTTTTTTTTTTTTTTTTTTTTTTTTTTATTATTATTTTGTATTTGCGGGTAGACGGTGTCAGCTTCTTGTATAAGGTTTTGAGTTGGCCCTCCCATTTGTAAGCTTATGGGGTGAGAACCAGAAATGAGGTCCTCTGAGGACTGGATAAGCGACATAAGTTTTGTCTTGTCAAATAAAAACTGTGAAGTTTTTATTATAGATTTTAATATAATCGAGAGGTTTCGTAGAACACCCGATTGTAACAAAGTTTGTTCGATCTATACATGTACGTACGGTTGTAAATACACAACCACACATACATTGTAGTATTTACTAATCACGACTCTTTTTGCAAAAGTGTCGTGATTTTCATAATGTTACACTTTTTCGGATTAGCTCTCATTCGCCAAGTTTGTCGATTATAAAAGGAACTTTGTTCCAAAACGTTATTGGTTTTCAACTCGGCACTGGGTTATTGTGAGCCCAAATAATAATAATAAAAATGCAGTACGCATACAGCACAAATAAACAAAGGCATTTATTTAAACGATGGATTCATTACTTAACCGGATTGCAATAGTTGGTGGTTAAATTCCAAAAGCTCGAAAAGGCGAGCATTTCTGTCAATGCCTTCTTATAAATATAATGGATATGGTGTACATAACAAAGATTACTCCATCCTTTACGTCCAACTATATGTTGGCACGTGAGGTGTTAAATGTGTGCATATTATACGCTTGTTTGATCGAACGTGTGACGTTACTTGTGTTCACATTAGTATTCGGTTCGTATTGTTGGTGCATTATAAAGTTTGTAAGAAAACTAACCTGCTTGAGTACCGCGTCGATCCGAGGATCGACCGTTACCTGTGAATCCCGCTTTTGTTTCTTGCGTGGAGGTACCTCTCGTTCGGCTTCGCTGTCCAATGAACTGCTAGCCCACGAGCTGTCCTCTTTTTCTTATTCCTTGATCCCTCTCGGAACTCGGCGAGTTCGAAACGATCGACCGATTGGCTCCGGCGCGGTGGCCTCATCGGGTTCGTCACTCGGCGCGGGATTCATTATGAAAAAACCGTTGGCCTCGGCGGTGGCCTCATCGGGTTCGTCACTCGGCGCGGGATTCATTACGAAAAAATCGTTATTTTAATCTTATTAATATTGAAAATACAATCAATAATTAATGCGCTATTAAATTGTCTAATACTATGACAAATCATTTTTAGAAAAGGTTAAACGATTAACCGAATATTTTTGGATTTCGACCGCACGCGGCGAAAGTACACAACGCTATGAATTCGGAAAGTGACAGCGGTTCCCGCGTCCTAGCTGGCACAGAGTAAATACAACGTCGACGATAGTTACGCCATCTAGTATTCTAAAGTTAAACTAAAGTATCAGTACTATTGTCGTGATTTCTTTAATTTAATTTGAAAAAACTATGTATGATTTTAATATCGATTTATAATATCCACTGTGGCAACACTGTCAAAGCACAAATGATTAATATTGTAAGAAACTTTTAAATGTATTTCCATTATGGCAACTGAATGTATTATTTTACTTTGACAACACTTAGAAATAACGGTTATGATATTATCGTTATTTCTGGGTGGGGTCGAAAGTCGTTTTAAATGGTAAAATGTAATGGATAGTCAGTCTTCGTTTGATTGTGAAGTAGTACAGTTGTGTGCATTAAAAGTATTAGCAAGAAAAGAGCGTTTTTCTTAACAAGTCAGAAGTGACAAGAACCACGAGCTAGCTGTTGGTGAAATCGTAAGTAGTTTTATGAATTCTATATACATTATTCGTTCTTTTTATCCCAGTTATGTTCAGTGAGCATTAAGTATGGTTATTATGTAGTCTCATGATTCGGTAGCAATTATTGTGGCGTATTTCCCAGATGGTTAATATTTAAATCATAGTTAAAAGTAATTGGGCCGATGCACGTGCTACCTTTGGTCGAGGCAACTCCTCGATAGGGTTATCGTTGCGTTGGACTAATTATAAACAATAAGTAAAATAGTTGGACCAGTGCACGTGGTACTCTTGGTCGAGGCAACTCCTCGATAGATCTATCATTGCATTGGACAGCTTGGAAAATAAATTAATTAAAAATTGTACGAGTGAATGTTGGGAATTTCGCCACAGGATTTCACTTTGAATAGTATTTTAACTCTGTCTGCTCCGTTCACTGAATTTTCTGAGCAGCTTTATAGTTTGTTGATGGTACGGTGGTATGGTAGTTTGGTTATGTTTTGTTTGCTGGTTTGTTTAAGCAGCAGCTTAGATTTTGTTGATTGCGGTTATGACTAATGACTGCATGAGATATTGTATTATAAAATGTAATATACTGTAGTCTCCTATGCGGCGTGCACTCGGGTTCAGCCATGTAGGTGAGCTGTTCAGAGATGTACGAGTATAGTGTAGATAGACTCCTATGCGGCGTGCACTCGGGTTCAGCCATGTAGGTGAGCTGTTCAGAGATGTACGAGTATAGTGTAGTCCCATGCGGCGTGCACTCGGGTTCAGCCATGTAGGTGAGCTGTTCAGAGATGTACGAGTATGGTGTAGATTCCTATGCGGCGTGCACTCGGGTTCAGCCATGTAGGTGAGCTGTTCAGAGATGTACGAGTATAGTAGACCCATGCGGCGTGCACTCGGGTTCAGCCATGTAGGTGAGCTGTTCAGAGATGTACGAGTATGGTGTAGATTCCTATGCGGCGTGCACTCGGGTTCAGCCATGTAGGTGAGCTGTTCAGAGATGTACGAGTATAGTAGACCCATGCGGCGTGCACTCGGGTTCAGCCATGTAGGTGAGCTGTTCAGAGATGTACGAGTATGGTGTAGATTCCTATGCGGCGTGCACTCGGGTTCAGCCATGTAGGTGAGCTGTTCAGAGATGTACGAGTATAGTAGACCCATGCGGCGTGCACTCGGGTTCAGCCATGTAGGTGAGCTGTTCAGAGATGTACGAGTATGGTGTAGACTCCTATGCGGCGTGCACTCGGGTTCAGACATGTAGGTGATCTGTTCAGAGATGTACGAGTATAGTATAGACTGCTATGCGGCGTGCACTCGGGTTCAGCCATGTAGGTGAGCTGTTCAGAGATGTACGAGTATAGCGTAGACCCATGCGGCGTGCACTCGGGTTCAGCCATGTAGGTGAGCTGTTCAGAGATGTACGAGTATGGTGTAGACTCCTTGCGGGGTGCACTCGGGTTCAGCCATGTAGGTGAGCTGTTCAAAAATGTTCGAGTATAGTGTAGATCCCTATACGGCGTGCACTGTGGTTTAGCCATGTGGGCGACCTATGATGTACGAGTATAGTGTAGATAGACCCTGTAAAGTTTAAGAGTTCTTTACGGCTTACACTCTAGTTTAGCCATGTAGGTGAGCTTTATGGAGATGTATGCGTACAGATTATTACAGCCATGTAGGCGAGCTGTACTTCAGTTTAAAAATAAAGATGTACGAGTATAACTTCTAGTTCCTTACGGCTTACACTCTAGTTCAGCCATGTAGGTGAGCTTTAGAGATGTATGCGTATAGTTTATTACAGTCATGTAGGCGAGCTGTAGTTCAGAGTTTAAAAATAAGATGTACGAGTATAACTTATAGTTCTTTACGGCTTACACTCTAGTTTAGCCATGTAGTTGAGCTTTATGGAGATGTATGCGTACAGATTATTACAGCCATGTAGGCGAGCTGTACTTCAGTTTAAAAATAAAGATGAACGAGTATAACTTCTAGTTCCTTACGGCTTACACTGTAGTTCAGCCATATAGGTGAGCTTTAGAGATGTATGCGTATAGTTTATTACAGTCATGTAGGCGAGCTGTAGTTCAGAATTTAAAAATAAAGATTTACGAGTATAACTTATAGTTCTTTACGGCTTGCACTCATTATTACAGCCATGTAGGCGAGCTGTACTTCAGTTTAAAAATAAAGATGTACGAGTATAACTTCTAGTTCCTTACGGCTTACACTCTAGTTCAGCCATATAGGTGAGCTTTAGAGATGTATGCGTATAGTTTATTACAGTCATGTAGGCGAGCTGTAGTTCAGAGTTTAAAAATAAAGATGTACGAGTATAACTTATAGTTCTTTACGGCTTACACTCTAGTTTAGCCATGTAGGTGAGCTTTATGGAGATGTATGCGTACAGATTATTACAGCCATGTAGGCGAGCTGTACTTCAGTTTAAAAATAAAGATGTACGAGTATAACTTCTAGTTCCTTACGGCTTACACTCTAGTTCAGCCATGTAGGTGAGCTTTAGAGATGTATGCGTATAGTTTATTACAGTCATGTAGGCGAGCTGTAGTTCAGAGTTTAAAAATAAGATGTACGAGTATAACTTATAGTTCTTTACGGCTTACACTCTAGTTTAGCCATGTAGTTGAGCTTTATGGAGATGTATGCGTACAGATTATTACAGCCATGTAGGCGAGCTGTACTTCAGTTTAAAAATAAAGATGAACGAGTATAACTTCTAGTTCCTTACGGCTTACACTCTAGTTCAGCCATATAGGTGAGCTTTAGAGATGTATGCGTATAGTTTATTACAGTCATGTAGGCGAGCTGTAGTTCAGAATTTAAAAATAAAGATTTACGAGTATAACTTATAGTTCTTTACGGCTTGCACTCATTATTACAGCCATGTAGGCGAGCTGTACTTCAGTTTAAAAATAAAGATGTACGAGTATAACTTCTAGTTCCTTACGGCTTACACTCTAGTTCAGCCATATAGGTGAGCTTTAGAGATGTATGCGTATAGTTTATTACAGTCATGTAGGCGAGCTGTAGTTCAGAGTTTAAAAATAAAGATGTACGAGTATAACTTATAGTTCTTTACGGCTTACACTCTAGTTTAGCCATGTAGGTGAGCTTTATGGAGATGTATGCGTACAGATTATTACAGCCATGTAGGCGAGCTGTACTTCAGTTTAAAAATAAAGATGTACGAGTATAACTTCTAGTTCCTTACGGCTTGCACTCTAGTTTAGCCATGTAGGTGAGCTTTATGGAGATGTACGCGTATAGTTTATTGCAGCCATGTAGGTGAGCTGAAGTGCAAAGCCTTGTTGTCTTAAGCAGCCATGTAGGTGAGCTGTAGTTCAGAGTTTAACGTAGGCGCTTGTGTAATTTTGTGCAACCATATAGGTGAGCTATAGTTCAGAGTTTAACGTACCTACGTTAAACTCGGTTACAATAAGCACCTGCTTATTTAATCTTATGCAGCCATGTAGGTGAGCTGTAGTTCAAAGTTTAACGAAGGCACTTATGTTATTCTATGCAGCCATGTGTGCTGTTAGTAAGTCATGTAGGTGTGAAAATGATGGCCGAAAGGCAGTAGATTGTATAAATTATGGAATGCTAGAAAGCAAAAGAACTGTCTTGAAGAAAGAACAATGGCAGCTTGTTACACACATTGTATTATTTGAAATTAGATCACTGCGTCTTTAAATGAAAAATATCCTATTTAGCTCTGCGTCATTTTCTGAACTAGTTTGTGCAATATTTTTATTAGAGAAAGCAGAGATTAATATTTAGTAACGCAAGCATCTGGTCAAGAGTTGTAAACTGTCAATGGTTGACAATGTCCAACCAAGCTATGTACATATTTTTTTAGGACTCTAATCCTATTTCAAAATTATTATTACATTTTTGACATTTTTCCTAGTTTTTGCAATATTCTTAGGTAAGGAAGAACACACAGAGACCTAGATAGTCAATTCTTTCGAATAAGTGTCACTTTTCAGATGTTTCAAATAAGATTTCGCCATTGTTTTGTATTAAGATCTGCCAAACATAAACGGTTCTGGAAGTTCTATTACCAAACCGAAATTTCAGAGTTGATATTGAAACTGAATCAGTGATTAATGGGACAGAATTTTATTGAACTACTGTTATGAAGGATAATGAATTTTCTATACCCTTCAAATAAAGTGACCGATATATATTTAATATCAATTGGAACTTTACGTCTATAATTATGTTGAGGTAGAGTCTACCATAGGAGCATTACTCGGGCAATATTATCTCGACTTGAAGTACACGAATTAATCCAAATCAAGAATATCGTTTACATCAAGGCTTTTATAAAATAATTAATACTCAATACTTTAATTGCATTCCACAATGTGTACTTAGGTGGTAAGTTAAAATTATATGTGATCATTATGGACCCTGTCGGGCACAGCAAAATAGTCTTAGTCTTATCATCAATCTTCTGAACTAAATCTAATATGATTATATTAGGTTATTTTTTATTCCTTTTATTTTACACAAATCATAGAAATATAAAAGAAATATAAACTTATATCTATGACAAACCTTTAAACTAATTCAAAATCAATATTGGTTTCCTAAAGGACGTTATGTAAAAATATGAATATATCTAATAATTATGTGACATCTTGTAGAGATGGTGCATATTTCAAAGATAATGCGCCAACAACGCGTAATGGGCTATTTATTGCATCATGTGTCCATGCCATATACTTAGACCATTTACTTTTCCAATTATAATAATTTATCCATAGTCAAATCAAATCGAGTCAAAAAGATTTATTTGCTAGAATATGGTACAATAGATGTTACAGTAATTTTATCCTGCCATGATATGGCGTGCAAATACATTAATACTGTCGGAATTTGGTAAATGGATAGATATTATAACAGACATGCAGTATACATTTCTCTTAAATAATTTTATTGGTGGGAACTGGAGTGTCTTTATGGCATATCCGGCTATTTACCTTGTCACCAATAAATACTATCTAATAAATTTTACGTAAAACTGATTTATTGATGCATTTACAAAATATCTCATTGGTAGACCAACTCAAAAGTGTCGAAAATTTACAAGCACCGACTAGAATCATTTTAATTTCAGAGCATGGCATAGTTTTCCCTTCGAAACAGCTTGAAAGACTTTGTGCTAGGGAAGTTAAAAATTTACTAAACGCTTAATCGCTTACTTGTCCTGAAGGAAATTGCCAAGCCTATAGGTTCAACCAGACGATTCTGACGACCTTGTCTACTCAAAAGTTTGAGTTTGCGTTCGTTCGCATCTTGAACCAGCAACTGGTTAAAGTGCGATGGGTCATCATCATCAACGCCATTATCGCGACAATAAATAAATAATAAAGCGCATCAGAATTGTTTATTCGACATTAGGTTTAAAGGGTCGTCTGAAAACAATTTCCAGAATAATGAGCCTAATCTGTAGGTAGAAGATTTAGTCCCACCCATTCCTTCAAATATTGACGAAATATAAGAATTAAAGCCTGTAATTAAATCTTGTTTAATGCTAATTATATTTGAATCATTTTGCAATTCGGTTAAATATACAAAAACCAAAGACGTATAAAAGATTATTTATTTCAACAAAGATGGAATAAAGTAATATGCCAGACTTAAATTAAATAAATAGGTGTTTCATTCATTTCATTTCTTGACACCGTGAATCAACATCAAATCGTTAGGAATTCAAAAATCCTCTGGTTCATTATTGATTTGTCAGACTTTTAATAAATCGTTAATTTATTTATAATATAAAATGGTTGTTAAAATTAGTTTCAACCCCGTCGGTTTCGTGTCGCGAGTGCGGTTGCTGAGCGTGGGGTCCTGGGTTCGATTCCCAGGTTGGGCAGGGTGTTCTTTGATTTTTCCACTAGGAATTACATAGTAGCAGCCTGGCGATTGGACGTTGGACACCCCGTGCCTCGCAAAGCACGTGAAGCTGGTGGTCCTGCGCCTGATCTCTACCCGGTCGTGTTGGGTTGCTTCCCGTCGGACTGTAGGAGAGCAGGAGAGCAGAGTGCATCTGTTTACGCACACACACTTATGCACTATGCCTCCTGCTTGCTTGGCTGGTCACTGTTGAGATTGGCCGCCCCGTGGCTGGTCTCTGGTGAGATTGGCCGCCTCGTGGCCGGGAGGATTCGTTCAAGAGGATTTATACAAGTGAAGTGAAGTGACGTGATGTGATGTGAAGTGCATACTCGTTTCTCTTTTATCAGGTATAGATAGGTTAGGCATAGGTACTGCCTGTCACAAATGTCTATTGTATAGTATATTATATTGTATTTATTTATTTCTGAGTACATGGTACATTAAGGTCTTACATTAAAATACTGTTTCACATATACTACCATTGCTGGTGTAGAATTGGAAGGAACAAAGAATAAATCATAATGTCAAAATAATGTCAAAATAAAAATTACAATGTCCAAGAATTCATAATGTCAAAGTACTAATGTCATTATTAAGGTTTTAATTACATTATCAAAAGCTCAGGTTATTACTCTGAGATCAAAAGCTATGTTTTGAAAATTTATTGACGGAATATTAATTGGTAACATTCTCACGGCAGGTATTCTGTACATAATTATCTAGATTCTATATTTTTTGTATAGTTACTTATATTTGTTATTTGATGTATTGCCTCAGTGTCGTGATTATTGCGTGCTTCGGAGTTAGCACGCCGTCGGATGGCCGAGTGTCGTGATTTCTTTAATTTAATTTGAAAAAACTATGTATGATTTTAATATCGATTTATAATATCCACTGTGGCAACACTGTCAAAGCACAAATGATTAATATTGTAAGAAACTTTTAAATGTATTTCCATTATGGCAACTGAATGTATTATTTTACTTTGACAACACTTAGAAATAACGGTTATGATATTATCGTTATTTCTGGGTGGGGTCGAAAGTCGTTTTAAATGGTAAAATGTAATGGATAGTCAGTCTTCGTTTGATTGTGAAGTAGTACAGTTGTGTGCATTAAAAGTATTAGCAAGAAAAGAGCGTTTTTCTTAACACTATTGACCGCGCATATAAGGCTAAGTATACACTGCTTCATAAACAATGCTGTATGTTTTCCGGAGGCACATCAATATGATAATTATGTCTAATTCCCTTCGATAAATGTGTTGTGTGTATGACAGGTATCGTGACCACAACACGCGTCACAGACGCGTCGCCCGCAGGCGTGTACGCCAAGGTGGCCGATCGTGACTGGGAGTACAACCTGCCCGTGGAACAACACGGCTTCGACACCGAGCGCTGCCCGGACATCGCGCTGCAGCTAGTGCACAAACATCCTGGCAACAAGCTCAAGGTATACTACAACGTATCACGCACGCTTCGCCCGCGGGCGTGTACGCAAAGGTGGCCGACCGCGACTGGGAGTACAACCTGCCCGTGGAACAACACGGCTTCGACACCGAGCGCTGCCCGGACATCGCGCTGCAGCTAGTGCACAAACATCCTGGCAACAAGCTCAAGGTATACTACAACGTATCACGCACGCTTCGCCCGCGGGCGTGTACGCAAAGGTGGCCGACCGCGACTGGGAGTACAACCTGCCCGTGGAACAACACGGCTTCGACACCGAGCGCTGCCCGGACATCGAGCTGCAGCTGGTGAACAAACATACTGGCAACAAGCTCAAGGTATAGTATAACGTATCACGCACGCGTCGCCTGCGGGCGTGAACGCCAAGGTGGCCGACCGCGACTGGGAGTACAACCTGCCTGTGGAACAACACGGCTTTGACATGGAGCGCTGCCCGGACATCGCGCTGCAGCTGGTACGCAAACATCCTGGCAACAAGCTCAAGGTATACTATAACGTATCACGCACGCGTCGCCCGCAGGCGTGTACACCAAGTTGGCCGACCGCGACTGAGAGTACAACCTGCCCGTGGAACTACACGGCTTCGACATCGAGCGCTGCCCGGACATCGCGCTGCAGCTAGTGCTCAAACATCCTCGCAACAAGCTCAAGGTATAACAGACTATGTCGAATACTGTTGTAGGGTTCGATAACACGTAGACGCAGTCGATGTGGCCGTGTCATTCAGATGCAGAAAACTTATTCCTTAAACGACACTTCGTAATCAGAACAGTGTAGGTGTAAACCTGCGAACATTTACTTTAAAACGAGTAAGTGCACTCTTTGTGTGTTTTTTTTTGGTTTGAAGCGTTTAAGCGTTCAGGCGTCAGACACAGTTCAAAACATAATAATATTTATGTTTAAAGATCTTTTAGAAGACGGAGTGGAATGACTCCGTATGAAAAATAATAATGTGTTGGTTCAGACTTTGCATACACAATATAATATTGCTCTACCGTGCTCAAAGATAAGATACGAGTAAGATGCACGAGAACCGTCTGACCCTCCTTTAACTCCAAAATAAATGCAACCTGTTTTGATAGTCGATGGTGTTTTTAATAAATTAGAATTAATTATAAAAATACTTAATAGAACTACCTACATACACACTCATTTATGTTACATTAATTCATTGTTTTCTTAAAGTGTCAGTTTTTGTTCAGGTTATTCTAGGTGGCGGTAGACGTAGCTTTTTGCCAGTTGACCGTCTCGACGAAGAAGGATCATATGGTAGACGGACTGACAACCGAGACCTTATACAAGAGTGGAAGCAAGACAAAGTAGATCGCGAAGTAACCCATGAATATGTTTGGAACCGTGAGCAGCTAGCGCAAGTCAACAACAGTCTGCCCGAGTACATTTTGGGCTTGTTCGAGAATACTCACTTGCGATACAATATGCAAACAAATTTAGAAACAGAACCCACATTGGCAGATATGACTGAGGTGGCAATTCGCTCGTTGAGTCGAAATGAGAAGGGATTTTTCTTATTTGTGGAGGGAGGCCGCATCGACCACGCTCACCACGACAACCTCGTGGAGTTTGCGCTCGACGAGACACTCGAGATGGACGCGGCCGTGGCACGCGCTGCAGAGATGCTGTCAGAGGACGACTCGCTCATCGTGGTGACGGCAGACCACGCGCATGTCATGGCTTACAACGGATACACCCCGCGTGGAAATGACATTCTCGGCCTTGCTTTAACGTACGAGACATTGGATGGCATGCCTTACAAGACGCTCTCATACACGAACGGGCCCGGGTTCCGTCCACATGTTAACGGCATCCGACCCAACGTGACTGCTGAAGAAGACTATGGTAAGCACTTGAAATTCGTTGCGATTGTCGACAGAAACCCGATGCGATATTTAAAGGCTAAGTCAAAGCCAAATCATTTATTTCAAACAGTTTAATTTTTAACCTTATACCGTACCGTTTTTTTTTTACCTTTTACCTTACATTTCAGGAACACTTTTGTGGCAGTCACCTGTTGACGTTCCGCTGAAGTATGCAACGCACGGCGGCGACGACGTGGCGGTGTTCGCGCGCGGGCCGCACCACTCCATGTTCAAGGGGCTGTACGAGCAGAGCCAGCTGCCGCACCTCATGGCGTATGCCGCCTGCATCGGGCCCGGCCGACACGCCTGCAGCGGTGCCTCACATGCTATGGGCGCGCCTGTCACATTTGTCACCATCTTTGTATTATTAACTTCTCTTTTTATCCAATGATCTTTAACTTTAGAGTACGCTATGTACGTAATGTAATTATAATAATTTAAACATAATTATAATATAACATATCGGGTGTTAAAAATTCATCACCACGCCGAAAGTCACAATGGTCTTCCCGTCATTGCGATCATTTTTTTTTATACTGCACCATACCTTTTTTTTCTTTTTTTGGGTGGGAAATCATCCAATGACTTCTTCCGCTCTGGGCGGAGCGGAAGGGCGTGTCAGACTTTTACTGACTATAACCCACCCGTGTTCCTTCCCTTGCCATGCCAGGGGCCACGGTTTCCCCTTGGGACTACCCGCAACCCCGGCAGGCATCGGCCCTAACGGACCCCGTCAGTTTTGCTGACATCTCTTTGAGGCGCGCGTGGAACACGACGCGCCGTCGACCCGGGCCTGGTCCTTATCGGACGGCGAGCTGCCCTCTGCTCTCCGTCCGCAGGCCCGCGCCTACGGTGGCCGGAAATCGGCTATCAATTCCCGACGCCCGGGAAGTCTCCTACGGCGGCGGCGCCGGCGGCTAGGGCTGGTAGGGCGCGGCCTCTGCCACTCCCTCGCGCGCTCCGCCTCCTCCTTCGCGAGCATTACTGCTTCGCAGAAGGAGGTGACGGCTTGCCATGCCCTCTCGCTCCGCACCATGGCCTGGACCAGGGCCGGACGCGAGAGGTCACTGCCGCCGATCGCCTCCACGAGGACACGGCGGTGGTCCACCCAAGCCTGGCACACCTCCACCGTATGCTCCACCGTGTCCTCCGGACGATCCACACAATGGTGACACCCGGGCGTTTCCTCCCGCCTTATGCGAAACAGGTACCTCCCGAAACAACCGTGTCCGGTGAGGACCTGCGTCAGGCGGAAGGTGAGGACGCCGTGGCGCCTCTCAAGCCACTCCTCAAAGAGGGGACTTATCGCCGTAATTGTGGCGTGCCCAAATCTGGGTTGCGACAATCGCACACTCCAAGCCGCCATGAGATCCCGCCGGAGCTCTGTCCGCTGTACCGTGATTTCTCGCGGCAGCGGAGTTACACCCCGGCGCTTCATCTCCTCGCGCCACTCCCAAATGTGGGCGAGGACCTTCGCCTCCAGATCCCATGGCGGCGTTCCGGCAAGGAGGCTCGCCGCCTCGCCGGAGACCGTACGGTATCCCCGGACCATCCGGATAGCCATGACCCTTTGGGCTGCATGCAACCGGCGGGCTGGGCGCAACCTTAAGGTTCGCGCCCACACCGGTGCCCCGTAAAGGGCCATGGACCGCACGACCCCCGCGTAGAGCCTCCGGCAGGAGGCGTTTGGACCCCCTAGATTGGGCAGAAGCCGCTTCAAGGCAGCCCCGGCCCGCTCCAGTTTGGGAGCCAAACGTCGGAAATGCTCCACGAAGTTCCACCGGCTGTCGAGGACGAGTCCCAGGTACTTCATCGTCACCTTGACGCCGACGTGAACCCCTCCTACCGTTATTTGGGAACCCGACGGTGGCGCGTTCCGAGGGCCATGAAAGCACATGACCTCGGACTTGTGCAGGGCCACCTCGAGTCCCAATTGCCGGATCCTGTCGACGATCGTCGCAACCCCGCGTGTCGCCAGTTCGGCCGCCGCCTCGTGCGACCTCCCCTGCGCCAGGACCAGCGTGTCGTCAGCGTAGCACACTACGTTGACACCACCAGGGAGGTCGGCGCGCAGCACCCAGTCGTATCCGATGTCCCACAGATGCGGCCCCAGGACCGATCCCTGTGGGACACCGCACGACATCTCTCGCCGGTTCCATTCTCCCTGGTGACCGGGGTAGATGACGGCCCTGTCCGTCAAATAGGCCTCGACCAACCGACAGAGGTAGGTCGGCATCCGGTGATACCGGAGTGCCTCCCTGATGCAACTCCAGGGTAGGGTGTTGAAGGCGTTGGCGATGTCTAGAGACACCGCCAAGACGACCCCACCCCGGGCCACAGCATCCCCCGTCGTGAGGGCTCGCACGCGCATGATGGCGTCCACCGTAGAGCGCCCTCGGCGGAAGCCGAACTGGCTATCCGCCAAATCCGGCCCCACTCGCACCAGCTGCCCGACGAGGCGGTTTGCAATACCTCTTTCAAAGAGCTTGCTCACCTCGTCGAGCAGCACGATGGGCCGGTAAGCGGACGGAGAGTCCGCAGGGCGCCCCGGCTTCCTGATGAGGACCAGTTTCCCCGTCTTCCAGCGAAGTGGGAACTGGCCCCTCTCCATGCACGCGCTAAGGAGCCTCAATGGCCAGGACCCAGGCTTTCCCAGGTAAGCCGTCGGGTCCTGGGGCGGTATTTTTGGCACTCAGCCTACGTACCGCCATACTGCACCATACCTGGGAACCGAATTGTTGGAGATATTGAGGAATAAATATTTTTTTAAGACTTTAAAACTATAAAAAGTTTTAAACGTTCATAATTTAATAACAGCTATGTAAGCACTGTCTTTTGTTTACATTACATCGCGAGCTACTAATGATAGCGGCTTTTAACTCCTTAAATAAACGTTGTTTCCCAGCTAGGTACTTACTATTTTCGCTCACTGCTACTTTGATGCGTAGATTTCGGTTTGGCGATGGGTCTCTTTACACCATGTATTTCTTCCTCTTTATTCCTCATCAAGTAACACTTATGCGGACCTGAATAAGCAAAATAACATGAATGTATGTCATTAGTTGGACAAATAAGTGTGACATCATAGGAGTATTATGTCGTGAGTCTGTATAGTTATAATCTTTATGATAGTCATTACAATATAAAGAATAATATATAATAATATAAGTCGGACGTATATTGATTTGATTTGAGTTATCACACCTGAGTCCATGGTGGGTCCATCCAAGCCATGGTTTAAAATATTTTCTTGCCTGAAAACATGACACACAACAGACTTATAAAAATAATTGCACAGCACACAATTGGAGGAATGGCTAGCCTGCAGTGCAGCAGTGCTGCACCGTGTCCTCGTGACGGCGATCGGTGCTGCGGATAATAACCTTTGTCGTTGTTCAGTTCATGTTCGCCTTTTTTAGGAGGAAGTGGTTCGCATACCATGCGAACATCAAGCCGAGGACACAACCGCCATCCCTTTTGGCAGATGCACTGGGCGCCTGAGAGCGCATGTCGATCACCCGCCGCCAGAGCGATCTTTAATGTTATCTTAAAAGCAGGCTTATTTCTTAAGTGTAAGAAGGACGTGCAGGCCTCAAGCTTCTAAGTAAATAGCTTCTAAGTTCTATATTTATGTAATTTTTATTCTTGTAAAAAAAACGGGTATTATTCTGTAATTTTTTGCATTAGAAGTTGTTTAAATATCTGTTCCATCACCTTCACTTGTAAGGTACCTGTCAAGACAAATCCAACGAGCTCAACACAACAGGAGGAGTTCCTGGATTCATCATCAAACCATGAACTACACCTTAGCATGTAGTTTTTGACAAAACTACTGAGTCCAAACACATCAGGACTATCTTGTTTAGTAGTTCCAGTGGTCACCGGTTAATACCTATCCAATGAGACCAAACACGATAATGCTACCTAGTTTGAGGAAGGAGTTCCTGGCCACCTTCCAGCTCCATCATCAGACCCTAGTCATTATATTGGGCTATAGTACTTGTCAAGACCAAAACCAACGAGTTCAAACAACGCTATCTTATTTACTTGAGGTGTTTCTATGGCAACCTTCGGGCTTCATTATTAGACCAGCACCTATGGTGGTACGATATCATATTTTTGCGTTGTCACTTAAGTTATTTCAACTAGCTTGAGAAAGAAAAATGGATGAGAAAGAGATTAATCGGAAACATATGAACGAAGCAAGTTAATATAAAGCTAGTAATAAAAATATGTACAAGTACCTACAGTGCTCTCGAACTATCCCAAGGTGGGTTTAGACTTAATGAGCGAACGCATTCTGTCCCCACTTTGTAATTTATTCTCTTTGCGTAATCAGGGAAGGAGCATTCATTCGTAGTTCCATCTATACTAAAATATCAAGAAAGGAATGCTCCAACTCTTGTTCTGGTTCTATGTTCGTTTGGTCTATCGCCCTTCAGACGAATACCACTGGGGTGTGCGTGTCTGTTGTATGAAGCCAACCTTCTGTACCTATTTGTTTGGTGTCGCTACTTAGACGTTTAGAATGGCTACAATTCACTGCGGTGGTGAATAGTTAGACGATTTGTAAACTAAATCACTGTCTTGCAGATTAGTGGTCCAGGTGCTCGTAATTGTCGATGTATTTAATCAGCTGCGGATTTAGAGTTTACTGTTTTTAAGTCAAATGTTAATGGAAAGTGGGCTGGTTAAATACGGTTGTTAGATTCTTAATGTTATGTCGTATTGGGATACCTTTACGTGATTTTGCTTAAGTAAGGAATCAGCTGCATCTTTTGAATAATGTGTTATTATTTTCATTACTCATCATCTTATTATTCACTACAAGAGCAGTGGTGGCCCAGTGGTAATGCACCCGACTTACGAGTTGTAGGTCGTGGGTTCGTACCCAAGCAGGCGCTTTACTTTGTGTAAATAATTTCATCACCACTGCTCTCAAAACGGTGAAGGAAAACATCATGAGGAAACCGGCATGTCTTAGAACCAAAAATTCGAAGACATGTGACATCTACCAACCCGCACTGGGCCCGCGTGGTAAATTATAGCCCACTCCCTCTCACAGAGAGGAGGCCTGTGTCCCAGCAGTGGGAACATTAATAGGCTTATTATGTTATGTTATGTATATTTTCATTACAATGTTTTTCACATTTATACCATGGGGTTAAAATATTTTTTTAAATTTTACAAGCGTTCTTTGGTGTAGTATTTCCCAGCAGTCTTTCTCCTTAATTAAAAGACCTCCACTTGAATTTTTTTTAAACACTTTCTCCTAAAATGCGTTACAATATTTCGCCCTCAAAACAAACTCTGCAAACAGGCAGGTTAGCTATAATTAATCAGGTCAGTTTAATTGAAGCCAAAGTGGACTCGTAAAAATTCTGCGAACAGCAAACACATAGAATAAAAGTCGATCGTCAAAGGGTTCTGAGGAGCGAAGTGAAAAACTTTTAATTGCCTTTCATTTAAATGGGCTATAAAGGTTGAATTTTTACCGAAAGCCTTGAGTAAATAGCGTGCGGTTAAAGAAGGATGCCCATTTATGGCCCGAGAACGCCCACCAATTTACGTTTATGTAAAAAAAACATCGTTATTTCTAGTTATCTAACAAGATATTCATTTATCCGAACAAGATGGGAACATTTTTGCACAAATAAAAAGTACCGAAACGATAAATACGTGAAAATAATTCCCTTTTGTGGATAAAATCAGCAGTGTTGCCAATAATTATTAATTCCGTTCACGAAATAATCGATTATGTTTTCATGGATGTTTTACTTATAATATCAGATCCGTAATGCTTATTATTCGATGTATTCAAACAAATACGTTGTTATGTTTTTACTATTGATACTAAATGAACAAGCGAATTGATAGTTGATATAATAATGAATGCATAGGATCATAACAAAAACGCTACTACACATTTTAATTACATATAATTCTTTAGCTGTTCAGCACAATAAAGATAGAATATGTTAAAGAAAACATATTTACAAAGACGTTCATAACTTCTTAACCTTTAAACTCCCGTCCCGAGGCAGCCGCAAGGCTGCCGCAAACTATTTGTCCTTCAAACCCCGAGGCGGACATACGGCCGACGCAGGTACACACGGTTTAAATCTCTATTTCTACTATGAAATTAGGGCTAAACTGGTCGCTGAGCAATTTAACTCTATGGCCTGACGGATATTCTCGTCAACTAAATCATTTAATTATTAAATTCCCGTTCGTCCCACCAGGGGGACGACGGCAGTGGGACGAACGGGAATACACCCTTTTTTAACGATTTTTATCATAAAAACCAATATCCAAAAATATCAATAGCCAACATTGGAAAAAAATGTTGAAACTGACTGATGTCGCACGTCACACGCAGGTAAAACGTTATAGTCACGAGTGCGCGCTCGGCATCGTATTTCGTTATTTTTTATTATTTTTGTGTGTAAATCGACGGGAAGTGTTGTTATTTCCATAAGTAGTTTCTACATACATCGTGGTAGATAAATATTTGCACTAACTAGCATCGTTTATTAAATACCTATTTTGATCCGACCAAAAAAAACGTCGGGAACCCGTGAGTGAAAAAGTGAATGTGATTATTTTGAGTTTTGTGTGTGTTTCGTGTCGTGTAATCGCTGGTAAGACTTTATTTTATTTTTTAATATTAGGTACTTAATCGTTTTATTATTTGAACTAAAATACACTGTTTATCCATTTTTTTTTACCAAATAATGTTACGTCATCAGAGTTGACGTCGTTAAGATTAATGAGTCACAGTGGCGATTATAATTTTGTATTAAAATTAGGATTCGATAAAAAAATCGATATCGATCTATCAATTTTTTGTGTGTGGTGTGGCAACATTGAATTATGCCGGCCGGCTGTCAAGTCAATGTCAATGTCAAATCACAAATCGACTTTCTTTGTTTTCGTTTGCTAACTTTATTTTCTTGCGAATTTGTTATTTTAACCATCGAATACGCTTATTAAATGGACTCCGAAGATTCTTTGAACCCTGAGCCCTGACGACCACGGCCTGAACATGGATTCCGCTCCCGCTTCTAACGATAACCTCAGCACGAACTTTGACTCGATATCCACAAATTATGAAGACCCCGGCATTGTCGCTGGCCCGAGTACTTCCGTTCCCTAAGTAATTCATTCAAAAGGTCATTTACGCTGTGTTAATTGTGGTTTAAACGTCACGAGAATACGAAGGCATTTCTTGGAAATAGCAGAAAGAGCAAAATGTTATACAACAATTCGACACAACAGGTCAGTATCAGAGAGAAATGATTTTAAATAAATAGACAGAGTACCTACTATCAAAGTTAGTGTTGTTTTAGGATATCTAATAATTATGACTTGTTTATTAGGTACAAGTGTCGAGTGACAGTTTAGTGTGCGAACAACAAAATGTACAGATCATGGACAAGTGTGCATCAGCTGCGTGCGGCAGATTGCTTTTAAGAATAAGATCACATACACTCAGGTCTGATTCTCCACATGAACAACTCGAAATGATTGCCTGTCAGATTGTACCAAGAGCGGTAAGTTATCAACTGTTTAGAATTAATACAAGCGTAGTTCTGAGATTTGATACTGACATACTTCTGAGTCTATAGTGTAATATTCAACTTCTTTCGTGTCCGCACAAGTTATATTTCACATAGTACAGATTGTCTAGAAACTTGAGAAAATTTTTTAGAAATTAATTAATAATAATATAAAATGTGATAGATATTTTTTTGATTGTGTATTTATTTGTACCAAAACCACAGTAATTCACGTTTACTGTCTTTATGCACTGAGCTTTAATTTTTATTATTATTTCAGTTGCCATCATCATCTCGTTAGAGCAGTTTAGAGCAGCATCATGTTCAACTACAGAACCGGAATCTGAACCATCCAGTCTGCCTATGGAGCAATTTGAACCATCCAACCTACCTTCGGTGCAATCTGAAGTAGCTGACAGTGCATAGCAAGCGGGACAAAGCTTGAAAACATCCAACAGTATACTGCTGCCTTATTATGTAAGAGCACCAAACACTCAAAATCAATGTTTCTTTCCTGGCTGTAACAAGACCAATCGGCTCGCTGTCCCGTCAGCACTGCGGGTACATCTTTTTTGTAAGTACAATTACTATGTACCGCCGGATTGTAGAATCTGTTATTACCATTTAAGTAGTACCTAACCCCTGGAATCTACTTTTAGAATCAATATATAATCATATTAAAACATTTAGTGCAGCACAAATTGAAGATTTTGCCTCATTGAAAAAAACGATTTTATCTAAATAACCCCAACTTTTTTCTAAACCAAGACCTTGACCGTTTCATTATTTAAATCGCATATTATCCTATCCATATACTTTGAATTGTGTGCACTTGAGGCCGAAGTGTCTATGGAGAGTTGGCATTCCCCTTTCGGTAAATGAACGTCTTACTCCAATGATTAAGAAACTGAATTATGTTTGAGTGGACACTGTTTTATGGAGATGGCAATTTTAGAGGTTTAATTTTCGGTTTTTAATGATTTCGAAGAAAAAGGGTAAATTAGGCATTTGATTTCGTTTATTGATGAATATGAAAAAGTGAAATTATACTACGCGTGGCTTGAGTCAAAGTTATTTCCTCACTTAGAAAATTGGATCAAACAAAGTAGGTTCGAGTAAGTTGTTGATGGATTGAGTAAACGTCCCAAGCCGAGTACCATAATTATAATGTTGCAGTAATAGGTACCTACGTGGAGGCGGAAAATAGAGTATTTTGCTGTGGAAATGCGTTCCCTGCGAAGCATGGTGGAACTATGGATGACAGGCTGAGGAATGATGTGATAAGGCACGGTGCGGTTTAAAGAAGATGCAGTGACAATTTAAAAGAGTATAATTAGATGGTTTGGTCATGTTGAGAAGATAAATGGAAGGCGACTGTCCATTGGTACAAGGCAAATATGAGTGGAAATGGAAGGGACGCCCTAGAGGGATATACCATAAAAGTATCGGCACTACATTATAATAATGTATGTGACGTTACTGTTAATGTTCTTCAGAAAATATCCCACAACCAACGTGCGTGTTACAACCTCACAAAATCTCAGTGAAAGCTTAGGTGAAGTGACAGTGAGATGTAATTCCAATTATCACTGTTGGTAGCTCACTTCAAGATTATTTCACCTGAGTGTTCACCGAGCAATGTTTACTATAGTATATCGGCAGATGTATAAAGATCGTATAGCAGGTGGCGTTCTGTCGTTTCTGCCTGCCCCCACGGGAGGAAGGCGTGAGCTTATGAAATGTAATATGTACCTTATACGTAGGATGTAATGAGACTTGTGGTTCATTGTGACGCTATATTGACCCTAAGTAAAGGCAGAAACCAACGCCGCCTGATCTTAATTTCGTTTTTAGGGTTACGTGCCCGAAGGGCGCTACCGCTAACTAAGCCTCCGCTGTCCGTCCGTCCATCTGTCTGTGAGCGGCCTGTATCTCATAAACCGTAATAGGTAAACAGTTGTTTTCACAGACTGTATGTATTGCCGCTATAGCAACAAATAATAAAACGATATGGTACTCGTACGGACCCCTTCGTATGTGAGTCCGACTCGCACTTGGCCGGTTGCTTGACACCGTAATTCTATATTTCCCTGTGGTTAGGTAACCATCACTTTGACGTCAGCAATAATATAGTTTCGCGGCAGCCATACCGATTCTATGATAGCGGGCTGATATCTGACCCGACAAACTGTTAGCGAGTTAACTAAACACAGCCCACTGCGTTGAAGCGGGGACAAATAGAGTATTATCGGTCAAACCACTAAGTAGGCTGTGGATTTTGAATGTAGGTAAGTATATTTATTCAACATTCCTTTGGTGATTTTAACTAGCTGAAAGATACTTTGTGGTTCGACTGGAATTACCACAAATATTTCATGAAGTTGGGTTGGTATGTCGCTCGTTACTGCCTAAGCTAGTTAAAATTTGAATGATTGATATTGCATTCATACAAATGACGTCTTACGACCACAAAACAACAAATTATCTGACTCATTACATTCGTAATGATTAAATCAGTAAAGTTATGTAGGTATATCCTATCTTTTCATTTTGTTAGCATAAAACTAATACCTACTACGTAAATCGCTAACTTCATAAGCAGATTCAGTTAGCCGGCCATATTTCACGCTGGGCACGAAAACAAGGGGGGTGACACAAAGCATCGCTTACATGAGATAAACAGGATTGAATCACGCAGCATCCCCACTGTCCTACTGTCTCGTTTATGAAGCTAATGGCAGAAGAATACGCTCATAATTCAGGATGAATACTTACCTAGGGGTGGCTAGTTGATGTTGAGGGAATGGAAGAGACAAGACATTGGTCACTAAAGGTATAATTATTCAAATTAACCAGGTGAGAAGTAGACTACACTACTAACTTAGAGAGAGAAATTTGTAACATTTCTTTGTCTCTTACAAAGTTAACTATCTCTAACGGATAAACATTCAAACATTGATTTTTAACCGACTTCCAAAAAGGAGGAGGTTCTATGTTCGACTTTATGTGTTTTTTTTTTTTTTTTTTAACGTGTGTTCACCGATATCTCCGCCAATTGTGGACCGATTTTGAAAATTATTTTTTTGTTTCAAAGGGTAAGCTCCCGAGGTGGTCCCATATAAATTTTATTGACTTTGCTTAGATAGTTTTTGAGTTAGCTTCAATAATACATATTTTTCCCACTTAGTTTATATGGACGATATGATGATAACTTCCTGTCACTGTTATTTATTGCAGTTAGTGGTGTTAGGGACCTAATTAAGGACTTTAAGTTAAAGCAGTGGACTGTATATAAAATGAATGTAATATCCGAATAGGTACAATGAATTTGATGTTGGTAAACTTATGGAGTGCGCGCGCGTGCCGTCGTTGGAGATCGGTAGCGAAGTCAGCCGCGCGCGTCCCGCACGCCGCACCTCTCGCCGCCGCCCGCGCCGCCTTCCGCCGTCTCACGACAGCAGCCGAAGATAGCCGAGCAGCCGAGTAGTCGGAGGCGCTCGAACATCCTCCCCGGGTTGAAGGATTCAAGTGAGAGGAAGGGGGCAGACGTTGTTGTAAGCCCGCACCACCGTTCCTCTCTTCGTCTTCAGCTCCACTACCCTTGTGGAACCGTCGCAGCCAGGGAAGACCTTGATCACACGCCCCAGTGGCCATACCAGGGGCGGTTGGCCTTTCTCCTTGATGAGCACCAGTGCTCCTTCTGAAAGTTGGCCTTTTGATGCTGTCCACTTAGTTTTCTGCTGGAGCAGAGAGATATATTCTAAATGGAAGCGATTCCAAAAGTGTTGCTTTATATGCTCCACTCTTTGGTAGCGCTCCAGTCGCCCGATGTTGAGATCAGTAATCTGTGGATGCGGAACAGATGTAAGTGGTCGCCCAATTAGGAAGTGTCCAGGAGTCAGAACGGAAAAATCTAGAGGATCAGTGGAAGAAGGGGTAAGAGGACGGGAATTTAAGACGGCCTCTATTTGAGTCAAGCACGTGGCCATCTCCTCGTAAGTGAAGTGCGTTAAGCCTAAAAGTCTCTTTAGGTGATGTTTCGTGGATTTGACGGCAGCTTCAGCAATGCCGTTAAAGTGGGGGGAGTATGGAGGCGCAAAAGAAAACTTGATACCTTGGTGAGCAACTTCAGACACGAGATTCGAGTCTTGTAACAACTTACGTAGCTCATTGCAAGTACCTATGAAGTTTGTCCCATTGTCGGACAAGATGCTTTCGGGTTTACCACGACGAGCCACAAAACGGTTCATAGCAGCCATGTAGGCTTCTTTCGTGAGGTCTGTAACAAGCTCAATGTGAACAGCCTTAACGGCAAGGCAAACAAAAATACACAGGTACGCCTTTATAAGCCTACACCCTCGCCCTTTGCGATCAGCAATCAGCACTGGCCCAGCATAATCCACACTACAATTCAAAAATGGGTGTTCTAAATGTGTCCTTGAAGAGGGTAACTGACCCATTGTAGGTTGCACAGTTTGACACTTGTATCTGAAACATTTGATGCATTTTTTAACAATACATTTGGAAAGATTTCTGCCACCAAGAGGCCAATACATTTGACGTATATTTGCCAAGAGCAGCTGAGGGCCAGCGTGTAAGCATTCGAGGTGATATTTATGAAATATTATTTTTGTTATATGGTGCTTACCACATAATAATACCGGGTGCTTGACATTATAATCATAAGGTGAGTTGTCAAGTCTCCCTCCTACGCGTATGAGACCATTCGTATCTGTAAAAGGGCTTAAAGAAATAAGCCTATTTTTTTTCTTTAAAGGCTTTCCTGATTGCAATAAATTATACTCATCAGGAAACATGTCCATCTGAGCGTGACGTAAAATGAAGTTCGTAGAATTTGTAAGTTCTTCACAGGAAAGGGAACCAAGGAATTTATTATGTGTATGTTTTAGATTGTAAATAAATCTTAAAATATAAGCGATGACTCTCTGTAAGTGGTTATAGTTGGAATATTTGTGAATGAGTGATTTAATGAATAAATGATTATTGTTATGATGTGCATGTGACAAATGATTTGAATTTAAATTATTGTATGATTGATGATGGCATGAGTGATCAGTGAAGTGTGATGATACAACTTCAGGTAGATCTTGTTTCAAGTTCTCATTGGGCATTTTTGGCCAATATTTTTCATCATTTAATAAAAACTGAGGACCTGACCACCATAAGGAACACTCGCTGATAAGGTCAGCCTTCAGCCCGCGAGAAACAAGATCCGCCGGATTTTCCTTCGACGGCACGTAGCTCCACGTGTGCCCTATAGTACATTCTTGGATTTCATTAATGCGATTACGGACAAAAGGTTTTAATAAATTAGGTGTCATGGAAAGCCAACTTAACACTATTGTCGAATCGCACCAAAAGTAACATTTACTAACAGGTTTGGTGAAGGAATTCCGTACATTAACACACAGTCTTGCTCCTAATAAAGCCCCACATAACTCAAGTCTAGGGATGGTTGTTGGCTTGATTGGTGCAACACGATTTTTAGAGACCAACAAATGTACTCTTATCAACCCATCCCTAGTACTAGACTTTATATAAATACATGCACCGTAGGCCTTTTCGGATGCATCTGTAAACACATGAATCTCATTTATAGTTGAATTGTCACATGAAATCCAACGGGGTATTTTAAGTGTATTTAAACATGGTAGACTATTCACGAAAATTAACCAGGAGGTATGTATGTTATCTGGTACTTGCTCGTCCCAGTCACACTTAGCCGTCCATAGACTTTGGATGATAATTTTAGCCTCGATAATACAAGGTCCTACCAGACCTAATGGGTCAAATATTTGACTAATCACAGATAAAATGTGGCGCTTTGTGATTGGCTTGCTGGTATCGACTGATATTGAAAACTCTAGAGAATCAGATTTACATAGCCAATATAGGCCTAACGTTTTTGATGACACGTTTCTATCCTCGGACAAGTTCAGCCTACCAGACTGCCCTGAAACACCGGCTATTTCTGTTAAAATCTCTAAACTATTAGATTGCCACTTTCTCAAATGGAAGTTAGCTGACGCTAAAGTGGATGCAACTTCTTTACCCATCTGGACCACCTTGGACACCGAGTCGTCACCACTCAGATAATCGTCGACGTAAAAATCTCGTTCAATGGACGATTTTACAATGTCATTAGAGGCGGTAGCTGCTAGACTGACTAAGCTCTTAGTAGCTAAATAAGGGGCGGAAGCTGTACCATATGTAACAGTATTAAGACTGTACGTTTGAAGTGGTAGCTTAGGGTCAGCGCGAAAGATAATTTGTTGTAGAGAACGCTGTGATGGGTTTACTTGAATGGCCCTATACATCTTCTCTATGTCACCAGAAATAACAAACTTGTGCTGACGGAAACGCAGCAATATAGAAAAGAGATCATCTTGGACAGTGGGCCCCACCATTTGGATGTCATTAAACGACACTCCCGAAGTAGTCGCTGCTGATGCATCGAAGACTACCCTGAGCTTAGTTGTGGTACTGGATTCTCGGATGACTCCATGATGTGGCAAAAAATACTCAATTTTGTTACCTGAATGAGGTTTCCTTGTTGAGTTATTCACGGTCATGTGCCCCAAGCTCACGTACTCCTCGATGAACGCAACATATCTTTCCTTAAATGCAGGATCACGTTGGAAACGACGTTCCAAAGATAAAAATCGACGTTTAGCCATTTCATATGACTCGCCTAACTCACTGGGATCATTTTTAAGAGGCATTGTAACTACAAAATGCCCGTTTTGATCACGCACAGTGTTAACACGAAAGCTTTCTTCGCAAGCTCGTTCTTCCTGTGACAAGGAATGTTCAGAAGAAACAGAATCGAGCTCCCAAAACTTATTCAGGCTGTTATCTAAATCGTTCATGGACATATTACAAAAATGTGAATGTATATTTTTGGATGGATATTTTGGAAGAGCCACAGAGCCTGATACTATCCATCCGAGCTTCGTCTCATGTAACTTTGGTTGATTTTTGCCTAAATTAATAGATGCATTGCCTAGAATATTCCAAAATATTTCAGCGCCAACTAATATGTCAATCTCTGATGGAACGTTGAATGACGGGTCGGCCAGATTTAAATCTAATGGAATGGGAATGCTACTTATGTCGACTGAAGTAGACGGCAGTAATTTAGTAATTGTTGGTAAAATAAAACAATTTAAGTCTGTCCTATAGCTGCCGCTGCATGATTCAATGACTAGTTTGCAAGACCGTGTACTTAATGTAGTATGACTGTTTATACCTGTCACCGTGGAGCTCGTACTACGCCGAGGAAGTCCTAGCTTATCACATAGTTTCTGCGTAATAAAATTAGCTGTGCTACCATTATCGAGAAGGATCCTGGCGTCGCTCTTGATGCCTCGGTGGTTCACCACTCTCACCAACGCTGTGGATAGTAAAATATGAGAGGTAGTATGTTGCGAATGAGCGTCACTCGACATGGCGATATTTTCTGAGGTGCCACTATGTGGAGCGACATCTTCAGCAACATCAGTGGGCAATGCTACACTATTAGGCATGGGATCTTGGAAATTAGTAGACTGTTCTACATGTAAAAGGGTATTATGTCTCCCTTTACAATATTTACAACCAGCCAATCTACATCGTTTCGTTAAATGACCACTACGTAAACAGTTAAAACAAACTTTAAATTCCTTAGCTTTTAACATACGTTGTTCTATGTTTAATTTTCGAAACGCTTCACAAGTGTATAACAGATGACTTTGATTACATAAAGGACATTTTGTGTGATATTTTTGGTTTGAATTATCGGCTTGATTAGTTGCTACTATTAATGATTTATGTTTGCTTCCTACTTGATTGTTATTAGTGTTAGTATTATTTTCTACATTAAGTGTGATTTTGTTATGTTCTAATGTCTCTAATAAATTAGCTTTTTTACTAATAAAGGAACAAAATTGAGAAACTGTTGGTTTTGTTGGTATGGTATTACGATGAGCTTCCCACTCCCTGCTGGTGATAGGATCCAGTTTGATTGCCATCATGTAAATAACCAACGTATCCCAACTGTCCGTGGGCTCGTTCATTGTATTAAGAGCTCTGATATTTTTATTAATTAAATCAATTAAACGACGCAAAGAAGTGGATGATTCTTGTGTAATACAGTCTACATTGAACAAAGCCTTAACATGGGTATCTACTAAAAGCCTACTATTATCAAAGCGGTCGCATAGTAGATTCCACGCCATTTGATAATTATCACCTCTAAAATCTATATTTTTTATTATTTCCAACGCATCGCCTTTAAGCGACGCACGGAGGTAGTGGAACTTACTAATGGCATCTATGCAACTACTACTATGGATTAGTGACAAATATGTATCTCTATACTCAAGCCAGTACTGATAACCACCATCAAAATTAGGCAAATCAATTTTCGGTAAGCGTATAAAGTTACGTTGTTGGAACAATTCACCTGAGTGTTTGTTCACCGAGCCTGTCACAGACCCGCCATCACCGCTCTCGTTACTGGCAAGCAGGCCGTGCGCCTGTGCTGCGAGTGCATGGTAACGGTCCTCAAACTTTGCTCTCTCTGCATACGCCTCGTCAGGATCATCCGAAAGCACCTCGATATCCACCTGTAATTTGTCAAAGTCGTCGTATGTAGCTTCAAATTTTTTTAAACGACTCTGCAACTCCAAGCGTTGAACATCGGAAATGATTTTGCAACTGAGAAGCACATTCAAGTAATTTGTGAAATTTGTAAGCTTTGCCTTAATGGCACTTCGCTTTCTCAACAATAAGTCTAAAGAGGCCATAGCGTAAACAAGTAATAAAAGTAATAGGTAATAGAATTGATTTTGTGTAGCAAAGTTTTGTAAAGAAATTGGCAGTTAAGTTTGAACACAAGTTATAAGAAAAAAAAGTGAACGAATAGCCGCGTGACCTTGATGAATGTCACGGAAGCCGGCGAGCTACACCGGTCAATGACCGCTCAGCTGTTGCAAATATATACGAACACAGCTGATCATGCACCAAAGTAGCGGTAAATAGGCGATTCAGCAGTGCGCAAGCGTAAGCAGTACAGAGGAGTGAAAGTGATAACTATGATGATAACACGTATTGACTCAAATATGAACGTGAAAACGGAAAATAATTTGAATTTAACGGAATTAGAACACTTAAAATTTGTTTGAAAAGGATAAAGACGGAAAAAATTGGAACGAACTCACCCAATACCGAACCTTTATCCACAAGAAACCTGTCCAAAAATTCTTCCAAGCGATGACTCGGCGCAAATCGTCGAAAAAATCCAGTCGATTTAATAAGTGCCGTCGTCGTTATCAAGACTTGGTGAAATACAGTAGTTCTTGTTCTTCTTCTGTTCAATCGACTTCGGTCGAAAAACCGTTGCTCCGGTGACGCAGCGAATTCCAATTTGCTAGGAGTCCGAAGTTCACCAACGTCGAGTCGTAATGCCAGTGTAGCCGACGAAATCGTTTTACCAAAAACGCGACTATAAAGAGGCTCGAAGGACCATTTGTTAGGGACCTAATTAAGGACTTTAAGTTAAAGCAGTGGACTGTATATAAAATGAATGTAATATCCGAATAGGTACAATGAATTTGATGTTGGTAAACTTATGGAGTGCGCGCGCGTGCCGTCGTTGGAGATCGGTAGCGAAGTCAGCAGCGCGCGTCCCGCACGCCGCACCTCTCGCCGCCGCCCGCGCCGCCTTCCGCCGTCTCACGACAGCAGCCGAAGATAGCCGAGCAGCCGAGTAGTCGGAGGCGCTCGAACAAGTGGTATTGGATATTGTGTGGGGTAGGTACCACAACTAAAAAGTGAAAAATAAAAACTTTTTACAAAAAAAATTAAAACCGACTTCCAAAAAAAACCACTACAAAGTGAAAAATAACTTTAATTTCGAAAGTCGGTGTCTTTGTTTTTTAATTTTCGTTTTTTGCCACCGACTTCCGAAATTAAAGTTTTTTAATTATATGGATAGATAGAAGACAGATGATTATAATTATTAAAAGTATATTAATTAATAACAAAAAAATGTATTTTGAAACGTTTTGATTTGTCGCTCGTTTAGCGTAACGTTTGCAGGACTTCTGGAAGTGTATTAAGAAAAAAAGGTTCTAAAATATTCTGCAACCCTCATCCCGTACAGATTATTGATCTTTGGTAAAATGTATTTGTTTTTAAGTGGTTTATTATTATTAATTTATTTGTCAGATAACATGATCCATTATGGTTAGTAACAACAGGAGCATATAAATTGTTAGTAGGTAAATAATTTAAATATTAATACAAACAAAAACATTTTATTTTATGTAATTACGGCTTTACGAATGAACTACTACAGGAAGTATTTGCTAGCTAGAAAACTATAACTAGGTGAAAGCAAATTTTAAGAACAGCTTCATGCTGTCAACTTTCGGGTTGGAAAGAATTTTGGTGCTATTTAATAACTATGACAAACATAATTATTTATCCTTTAAATCTCGGTCGTCTCTCTTCCAGCAATCTATTTCCTCAACCCTGGAGTGGGGCAGCAGTATAAAAACTGGGTAAGAAGTAGGGTACAGTGGCACATAAATCAGAGGCTGGCAGTCGCGGCGCCGCCCTCCCTCGACTGGATACGGAGTCTTGTTCTCCGACGGTTAATACCAGATCTTATTGGTGTTGCATAGAATTCGAAGTTACTTAAATCAAGCGTTCTGTATCAAGTTTTAATAGATTACCTAAAAGCTATAAGTAGGTACTGCCCAAGATGTCCTGATTTAATTTTCTAGATTTTCTACCGATAGCGGTGAATTTATTGGGATTCCGGATTTATCGTAGATACTCGTATATATATTATATTAACTGCCTGCCTTATTTTTGACTGCCTCGTTGGTCTAGTGGTCACAAGCGTTACTGCTGAACATGAGGCCCTGGGTTTGATTCCCGGGTCGGACAAAGTGTTATTGGGCTTTTTATTTGAAACTAGCTTCTGCCCGCGGCTTCGCCCGCGTGGATGTCGGAAATTATCCCACAGGAACGTGTAACATGTCCTAAATCAGCGGGGTAATTGCGTAGCACTTACAATAGCAATGGGTTTCATTTTGACAGTTCAACAATTAATTGCGATAATTACGTTATTTCTCGAACATAATTATTAAGCAATAGTATACCGTGGCAATAGCTTCCACTCGGCGCTCTGGCGCGTCATCCCCTGGCTGGCCCGCCCCTCCACCCTCGTTCTGTGCGCCGTCGACTCAATATCGCAGGTCATTCTTATCGTTCTAACTTTTAAACTATTTGTCCAAATTACTTAGTGTAAAAGACAAACTTTATCTACATTAAATACCAAAAGCGATGAAGGTATTTATTTTGATAAGAATTAACTAAATAAGTACTCTAAAATATGCAATGTAAAAAAAGTATTCAATTTAACTGTATTTATTGCTCACTATTTTGGTTATAAAGGCTTCCACATAAAAGGTAGATATATGTTGTCGCGGACTTTTATTTAGAACTCTTTAAGACAAACAATCCCACAATACATTTTCTTCATGTAACTCTAACGGTTTAGGCAGTGCACGCACCATACGGTGGCGGTCTGCCCGGCTTGGGTGGACCACCGCCGTGTCCTCGTGGAGGCGATCGGCGGCGGTGACCTCTCGCGTACGGCCCTGGTTCAGGCCATGGTGCGGAGCGAGAGGGCATGGCAAGCCGTCACCTCCTTCTGCAAATCAGTAATGCTCGCGAAGGAGAAGGTGAAGCGCGCGAGGGAGTGGCAAAGGCCGCGCCCTACCAGCCCTAGCCGCCGCCGCCGTAGGAGACGTCCCGGGCGTCGGGAATTGATAGTCGATTTCCGGCCACCGTAGGCGCGGGCCTGCGACGGAGAGCAACGGGCAGCTTGCCGTCCGATAAGGACCAGGCCCGGGTCGACGGCACATCGTGCGCCTCAAAGAGATATCAGCAAAACTGACGGGGTCCGCTAGGGCCGATGCCTGCCGGGGTTGCGGGTAGTCCCAAGGGGAAACCGTGGCCTCTGGCAAGGCAAGGGAAGGAACACGGGTGGGTTTTAGTCAGTAAGAGTCTGACATGCCCTTCCGCTCCGCCCAGAGCGGGAGAAGTCATCGGATGATTAGCCACCCAAAAAAAAAAAAGGCAGCGCACGCAAAGATAGATCTCAGAGGGCAGGCATTTTTCCGACTTACTTGATACTTATCGTTATATTATGGCCAAATCACATAGAATCTTTATAAATTGTAGCCTATGTGTTATTCTAATGTATAAGCTACATTATTGTAAAGTTTCATCAAAATCCGTTCAGTAGTTTTTGTGTGAAAGAGTAACAAACATCCATCCATCCATCCATCCATCCATCCTCACAAACTTTCGCATTTATAATATTAGTAGGATTAATGTAGGGCAGTGTTTTTCAACCTTTTTCATGACTCGACCCCCTTAGTATGAAAAAATTTTTCGCGACCTCGACCATTCGAGAACGATTTGAACTCAGTCGAGATTCCCGCTGAGTCGAAGTTTCTGCAGCACGAAACCTAGCCTGATGTTCCCGAGTTGCAGAGAGCCTTGCCTCACGACCTTCCTCAGATTCCTGTGATCGAAATAATCTAATCCTTTTAGCATTTCTGCTACATTGGGAGAGGTTGGATCTTCTTCGAGGCATTCTTACAATAAAATAGTACTTACTACTTAACACACAGTTATTTAGTAAACACGTACTATCGTAAACAATTAAATTATAAATACTTACAGATTATTATACCTACAGTCTAAAATTATCACAGTGTAATAAGTGTTAAGACGTGTAAACCAAACGTACTAACTTTATAAAACAAAAGAATTGCTAGAAAAATTAATTACTAACCTGAGCTAATAAACTTATACTTAATAAAGAAAATCAAGAAAAGAAATGCCTAACCTATACCAAATACTTATAATATTTATATACAAACCCTAACTAAAAATTAAGATAAGTATACCGAAAATCAAGGAAAGAAATGCCTAACCTATAACAAATGTTCGCCGTTATTCTTTAAATTGACATAACTTTTTTATTTATGAACCGATTGACATGAAATAAACACTAAATGTTAAGTGAAGCTTACTACAATATATTAGTGAAAACCGCATCTAAATCGAATAAGCCGTTTCTGATATTAGCGTGCACAAACACACAGACAAACAGACAAACCGACAAACAGACAAACAGACAAACAGACAAAAAAAATATTAATTACAATCTCGGGTTCAGCATCGATATAACAACAACCCCTGCTACTTTTTTTTCATATATTTCCATTGTACAGACACCACTTTTCTACAATTTTATTATATGTATAGATTTCTCAGTGGCAGCCCGGAGTCTGGATTTATGCCCGGTTGATCGCAATAGGCTCGCCTCCTATTACATGGGAGTTAAACATAACTGGCAAAATGTGGGAGTGCTATAGGTACACCTCTGTCCAGCCCTTCGGGAAAATAAGGCGTGATGTTATGTTATGGAGTTCGATTAAACCGTGGTCCGAGCAGGATTTGTAAATCGAAACTCGTGATTTATGTGATAGTAGCTTAGCAAAATACCAAAGTAAATAAACTCGTTATTACAACACATTATTAAGTAGCAGATTAAAAATAAAGATAATATCAGCTGAAACATAAACCGAAAAAAAAATTAACTATCTCTTCATTATTTTTTTCCACAAAAAATCCCCAATTACGACGGTCCAATTAGATTTTAGATCCGCTGAACAAAATTAAGTGGGTTAAAAGTGCTGACTTCGGCCTTCGCCCGGGGAGACTTCGGACTGCCAATTATAGAATTAGCCACGAACTGATCAAGTGTCTCTAGAGGTTGGTAAACGAAAACTACTGGCTAGGAGGGAGAAATATCGTTTCCTTGTACCTATTGTTGGTTGGTGAAATGGAAAAATAAATAAGTTTGCAGGTAATCTTCATCAACTTCGATGTGCGAAGTGCTCAATTAATCCTTTGCCGTCGTTCTTCTAAATGTCATGACAAAACAAGACTAAACCAACTAAGCCGTCGCCACACAGCTACCAATATCACACATCTCAGAAACGCGAAGCAAGCGATAAAGTCCTCCACAAATTCAAATCCCGCATAAAAGTTGTGTGACAATAACTTTATCGTAAGTAGGTCGACACTACTCGGCGTCGGCACTAACTAGCGAAAGATTTGTACGACTCGCACAATGACAAGGACATAAGTATTGTCATCTCGCTCTCTCATTAGGGCGGCCATGTGAGTGCCCGCGGGTTTTATTAGAGGGGACATGACGGACGAAAATTATTCACAAATGGAAATGAGACAATTGGTAGTCTTTGAAAGAATTGGAGATGGGAATGAGAGGGGTTGGAGACTTTGAAGATGTAATTGCAGAAAATCATAGACATTTTAGCAATATATTGAGTATTTCAATGTCGGCAGCACAAAATGAACATCAATGACAATTAAATTTTAGTAAACATGAAATAAACGGATGTTTTGCCAACAGGATCAGATTTATCATAAACCAACGAATAATAATGAGCAACTTGAACATTATAGGTCATTTTACTTGATCACTTCCAAAATAAAACAAGCATTTTTCCAAACAAACAAAGAGCAGGTTCACTGCACGGGAATGAAATTAATCCGCTCCACCATTGATTTTGGCAAAATTCGGGACCAAATTCAGGACAGGCGTGTCCCTAAAAATCGTGTTACTCAACTCTAGGTCCCCTATTAAGAGCGAATGTGGGTCAACGTTTAATCCCATTACTGAATTGACCTCCACAAGGGTACCTATTGAGTTAACTTGGCAAAATCTTGATGAAATTCCCGTAACCCCCGTATTCCGGAGAACATAAAAATGATGGAATCAACTGTGTGAGAAATCATAACAGCCGTTGCTTTTTGTGTTTTGTTTAGAAGAGGGTGTAGGAGCACATTAGAATGGCTGTTTGAAAGATAAAACCTTTGCTCAAATGAAGGAAAAATGGATGAGTTTTTGGAGTATTATAATTGACCCGATGAAGTCTCTACACTCGAAGCAGAGCGCTTGAATTCGTTTAGTTTTTAGGAATAATAATTGAATGCATGAAGTCCTGACATGTAATGCCAGCCCAGTAATGCCTAAATAATTTCAAAGCAATACCACCCTTACTACATACATGAACAATAAATTAATTTAATAAAACTGATTGACACCAAACTTCCCGATTCGAACAAGTACAGATCAGCAAATTAGAAATTCACAAAGTGATAAAACAAATGAATGTGGATTTCAAGATAAATAAATCAATACCTACATGGTGTGTACATGTTAACTTTAATAAGTACTTGCCTATAGCTTAAGTTATCGTATTTTTATTTACTTAGAATCAAAGTTGTATTATACTATATTTAATTTTGTTCTTTTTATTAATTTGCAAAAGGTTTTTGGAATTAAGGAGAACTAAAACAAAGACTAGTAAAGCTTACAAAAAAATATGACTTACATAATGCGGTTTACGCCATACGTAATATTTTGTACTAACAAGACTTTTGTGTTTCCCAGGTTTCTGGTCGTGTAATATTTCAGAGCTGTCTAAACTACACCTGAATTGAGAACAATAACTCATAAGCTCGCGAAACTCGACAGAGCAACAGTGCCACTGTCGCAAACAAAACAAAAATTGTTGGAACCGATTGATTTATAGAAATACTATTGAACGCGCTCCCTCTGGCGAGGAGGGTTGCCCTCTAAGCCCCCGCCCTCCGGGGACTAAGATTAGGGTCTACAATAGCGAAGTGAACCAAAAATTTACATAATCTTGGTTACACCGGCGGACCGTGAATCCAAAGGTTGCGGAGGGCGAACATTTTCGACTTTTCGAACGATGGCAAATGATTGTGGTCTGAATCCCATAGGTTGTTATCTGTGAAAACCTTCTAACCTGATAGTGATATCCTTCGTTGTGCGGATTTACAAATTTGTTGAAGTTGTTACGTGTGTGAGTAACAGCTCTGCCGACAGCGTGATGGTAGCGAACCATATCCGTTGACATAAAGTATTCAGGTGACAGATTGCGTGAATGTTCGCGTTGGGACACACTTTTAGCGAGAATGTGTTACCTGCCTAAAGTGACTTCCAAAGTTAGAATAGGCACGTTATTATTTATTGTCATTGTTTCGTTTCTACCTAAATTGAAATGTTTGAACTTATCTTCAGAACCGTAGGGAATTTGGAAACGAATATAAAACTTTAGAAACTTATCCTAGATTACGATATCCTCAATATAACACATAACCCTTAAATATTCATAGGTTTTCTTCACTTGCGCTGCCAAAAACCGTTCAAACTGACACGGGTTTGTATATAAACCACAGAAAATACGCGCCGTTTGCATACATAGCAGAGTAAAAAAATAAAAAAGTGTTTTCTGCCCGTCACGTCTAACAATCGGTATCGAGAAGTCGGAGTTTTTTATCGATTCCGAGCGCGTATTGTGCGGCTGCCCTAGTCGCAGTGAGTTACAAAGGGAGTGTTTCAATAGGTGATTTCGTATTATAGGTGTAGGCAGTGTTGTGTTCCTGGTCCTATTGTTAGAAAGAAATCTGGTCTGGGCTGTAATTGAGGTTAGTAATGATCGTGGTTAGATTTTTTAGTTACAGTGTCTGTGTCTGTTGCTAAGCGGTTATTTCTGACTTAAATAGGTACAGTTGAATGATCATAATATAAAGTACTTTATATATTTTTTGTACATGTTTATTTTGCTGACTATTCTTTCCTCTGATAATAGTTATCTGGCTGTTGAAAAATCAGCCCTAAGTATTAAAACATAAATCTTTTGAAATACCAACCTACATCGATTTAAAATACAAAATGTTTTTAAACGCACTGTAAACTGCTCTCGTGAGGCGTTCCTATAAAATATTCAGCGGCACTCAGCGGCAGGCAGAATGACGTCACGGGAATGTAGAACATAGTCCTGGAGCCAGGACACGATTCATAAGATATCTACTACCACTCTGTGAATGTAGAACATAGTCCTGGAGCTAGGTCACGATTCATAAGATATCTACTACCACTCTGTGAATCGTATAAATCGCTCAGGAAATGTTGTTTTTTGTTGGAAATGTTGATTTTTGAATGTAGAACATAGTCCTGGAGATAGGTCACGATTCATAAGATGTCTACTACCACTCTGTGAATGTAGAACATAGTCCTGGAGCCAGAACACGATTCATAAGATGTCTACTACCACTCTGTAAATGTAGAACATAGTCCTGGAGCAAGGTCATGATTAATAAGATGTCTACTACCACTCTGTGAATGTAGAACATAGTCCTGGAGCTAGGTCACGATTCATAAGAGGTCTACTACCACTCTGTGAATGTAGAACATAGTCCTGGAGCTAGGTCACGATTCATAAGATATCTACTACCACTCTGTGAATCGTATAAATCGCTCAGGAAATGTTGTTTTTTGTTGGAAATGTTGATTTTTGAATGTAGAACATAGTCCTGGAGATAGGTCACGATTCATAAGATGTCTACTACCACTCTGTGAATGTAGAACATAGTCCTGGAGCCAGAACACGATTCATAAGATGTCTACTACCACTCTGTAAATGTAGAACATAGTCCTGGAGCAAGGTCATGATTAATAAGATGTCTACTACCACACTGTGAATTTAGAACATAGTCCTGGAGCGAGGTGTCGACGCATAAGATTTATTTACTATTACCACACACATTTGTTTTTACAGGTGGGAACCCAATACAACATTTTAGTTACAATTTCCACTCTCAGAGAAGTCACCAATCAATCTTCCTAGCCTTTTTTCCCAACTATCTTGGGGTCGGCTTCCAGTCTAACCGGATGCAGCTGAATACCAGTATTTTACATGGAGCGACTGCCTATCTGACCTCCACAACCCAGTAACTGGGTAATACGATACCCCTTGGTAAGACTGGTGTCAGACTTTCGGGCTTCTGACGACTCGTAACGACTGTCAAAGATCCACAAATGACATCCGGGACCAACGGCTTAACGTGCTTTCCGAGGCACGGAGGAGTCTCGGTATGTAAAGATGGTCACCCATCCACTGACCAACCCCGGCAAGCGTAGCTTTACCTGATGGATCGACCCGTGCGGCTTGTTATTACTTAGCCACGAGCTCCTCTCTCACAGAAGTCACCCAAAAATCAATTAAACACAACATATCCAACAAAAAACCAAAAAAAAAACTGTCGATTAACGTGGATAATCAATTAGCAAGATGTAGAAGATAGTCCTGGAGCTAGTTCGCGACTCATTAGAATATGTCTACTACCACTCTGTGAATAATTATTATCACTTATAATAATGACAAAGGCAATATTTGTGTGTGTGTTTGTGTTATGTGTGTTGGCAATGAATGAGCTGGTAAACTCACAAACAAACAACTGTGAGCAGTGTCAAACAACATCTAATGTACTTACCCCGGACCATTCATTGACAACATGCAATACCACCTTACCGCAGCCCTGTGTGGATTTGTCGTTTCCTACTATTATTGGTTCCAATAAACAATGTAAGCAGATTGTAACAAATGATATAGTACTATTTTGCGATGAGATTGGAAAGGACTTAGGCCATTTGTTGACAGATGAATATCCGGGACAATCCATAATAAATTACTGTATGCCTGGGTGTTCTTTATTTGATATTATGAAAGAAATTATTAAATGTAACTTTAACAAGGACACTATATTATTAATTTTTATGGGTAACAGGGGAAATGTGAACAAAGGAGAATTGCTCCAATACTATAGAACATTGTCTAATCTTAGTTTAAGAAAAATTGTGTTGTTTACATTCCCTTACAGTAACAGTTTGCCACAGGAAGAAAATAACTTAAGATTTACAATTAATATGACATTGCATAACTTGACATTTAATAATAATTTATTTCATTTAGTTGATACCAACAATTATATTGGAAACAATTTGTATTTGACAAAAGATAGACATAATATTGTTATGTACTATCTTGCCAACTATTACAAAAGACAGATAGCTGTGTCGCTATCATATTTTTTTTGTATTTCAGCCAAAAACTTGGCTAAACAACTTGCTTCTTTTGAGCAATGCAATGACATTTTAAATAATTCTGCCAATAATTTGGCAACAACTATTGACATTGATTGTCATTTAAATTAGAAACTAGGACAATAGAGGAACCCTCTTGCTTAATAAATGAAGAAAATTTAAATACTGGTTTAATATCACACCCATCAAATTGCAGTAACCTAAATAAATATAATAATATATTCTAAAAATTGTTCATCAAAATATACAGGGTGTGATCGGTAAGGAATTAGAATTGGAGCTGTTCATGAACTGTAGCTATATTGATATCCTATGTGTAACTGAACATTGGTTAAAAGTCCATCAGTTCATGTTCAGCTTTAACAACCACGAGGTAGCCAGCTCATTCAGCAGAGTTAATATGATACGTGGTGGCTCTTTAATAATTGTTCGTAAAAATATGAAATTTAAAGAACGTAAAGATATTGTGAGCCTCTCTGTTGAGCGAGTAATTGAAATAGCTTGCATTGAGCTTGAGCAGTTCATTGTATTGAGTGTGTACAGGCCCCCATGTGCTTCATATGATATTTTTGAGAAATATATGGAAGAAGTATTATTAAAGACTTGTAACAGTAATAAAACAGTTGTTGTCTGTGGAGATTTCAACATTAATATACTGGAAAAATCTGCTGTAGTAAATAAATTCATAACTTTATTAAAGTCATATAATTTGTACAATATTTTCTTCGAGCCGACTAGAATAACTGCCACTAGTGCTACCTGTATTGACAATATTTTTACAAACTTAAAACCTTCTAGCCATTTAATTATAAATGAGTTGGACTCTGATCACTGTGGCCAGTTAGTCACTTTCCCTCAGAAAGCAGTCAGAGCTCAAAGAAAACTTGTGAGTTTTGTTCCTGTAAATAAAAGTCGATTAGGACAATTTAAAAATAATTTAATGGAAAAACTACCAGGTTTGCCTTATCACGACGACCCGGATAAAGCTTATACTTTATTATTTAACCTCATCAATTGTGAGTTTAGGAAGGTTTTCACCCCAAAAACATTGCCTGTTTGTGATCGCGTTATATTTAGTGATTGGGCAACACCAGGTATTTACAAAAGTAGGCAAAGGTAATTTGACTTGTATCATGAAAAAACATACAACCACAATGAAACTTTTAAAGAATAATTTAAGAAATATTCTAAAACTTTTAAAAGAGCCTGTTCCTCAGCAAAAGCCATTCACATTAAAAATAAAATAATATCTTCTGGAAATAAAATTAAAACAACTTGGAATATTATTAATTCAGAAACGGGAAGAACGACAGTACGGAATCGTGACTTCCATCTAAAAATTAATGATGTAGATATTAAGGCAGACGTGGAGGTGGCAACTGAGTTTGAAAATTTCTTCACTAATATTCCCATTTTAACAACCAAAACTCTGTCATCGTCATCCTCCACTTCTGCTTACTCAATACTAAAAGAATGTGTACCAGAATGTGAAAAACTTTTTGAATTCAAAATTGCTACTGCTAAAGACATTATAGAATCTTTTAAGGATCTTGATGTGAAAAAAACTGCTGACCTTTGGGGATTATCAGTACATACCATGTCTTCAATAATTGATGTTATTTCACCCTTTTTAGCAATTGTTTTTAACTCTTGTATTGCATCTGGTGTATTTCCTGATCTGATGAAACTTAGCAAAGTGATTCCACTGTTCAAATCTGGCAGCACAACTGATCCCACAAATTTTCGGCCTATTTCGATATTACCTACTTTGAGTAAGATCTTTGAAAAATTAATTTTGAAACAAATGTTAGGACATTTCAATGCACTTAATTTACTACATCTGAAACAGTTTGGTTTTACAAAGGGTCGTTCAACTACAGACGCGGGCGTGGAGTTACTGAAGAGCATATTCGAGGCCTGGGAGGAATCGCAAGATGCTCTTGGCATTTTCTGCGACTTGTCCAAGGCCTTCGATTGCGTACATCATGATACACTCATCAGGAAACTGTACCACTATGGTATGAGGGACAAGGCTCTCGACCTTTTGACTTCTTATCTAAACAATAGAATTCAAAGGGTCGATGTTAATGGCAAGAGATCTTCAGGATCCGCAGTCACCATGGGCGTTCCGCAGGGTTCAATTCTAGGTCCTTTCTTATTTTTGATTTATATAAACGACTTACCTTACCATATACGGGATAATCACAAGATCGTATTATTTGCAGATGACACTTCCCTTATTTTTAAAATCAAACGTCAGTTAGTCAACTTTGAGCAAGTTAACGATGCACTCTCTAAAGTGGTGCATTGGTTTAATGTAAATAATCTTCTCCTGAATGAAAAAAAGACTAAACTCATTAAATTTTCAACGCCAAATGTCAGGCAGCTAACTACCAAGGTTCAAGTTAATGGAATAGAACTGAACCCTGTTGAGTCGACAGTTTTTCTTGGAATCACTATTGACGGTAAATTGCAATGGGGATCACACATAGAAAAATTGTCAGGAAGGCTAAGTTCGGCCGCCTATGCTGTTAAAAAAATTAGACAGATAACGGACGTAGATACAGCCAGAATTGTTTATTTTAGTTATTTTCATAGTCTTATGTCATATGGGATTCTTCTCTGGGGAACCTGTTCGGACATTAATACTATCTTTGTTCTACAGAAAAGGGCTGTTCGAGCCATTTACAACCTAGGTCCGAGAGATTCCCTTCGAGAAAAATTCAAAGAAATAGGCATTCTGACTGTAGCTTCTCAATATATATTAGAAAACCTATTGTATGTACAGAAAAATATATCAAATTTTAAGAAAATGTCCGATATTCATAGTTTAAATACCAGGAATAAACACAACCTTGCTGTACATCACACTCGTCTCCACAGAGTAAGCAACTCGTTCATGGGTCAGTGTATACGCTTTTACAACAAACTTCCCATTGACATTCGAAACTTACCCATTAAACGATTTAAAAACTTCATTAAAACCAAACTTTGTAAAAAAGGGTATTATAGAATTTCCGATTATTTAGAAGATAAAAAAGCATGGGATTGAGCTGCTCGCTCTGCTAAACCTTGTAATAAAACCTTGAAAATTGACATTATAATTATTCAGTAAAATCATCAAATTATACCAGTTTTATATAAACATTGACATTGTTGAATATTACATACAAAATGACATGATTACTTTGTAAAGTATTATATTTATTATATTAATTATTGTGAATGTGAGGACTATGTGGATATTTTTTTTTTTCTCTTCTCTATTTTCTTTTCTTTCTCAGTTAGTTTTAATTTAATGATGGTCTGGCAGTTTGAGTAGTTTATGCGGCCTACCCAAATGTCCTTTCTTTGGTACTGTTCGTCGAGTTGAGCTCCTTAAGTTCAGAGTTGAGCTCCGCGATTACTGACAAATGCTTGCACTGACTGGACAGGTCCACTCAAAGCTGTATGGTTCTTTCCTCAAAAGACCATTTCAGACATTAGTCTACATGGTCCTCATATGGCCTGGCCAAGATTATGTCTGGACTTTAAAAGAGACTGTGACCTCTGAGTTTGTTTCGGCCTTTCTTCTCAGAGTAGTCAGATAGGAAACGCCGAACTCATCTAGCTAATTTTTAACATACATTTTAATATGACGTGTAAAAGTGATTCCAATATCCTATTTACAGAATAAACAATTTCATTTCATTTCATTTCATTTCATTTCATTTCATTTCATTTCATTTCATTTCATTTCATTTCATTTCATTTGGTTGTCCTGGCGGTTGACATTATTATACAACTTGCCATAGACATACTGTGATGTTAGTTTTCGGATTTATTGAAAAAATTAAAAAGGCCTTTGTAAATATGGATACCTTCGAAAAAGCTGCATTATAAACCCCTAGATTTCCCTTATTCACTTTGACTAACATTAAAATATGCCCCAAGTCTAAATTCAGAACGTCAACAATAAATATTTGCTCTTGGGAAGTCGTATTTTTTGTTAACATTTAGCTGAGTGGGGTGGCTGACTCGATTTTAATACTACACCGTTTCATTAGGACTGCGAGAGGCTGCAATCAGATCAGGACATTCAAGTCGGAATGCTGCAGAATTCACTGAAACGCTGCATTTGACTGTGGTGGCCCTATTTTGTGCGAACATAGTTTGATTTTTCATGAAATGTTATCAATGCAATATTATTCGCTTGGTTTGTCATTTTGATAAACTTAATATTTCACTACAAACCAGCAGTATTGCAGTTTACAGAAAACATTATGCGAAACAAAGGACTTGGTTTTGTGTAGTGTAGTTTCAAATTGAGGAAGATAGACAGACGGACATTGATGTTGATCGTCTGAAGACTGGAGGACAATCTCGCACCTCTCCTTCATGAGCTGTATAGTAGGATCAGAGAGCTTCTTGTTTATATTTGTACGGCGGGTCTCGAAGATCTTGGACCCGATCGTTTAGACAGTTTCCACAAACCCGAAAAAATCGTCCACGAAGCTCCCTAGCCACTCGAAACAATTCTGAAGTTCAAGCTGAAAGCTTAAAAGGTTTTGGACCACAGTGGTTCCGACGTCTAACTCCAAATTGCCCCACTCACAGCTCATCATCGCTTTGTTTGTCCAGTTTCGCGTTGAAGCCATGGTAAAGTAGGTAACAGACCGACATGGTCAGTAACAAATTGGTAAGTAATTAATTGACTCAATAACATAAAAATTATTACAACTTTTGTTAACTTACTTACAAAATAGACACAAACACCTAACAAAATAAACAACACCCAGCATTACGTTTTAAAGCAAAACACGCGTATATTTTAGAACTAAAGCGCTGTATAGCGATACATACAAAGGGGCATTTATTCTCAATACCGGGGGTATGTTTCTTGAAACCGCTGAGCGGTCGCTGGCAGCGTTCCAGCCACGCACTCGACCGTTTTTTAGCTTTCAATTGTTTTCTCTACTGTTAATGTGCCGCGCTTTTTATTGTTCTCTACCAGCACTTTGTTACTTGAAATGTTTTAATTTGTGAGATTATTTTCTTCTTGTTCTCAGTTTTATTGTGGTTTATTACCATTGTTGTAACGGGGTTAGTTAGGGTCGGAGTTAAAGGAGGTGATTGTGGGTCAGTTATTACTTCGTGGTTTGAAAAAGATATTTGTTATGAATGTTCAAGGAGGAAGATAACAAACTTTTACTTGATATTCTATACAATCTGATTATATATCATTCGTTTTTACGTACCTAATAAATAACTATATCACGTAAATTGTACCAGTGCAGCAGAAATCCTAAGGGGCAGTAGCGCACTCTAGCGTCGTGATTAGTACGCTTAGTAGCATTGTGCAACTAGGAGTTACTTCTGATTCAATTGCAACTGGGGCTGAATTCAGAATTGAAATATTTTGTACTTGTTTAAACACTTTGATAACTTTGATAGGTATTTTCCATAGAAAAGTTTTCTGTAACAACTGTGGAGGTGTTCAATCTTCCAGTTTCAAAATAAATTAAGATCATTTGTCATGAAATAATTCATTAGAGAAGTACACACATGTCAGAAACAATTAATTTATCAAAATAATACGGCCAGTAATGAATATTGAGGCTTCAACAAACAAAAACAGATTGTGTACAATCAATTTCATTAAGATTGATTAGACAACCAAGCCGTAAAAGAACAAACAAATCATAATATTAGTTAGTATAGTATATTTTATTAATCGGTATAATGAAGAGCAATAAGAAATTCCATTCAAAATGTACTAGGTCGGCAGCAATCCTCAGAGGTAGCGGAATGCTCTTAATTAATATGACGTCTTTGATTACTGAGAACTGTGAAGTCGACTCAACTGCAGAGCTCGGTTGCTTTAGAAATAATTTTAATGAAGATTGTTAGCTGTTCTAAAAAAATTAAACTGAAGTTGAACCCGATAATGCTTTCTTTTAGCTTAGCAGTAATGACTGAATCAATCCAGGTTTCGAATTTTAGGGTTATTCCAATTATCGGTTTTCAGGCCAATTTTATACTTTGCCGAAATTACCCAGCGCACTAAAACTTCAGTTTGTACAAAATGACGAATGCCTGGTAAGTTATTCCAGTGCTCTAGTTATTCTAGTAGTTAAAAAAAAAGACTTATTGTTTGATTCGCACGAATTTACTCGCCCGAAACGGACGAATCAACAGTTTTATTTTATTTTTTGTGTAGTCGATTTGCATGAAGTTAATTTACTAGCGTGCGGATCGACAACTCTAAAATACTTATAAGGCAATTGGTACATTATGAAATATTAGTATTAAGTAAACAATCATTTATATTTCTGATATAATCGAATGGAATTGAAAGGTATCTTCAATTCCATTCGATTATAGTCCTATTATTAATATTGTATATTTTTTAACTGTAAGGAATCAATAAAAGCTTTTCATTATTATATTAGTTGGCACATTTTGAATTTTATGCAATAACGTGCAGAAGTAATTATTATTGAATATACAAATTCTATGTGTTTAACTATGAAGTGCATTTTGAATTTAAAATGAATATTGAATACCTAATATTCTAATGCACATAAGTCAAGTGTGATTTTTACGGATATTTATTTTGATAAGGCTGCCTGTCCACTGGAGCGGAAAGAAGAAAAGAGGAGCGGAGATGTGCCAATATTAACCAATAGAAACTTGACTCCGCCCCTGAGTTTAGATTTGATTGGTTAATAATGGCACATCTCCGCTCCTCTCCTCTCCTCTCCGCTCCAGTAGACAGGCAGCCTAAGAGTAGCGTGGATTCATTATGAAGTTTGGAGAGTTAAGTAAGGAGTAACATTTATTTTTCAAGCAGCGAAATTATTATTTGTGCCAAGGAGCGACGATGAGCAATACGTTTACGATCGAGCCCCTGAACAAAGAGAATTATGATATCTGGCTAATACAGGTGCAGGTGATCCTAATAAAATTTTGGATGGAAGTAATACAAGTAGAAAGGTAACATAACCATCTGAAATAATAGAAGTTAACGAATTGGGAAGCAGACGATGAAAAAGTCAAAGCAGATCAAATTTTGTCTATTTGTGGTAGTGACCACCTAGCTTCTGACGTTTCATAAGTGCCCATGTAGGTTTATTGAAATAAATTATTTTGAATTTGAATTTGATATATGACTGGATATGGAGGTTTGACTTAAATTTGATTTATTTTATGCTTGGAAAGGACCCGCTAAGAAGGTTAAACTTCAAAAAAATTTCAAAATTCAAAATATTTTATTTCACATAAACCTACATGGGCACTTATGAAACGTCAGAAGCTACGCACGGTTCCAATTGGCGATACGCACGGTTCTAAAGCGATTAATGTTGCACAAAATGTCGGAAACAGGTCATGTACGAGATCTTGAACAATGTCATCGACGCTGTTAATAAACTAGCAGAAATGAGTATACTACGATGATTTTCTGTCTATATAATTTATCCGGAAAGAAAGCTTTAGGTGTGTCATGACTCATGTGTGAGCACTATGTACCTTCTATAAAGCTACCATTAAATTGGGTACGTCTCGTCAATGTGCCCTGGCGGCTGAAAGTAAGTCATGCTTACTCAAATGTCTCGATGGTGATGGCGTGTGTGTTGGATCATTATGTTCCCTTCAAAATGGTTGTGCTGAATGGTGCTGATTCATGCATTATGTTCGTGAACGGGCGCCGTCAGTAGGGACTGGTCATCTCTTAGCTGCCACGGCTTATTTAATTTATGAATTGTTTTTTTTTTAATTCCGTGTATTCATTTTTATACATATAGTTTACATTTTTAAATATTTTTAAACACAAAAAAGAAACTAAAACATTTAAAAATATAAAAAATAGTAGCCCACCGATATCGGGAACAGGGTCCAAGCTTCCGGTGGTCAGGGCTCCTGAGAGAAGAATCTCCTAACGATACGCGCCGTGTCCAGAAGTACCGCTTTCTGGATCAGACCCTTGATCCAGCTTATTTTTATTTATTATTACGGACGCTTTTAACGTGCACGTCTTTCTACATTGTTCTCACATGTATAATTTCAACATGAATGATGTAATTAATATTTTGTAACAATATTTGATGTAAAAGAGTGTCCGTGAACTTTCTTGCCCGTTCTACTACGCTTTGGAATGGGCAACTAGCTTCATCTTTGTGACTGACCGACCCCTTGACAATTCAAAAGTACCGGTAATTGGTTTATTTGACATAAGTGCTTTGTGTTTGAGTTTAGGTAAATGCACAAAGAGACGACTGGCTTTTTCGTTCCTTTATTCCAAATGTTTTTAGCAAATAGATGATATTTCTATTTTCTATTCAATGCATTTTTATTCTGTATGATTTTAAGTTATCTATACCTATATATATTAGTTCGTTTTGCATGTTAAAATTGTCTACTTCAATTGCATAAGATAACGATAAGTGGAAGCGCGGATTCTCCTAACACAAGCAATTGCTTGCTTAAAAGGTGATCTCCAATACAATGTATCAATAGGCCTTGTAATTGAAATAAACAATTTAATATTTCTAAAGAATAATTTATAAATTTTTCGCTCTTATTAATTCAAAATAATTTACTCTGATCACTTCTGTGCGGTAGTGTACTTTCTCCTTAACTTTATTGCATATAATTCAAAATGTGCCAATTGCCTAATACGTATTTCTGGTGTTGTAGATTCACCCACAAATAAATGAATCGCCTACAGAAAAACCAAATATTATTTAAAAGTGTCGATTCAATCAACCAATAACTAGAGACAAAGGTGTTTAAAAACATAACATTAGCCTATTTTACTATTATGTCATGTTCTATGAGTTTCCAGGTTGACAAGTATTCCGAGAGATGCTAGAATAGCACTCTCTGATGTAATAGGTAATTATTAAGCAGAATTACAGCACGTTGCGTTTTGGAGGAACAAAGCCAATTTACATGCACTAGTAATGCATAGAGAACTGGCTCTTAATTCTTATTTACTTTGCTTTTGGCAAAGAAAATCTCATTAACAATAGAGTTGAGATCTACCTGGATAAATTATTATTTCAGCTCTCTCTGAAGTTAATCATAGAACGTTTATATTTTCTCATTTTTTAAACCCAAACTCATAAATATTTGCTACAAAAATGCTGATCCCCAGTACTTAAACAGTATAATACTTTTTTTTCCAACCGCATGGTAAAGATCAAGTGATTACCGCAGCGGTTGGGCATTACGGAGAGGTTTCTGAGCTTAGATCGAGGTAAACGGCAAATAAAAAATTAACACAACGGTGTATATTTCGTTGTACTAAGCTTAGTTTAGGATTAAACGTCGGGAGGTTATAAAAACCTTCGAGAGGTTTATTGTGAGAATAAACAGAACGTAATTAATGTTTTTATTTACAAAATTGTTATGTTATGAATGCCAGAACTTCTTAGTAAGTTTTTAAGATTAAAAATGAATTATGAATTTCTCATAATTATATTCGTTTTCTGGGAAGGGAAAAAATATGAAAACAATAATGTTTTTCTTACAAAATCCCCACAATCTTGCCATCTTATCCTTAATTATTATATCTTAAACATCCCATCGCCTTTCACACAACAAACGGCGGTAATTAACAAAAAGCCCCAGTTAATTGGGCGACATGTAGCGAGGCCCGCAAAGGCCTACACTCGGAGGCCTGGGGCGACGCCCGCCTGGGCCTCGCGGTGCTACGGCTTTTAATAACAACATTTTGGCAACTTAATTTGGCCTTTAATTGAACATGTGTGTAGGTTTGGTGTTATCTCCTTATTAATCAAGCTCTGAAGGTATTTGATTAAAACCTATGTCTGTGTCGATATTGTTACTGGCGTACCTATTAATCTCAAACTATCCTACTTTAGGAATACAACCTCCATTATGTTAGCCTAATATCGTGGAAATTTTATTCTGCTTTCCACGTATCAATTCGAAGATTATCGAGTTCTTCAAACTACTTCACAAAACTATAATATCGTCAACATAAACGAGTACTTCGGAAAGATTCTTTCAGATAAACTCAGTAACAGCAATCACGAAAATTCATAATTCAAATAAAACTGCTAACTTAGTTATAGTCTAGCAAACGTTATGGGTATCAATCGCGAAGTCGGCGGTAACTGACGATTTCCTTAACATCGTTAGGGGAGAGTCGGCAGTCGAGAGGGCGAGTCTACCCGAGGAGGGTATCTCCACTCATAAATCTGAGAGTATCAGTGTCAATTCTTAAAAGTGTTAGGGTTTATCTTTGAGTGTTTAGGATCCTTGTAATCGATATTTATTTTGATGATTGAGGGTTGGAGATACAGATTAAATGTTTACAATTGGATTTCGAATAACGTACAAGCACAGAAGAATAATATTATTAGGTATGCTATTTTCTTACAAAGTAAAATAACGTGGCAATTTGTTTTAATACGCTTTGAATAGCTCTAGGAGACCTAAACGCCCTCAGAGCTCCATTAAGTTAAAAAGATAATTCACCTTCATCATAAGGTTTCAAAGCTCACACGCCTCAAAATAAAGTCTCGAAACTCTTTGATGTGAATAAAATGATAGAATACAAAATAGACGCTTCAAATACTTCGTATGATAAAATTTACTTCTCTGAAAATTTCAGGAGTTCGATTCAATTTCTGTACACAACATGAATTTCGCAGAGTAAGTACAAATTCTTTGTTAGATGAAATGCTCGCATACGATGGTGAGCAATTTAACAATAACTCCGTTTGACACTAAATAAATTTGAATGAAACTTTGCGAAAACAGTTGGGCGTAACTTAGTTACGACAAATATATTTGGACAAACTTCTGCAACAGGGTCAAAAACTATTTATAATCGAATTAAGAGCGGCCGTTTTCGGGGACAAATGTTCTTACTGAAGTCAAAACATTTCCTTTGAGTCGTCACGCTATTGATCTCGAGGATTTGGCAAAATTCCAAACACTTACACGTATAATGAAGATCTTACACGGATTTTTTTTTGCATCCCCAAATGGTATTAAAGTAAAAACTATTGGATATGGGGTTCCATTTCAATGGGATTGCTCTGATCTCCCGTCGAGTGTAACTTAATGTACCACGTGATTTAGAGCGCGAGTGCTGATTGTTTCCGAGGCACTCGCTCGAGTGGGGACGACCAGTTACTGAGCTTTATGTTATTGCAGTCTGATAGAAAGATATTTATTATGATGATAAGTTGTAAGGCGATTTTGATCAGTATGTGAGATGGGAGATTGTTTGTGATCCTATTATTTATGGTGTTTCAATTATGTTTGGCACTATTTTACATATTTGTTGGTTGAAGTACAACTCTGACGTTTTAAACACGTACCAATAGTTATTTATTACACTGTGTTTACAAGTGCCTTTGTGAAGATCAGTAAAATCTCCGGCAGTGTAATATGTATGTATCTACCCTACGCTATATTGTCTTTGTTTCTATAATTTTCTCGTCATAAAACCATTATTATTGGATCATTAACTATGCATTAAAAATATGAAACCATCTCCATCTAATTAATTTAGTTGTCCTTGACTTTTCGCATCAAAATCAGCTCACATTTTATTTTCGTCTGGAATGAGTTAAATAGAGGACTATTTCAAACATTCTGGTTGTCAAGATGACCGAGTCGTTCACCTTCACACCTCGTTAGTCGTAAGGTGCCCCCTTACGAGGTGTGAAGGTGAACAATTCGATCCACAACAACATAGACAATATATTACCTACTTAAAATTGAAAAACTTTTAACTTTTCAAATTATATGTTTTTGATTTTTTTATATGTCTAATCTATTCCAGAATTTGGCTACTTTGTATTAATCTATGTATTTCATGTCTACTTTATAATGTGCGTTTTATTTTAGCAGAATAATCAATTTTACTTTCTTTACAAAAACTTAGTTTGAGTTTCTTACGCTCAGGTCGGTGATCGCGATTGGTGGCAGATGTGAGCTATGACCACTTCACAGGCTCACGAGTCGCGCCATCAACGAGCTTGGTTATAGTGTCATTACTGCCGAGCCCACTGACTTTATGGCTCCGGACGTGACAGGGGACGGTGATCAACTGCAATTCACGAGGAATAAGGGGAAACGAGTTTTGAGCATCAGACCCTTTCGAAGATTGAGTACAGTTACTAAAGTCAAGGAGGAAGATTGTTCCGAGAAATAGGAAATTGCCGATGCAGTTTGGAAAGTGTAGTCTTGAGTCAGGATCGGTAAATTAATTTAGTTACAAAAGATTTTTCTAGCAACATAATAATAATGTTACTTGTTATAACTTTATTTTCTCGATACTATCCTTCCCCTTCTCCAGAATATACTTTTTTGTATGAAACTTTTTTCCAGGACAGAGGATTTAAAAGATATTTGAGACAATGACATCTTCTTCTTAGCGTGTCGATGGCAAAAATAACACGAAATAAATACATAATATAATTATGTTCTAAGTTTTTTAAATTTGTTTGGCCCAAAACTCAGCAACGCGGATACCGTTCGCTGACGCTGCCATTAGGTCCTCAGGAGTGCAGGTGACAGGGCATGCGGAGCAAGATGGGAGGTGAGCCATTGTTTGTGGAGAGACGCCGCATACGCACCGAAGGTCTGAGCCGTCCATGAACCCCCACTTGTGGAGGTTGTCCTTGCTACGACCTACTTGGGCACGAAGTCTATTTAATGTTTTCCAAGTAGGCCACGGTAACTTGTGCCCGGGTGGGAGGCTACAATGACATAATACACGTACCTATATGAGTTGTAGTGAAAGCCCTTCTAAATAATGTTGACTTGTGAAATTCGACAGTGTATAGGTATAATCAATCACCAATATCAAAGCATTTTATCAACCCTCATCCAGACATACTCACCCAAAACCGAACCTTCAATAATTCCCAGTCAATACTCATATAGCATTAACCTAAATCCCTTCACTAGCTTCCAGTGTCCCCGCACGTACCTCGGGTCTAGCTTATGTATCTTAACGAGAAAATAAGACCTTCTTTATAGGTTGGCGGGCTATTGAGGCCGACGGGCCGACGGGCAGTCACTGCGCTACCTTCGGGCTAACCTTCGGGGTCGTGTTTCATCTCTGTATGTTTTATTCATTGGTCGTTTTGTTGACACTGAAAGTTAAGAAGTTTTTGGTGACAAGATATTTTTATATGGTGTTATGTTCGGTTAACTGGTTTTTCTTGTCATGTAGCGTTAGTTGTCTTCATATTGTGGTTACGGCAACGCCAGCTTGCGTTACTCGCATAGAATTTGTGAGCTTCTTGTTCAAACAAAATAAAAAAGATACTTAATTTTCATAGCTTTCTTACATAATTTTATTTGTTTGCTAAATATGACGATCGATGTAGGACAAGCAAAAGGAAATCAATATTTCACATATATTTTAAGATCGTCACAACTAGATTATATATTATATAATTATATAATCTAAAGCAACAGATAATAGCTTATCTAATGATCTGAAGTCACCAACAACATCTTCAAAGCAAACTCTGCGAGTCGACTGATCCTAACAATGCGATTATCATCTCCACTTCAAAGACAAAGCCAGTACAATATAATTATGTGAGTAAACGAGACAATTAGCGCCGACGCTCTAATTCGGCGATAATTAGCTTCTTAAACTGGCGCTCAGTGGTGAGATGGCATGTATTAGAGTATGTACTGTGTAGTTGTGTTGCAGAAATTGTGTAATCCAAAAGTTCCCTTACTAAAATGAGCAAATGCAAAATCAAACAAAGCGATCGTAATAGAGTTTCTATGAAGATCACTTTGTTTGAAGATAAAATGGAATAATTAGGAAATATTTCTAAAACAGCACCCATTTTACATTTAATTTTGACACCCATTTCTTTATCTCAAAGTACATCCCTCTCATCTATACATAATTAAAATAAAACAAAGTCGCATTTCGTGTTTGTCTGTATGTCCGCGTTGTTCTTCTAAACCACGCAACAGATTTTGTTGAGGTTTTCACCATCGTTTAGAGAATTTATTCCGGAAGGTTTATGTGTATAATACGTTAATTAAAGTTATCTTTAACAAAAAAATCTCGATGTTTTGTCAAGTCGTAAAAACCGTGCCATGCAGGAGTGGCCCGCTAGTATATAATAACTAGAAGTAGGTCTGCGTCACATTTGAACTCGCTAACACAAACAGACACTGGTGACTTCTGCGCAGACCGCGTGCTCAGTGAGGATTGTATTCACAGTGATAGACGACGCGAGGATATAGCTAGTAGCTGGATATGCTTATATCAGTCGAACAATCATGTAGATGTCCAGAATAATTCCATCCTCCGGAGGAAAACTAAAAGAAAACCGATGGCTTCTTAAAATACCTTTTTTTCCATTTTGAGGTAAAAAAATGTAAGGAATCAATTTATATTATTTTGTTAGTTGTTTCTATTATCATAATTTTAAAGAGTTCGGCGCAGTAGATCTTCTTCTTGCATACCTCTCTACCAGCCGTCATCTGAGTATTTGCCTAGCTTTATAAATCGTGAAAAATATCTTAAAAATGAAAATGACACAAACGTTTTCACCAACAACTCGCTTTCTCTAGCATTGTGAGCGCACCATGTCACTTCCTTTAGTTATTGGAGGGTTAATTAACTATTGCGTCGTGTGGTCTGTGTGTGAACCAAGTGAATAAGTCAAGACACCAGATAAATAAGTACAGAAGGACCGAGTTCATAGGTCTCATTATTTCCATGATGTATCGTTTAATGACTACTGAATTTCGAAAATTCAAATCAAATCAAATCAAATGACTACTGAATTTCGAAAATTGGTAGTAAATAGTTCATATTTTATCTTTCGGCACTGATAACAGCTCTTTCGGCTCTCAAAATGGTGAAGGAAAACATGTCATCGCATCGTGAGGAAACCGGTATGTCTTTTTTTTTGTTTTATTAGTTGGGAAATCATCAAATAAGTTCTCCTGCTTTGGGCGGAGCGGAAGGGCGTGTCAGACTCTTACTGTCTAAAACCCACCCGTGTTCCTTCAGTTGCCTGTACGTTGCCAGGGGCCACGGTCTCCCCTTAGGACCTTCCCGCAACCTGGCAGGCATCGGACCTAGCGGACCCCGTCAGTTGTGCTGGCATCTCTAAGATGCGCGCGCGGAACACAACGCGTCGACCCGGGCCAGGTTCTTGTTGAGAGGCGAGCTAGCCATTGCTCTCCGTTCGCAAGCCCGCGCCTACGGAGGCCGGAAATTATCGGCTACCGATTCCCGACGCCCAGGGCGTCTCCTGCGCTGGCTAGGGGCGTGAGAGAGCGACATTTGTCTCTCCCTCACGCGCTCCGCCTCCTCCTTCGCGAGCATTACTGCTTCGCAGAAGGTGGTGACCTCCACCGTATGCTCCACCGTGTCCTCCGGGCGATTCACACAATGCAATGGTGACACCCCGTTTCCTCCCGCCTTATGCAAAACAGGAACCTTCTGAAACAACCATGTCCGGTGAGAACCTGCATCAGGCAGAAAACCGGCATGTCTTAGAACCAAATTCAAAGATATGTGACATCCACCAACGTGCACTGGGGCCGGGTGGTAGATTACAGTCCACTCCCTCTCACAGAGAGGAGGCCTGTGTTCCAGCAGTGGGAACTTTCATAGGGTGATTATGTATGTGTGTACTTTTAACAGCGTATTTCACTCCAAACTATTAGGTATAAAATTCAACACTATTCAAAACATGTGACATGCCTACCTTCTCACTGTCTTAAAATTATTTATTTCACATGTAATAGAAAGCTTTATAAAATATACATTATACACAGAAGTTACTTGCCAATCTTACACACATTTCTTCTTATACATAATTTATTACTTAGTATTTAGCATTCACGTATGTTTCTCATCTACGTTGAGTTAATCTTCTAAACCTCCTTCTCAGTGTCCTCAAACTCGACTGTTTTATTACTAACTCTTTGTTCCCATTGTATACTAACCTTGTTTTTGCTCGCAATGTCTAATATAAACTTCGTTAGGTCTGTTTTAACGTTTAGTATTAGTGCAGAATTTTTCTTTCTAGTTTGAATAGTTTAGAAGTCGGCACGTGATGAAATATAGTACATTAGTGTCGCGGCCAGTAACTAGGACATTGATGGACGATCGTGAAAACACATACGTTAGTCCATCAATGGCTCGGTGTGGCCAAGGCTTGTATAATACTTTTCTCAAACAATGCACGGAAATTAAAAACAAGTAAATTAATTATCGATTCCAGAATAAATGACGGACAAAGAAAAATTAACACGCTCCAATATGTTCATTTGTTTTTTCTTTACTTTAAACAGCTCTATTTGCTAAGCCAGATTGTTTAAATAAAATGTTTGATAACTTACCTCCTTGGTTGCCAAGTGTAGAAGTAAAACGTTATTTCCATTTTTAAATAACACGACAGATATGAGATTTCATAGTAATTTATTTAGCCGCTAAACACGGCAGATATGGATTTCCATAGTAACATATTGCCGGCCGGGCGCTCGCTTGTTGTTGACCAGTAGCCTAATTACGTAATGCACGTTCAATAATACATTGAAATGAATTGAAACAGATTGCTAGTCCATTGCTTCATAAGTTCGAAAAAAAAATCTGCTTAATTTTTTTTCGAACTTATGAACCAATGGACTAGCAATCTGTTTCAATTTTATTATTGATCGTGCATTACGTAATTAGGGTACACTACAGCAATTTCGATTTATCTCAAAGAAGGTTGTCAAAATAATGTTCGACTTTCCAAGCATGGTTGAGAAAAAATACTTACTCTTAGAGAACATTTCTTAGAGCGTTTTATTTGCTTAGAAGTGCGCTCATAAAGCACTGAGGAATATTTTATGTTGAAGGAATCCACTGTTTAAGACACGTCTTACAGTAGTCTCTGTTAGTAATGCCTTTGCTGGAGATTCTTGGAGTAATAAATAATAGTGAATGTGATGGTCTGACTACACAGTAGACTTCTTGTTAGAAATGTGATTGAAAGAAATGGATTTCACATTCACATAATATGTCACATATTTCTGTTATTTCACACTAAAAAGACTCTTTGAGAATGATTAAAAGGTAAGATGGTGATCTACCTTTGTTAGCCCATAAACCTATAGAAACACTACATAAGTGTTCTTATTTAAGGGCAATATTATATTTAGGTTTATAGCAACATAACCTGCTTGTACCATACAAAATAGTGGTAGGTACCTAATCAATGCTCGGTCCTTTTTTGGTAAATAAACAAGATTCGTGTAGCATCAAAGTAGAATATTTTATTTCAAATTCCATTAAAAGGCAATTTTGAATATCAAAGTGCACAAGTTTCTTAAATAGTTTCATATGGAGAAGAATGCGGTCGGTACAGGCTTACAATTACACCCCACTTCCCTACCTTTAGAGTAAAGACCAGACTAAAAAAAGGCGTTGCCTATAATTGATCGTCAATAAAATCTGTAAGACGAGTGAGGAACGCTGAGCATCTGGCCTGCATCTACAGAGGGACGAGGGAGGTGACTGGAGGGGAAAGGAGGGGGGGTGTCCGCAAAAAACCCGCTCCTCCCTTTGTTTAGCTATAAGCTCGTTATTTCACCCTTGCCTTGTGTTTCGGCTTTATAGCGTGGTGCTAAGTATAAATGATTAGCGGAGGCTAGAGTCTCAACAATGGATGTCAAACAGTTGTCAATGTGAAGAGCTTGAAAAAATAATTCCTCATGAATTTTAGGAACAGAACCTATTCCGAATTTTAAGGGATATGATTATCACGGGACCTATTTAATTCCTGTCTCAAAAAACTAATATCAATCTTATTAAGTAAGTACCTACTTACCTAGGTCTATCAATACCTACAAAGAGACAACCTTCAGTTGAATTGTCGTTTTACGCATGTAATGAAACCCCATTTAGTTTCACGGTAGTTAAATATTACCTTTGTAAAATAATAAATATTATAATACTTAAATACGTATTATTAAACCTTCTAATGCTACCCGCATCCCGCTACCGCTATCCACTTGTGCCGCGGACGGGGTCCGTGAGACCTAGAGCTCGCCCTCTTTGCGCGCCGATGAGTTCCTTTCTTTTATTTTGTTTCCTCTAAGCAAATGATATTATATCGGGAGTTAATTTTATTGCCAGATGTCGAGCGGATTCACCCCAAATCACTTTTATTCAGTTCAAAATTTATTATATTTTTCCCTTTTACGTTTTATTTGAGCTTTTTTAATTTTATGGGCGGATTTATGGTAACCGTTTGACACAAATGCTCTTTAGATTTTAATGTAAAGTTGTTAAATTGTAATCTTATTTTGAGTTTAAACAGATTTATTACCTAAACAAAGAACTGTAAACATCTAAGATACTTTTCAAGTAAACTTAACAGAAGTTATAGATAAAATATTTACTTTTCAAATTAGATGAATGAACCAAACCTTCTAGCATCTATAGAGAAAATTCAGTAATTCAGCGTAAAAGCTTAGCTATCAGTGCAGTGCCGGTTCCTTTTGACGTCGCCAGCATTGCATCGCTTTGCAGTGGTCGTTTTATCGAACAAGTATTACGGCACCAGCTTAACGACCCACAACCACTCTCAAAGACCCTCGATGTCATCCCGCATTTTGTCCACCCTACATATTCAAATACTGCAAATACACGCCTTTATTCGACAAAATATTTTGAAGACACAAACAAAATGATGTAGATTTTTTCCTTTTTGCTGAAACCGCCTACATGTGTTTAATATTTCAAGGCTGAAATCCTCTGTCTGTTCTGCAGTAATGTTTTTAAAGAATAAATCTGATCGACCTTATTTTAGCATTTAACATAAAGATGTCTGATGGTATTTAATAAATTATGTGTTTTGTTTGCAAAAAGTCTGTAATAAATAAAAATAAGTTTCTGCAAAATAACAAGATGACCTTCGGTGACTTACAAACAAAGAAAATTATGGAAGGTAAAGTAAGTTTACAGGCAATTTAATTCGAGGGGTAAACACAATATTCTCAGTGTGGAGATAACAAGTGCGGTTTGACCGGGCGCAATAATCTCAAGCATTCCCAATGCCAACGCAAGACATTGTAGGTGTCTCATTAAAATTGTCGTCTTACATCAACGAAGACGAATGCGGGACGGCGACGGCGTCGGGGTGCGGGGACGGGGCCATTAACTCAGTCTTCGAGATTACGGTAATGGCGGGGGTACGGGAGACCTCGCCGCTGTTCGCACGGTTAACAGCGGTTTGGTCACAGATTTGAATACAAATACCGACATCGGACGAACGATGTGGAGCCGTATCTTTGCAATTATGTAGATCTAGTCGCTTTGCGGATGACGAGACGCGACAAGGAATGAGAGAGATAAGTTTTGAAAAATGGTGGCGCTCGAGAAAACGTTCGCTCGCGATGCGATGGTATAATTAAGTAACTTTCGTAGCTCTTTTATCTATACATTTTAAATAGGTAGAGTTACTTTGAAAGCGTTTCACTGCTTGGTACATTTTTAACTTCAACAGGTAACTTGAGATAGCAACTCAAGATTTTGTTTTAACGAGCTGTTCCTCGCTCAGATTGCTTAATGAGTACCCACTTCAAACTTACCTAACTAAACAAACATTAATTATTCAGAATACCTATGTCAGTCGCTTCTAATCTAGGTTCTCACAATGCACGGATTTTAGCAAATCTCAATCTAAATTATTACCAAACCATAACAAGTGAATTATTAAAATGTTAATTTCTCTGTCGCTGTAGCTAATATAAAATACACCGAAGTAATTACACAAACGTAACGGGGAAGAGTTATTTGATATTTTGATATTCAACCAAAGTTGGTGAAACAAGGGCCTTGTTAGACGTGCGGGGGGGGGGGGGGGGAGGGGGACGTGGGACGGATATTCGGAAATCCTTTCGCCAATCTAAATAAATTTAAAACTCGGACAATCGGATTACGAAGCGTCCTCCGTCTCATCGGTGCCGTTTGTCGATTATACTGAATTCACGACACGTTTATTCAATTAGAGTTTGAAGTATTTAGCGGTCGGATGGCGGGGCGCGGTAATGGCGGCTGGCGGTCGCCGTTAAAAATTCAAATCGCGGCCACCTGTGCGCCCGGCGCGGCGCCCGACGTTCGAATCACTTTTATTTCTCCCGACGCTCCTGCTTGCTACTCCTCTCCTGGTACTTCTTGAATTTTAATGTACGCAAAGTTTCTGTGTAAAAGTTTAGGTCTGAATCATAGCGAGCTACTTAGCCTTATTTATGTAGGTGTTTTCATTATGCTTATCCGTATTGCCGAAACGAAAGAAAAACATGAGGTAATTTATACAGTAGACAAGTTGACTCATTTGCTACGGCTTACAGAACATTACCTTTTTCTGTTGCTCTCTCAATTGACTCGAATAAATTACTTCTTGGGAAACATTACGATGATCCTACAGAAAAACACGATGAACAAGACACCCATCCTATAGTTACCTACAACGAAGATGTCATAACGGAGCCGTTTTAAAAAGTACTGAGAATAAGTTTTAAAGAGGCTTTTTTTTCAGCTTGTGTACCTACCTATATCTAAGAGGCGTCAAGATAATACAAGTGACGTATCTGAACGTTATGTTCTGCATAATTAAATTAATTTGACCTCTACGAACTGCTATAACATATAAACTTAAAACCTAATACATTGAATCACAAAATTCATATAGCGTCACACACATCTGCGACGCCTTTCAACACGGCCGCTTAAAAATCATAGCACACGATCCCCAAAAATCGAACATCCAAAAATACCTTAACCCTTCAGTGGCGATGTGAATACGCATCAATATGACACAATGGCGTGACGCGGGTCGCGTGTCACGCCGCCGACGTCACGCGTGACAGTTGACGCGAATTTATCATCTAACTCTTGTTATCGACAGAGCTGAGTGCTTGACTTGACGCGTCGTTATGTGTAGTTTTTGTTGGTTGTCTTGTGTTTGTATATTGTTAGTGTATTGTGTTTGTGTATCAGGCAATGAGGGAAGCTTTAAGCAAAAGTTTGATGGTTTCTGAACATTTTATTGTTTATTTATTTCAAATAGTTTCTGCTAATTTAGAAATCGACAATTTTTCAGTAGATTTGCTCAAAAGTTCATTTGAACAAAGCTATTGTTACGGCTCAAAGTATGTGGGAGTGTAACATTAAACATTTATATATATTAAGGCTCATAAATAATTCCTTTTACCACAATATGACATCGAGAAATTTTGGGAACTTATACAATATTGATAACATTACGTTTGTTGAAATCTTCATTGGATTGATACCTACACTGAATCACTTTGAAAGACCTTGTTATAATATAATACTGTTTGTTGGTTTTGTATTGATATTCGTTATGAATATATGTTTCAAAAATGAAATTAAAACAAAGTACATAATGGCAATATACATAGCTCCCTGTAAAAATATGGTTAGATATAACATATTATGTAATAAACTTTTGCTGTAGAGTTGCTTCAACCTAAAGTATTACAGACTTTTCTCATTTTCTATCTCTTTTATAATATTATCTGTCCTTAGACGGACACACGGTCTCATAGCTCCCAGCTGTCACGTCTCAACCTCACACTTATTATGCATGAAACACAAATACATCCATAGAGTACTTCTAAAAAACAAAAAAGCCACGAATAATAGCATCACAATATATCAGTGACAGACGGCACGACGTTTACTCAAGCGGGGTCTAAACTACCTCAAAAACGTCCCTCAATGAAAATAACTTCAAACATAGAATAGCGGGGGAGTATTAGCCGCGGGCTAAACGTGCTGTCGTCATCATAGCGGTCTAAGTAACCATTAAAATTCATTTTTAGAGCCGGCGGTGGTGTGGCGGACGCAGGGTTAGATCGGAAGTTCATTGCGTATGCAAGTTGCTCGTGTTTTGTCTTTTGTAGTTTGTTAGTGTGGTGTGGGTTTATGGCTAGAAGCTACAACTGTTCATACATAAGCAAGGGTATAAAATGTCAAAGTGGGAGGATCCAAAAAGTTAATTTTATCATCATCATGAAATTAATGAACACAAAACGTTAAGCAATTAAGTTTATTTTATTCTCTCACAACTCCACCAAATTAAACACAAACAATTGTAAATCCAACCCATGTCATTATCACACATCATTATTACAGTTATAATTTGCTATTACTGACTTATTATTAATTAATTATAACAGATGATAACAGCGGATTACCTCAAAATAACTATAGTTGGCATTTAAAACTCTTTTGTTTTATTTAAAACTGGAGTGATTTATACAGAATTAAAGTTATATGTAGGTAATTACTTACACCTAATTTGTTTTATTTTGATTTGTCAAAGGGTATTTTAAATAGAGAAGAAAAGTATATCAAAATACAAAGAAATTGTACTAGAATGAATAAAATTATCTGAATATTGTTGTTCTTTTTACTCAATTGCGTCAGAAGGGAGGTTATGATTTTCCAAAAGTTTCATCTTGCAAATGGAACCAAGCAAAACTTTTATTAACGATTAAGTTTTGAATATGTCAAAAAAAAAGGTTTGCAATTTTTATGCTGTTTTGAGATTTTTCTCATCCACGTATTATTTATCACCATTACAGACCCCTACCAACATCTAACATATCACTGTAAACGACACGTTAATATCACTCAACTACAATAAATCAGCACTTTGAACTCTGCTCATCACATAATTACTTAATGGCGCGGATATCAGCTAAGGAGTAAACACATTTGTACGCATGTCTATTGTAGGGGGATCGCGACGCACCGCGGAAGAGGCTCGGGGCAATGACATTAATAACAAGAGGCGCTGTTACTAACAATACACATGTATAGTGTGGTGCATTCACTCAATTTTTGGTTTTCCTCTATATTTTTTTTAGGTTGTGGGAACAAAACATGATAATAGCAATTTTAGTTAGGTGAAGCTTCTTAATAAAATCCAACATATTGGCTTTTGATGCAACGTAACGTATCGCAGCCGATAGATAAAATAAAATAATCAATAATCTAGGCGGTTGTAATTGCGGTGAAATCAAGCGGTGAATTATTTGACACGATGTCAGATTACAAAACAGATGCATCACAAAGGTATGTCTGCGTATAATATAGCTGGGTGTTGACAGACAGAAATGTATGGTTGTGTGTAAAACTCACGCTTTTTCTCCTTTCTAGGTTAAACGTCAAAGGATTCCAGGCGTCTGATTACATAGAAGAAACGGACAGAAGACTCACTGCAGCAAAATATAAATATACATCTGATACTCAGTGTAAAAATAAGTGTACGTGTTTATAAAGACTGGCATTGTGAAGGGCTAGCGTAACTTTCCAACCACTACTCTGTTTGCAGATAGATTATGTATACCATATTCTGTCCATTCCTACTTGTGTTGAGTTAACAGTGCGTCAATGAGTGTCCTTGCTGTCGTACATCATTGTGCGAAATAAACTTTCTGTAACTGGTTACTCTGTGGTCTCATTAATACAGCTCGAATTAGTGCCGCTTGCAACTAACGCGCTCTTCTAGCATTATACCTGTGATTCTGGACAGGAAAGGCAAACTTGTAGGTGCACGCAGTCTGTGGTGATTTATCGACATTTCATTTATCAGGGTTCAAGAGATTTCATTCTTCAGTTTAATGTTGATCGTGCAATATGCTGGTTTCAGGAACCAACATTTCAACGAAGCAATCGAAACCATGAGTCTATTAATATTGGTGTCAAGCTTCGTCGCTCCAACACTAGGGACACTCATAAGTTACCCACAATCAAACTGGAACGTAGTCTGTCGTACAGCACTCATTACACAAACATGCAAGAAACTTCAAAGTCCATCCGCCAAATACCAAAGTGATGCAAGTACGTATTAATATTCAGCAGTGTTTCAACCGACAGCCGACGCGCACGGGGCGAGCGGGGCAGATGGGCGAGCGGGGCGAGCGAGGCGGATGAGGCGAACGGGGCGCTTGCATCCTCCGCGATGCAAATGTCCGCCCGCGGCGCCGGCGACTGATTGCCTCACAGACCCACGGGACAGACGGATTACTGCAATTATACACTCATTTGTTGCTATTTACAGATGGATGGAGACTGTTCTCATGTTTTAATTGATATCTACAGTGCAAGGAATATTGAAGACATACACAGTCAAATTGTAAGTCAACAAGGATGAGTTTTGAGTGATGCTTTTGATGAACGCTCCCCTTGTTCTTATTAATGTCATTGTAAGAATATTTTGAATTGGAATGGGTAATAACTGGTGTTGTTATTATTTTGTTATTGTTTTTAAACTCTAAACGTTTAATAGTGATCTGAAATTCAATAGCATTAGGAAATCTGGGTTAGGTCTATCAATCTGGTAGTTTTGTGATTGACAAAAAATGGAATGTAACACAGTACTTTTTTTTTTTATCGACTTGTTTTAAAAGTAAAATGAATGAAAAAACTGTACAGCTACACGATATGATAGAATCCTAACTAAATATTATAAATGCGAAAGTGAGTTTCTTTGTTTGTTATGCTCTCATGCCAAAATGGCTGAACAGATTTAGATGACATTTAGCACATGGGTAGACCATGACCTGAGCATACTTTTTTCACATGACATAGAATATTTTTTTATTGATTTTTATTTTTTATGCCGATATTCTCATGGGATCGACGTAAGCGGGTGAAACGGCGGGGCGCAGCTAGTAATTTTATGATGTGTAGCTGTACGTACAAGGTTTTTGTATAAAATACAAAAACATTACAGCTACACATCATAAAATAAACTAAAATATCTTCTAACTTCCGGAAAAACTTATTACTATTGTGTCTTGGCCAGAATTCCTGGTTTTTTTTCCTTAACGTAAAAAACTGAGATCGTAACATCGTCTTTTTATATTCCATCTCATGCATTCTCATTGTGAGTAATTGGAACACTGGCTGGCAGGCTGGTTTGGCCCAAGATTGGCGCGCCCAATGTTTGGCCGTCTGGCAATGTCTTGGCTTGCCAGTAAGCCCGCACTTGGCACGCTCGCTCAGCTACTGAATCTTAAGTAAAAATCGCTTCGGCGAACCTACATGCCACTTGATTGCGTTTAAATTTAGACGTCGTTTAAGCAGATTAGTGATATCGTTCGGAATGGCTGGAATAGAGATTATTGTTCTTTATAGACTGCTGAATTGAAGATACTGGAAACTACTAGTGTATGTAAAATATTCTTTTCTTATCGAATTTTAGCTGTTTAGAAGCAGGTAAAGTAGTTATATTATAAGCACAATGTGACAGGTGACAAGTTCACAGCAACATAGTAAACACAAATGTTACTTTGTAATGTTATCTCTGTGCAAATTCCGCTCCACATCCTTTGTAGACACCTTTGAGTGTGTCTGCAATTACCACTCACGTCCCGCCCAAAGGGTGAATATCAATTTGGTTCGTATTAAGGTTTTAATAAACCGTGAGCCTTCAGAATTACACTCCACGAGAGCAGAATACACGGTGTAAATGTAAACGAGGGGCTGCCACGTGTTTGGGTCCCTATAAATAACGAGTACCCAAGGGTTCCATCTTTGGGCCCGCGTACATCTAATTTTAGGTGCCCTACGACACACCTGGGCCCCTGATTAATGGGTTCCGTCTATTTTGTTGGGATATTTAAATACCTGTCTGGTATTTGACGGTGTCTTTAGCAACCCTCGTGAAGACAAGTGGCAGGAATTTATTTGGCGCTTGTTTTAATAAAAGTTGAGGAGCTATGTGCAAGCTTCCCCTGCCTAATCGACGGGATCATTTTGGTGATTTATGGAATAATGCTTTTAGATACAGACGAGAGAGATAGCTAGAGAAGTACAATGGAGTCATGATTAATGGTAAGGTAATACATAATCTACATAAATCAAGTCAAGATAGGTACCCAGGTTACACAAAGCTCAAGTAAACTGTTGTGACATGTTAATCAAAAGTGCGTTGAATTTTCAGGTTTCAGTAACATAAGCCTCAAGGCTCTCTGAACAAACTTATCTCGTACATGTATGACTGTTCTCATTTTTCTCCATAATATCGATGCGTGCAAATGAGCGCCCAATCTCGTGCGCTGTCATCGCGCTTCCCGGCGCGGCTTACGTCCCGACACAAACAGTGTTGCGTCCAATTTGCACCGCCTCCTCTCCCCCGCGTAGATTATCACTATATTTACCAACATGAGGTTAAACAAAATGTTCATAATAATATGCTCTATTATGGGTTTTATCTAATTTAATCGAATCTAGATAAATGCAATGTGTGTGCTAAGTTTATCTGGAAAGACTGGAGACTTCTTTACATGTTCGTGGCAGTCCATTGCGCCTGTCAAAATTATCTGTCGAATAATTTGTTGTTTGAGAATAATTTGTACACTCTATAGAAGGAGAGAAGAAATTAAAGTTCAAGCTAATATAGGTTGGTCTACCGAATAGGGTCATGAATTCCATATCTATCTAACCGGTCCCCGTTTCTTCGCTAAGTTGAGTAAATAGTCATGCTCAATGTTCATTAGTAAAAACATGTCTACATTACATATAATAATTATAAACTATCCATACTTTAACCCTGAAGGATTTCGATGAAATTTTGTAAACAGGTAGACCGTGAGCTGAGTCAGGACACAGTATTTTTGCTTTTTATCCCGGTAGTACCTACTTCCCGAGGGGAAATTTCCGACCGAAGCCGAGGGCAAAAGCTAATATTATTATATTAGCGAATGTTAACGCATTCGCTGACTGAGCTCATTTTAGCGATCGGCGTCTCTTACAAAATACAAGTACCTACGTGCGTGTTCGGAATGAGAGCGTAGACAGTACACACCCTAAGGAAAGAAAAACAATTTCCAATGAAGATTATCTCAAAACTCTCATGTGTGTTTTGTTCCACACAACCCCATGCTATCCGCCCAGATTGCACCATTTCATTATCTGTCCTACGCCATGGATTATTCACAATACTTTATGAACACCATGTGTATAAATATTGCCAACTATAATTTGTTTTTCCCCCTATCTACCACATAAGAAAAGAATTGAATGTTTGCATTATGTCTTTTTATTTTTTTTTAGTCTCATCTTCGTTCGTTAATTTATTCATACTTTAGCGTCGTTGCATTTAGAATGGAAATTTTCTTTGTGTGTGTTGTACTTTTTGTTATGAGCATTAATTTTATTTAGCGAGCATTTAATTCAAGATGGTGGCTTCTGAACAATTGAATTTTAAATTGCTAATTCTATTTTCTTTTTTTCAATCCTACTGTAGGATTTTTCTTTGTTCTGGGTGTGCTTAACTAATATAGTGCTTTAAAGAACTATTCTGTAGGCCACAGTATTTTTCGAGGTATAGCGTATTTTACTATTTTTCACAGGCCTTACTGTGTTTCAAACCAAAAATAAGCGGAATAAGACACCTCCACATCTCTGTCACAACAATCGCACTCAAATTCCATATTTCAAACATAACAATAGGAGAATAAAAGCAGCATGCAAGAGAAAAATAGCCGAGCAATCTGTAACAATATCTTAAGCGTAATGTATACCGGGTATAATGTGAACGACAAAAAGACGGTAATGGCTGCGACAAGCGTCGCGCGTGATTTATGTCGTGTTGCGTTCTGTCGCGTTTTGTCGCGGGCTGGGAGCACTCAGTGACGTCACGGACGACGCGACAGACATCAATCATGTTGGGGGATGTTTATTGAGTGACTTGACCTACTGCACTTTTGGGGGTTGTGAAGTTTAAATATTCATTGGTTTTTGCTATTTTTGTGTGCCTTTAATAGGTACTAGTAGGTTCAACATTAAATAATGAATATAACTAAGCGTTACTCGAGGTGCGGGGTGCAATTATTCTATGTACTTCTAGCTTGACAGCTGTCTTAGAACAGGATGATTATTCAGTAAATGTCGTACTGGCAATAATCCAATATTCACTTGAATCATGTAAATACAAAAGTGATATTTTTTTGTTTAAATTAACAAAATCAATTGATGAAGAGGATATTACAAATATACTATGATTTTACGTTCCCATTATCTTATAAATACTTTGTTACGTGAGCGAACCCGCGGAACCAGGTAGTGTAAACATAAAAGTAAAGTTAAATATTGCGCCTTTCAAGAAACGATAATCAATTTAGTCGACTTGTGTATTATTGCCATTCGATAATTATTTGCAACATATTGTATATGTTGTTATCTATCGTATAAATAAACAATCATTCAGGCACTAATAGCAGATAACAACATAGGCCTCAGGTGTCTACAAGTATTCTACAAGAAAAATTATCTAACTAAAATGTCACCAACGTTTACAACGTTGGCTACATTTAAGTTAGATATTAGGTAAAGTTTAATTAATTACTAAAACTACATCAAAGAAATAAGAAAATAAAGTAACGGTGAAAGCACCCATTTTGTTGTTGGCACTAATTAAAAATATCGTGGAGCCAATAACTTGCTTCTATCGACCGACTTCATTGACTACAAATTGATTAAAACATTCCGCGCGTCGCCTCTCAGAATCGTTCAAATACAACAACATTTTTGCACCCGACGCGACGCCGACTTTCGGAGATGACAAACTTGCGTCTTCAATCTACTTCTCACTTAACTCTACTTAATTAACATTTTAATTAAAGAGTCGACGAGCTATTAAAGCTGCGCTTCTTAAAGATAGCGCGATAACAACGCACACACCACGCAGCCGCCCCGCTCCCGCCCCGCTCCCGCCACGCAGACACACCGCCGCCCGCAGCACCTAGCTCAAATATTAATAACGGGTTATCTTTGTGCTGCTAATTAATCGCGTTGTTGAAATATTTAGCAACAACTTGAGCGTAAAGTTTTATATTGATCAGCATTGCAACCGCTTAGAGAATGTATTAGCTAATGTTATGAACAAAGTTCGCGCCTCGGATCAAAAGATTATTGGATAGTTGAGAATCTGTTTTATGTGTTTTGGGATAGTATCTTCATCGTAAATTATAACAGTAATAATATCGTATACGTCCACATCAGAACTTGATTACTGCAATAAGCTGACCGGACAGACATTCTCTTGTCAACATTTCAACATGTTGATTGTTTATACAAAAAACCCATAGAAGAGAAGATGTTCAGTTTTCCTGAATTTGATGATTTTCCGGGAAATTTTCCGATATTTCTTTCCGTAAGAACCTGATGTGGGCTATATTACAAACATTAAAGAAAAAAAACAATTTGGACCTGATGTTTTCAAGTATTAGTAGCATTTCATTGCTTTATTATATAGATCTGTGAAAAGATGATTTATTATTACCAGAGAACTACGTGAACTACGTGGACTAAACCAGACTAAACCGTTATATCACGCTTGTATTCCCCCAAGAGTTAGGCAGAGGTGTACCGTCAAATGGACACAAATCCTGACTCCAGGTTGCTACTTAGAAAAAAGAAAACCCAATAACACTTTGCCGACCTGGGAACCTAGGACCTCATGCAGTAGTGCTTGCGACCACTAGACCTACGAAGCAGTACATGAACTGAAACTCAGTTATAAATAAATTAATATATAATAAAACTAATAGTTACATGTTACTGAGCACGCTGGCCCGACGCCACAAATCAAACGAGAGATCAGTTTACCGCCCGACACCGATTTATTGATAACATCATAATCGGGATAATAATTGATACCAACGTTGATCAACACATTCAATTACTATTTCATGGATTTACATTAATTGAATTTTAGATCTGGTGTTAGGTTTACATGTTAATCGGATATTGAAAGATTAATGCCAAATAGCACACTAATAATGGATATATACGTGACTCAAAATATTTTAATGATTTCAAAATCGAAGTCAAATCATTTATTTAAAATAAGCACCTTTAAAGGCACTAATTGAACGTTATAGTTTACAAGAAAATGGAATTGACTCCAGTCCCCTCTTCCAAAAGGTAGTTTTCATACTGAGAAGAATAGACAAGAAACTCCACCGTTTCTCTTTTAAAAGGTTTTACAATATTTTGTATACATTATTTATTTATTGGTGGTTGAGTGGGAGTCGGGCCTTTGGCTTAATGCGCTACCATCACCGAACATAGATACTATGCTGGGTGACACCACCTTCCGGCTCGCTACCTGTCTGTGACTGGGCACTCTTTGCGTGACTCCGCATCGCTGCCAATCCGGTGAAGGTGTCGAGTATCTCGGACACCATGGCTTATCCTGCAGTAAGAGCGCAGGCCGGATAGCACGGCACGCCAGCATCAATGACATCATCCATCGTGCTCTTGTCACCGCTGGGGTGCCAGCTGTTTTAGAACCCAATGGCTTGGCACGCAACGATGGGAACAAACTAGACGGTATGACCATAATGCCTTGGAAGGTAGGTAGGCCTTTGGTGTGGGATGCAACGTGTGTCTACACCCTTGCGCCATCCTATCTTCCTAGCACGGCGAGCTGTGCTGGGGCTGCTGCTGCTGCAGGTGCGGAAAACCTCAAACGACGCAAATATTCCAATCTTATTGGGAATATTATGTTTGAGCCGTTTGGGGTTGAAACACTAGGTAGGTGCATGGGGTCCGAGTGCCCATTTGGTTTTTCAAGACATCGCCAAGCGGTTTTGATGCCCTATGATTGTTCCCCCCCATTTTAAGTCTGTTAGTTTTTATTTATTTATTTTATTAGTTATATACACACAAAAATTAATTTAATTATATTTATTATGTGTGATGACGATGCACCTAGAATAAAATAACTATATCACAATAGATAAAAATAATTTGAAACGAAGCAATGATAAATTAATTATGAGAAATAAATGGTACTCACATATTATTTATAAACATTGTAAAAGTATACGATATTTCTAAAAGTTTAACAAGTAGTAAGTTAGTATGTGAGCTAGAGTCTAGACAAAATCAAACTGGTTGAAAACTTAATTTCTTTGATTACTTTAACAGGTTGTCCTATGGAGCAGAAACAGCATGTTTTCTTCTTATCTTGGATAAAAATCCTCTATTTTGTAATAGGCTTATTTACAAAGTGTACTTAAGAGTTTTATATTTTCTTTCATTTAATTGCAAATGATCTGAAATTGTTTTAGACTTCTGTTGGAAGAGTTATCGTTAGAAAACAAGTAAAGAATAAGAGAAGGGCCGCTGCACATAATATCAACGTTTTGTGTTGATCTGTCCGAGGTTTTACTATAACGGTTCCGTTTTTTGTGGCTGTCACTTCATTTTTATGACTGCAAAAATTAGAATGAAAGCAATTCGGGGTTTTTAAGTTAAATAACTAATCATAAACATAATGAACCCACTACTGGGACACAGGCCTCCTCTCGGTGAGAGGAAGTGGGCCGTAATTCACCACGAGTTTTAAATAACTAAAATGTATGTTAATTATTTCGCAGTCATAAAAATGAAGTCTCAGCTACAAAAACTGCATAATTCTTTTAAGACCTAGCACAACACAAACCGTTGATTCTCGATATACCCTTCCCACTTATGGCCATAAGACAAACACATCTAATATTAGTCGACAATACAGAATTAATACTGACACATCCATTACCGGTTTACCTCCGCTTCCCGAATGCAGAACAAGCACTAAACCAGCATTACAGTGGTAATCCGCGATGTAATCACGTTAACGCGTGCTGCAGTCAACGCGTTTTATTTAGGACCAGACGCACCGTTTGAACTAGGGAATATCGTTAATACTAACTAATATTAAGTAAACTAAGTTAAACATCATGATGATGTAAGTTAGTTTGTCTATTCCACTTTTATAGCTCAAACGTCAAAAAGTGTTTAGTTCGAAAAAGGGACCAATAATTTAGCATTAGATTAGACCAACGTTTCTCCCAAAAAGGATGACAGGATAGTATGTATTTGTTAGATAGGTAATTTTGATGTTTTAAAAAAGGTTAGGGTTAACAATTAATTTCACAATACCGTAGTCACGTGTAAATGCTCTATTTAATGGGTTTGGAAAGAGTTTTATGCTAGTTTAGCTCGTAAATTGTGGGTTATGATTACGTGTTATTGTTCAGGTTAACAGACATACTGTTAGGTACATGTTATAGTGTTTGCTTATGTAGATATTGTGCTAAGTTTAGTTTGTTTATGTTATAGAAGTAAGAAAAATTGTTTATTCTGCACAAATTAAACGCACATTCAAAAAAATATAACAAACAAAACGACATTTATGACTCCTTTACTAATCAGTTATCAGTAACATGTGACATCTACCAACCCGCACTGGGCCCGCGTGGTAGATTACGGCCCACTCCCTCTCACAGAGAGGAGGCCTGTGTCCCAGCAGTGGGAACATTAATAGGCTGATGATGATGATGATGACCCACGAAACATTTCTACGCTGGGCTGTCTAGAATCATGTGCTGAATTCATGGTAAAAGTTTCCACGATCGAGTTCCTTACACCGTGTATAATTTTTTAAGTTTATTTTATATTTTAAATATAAAATGATTTATTTGTTATAAGCCTCCCATATAATTACTTTGGGCATGCAGTCGCTTTGCATCAATATCACTTAGTAACGAGATCCCACATACCTGCATAGTTTCTAACACTTGCTTTCAAGCTAAAACTTACCTTCACGTTCACAAATACTTAATCCGCATCTCAAAACACCGGACTCTCAAAAAGACGTGCATATTAAAACGCGTACATTTGCGTCTCGAGTGGTGGCAGACAGTGTTTACTGTGACTCTCGTCTTGTCTATCTGTCTGTGTGCCTGTGTGTCTGTCTGCGTGTCCCACTCAAGGAGCCATTAGCACTGAATGCGTAACTACAGCATTAAAATTCATCTGTACGTCTCTATTGCAGGCGGCGGGTGGCACCGAGATGTAACTGCAGTTAAAGTAGAAATGTTTTAAAGAAGCTCGCTTTTATTTTTGTAGTGCACGTCTTGTAGTTTTACGAGCGGTTTTCTCTTACCTACTAGTAAAAACTGAAGCTTTTAAAATCTTTAAGTACTGCAGTTACTTCTTGCAGATCTAGGAAAGCTTTTGACCAAAAATAATGTATGTCTTTGTTTTTTATTTTTGAATAATTTTTGAAACCCCTAAATGTTTTAATAAAAAAATAGTAAAATGTGTTTGATTCAAATTTCTTACAAAAGACATTATTATAGTGATCAACATTACTCCTTTTTTATTTTCGCCTAAACATAATTAAGGGTAATTTACAAACCCGGCACCACTTAACCGACGTTAACTAACGGCAGTTAACTCTCCGCACTAAAGTACTGGCACTAAACAGCGCGCGTTTATCATACAAATGGATTTCCTGAATTAAATCCTCTCTACCTACCCACTATTAATTAAATGCCGTGATGCTTCACTGTTTTATATTTCGAGCGTGAGATTCACGTAATAGAACATTGGGTGGTTATAAACTGCGCGGTTAGTAAGATTCTTGAGATTATTAAATAAATAATGTAGGATAAAATATCGAATATCTTCCTATAAATAGGTTAACGTTTTTTTTGAACAACCCAAGTAGAATTTTAATCAAACTCTGCAGAGTATATTGTTGTAGCAGCTGCATTTATTAACCGTTTTGTCAATTAAGTTGCTAGAGAACCAATAAAAAAAATAAAAAAAATCAAATTATTCAAAAAAGAAAAACGTTATATTAGACATTACAATAACGCATAATCTTTTTTAGAAAGATTATGTGCGCTATCAAAAATTTTTGCGTTACTCACAAGCGACTTTGGCCGATAGTGGACCCACACGTAGGCCCCTTCCAGTATTCTAAACTTCAAAGCCCCCCCATTCTTCTTCTTCATTCTTTCTTCTTCTTCTTTTTCTTCTTTCTTCTTCCATTCTTCACTTCTTTCTTCATTCTTCTTCTTAACAATCTATTGCGGTTATCTGTACATGATTGGAAATTATAGAAACTAATATAGATTTCCCGATAAAAAAAAAACAGTCGCACCTTACCTTGGAGTCCAATCCAATCCAAACTTCGCAACCTGCCAGCCAAAACTGTTAGTTGTCATCATAATGAGTAGCAGTGGGCTTTTAACGATTCTTTTGTTAATAACAAAAACTCTGAATGCTGATATTAAAGGCCTCCTTACTAAAGAATATACGCTGACATCTCATAATGCCTACGTTCGCCCTTCCCGTAATTATAAAAAAAAAACATGATTTTTATTATGTGACATCGGAATAAAGAAAAACAGAGATAAAAACATTCTCTATTAATTAAAAATGCGCGCTCCAATTGGTAAATTTTCACATAACGACCGACTCGTAGCGACGTAGCACCGTAGCGACGTAGCACCGTAGCGCGTAGCACCGTAGCAGCGTAGCGGTGACGCTGATGGAAAATGATTTCCGTAATTTGATTAATATACATTTTCATGTTTATAGATGTTTTAAAATACGTAATATTTTCCAGTTTCGACGTATATTTTCGCTTTCGATATATGGGATGTTTTTAGGGTTCCGAAGGGTGCATAACGGAACCCTATTACTAATCCACCGCGGTCCGTCCGTCCGCGTGTCTGTCAGCGGGCTGTATCTCATAAACCTTAATAGGTGTACAGTTGAAATTTTCACAGATAGTGTATTTCTGCTGCCGCTATAACAATAAACAAAAATGATAATAAAATAAAGTTAACAATTAAAGGGGGTACACGATACGAAACCTATACACGAAACGTATAGTATATTGTACAGTGGTACGGAACCGGTCGTGTGCGCGTGCGACTCGCACTTGGCCGGTTTTTTAACAAGATTTTGAAATCAATACATGCAATTAAAATGGTACGAATACCTCTGTATTTGGAGTTTATAATGACTACTCGATGTTCGTTACTGTGACTGTTAAAATTGAGAAAACTTTTATTACCTTAAAAAATCAGTACTTAATCTTAACATAAAAAAACATTTCCTGATTGGCACTATTGTATTGAATAAAATCAGCAGAGGAGTCAAAAATAACATAAATACTACCTTCTAGAAATAACATGATGGGTTATTTTTATTTAACCAAGATTCCGGCGCGTCCCACGGTGACGTCATTTAGTATGATTACCGCTGTTTGAAGCATTGAATGGTAGAATTTACGTGAAGCCGGCGTGCGAGCAATTTCCTGCAGTTACCAGGTTTTCTTCACAAATGTATGAAAGTTTAATCAGAGCTTTCAACGTGTGTTGAAGGTATTCTCTTTGATATCTGGCATTTTATGTTACTAGAATACGGTGAGTAAATAAAAATTAAATAGAAGAAAGTTTTGTAAATTTTTTGTGCGATTTAACTTGGTTGTGATAAATATGACAAAAATAATGCTGAAGCATGTCATATCACTTTTCATAAAGCATTAATTTAGTAGAGTAATTTATTACAAGTTTAACACTCTGTACCGTCCTCGTCCATAACCCGGTGTGCTTATTAAAAGGGTGAATAAATTAACATATTCACTATTACTAGGACATTAATGCCGCTAACTGATCACAATCGTAACAGTAGAAGCAACCTTCGAACAAGCTTATTAGGTAGCCAAGATATTTAAAATAATCTTTTTTCCTCTTCTCTCCATCGGGTACTAGCTTAAACCTTGCACTAGACTTTAGAATAATAAACTGTTATTAATTATGTCAAAAAATATCCTGTGACTTCTTAGATCAGGAAAGAGATGAAACGAGACAAATCTCCAAGACAAGTAATCCTCTAACTTCCTTACTAAATATGAACATCTCCTCCCTAATCAATATCTCGTTAGTCAGAGCACTATTAATATACTGAGCTATACTATTCGTGGGTAGGTAGGTACAGATGTGCCGATACATCTTAATTACATAAATTACCAAATATCTGCTGCACAGATCTGAGGCAGATAGATGCGGATCTATTTATGTTAGCAACGTTTACTGCCCCGGTTTCACTTACGGAGAAGATTTAATTTGAAATAATTATGTTATTTATCATTCATAAAAGAGGGTTATTCTTCATTGACTTGAAGTACATTTTGTTAGTGATGAATATGATAAGTCAAAAAATCTTTGGGGTTGGAAGGCAAGTAGATACAGATAAATTCTCTCAAATTACATTAAAAAATTCTCGTAAATCATTAGGTTCTTTATAGGATTTTTAACATACACAAAAACTGAACAATTTACTACTACTAGCCAGTTAGCAAAGTCAGTTTAAAGTAAAATCCAGTTTTTCAGCTAAAAGTAATATGATTTATTTTGGTCAGTTTCTATTAGCATCACACATCTAAAAACTCCTCTTCTAAAACAATTCAACACACAGACAAACCTGCCAACGTTAATATAACACAATATTAATTAGGAGCGGGACAATCTGCTATCACTAATGTATATTAGGGGCGCTTCACATTCGTCCGGTACGGGTCGGCGACTGCGATGAATATGCATCCGTCGTAACTCGTAACTCGCCAGTAAAGCAACGGTCTCTTTGAGTAATTCGTGTGCTGCCACCGTCGACATTTTTACGCTTAGTTACATACTATGTATTAGGAGACCTAGTTAGTTAGTGGGTTGGTAGATTAAAGGTCTTCTTGTTTTAGTGTAGGTAGCTATGACTACTATTTACTGATGGAAATTCGTCAATTTGGCAACCTTTTTGTTACTTATCTGTAAACTATTTGTACTTAAATCGGATTTTGTATAATAGGTAACTTAAAATAGTTACTGAAAGGGTGAAGACGGACACATTTCCCTCTTCAATAGGATCCTCCAATTATTTTCCATCCATCCACACAGCACCCTGCACAGTCCCTTATATCAGCAGATCGTATGTAACAGTGTATCGCTAGTAAATCAGTCGTATCTAGCGCGGGCTCTAACGACCTCGCCCGATCGCATCGATACGGAGGACGGACGAACTAGCGGACGCAGCGATAACGTCTCGACTGACCTTTATCACAACGTGTTTTACATTACGGCGACAGATTTCTGGGAGAATGACTTAATGCAACATGGATTCATTAGGTATAAAAAAATATTATTATAGATTTTTTTCAGCAAAGGCTAAGGAAATCTAGGGCTCGATTCAAAAAGCGGTACTTCTGGACACGGCTCGCATTTTTAGGAATCTCCTCTCTTTGGAGGCCTGATCGCCCGCGCCAGTAGCTTCGACCCTAATTAAACTGTTTGAATGTTTCTTGTGAATCCCGACTGTTGCGATATTGACGAAGATATGATGAGAGATAACTAGATACCAATAAAGATTATTTGGTGCGACAAAAAAATCATTCTTACATTAGAGAGTAAGAATTACTTTCCTCAAAGATTTTACAAATTGTTCTCCTCTCCCCTACTGCAAAACTCACAGAACATCGACTAACAGATCAGGCTTATCATGTGAGTAAATCCGAGAAACCTTCTCAATAATCTTGACTGCGATCTGTAAAGACTTCCTCCACTTATACCTACTGCATATTGATGTTTACCGGGTCCTGAAATTTATACCATGTGGGGATGAAAATACGAGAATAAATTTATTAATGTGACATTTGAATCTCTAATAAACAATTTTGTAAAATAAATAAACAATTTTGTATGCCTTCTGGTGGGACGTAATATGGACTATGTTCACAAAATTATTATATGAATATAATTTAATTTAATTTAAGTGCCCACCCTTGAATGGAAATGTGTTTGTGTATTTGTACTAAAACAGAAACTGGCACTGGCTGGTTATAAATAATGGTTATTCTTCTTTAACTTTTTATTGGTAAAACGTTCATCACGAATCTCACGTCCAGCCAGGCTAGGTAGCAAAAAAGCAGAATTAATGATAATTAGTTATACTGATAAAAACTTTGTAGTGACGCCAGGATTTTTGTTGTTTTATTTCCAAAACTCTCAGAACAAAAGTTGTTTGTTATGAAGAGAATAATCACTTCGGGAAGTTTTCTTTGACACTATTATTAAAGTATCTTGTAGATATCATGAGTAAAATAAGAAATAATGTAGCGTTCTTTCTTCTAAAATTATTATCACAATATTAATTAATGATAGTGAGCGATGATACCTACTGATAATACCATGCTATAGTCTAGTTTTGGAACACAATTCAGATTGCCATCGGCACGCTATCAAGCAGGATGAAATAGTATTTTTTAATCATTCTGAAATTGACTGCTTAGTCATTAGACTAGAAGCAATTCATACAAGTGTAACCGATGAATGTCTAGGCATGATTATGATCACAATAATGGTAAAAAACAAGTCATGAGTAGTAAATAAAGTACCTTAAGAGTAACAGAAACAAATTATGTAATCTAATTATAGAGAATTCTGTAAACTTATTTAAAACTCGTGAACACTCAAGCATGCACGTCGCCACTCCATAACATTGTAATGTCTGTATGTGTAAGCAATTTGTTCCGGACCCATCACACCCCTGGAAGATACCCCTGGGGGTGCCACGGGAACTTGAATTCGGACCCGTGGCACCCCCTGGTCCACGGTGTACCAGTGGTATCACGGGTCCTATTTACTAGTGCCCATGAATCCACCAATCGAATAGTGATGGGACAGATGGACAACAGTGACAAAATCATTTTAATATTTATCTGTTTCGCCGCCAAGATTTGCTACTTTCAACTAACCGCCAGCGCCACGTCACTTTAGGTATAAGTTGGAACAGTGTTGGGAATATCTAATACCTATACATAAATTATTATATTTAATAACAAGATAACAAGAATAAAAGTCGGAAACATAATCAATGTTTCATTATTATTAATCTTACAATATTCTTCAAAAAATAAACGTTTTTAATTTTAGTTAATATCCATGATGTAGGTATATGAAAAACAACTTCTTCTAAAAATGCCGAATTGAAAATACATAAAATGAAACCTATTAAATCAAAATCACTATCTGTGGAAGAGTAGCTACTTAGTCAATCATAATTCGATTGCAAAATATTAACAGTCTTCGTCAATTTTTTGCAACATTTTTTTGCAATTAGAGAATACGATGTGAGACGATACGAGACATGACGTCACATCAATCCTGCATCGCACAGTTAGAGTTTACCGCGCGAAAGACATAGATAAAACTATCCGAAATCAACTTACGGGAAATATTCATCCATTACATAGAAAGATTTTGGCTCAGCGTACAACATTCACCTGAGATTTCTGCGTCTTTGGACGAATAACATTTTAGGTTACCACTGAACTGTGACCAACTACGCGTGAGCCGAGCGAGCGAAGCGAGCGGTGCCGCGGTAGCGGCCGGCGAGTGCTACATCGAAATTGGTCGCAGTATCAAAATTAGGACACTCCGACAGATGTACCGCTTTCATATAACTATACTACGGTACCTATGCATAATGTTTTTTAAATGATTTTCTAGGGAATAAGTTTTGTATTAACTAAACAGTATGAGAAAATTTGATTTATTATTCTATGATATGAATATCGAAACTTTTTATTTTATTTAAAACAAAAATCTATGATTTAAGTTTTTTCAAAGTAAGTATTCTGCGTATTGATTGTTCTATGAAATGATAATGTAAGAAAAAAAATATTTGAAATGAAATTCTATAAAACTATTCTCTATAAAACAACGTACAACCCTATTGCTTAAAAAAATGTGTAATTAGCAATCAAGTTGAAGTGTATTGAAGCATTCTAATATTAATAAATAATATATCTATTGTATATTGGTATTTTCTGTAGAAAAAACCGAAACAAGCAGACATCATTAATGACGATTAGATACATAGTACACATTCAATAATTGCAATAGCTGAACAGTGAAATAACACTGGTTGTACGTTGTTTAATAGAGATTTTTTAAGCAATAGAAATACATCGACTGTTATTTTTGAACATTTATAATTTTACAGCTTCAACAAGATCTGACTAGGCAGGTACATTATCAAACGATAATAAATATAGTTTTAATACCAAGTATATAAACATTCAAAAGCACTGCACTAATTGACCTGGGGGTGCCACGGGTCCGAATCCAAGTTCCCGTGGCACCCCCAGGGGTATCTTCCAGGGGTGCCATGGGTCCGGCATGAAGCAATTTATTCGTGATCGGCTCGCACTTGCGCGAGTGTTCGCTCCGTTCTTTTCAAGTAAAATGTATTTTCAGTTGTGTTCTCTTTTTACTTGCGGAACTAAGATTTATATTTTATTCAAAGGAGAGCTGTACAAGTTGAAACTTTGCCTGCTTCACCGACTGACAGACAGACGCTTACAAAATATATAATTATTTATAGCGAAAGAAAAGTTTTGTATGGAGATACGAAGATAAAAGTCGAGCAGTTATTTAAACGAATACTGTGCTAGTGTCGTACTGAGTACTATACAGACATTGAAACACAAAACCTAACAAAAAAATACACACGTCTCTGTTTGCAAACGTGATCAGATTATCGGCAATTAACCGTGCAAAGATCTACAATAACGTGTGCAAATAATGCTTGTTTCCTTATCTAAATCCTAACAGCTATTAATCGTGTCAGATTAAAACTCTTGCGTCATAATTATTAATATTGAGGTAATCTAATTGTTACTTGTTACTGTGGTTGATGGAGATAAACTCGCCCCCTATTACATGGGACTTAAACATAACTGGCGAAATGAGGTTGTACTAAGTACACCTCTGCCAAACCCTTTGGGGAAACAACGCGTGATGTTATGTTCTACTTGTTACTCTCATAGAAACAAATCAAAATTAAATGAACCACAAAATACCTACGGTTGCATCATTACATCCGCCAGGTTTAATATCATTTTTCCGCAGAAGGAGGGGGTGGGGCGAGACTGCACCTCTCGGCAGACAGCAGAAGTAGCAATAATCTTAGCGGCAAGACTCAGTCAAATATAAACCGCCGTTATATGAAACATTCATTGTGAAGCGGTTTGAGTCGTCTTTGAGTAGTAAGGAAGGTAATGTTGACCAAAACTGTAGAGTATTGTTTACGTTTTTGAATGTTTGTTTTGGGAATTGGAGCAGTTTTATAGGCTGACTAGCTGCCCGCGACTTCGTCTGCGATCAAAGATGAAAAGTAGCCTGTGTACTTCTCCCGGTCCCAGGCTACCTATAATTTATTAAATTTCATAACCACCGGTTCAGTAGTGTGGGCGTGAAAAGGTAATAAACAGACAGAGTTACTTCCGCATTCCGACATCCGACTTTGATAGTATGGATTAGTTTAATATAAGATTATTTTGGCGCAAGCACGTGAGCTCTGTGAAAAACAAAAAGAAATATTTGAAGCCCAAGGGAGTGGATTATCCGGGTGTAAAGTTCACTCATCGTCTTTAAAAAAGAGAGGGCCTCCGACCAGGCGGGTGTCGTGTCTGGCGGGCAACAACGATTGATGTGGAATAATCTTATAGACGCGCGGTAAACTATAATTGCGTGATGCCGAATTTGTGTGACGTTAGGTCTTTCATGCGTAGTTTGCATTTGGTAATGTAGATGCCGCCACAGACGCAATAAAAATAAAAAATATTGAATAATAGGATTTATAACTAAGTAACTATAATATAAAAATACACGGTAAGGGAGGGGGTTGTAGGCCTATGGCATTAAGTCTGCTTGATATAGTATTAAATTAAATAATAAAAACATAATATTCAATGCTACACGATCAAGTTTTCACGCAGTTATACTTCTTCTTCTTCTGCGTCAGCACTATTCGAAACCACGTACACCTTAGAACGTGTCTTTAGTGCATCGAATAAGCAGAATTTCACGTGCAGTTTTCCTTAAACTTTTGTGGATATGAGGAAAATTTATTCAGAAAGGAAATACCTACATATCTCAATGTGTATTTATTTATTCTAATTTCGGGTGGTCATATTTATTATAAAATATAAACATAAAGTTCAAACTCAATTAGACGTGCTTTTCCAAACGGGTCGTCGACGTAAGATTGCAAACTTGAAAATAAATAATAATAATTCCCAAACGGATACGAAAACATTAGGTACGTCACGGCACCCATCTCATCGTACGTCACGGCACTCGGTATTTTTCCTCACTCGTACAAAAACAGGGATGCACCCGAGTATAGGTACCCATTCGTTTGTCGTATTCAAAAAAACTGACACCAACAGATATCATTTATCTCCGGCATCATAAGTTGCAACTAACGACCGTGTCACGCGACGGGGCCGCGCTCCGGTTGTGCGCTAGTTGCGCAATCGTTTCTTCATTATACAGGGTGAATAATTTAGATGAAGCTATTTTTTATTATTGTATACCATTCGAGGATTGGTTTCATTGGTCTTGTTGTCGGTTGCTTGTCTGCTGAGTTTGTGGTCCTTTTTTTCGATGCGCAGGTCGGTCAATGAGTATATTGGATTAATAATTGGGATATTGTCTGTAGCAGTTCGTAGTATTAAACCCGGTTAATGGCAGTAGGCTCGCCCACAATTTATGTAATATAATATAATGTAATGTGGTGAAATATTCCTGCACCATACACCTCCACCTTCACCTTCCGGCAACAAAGGCACTATGCCGCTCTAAACATGACCTAAAAAAAACCGCCTGTACGTAGACACAGTCAAAGAAATTAATTAGTAAGCAAATTGACACCCTACATCAAGGTTCTGTATTATAGTTTTTACAGAGAATGACAGTTGTGATTGGAATATACGGACAATTTAAGTTGGCTGTCAATTTGCTTCGCTATTAATTTTACCGACTTTACATTATGTATATCTAATAAACGTGAGTACATTCACATGTTAGAACGATATCATAGCTTCAGAACCTTGTTATTGCAGCTAATAAATCGATAATATCGGAAATACATCATTAATCGTACACCTGCGTAAAGATTAAAGCATTAGCTGTTATCTTTATCCTCTCTAACACGGCAATGAGAAGGACTTAGTGTTATGATATCGTTTCGATCTAATCGATTCGAGAAAAGAATTTAAATAATCCCCGTAGGTACATTTTGATAAAATCTATCATGTAGTGTTTTTATGACTTTATTGAATGTACTTAAAATGAGTACATTCGATTGTTTTTTTAGATAACTGTTGCAGATTACCCTCATATAATATTATCAGGAATCGATAACATTTATTTCATTTTATTTGTATTGATCATGATAATTTTCATTGCAGATAAACTCAATAGATGGCGTTAAGAGTCGCAAACATAGCTAATTTTGTTTCAATACCAATATCAGTTAGCGACAAAGTTTGAAGTAATGTAATTTCGTACGTAGGGTACCTACGTACATAACATTCAGACCGGTTGCCTGAAAATGCTTGGTAGAATAACCATGGTTTTAGCGCTAAATAATTTGAACCTTTATTTAAAGTAGGTTGCTCAAACTAACCACTAATTACCCAACTACGACGAAGCAATAAGGAGGGTTATGATTTTGACCGATATGTACCTATGTATGTTTATCTGTTATCTGATACTCGTAATTATCTCATTGGTGTCATTAAATAATCCGTACAATTAAAAACGATTTTTTTTATAAGGTCATGCAAATATTTTTGTTGCCATACTAACATTTTAGAAAGCTTTAAACAAAAGAAAAGGTTTCGGCGGATGCTCTTTTTGCCAATAAATATCAAGTGATTGAGAAAATAAGCCGCCACAGCGGGACTGTCAGCGTGTTCACTCATGTTGGTACAATTTGGATGTTTATTGACGTATCCATACAATTCCGCGACATGTTACATAATATCCGATATATTATCTCGTCCCAATAAAATGTATCAGGTACCTAATCAAGTCAAAATGGTAAATACGATTGAAAAATCTAACAAAAAATACAGTTTTGTCTATTGACTGTTTGATGACTGTACGTTACTACAGTCATCATCATCATCATAATCAGCCTATTAATGTTCCCACTGCTGGGACATAGGTCTCCTCTCTGTGAGAGGGAGTGGGCTGTGTAATCTACCACGCGGGCCCCGTGCGGGTTGGTAAATGTCACATGTCTTGGAATTTTTGGTTCTAAGACATGCAGGTTTCCTCACGATGTCTTCCTTCATCGTTTTGAGAGATGATGAAATTATTTACACAAAGTAAAGCGCCTGCTTGGGTTCGAACCCACGACCTACAACTCGTAAGTCGGGGCCGTTAGCACTGGGCCACCACAGCTCTCAACGTACAGTATTGATACACAATATGTACAATCTTAATTTTATATATTAATAAAAACTCAACACTTAATCCAGAACCAGCCTGTTGTACCCACATTGCAAATAGAGAACAACCTATTTTTATTATAAACTATGAAAATAATATTTATTTATTTAATTATTTATTTTTTAAATCTCCCGTACGTCTATCATATACAACTGCTAGTGCGACCGGTTGTGGTACCAATTTCCACCATAGGCCGATGTCACACTAGTTCCATCCCGCATCTCCGTCACTCGCTTCATCACTGTCACAGTCCGGCACGGCACAGCGGCACGGCACGGCACAAAAACTGTAAGTGTTCGAGTGGCACACTTTCATAAATCTCACGCAGATGCCGTAGGTAACCGCTATAAATTCACTAAACGCCAACTATAGTATTGTTGAGATCGCTTCAAGGTGGGAACGGCAGCGGAATTTGAGATGATGTAGTTCATTGTAGCTGTTTTGAAAAGAAACCCTTTTAAACTGTAAAACTGAAAACTGATCTATCTGTACCCATAAAAAAGATGCGATTTGGTGAAGAAAGAAATTGATAACAAAAAACCAAAAATATTGTATAAAAGTCACATGCACAGGCTGTTAAGAAAATATGCATAAGAAACGAAATCATTTCTTTGTCCTTCGATCCGGATTAATATTGTATTATTGGATCAAGAATCATAATTTTTTTATTGTTACCTGTTGTTGGCATTTATTAGGTAGCTTAAGTGCGTCAATCAATATGATAAGGATCAGCAATTCGCTAAATACAATCACGTTTGTAAATCATTTAGCTGTTCAGAAATGTTTACTGCACTTTGACTGTGTGGGTGACTCTTACTGGTGACAGTCATATTAAGCACGTGCAAATTATATGATACTTATTTAAATAATTATAGATAACGCGAATAGATGATATACCAATTTTATCACAAAGAATTAGATTTAAAAAAAAGGAATGTTAATGCCGCATCTGCTCTAGTGCCCGTCGTGCAGCTCCAGAACGTTAATGAGACAAACGACAGAGCTGTAATGTTCAGGTCGTAACATACTGGGTGGACAAAACATGATCATTGATACGAGAGAAAGAAGAAGACTGATCAGATGTTCAGAACCCTTAAAGCAAGAGAGGGCCTTAGCTGACGCCCTATTAATCAAGACGTTTCGAAAATTTTCATTAATATCAGAATTTCTCGCCTCTCTCTCATTACATTAACCGCATCCCTATCACAACGGGGGCTCGGCACAGAATAAAAGATAACGATTGAAAGATTCCCCACCGAGCCGATAGGCGCTACGTTACAGGACATGTGTTTTTGATAGCCTTACCCCCACCGTCCCCCATCCCCCGAGGGTTGGGGTTTTATTCAAAGTCATCCCCCATTGTGAGGCTGAGTTTTTTGGTTCGTTAAATACGGGAGTGGATGATTGATACGCGATTGTGCCACTAGTTAACTTACGAGTCAAGTTGGCTTCTCTATGGGGAAATGATAAAAGATGATCCTTTGCTGGTGGCCTCTGATGTTTTAAGGAAAATACTTATAAAGAAGTTTTTTAACCGACGAAAAAAAAAGGAGGAGGTTTTCAAGTCGACACGGCACTCGTTATTTGAGCTTCATCAAGTTGTCACTAAAAGTTCGCTTTTCAATTTCTTTTTCGTCGGTTTAATTTTTAGCAAAAAACTTTTTATACAAAGTCATAGTGTCTTTTTTAATTTCAATTCAATTCTTTATTGCATATCTCATGTGTGTACAAGATCTTAAACTAATAGTTACAAAGTTCATATAATATATGAATATGTCGGGCACAACAATTTATTACAATAGGAAAAGTAGCATGTTTTAGAATTATTAAGTAAAATAGATATTAATTGTACTTATGTCATAATTAAAAAAATAGGATATAAATGTTCAGTTATCATTAAAAACATCATCATCATCATCATCAGCCTATTAATGTTTCCACTGCTGGGGCACAGGCCTCCTCTCCGTGAGAGGGACTGGGCTCTCATTAAAAACAAATCAATTTAAATATATAACATCACATTTTAATGATTACGGCATTGCAAATTATACCATTTAACATTCAAATTCATAAGAAAAACGAATAATAATAATGTTAAAGAAATTAAAAAAAATTTAAACATCCAATAAAAACAAATAGAAACAAAAATTCAAATAAAACAATTAAAATAAATGTCTTACAATTAATAAATGGTGAAAGTCATCCCATGTTAATGTCATTATTGAAAAAATCGTTCAGTGTATAATAATAACATCATGTATACCAGTAGTTTTCTGAGCTGTTTTAATAAATATTTTATCATTTTGTTCCATTTTTATGTCGTTAGGTATTTTATTATACAATGTCGCCCATGCGCATAATGTGACCGCCCGTAATTTTCTGAATATTCATGAAAAAATATCGAAAATAAACTTCAAAAGGGGGGGTCTATCTATAACATTTTTCATGTTATTCAATTTTTAATTTTTTAAAGATTTGCTTTCTGTTTTTTGACACATCTCCGAAGTTTATGGGTCGATTTGGATTCTGTTTATTATTTCCAAAAGCTTATGAGTTATTTAAACAGGTTAATTAAAATTTTTACAGGTTTAAAAAAAACGGAATCGAAGTCATTTTTTCGGTGTATTTATTTTTAAAAAACTAGTGAAAAATGTTATAGATAGACCCCCCCTTTTGAAGTTTATTTTCGATATTTTTTCATGAATATTCAGAAAATTACGGGCGGTCACATGCGCATGGGCGACATTGTATATTTTAATTGATGATACAGGAGGACTTGTGCTGTGTAATTTTAACCTTGATTGTGGTATAACGAGCGTGTTTTCAAATCGTGAACGTGGTGCATATTGGTCTGTAATTTTAAGATAGGAATTTGGATATTGTCGTACGAATTTACAGATTTCTAGATTGTAAATTGATGTCAAAGTTAGAATGTTCAGTTTCCTAAAATACGGTCTACAACTTTCGTCACTGTCAATATAAACCACTATTCTAATACATTTTTTCTGTAGGATAAATAAGTCATTGCTATCTACATTATTTCCCTAAATACCATGCTCGTATTTAAGCCATGCGTATGCATATGCATAGTAAGTGGATAGGGCCGTTTTTAAATCTGTAGTTTTCATATCTATATTTTTAACAAATCTGACAAAATAGTAGATTGTTTGCCAAGGGAGCAAAAACTATTTTTAAGGCGAGAGTGTTTCTTTGAATCCAAAGCGGAGCGAAGGATTCTAAAGTAGAATCCTGAGCGCAGCGAGGGATTCAAAGTACATCACTCGAGCTTAAAATAGTGTTGCTCCCGAGGTGAACACTCTACCTTTTATCACCCTCTATGAGAAAACAAACGTGTGCGGTCCGACCCCAATCAGGAATGAATTTCCTACTCACGAAAGTCACAATGATTTTAAACACAAAATAAAAACAAAATATGAAAAAAAAATCGCAGCCGCCATGTTGGATTCACATTTTGACCTCACTATCGGCTTTACCACCCTCGAAAACTATGAAAACGATACCCATGACGAAAAATTTTAAAATTTTCGCTTCCGTCATCTTGGATTTAAATTTTGACCTCACTATCGGCTTTACCACCCTTGAAAACTATGAAAACGATACCCATGACGAAAATTTGAAAATTTTGGCATCCGCAGTCTTGGATTTACAATTTGATCAAATTCACACTTTCTCTCTCTTGCCAGCCTGTTACTTATTCATACAATGTTTGTGATCGATCTCTTTGGTGAATAGAACTTTTACTAACAAACTCCACATTCCAAATTCAAATCACTTTTAGTCCCTAGGGATTAAACAGCTATTTTGGTCCTTGTTTACGTCATTTTGAATAGATGTGATAAAAAAGAAGGTACGTCGAAGGAAAATATATCAAACGCAGACATTCACAACAGAATCAACCATATCTGTCAGAGATAACAAAAAAATAAGGAAAAAATATACTTGTTTAACAATACAACGATTTTTACGGTCACTATCTCACTTCCCTATCGTTCACAGGGTGTTACCCCTTATGTGGATAAAAATAGCTTCAGCAGAGATATATTCATTCGTTCATCCCCACATCCCACATACCTGTGTCAATCGCCCTATATCAAGTTGTAACGAGGTTTACAAACATAACTTATTTATAACACAAACAAAAGTAGATCTTATTTCCTACATATAAAGTGTGTGTGATGTGAATAGTGTTTGTTGTAATGTAAGGTGCGGGCTACACCTGCTGCGTCTAGCCATCCGTCACCGATAAACCGGTTGGTGACGCGTGGACGCTATTCGAATAAAGATAGGTTAATAGTGTGTACTGAGCTTTATAATTGAATGCAGCAGATTTAAAATTTAATGAGTGGAGCAGTTGGGGTGTTACATGTAATTTATAATTTAATCAGAGAAGTGAGGCTAAATTATCTTATTTGCTGATGCATACTGAAATTATTCGAAAAGGATACGTATTAAAATAATAACTCATTATCGACGACAGATTTTTTAATGTAACATCAAGTATAAGGTTTCAAAGCATACGTTAAGTACCGTCAAGGGTCACCCTCGACCAAAAAACCCAACCCCAGAAAAAAAGCAACGTCACGCGAAATCATTACTTTCGACCTTAAGCAAACCTGTCTGTTAACTGCTCCAATAAGTACCGAAGTGTTGCCCCTCGTTGCCGTGCATCGTCAAGTTTCATTGTGCCGACGTCTCGCCATTAACCAACACTAGTCGCGCGTCCGTAATTGGACGACAAACTATTTGATCGGCTGTCCCGCCCGTGTGTACTTAGACTTACATTCACGACCTCAAATGATTACACCGGAAATGCAACTTTATGTGGTTAAGCTAAGGTTGATTTCGCAGTGAGTGGTTGTAAGAAATATTGTTCAGTACAAAATTATTGTATAGTGTTATAGACTTGAAATCAGATTGTTGGATGTGTAGTCGAGAGCTTGTCAGTAAGACAAATACGAGACGTGGGTATTTACATACAATCTGATAGCAGATATTCGAGTATAGTGGAGACTGCAATTACCTAAAATGAGACGTTCTAATGATACGTATGTGGTAACTTTGAAGCCTTTGAACTAACATTAAATTCTATGAAATCAGAATAAGGTTTTCATAAAGGACGTAAAAGTTAAATTGGATGAAAGGAACCTTTTGTGGTAATCTGGTCTCGACAAATGAATTGAAATGGGCTTTGTGTCTATTTCAATGTTTGATATTTCAGTTTACCGTACTGGAATCTTTAATGACTACGTTATCCAACCTTACTAATAAAATGCTTGGTCTTTGTTGCTTCTATTTATATTATTTAAGGGTCCATTCTAAAGTTTTATTTACTCTAAACTTGTGAAAGTACAAACTTAGACGCACGGTTCCAAATTGCCATTTTCTAGATTCGTACCATATGGCCGTACCATAAACAGTGTAACCAAAACATCTGAAACTTTTCCTATGAATGTGAGTAAGTGTTGACTGTTGCTCTTTGCCTCTACAAAGTAGTAGTGGCGGTGTGTCATAATGCTACACTAAGTAACCGCCATCTACTGAATATGTTCGAGTTTAGACGAGTTTTCTATTTATAGTAATTAAACTAAATGCAATGGCTGATAGATTGTAACAACAAGCTATATTGAAATACAGCACACTTGAAAAGTTGTCTGTTTATGCAAAGGACAAAATTGGTATTTGTTAAAGTTATGATTTGAAAAGTAAACAACCCGCTTCATATATTTTATGTATTTTAGGAATCATGCGGGTATGAAGAAATTTTAAATTTTTGTAATCGCTGCTAGTATGTTCAAGTGTTGATGTATGTGTCTGCCCTCTGCCATCACATTATAAATATAAATTCAGATTGTGTGTGTAATTACTGCAGAAATCACTTTAAAACAACCATAAAAGCGACGACATCTAAATCTCGTGCGTTCACAAAGACAAGTGCGTGCCATTAAAAACAATTATGCGTTCGTTGGCAGCGTCGGGCCATAAAGTGCGCGAAGGCGGCGCAGGCGTCGGGCGTCGGGCCACTAAACAGATGGGTGCAGAAGGCTGGAATGTTATTTGCAACAAGCGAAAATGCACACACACATACGCGAGTCTAAGTACAGCGAGTGCAAGCACTCACCCGAATGTCATTCATCGCATTTAGTGGTAGATCGTCGATATTTAACACTTTAACCTTCAGTTGGCCAAGCGTAGTACCACAGGAGTTTCAACCAATGGAATACGAGGCTAACTTACATATACTGGGTTTTTAGTCGCCTACCGTACGTGCGCGTACTATTGCCCGTTTTCACTAACAATCGGTGACGCGGCGCCGACCTCATCAATTTTTTTTCATCTATTTTTTTATTTAAATTATTTTGACGTGTAAAAGTATTTTAAACCTATTTACAGAAATAAATAATTTATTATTTAAATAAAAGCGCACTGTTGTATTTTCAAGTTTTGGCTCTGCAATGGGCAATCGAACTGCGAGCTTTGATGTAGGCATTCATTTGCAGTGAAAAGGGTCGCATGCGTGCATGCGTATATTTTCGGTCGTCGTATAAAACCAGCCTTCTGTACTAATCTGCTTTGTGGTCGGGTAGCAGACGTAGCAGTGCGGGCGGCGGCCAAACTGTTATGGCTTTCTTTTAAACATTACGGCGTCAGGGGTTAGTGAGCAGAGAGTTGGCAGCGCTGGCACGACACTCGACTAGTATCGACACGATGTATGGATGGAGACATGCCTACTAACTGCTTTATTAAACTTCATAGGTCGTTGGCTAGTTGAGAAATAGTAGGCTAGAAATATTTTAGGGGTCGAGTTATAAAATTATGCGTTTTGTGCAGATACACTTTTTGTCAGATTGTTTTCCTACTACTTTGTACAGACCATATTAAATATTGTTTACGATTCATGATAATAATTATGAGCTGCATCACATTTTATGCGACCAGTTATAGATGGGTTACATCAGAAGTTAGGAGTTGATTTCTAACCTCGCTAAAATATAGAGTAACATTTTCTTTTTGTTCGCAAATTGTAAAATGGTTTTACATTTTGTTTAAACGTAGACCGATGTTATATAGCACAGATATAATTCGATGGCAGCAAAGTGGAAACGGATATCTACAAAATCGCAATTTTACAGGAGAGCAGATTTAGTAAAAAAATTGTGGTAATATTGAGAGTTATGGACCGATTAATATAAAATTTTCTATGATGCATTAAAATAACCTTCTTTATGAATTATGTAACAGGTCTTATCGCTATGTCGTTGTTTTGCTGAAATAATGTAGATGTCTTTTATTACTCTTATACATCTTTGACGTAGAAGAAGACATCTGCCTGATATCCGTTTATACGTTGTGATAAAAAAAGTGCCCATTTCATTTAAAATATCTAGTAAAATAAGAAAAAGAGATAAGAGATAAGAGTAATTATTATCTCCAGTAATAATTTTATGGATATTTAAAGAAAATCTATATAAGCAACATGCAAACAGTATTCCCAACATATCTGGTACACATGAGGCGGACAAATTCAAATGTCCGTTTCTACTGCGATGATTTTTTTAAATCGAGTGTGTGATGTCTTCATTTATGTACCAGATTTTCTTCATTATTAAATTTGAAATAATTTTAATACAAAATTGTAGATAGGGTTTATAAGCTCATTTTCGCAAATAAAGTATTTTCACAAAAAAGTAGATGTCCTTTTCTACTTTGCTGCCATGGAATATGTAGGCGTAAGCAAATTATAACGTAAAACGAATCTCAAAGTTTAAGGACTCGTCATCGCCTCTCTAGGTGAATCAGGCAAGTCGTGGAAGGCCTTTATAAGACGGCGCACTGAACAACGTATCATTTTATTTTTGTTTTAAATAATGGCGAATGAAAACACTCAAGTCCACGTGGACCTCGAAAAAGCAAGTCTCCTTCAACAATATCAATCTAGCCACCCTCGTGTCATAAAATAATAATTAGAATCCTCATACAATTTCCCACAAAACCCGCCACATCCATTGGAACTACATAGTATACGTTCTCAGTCCAACATTACTAATAACAGTAAGTAATCACAAAGTTCCCCGTCAGTTGACCATACATCGCCACATATGCACCGCAATACACGCGCGGTCTGCAGCCGAAGCGCGCAACATACTACGTGCAACCAGCAGACTAACTTACTAATAACACAAGTATTCGAGCATCTGCAACTCAATCTGCGAGTTGAGAAACACAATATTATTGACTTGGTTCCGAAAATTATTATCATGTGGTTTAATTTATTTGTTCTATTTTTATCATTGCTTGTGACCTCATGAGCCTTTTAAGTAACTAATGGCTGTTTTTACTTACACAAAGCGTCTATGGACAATTATTATTCCACTGTTGGAATTTCAGCTCTCGGCGCTGGCCCGAACTGCGTTGAAAATCCAACAGTGCGTTTTTATTTAGGTTATGTCTGTGCCGCCGAGTGTCGGTGAAAAAGGGCATAACTTCAGTTTATATTGTTGTGTGTTCCCGATCCAGTACAACAAACCTTTCTCTTTCCAATGTTCTTCAAAATTATTCAAGGTAACTGGGTAGGTACAAGCATGCCATGATTATTATTTTGAAAGCCAGTTCACTAAGAAAATAACTATGAAATAAAAACGTTATTATTAAAAAGATTAGTGGGTTTTACATTGACCCCAAACTAGGCAGACCGGTATCTTGGATGCCAATAAGTGGGTTTAGCATTAAAACATTAATAAAAAAATGTTCAGTAATCCTACTATATAATATTATAAATGTAAAAGTTTGTAGTGTAGGTGAACATGGACAAGACAAAGGTCTTGTCAAATGCTCATGTAACACCCACTCTTATAAATATCGGAGACGCTACGCTCGAAGTTGTAGACGAGTATGTTTACCTAGGACAAACTGTCCAGCTAGGTAGGTCCAACTTCGAGAAAAAGGTCAATCGTCGAATCTGACTCGGCTGGGCAGCGTTCGGGAAGCTACGCAATATCTTCTCGTCCCACATACCACAGTGTCTCAAGATGAAAGTCTTTGACCAGTGCGTGTTGCCAGTGATGACTTATGGCACTGAAACGTGGTCCCTCACGATGGGCCTTATCAGAAGGCTATTAAGTCACCCAAAGAGCAATGGAGAGAGCTATGCTTGGAGTTTCCCTACGTGATCAAATCAGAAATGAAGAGCTCCGCAGGAGAACCAAGGTAACCGACATACCCCGAAGAATTGCCAAACTTAAGTGGCAATGGGCAGGGCACATTGCTCGCAGAACAGATGGCCGATGGGGTCGAAAGGTTCTGGAGTGGCGACCGCGTACCGGAAGACGTAGCGTTGGAAGGCCTCCCACAAGATGGACCGATGATGAAGCACAGAATCGGTCGAAGGGCGGTGCTTGGGGGAGACCTATGTCCAGCAGTGGACGTCTGTCGGCTGATATGATGATGATGAAAAGTTTGTATGTTTGTTACTCAATCACGCAAAAACGGCTGAACGGATTTGGATGAAATTTGGCACACAGATAGACAGTAAGCCTACAAGGGTTAACATACAAGATACCTATTATCCCGATAATACCTTCCCGTGGGATCATTTCCGATCTCCACGCGAGCGAAGCCGCGGTCGAAAGCTAGTTCAAAATAAAAAACATTTATAATTATTATTTGTGTATTCCTAAGCGTAGGTACGTATACTCTTTCACATTTTGGTCTAGACCATGGTTGGGTATTATAGTCTGTAACACAGAACCATGTACCTATTACAGTAATTTCTCCAATTACGTTGCTTTCTTTTAACAATCGATATTTTTCATACACTCCCTCCCACTTAACCCCAGATAATATTCCCGCCACAATCCCTCCTCTATGTTAACAAGGTGAGCATCTCGTGATAGTTCCCCGACGAACTCCGGCGCCACTAATAACAGAGTAATGAGAACACGCAGCGTTATTGCACTAACGCAACTTTACCCGCTTACCGCGTGGCCACAAGCTGGAAGAGATAGCGGATGGATAAAGTCACTTTAAGCAGAATGTGTGTACTGCATTTTTGTCAAAAAAAAATCAAACAAATTATCATATTAAGGCAACAATAAATTGATTTCGTAAAACTGAATGTTAAGTTTTAGTTATAAAATAAAGCTGCTTTCTGTGTTAGTATTGCATTTGATGATATTTCATAATTTCATTTAGTAACTTGCTTTTGCCCGCAGCTTCGCCCATGTGGATGTTGCATAATATCCCACGGGAACTACCGACATTATGTGTTAATTCAGGTCAACTATCTGTGTGCCTTTCATCCAAATCCGTTGTCGTTTAAATTGCGCCAATCCGGAACATTCATTCAGACAAACATACAAATGGATAAAATTTCTTATTTTATTATATGTATATACAAGCTTTTACCCGCGGCTTCGCCCGCGTGGATGTCGCAAAATATCCTACGGGAACGTTCTACCGTGAATACATACCTAATAGCCAAGGAAAAGATCATTGACTAACTTTCAGAGGACGCAGTGGTAGGCTACAGCGCCCGCGTTGTCAACCATAATTATTTTGTTACGCGTAATTTTGAAACTGTGATATCTCTTAAACTATTCATTTAAATGATGTGATGTAAAGGCATATTTTAATCGAAATTGAATGCCCAATTTAAATAACCTATTTAATTAGATAAGGATTAATAAGATACCGGTCAAAATAGCTTCGGAAATAACAATGAAAATTTTATACAATTTTGAAAGATAAAAATGGTGATTGTGGGTCACCCTTAGAAGATAGACATATGCCATCGCGGACTTTTTTGTTGCAATTTTTAAGATATACAATACTCTAGAACATAAATTTGATTTATCTCTCACGGTTTACGCAGCACACGCCAGTAAAGCTCCCAGTCGGCATGATTTTTTCCGACATCTTCAACAATAATCGTCATATTTCAGCCAATTTACACAAAACCTTAATGAATTATACACTAAAACCTTCCGCATGAATCACTCCGTCCAATGGTGAAAACTGTTTGAAAATCCGTTCGGCAGTTTTTGAGTTTATCGCGTTCAGACAGACAGACAGACAGACAGACGCGGCGGGCGACTTTGTTTTATAATATGTAAGGATATTGCCAAATTAATCAAAACAGCGAAATATTTGACAGCTATTTGCGACGTTGGCCACTTTCTGATTGCACCCTTTAGTGCGCCTTCGTACCTTTTATGGTACATAAAGTGTATTGAATAATAATCGCAAAAACTACAATAATGTTTAGGGCAAAATTAATTTACTTTGCATAGTGTTCTGCCATTATTATAGGAACATCATATTATTCATATTATTATATTCATCATATTATGTTCGTAATATTATTATACAGCTGGCCCATTTATAGTGGTACAATTTATTTTTTAAGTTATTTTATGTGCTTCATCTAAACGCAACACATGTTCCGCTAAAATCAGTAGTTTAGAAGCCACCCTGTATTATAATTACTGGTTTCCGAGGTACCTCCTAGAGGTCATTATTTAACGCATCTTTGTATCCCGCTTAAGCTTATGAAGTTTCATTAAAATCGGTTCAGTCATTTCGAAAAATAAGGGCTTGAAAGTTTGTATGACATGCCGTACGACGTAAACCCTCTTTACTGACTTTTTATTTTTTTGTTGAGTAGGTAGATATTTTATTTTAGTCATTGTAATTCTGTTTACTTTCTTTTCACAAATAATTACATCCACAACCTTTATCAAAGCAATAGTTAAATGTAATCTAATCCGAACCGGAACACGACATTCCCAATTGAGACAAAAACCCTCCTTAAGCCTTATCTACAGTTATAAATCTCGGAAGCTTCACCATCGGATCTGTTATAGTTCGTCTTCAGGTCCTTGTTCCCTGGTCCTTATTACTTGGTCCTTAGTTCCGATTGCATTTATTTCATCGAAAGCAATAACGACGTGTACTTAGTGAAGTAAAGATACTTGGAGTAAGTTGCTCAGACGGAAGTCTTAGGAAGTCAGACTTGACGTCGAAGTGGAGGGATTTGGGCGACAAATGGAGGTTGGGGACGTGGCCAGCAATTTAGTGTTCATGACTTGTAGTAAAGGTATTTCTATCAATAAGAAAGGAAATATTCTGTTTTGTCATCTGTCTAAATAATAAAAATCCTTTCAACTGTTTTATAAATATTTTATGAGGAAACATCATGACACTACCTATTATTATTATATAACAAAGTAAAAGTTTTGAGTTTTCTTTAATATTTAAACCGATTTGGCAAAGACAAGAATAAAAGGAAACTACTAATTCATTCCGTGCCATTTCGGGACATTCCATTCATTCATTGTATATCTTTCCTTTTTTTAGGGAACTGTACATTTGCGAAAAGTGAAATTAACTACATGCAAGCCAACATTTTTTTACATGTCAGAATACACAATTATTAGAAAAAAAAATTTTTTTTGCCTGTTTTGTTATTTGTAAATGAAATTATTGATGTTTGAAGTTTAAACAAAGACGAAACACGAAGAAATTGAAAAAAAAAAAACAAAGTCCTTGTGGCTTGCGTCTTGTTGGTCCTAAAATCGTAGCAGACGGATCCGACATTTTCCCACATAAGGTTTCCATTTTTTCCTTTTGAGGCACGGAAACTAAAAAGTAAGTTTCATAAGATCAGCAACAGTGTTCCGTATCGAAACTGTAACAGAGTCATCTGCCCTTATCTCAAGTTATAAATCTGGTAAGCTCAGTTATCAGGGCTCACCGTGTCACAATGACGTCACTGCCGCTTCCGGTCTCGAACCGCACTTAAACCTCCTTGCTGGCTAGTTTTTATTTCAGATTTGAGGGTAGATAAATATTATGGTAGTTTTTGAGAGAGAGTTCTTTTTATGAGATTTTATAGCTCAGTAATCTGTAGTCTGAACTTAAAAAGGTTTTTATCCAGTTGAGACATTTTACTGCGTAGTATTCGTTTTATGATAGTTTTTTTTTTTGCCTATCATAATCCACCTCTAGTTACTTTAATCAAAAACAATAAAATTCTTTGTTCGACTTCAACAGCGTGATCTTCGTTACAAAGCCGCCATTGGCAATATTTTTTGACAACAGACATGTGAACGTAAACTGACGTACAAAATCCAACGCAAACATGTAAGGGAGAAATCAATAGAACAGCACATTCGTGCCGTGACGGCTGCCAAACATATGAATCTCTTGGGCATTGCCGTCCGCCGCCGCACCGGCGAAGATCCCGGCATTACGAGCCGTGCGAGAGCTGGCTTTATTGAACCAACAAGGGGTGTTTGATTGCCCCACAGAAAGAGTTGGTTACGTTGGAGTATGAATATAACAAGGATTTTGTACCGGAAAAATCTGGATAATTATGTTCTTAAAAGCTTTTTTTAATAGTTAACAGATGAGAATAATAAAAATAGTCTTAACTTTGGTCCTAAATACCACAAACTCACGCAATTAAAGTAGCTTTTTAAAGCTATTCAGACACAGAAGTGTTAACAGGTCACACCTTCACTTCACTTGGAACCTTAACTTATACATACTCTAAGGAAAATAAGGATAACATAAAAGCTCCCAAAGGGTCGAAGAGCGATCCCTACCTGGCCCTCGTAACCCTACAGATAAGATTTCAGCTTATCTTTACGGGGAGCTTGTAAAAGCCAAGTCTTTTCATCGATGCGGGGATTAGGACTGAAGTCGTACATAAGGACCACGCGTTATATTTAGAAGATGAAAGGATAACTATTGAAGTTTAGGATTAACGAGGAATTGGAAAATTTTGCTTAGCTTGGTTTACAAGGTACCTATACATCAAAAAAGAAAGAGTGTTTTTTACTAACGTTTTTGGGTCATCTTTATTTATTGTTATCTACATGTTTCAATATTCATACATTAAAATTATGATCGTCTTCCATTAAAATTCACAAGAATATTTTTACACCATCTCGAATTACGTTCCTGTTAATTTTGTATAGCATTTTATACGTAGCTCCTACGCAAATTCGAACTTTACTTTCTTATTAATAAGATTCATTTCGTGTGGAGCACGTTCGGCAAAGTACAGTCAGTAACAAAGCGTTGACAAACGAGCGGCACGCTCATATCGTTAGCTCGTAATGGCTGTTGGCAAGGAGACAAGAGAAATGTGTACCGTTATGAGAATTACACTAGTGAGGCTGGTACAGATACCAGCTAATCGATACAAGGAGGTGATGGAGCTGGAGATTACTGCGGCTGCCAACAGTACGCAGAGCCAGTCGGTTAGGCTTAGCTGCGTTGGAACAAATGTTTGTACGACAATTGCCAATATTGAACTTGTTTATGTGAAGTATTAAGCTGTTATGCAATCTAAGCCAACTTCTTGTTTATTTCTTCAACCTGATAAACTAAATCATCTGTTATAATATAAATGGTATTGGGAACATAGCGATTACATTCATGTCATTAGGTCGAGTAGTCACAACAAGTCAGTGAAAGACGAGGAAAACATTATTTATTTTCTTTTAGCTTTGTATTTATAAGCTCTAATTTATTTTCTTGTGACAATGGTGTGTAATATACCAACCATCAAAGTCGTACTTATAAATAATAATTATATACATATAAAGATTTTGTTTTATACTAGCCTGCACTGTCTCAGTGCCGGGCAAAGTTCTCCCTCCCCTTCTTCCATCTTCCAAAAACGTTTAAGAAATAAAAAAACATTAATTAAGAGCTACCTCACCTGAAACAGTGCCTATTCAGTGATTATCGAGATTTTTATAAGTAAGGCTGAAAATGACTTAATCTTGGCAAAACCGTCTGCGCCAGTTAGCCCTGAACTTTCAAAATAGAAATAATTTAGCAAAAACAGATAGAATAAATAAATTTCAAATAATCGCAACCACTCAGGTAGAATCACAGATAAAGGCGTGCCATCACATTAATTCTCTATGATTACAAACCTTAATTAAAACAGTCGCGATGTTCAGATAACATCACAAGTTCTGACAGCGCGCGGCGCCGCGTAAATTATATGCGAAAGCAAAGAGGTGGCAATACGGCTAAAAAGGTGGCTAAGGACCAGAAAGGTTTACGCACAATTACATCTCCAAGTCGATGTTGTAGAAAGATTGCGATTAGATAAATTGAATTGTTTTAATGAAGCCTATTTTCACCCCAGTACATGACGCGAGCCAGTTGAATTGAACTACTGCGGTTTCGCTCCTACGGTTTCGCGGCGGAGATGTGCTACCGGTGACATCTAGCCATTTTAATATGTTTTACTAAACATGCTAGGAAATTCGAGCATATTTTGGCAACCTTCTTCGAGATAAATCGGAAAGGCTAAACACATGCGAGCGCCCGGCCGGTAACGTTAGTATGAAAATCCATATCTGTCGTTTTAAATGTAGGAACTTTTTAATTCGGCACATGGCAACCAAGGAGATAACTTGTCAAAGATTTTATTTTGTAGCGGTTACACCGCCACATGCGAACAACGCAGCAAAGACATGACGTCACACAATCCTGCATCGAGAGTTTACTGCGCGAACGACATAGATAAGAGTATCCAGCATCAATCATTGGGCAGTTGCCCGCCAGACAAAACACCCGTCTGGTCGGAGGATCCTCCCTTTTCCATAGAGTATGAGTGAACTTTACATCCTGTTCCTCATACCTCTAAATTGGTGACCCCGAGAATTAACGTCAACGCAGACTTCGTGCAACTACTTCAGCGTGACGTCATCATCATCATCACTCCCGCAAGCTTTCGTGAGGCGAGTCACACAGCCAGCCAGTGCAGTCCACCCACGGCTTTAATGGGTATCCTGACCACCAGCATGCAGCGAACGCGCATTCCGGTTCATCACCCTCAGACTCACTGGGGAATCACCGCAATCACCTCAAACACCGCAATCACCTTAATCACTTCAATTGCCACAATCGCCGCGACCACCGCAGACAGTACCAACTCACCGTGAACTGTGCGGCACCCGGTTCCGACTCACTGGAACCACAATCACCGCAATCATCGCAGACAGTTCCTACTCACCGTGAACTATGCGGCACCCGGTTCCGACTCACTGGAACCACAGCTGGCACTGTGGAGCATCGCAAGATCCAAGACTTAGCCCACTATCGATCTCCGGTCTCCGGAGGGGAGTAATATAGTCCACATACGAAATAAGCAGTAAAGACATGACGTCACACAAATCCTGCATCGCGCAGTTAGAGTTTACCGCGCGAACGACATAGATAAGACCATAGAATCCGTGGATAAGACTATCCGAAATCAACTTACGGGCAGTTGCCCGCCAGACATAATACCAGTCTGGTCGGAGAATCCTCCCTTTTCAATTGAGGATGAGTGAACTTTACACCCTGTTGCCTCATGCCTCTAAAATTTAAATTTTGATTTGGCTTGTAAAAATAGAGCTGGTTTAGTAAAGAAGAAACAAATGAACTCATTGGCGCATGAAAAATTATCGTTGTTCGTCATTGATTCTGGAATTTATAATTAATTTACTTAGTTTGAATTTCCGCGCATTGTTTGAGAAAAGTACTATACAAGCCTTGGCCGCAACCAGGCATTGATTGGCCCACATTTCCACGATCGTCTATCAATGCCCTTGATGCAGGCCGCAACAGTAATGTACTATTTGTATTAGAAATCTTTTCTATGAGGTACCGCAGAGAAAGTGAAAAATCAATATGAGGCAGACTTTTACCTTGACAGTATAGGATACCAAAAAATATGGCGTATATTTTGTGATACCACAATAGAGGCAGAACTATATAACAATTATATTTAGGGAAAATTCTGCCTTTGTGTCTTTTGAGACAACTTTACCAATTACGAAGCGTAGTCTACAAGCGTATCCGACCCTTACATCCGTTAGTAACGTTCGCACACAAAATTGGCTTAGGGGTGGGTTTAGACTAGACTTAGCTTAGCTGCAGTTTACAGGAGTATTATAAAACTGGCTAAACTTAAAAAATGGTTATCGTACGTAACATCTTATTTTATGGTGCAGGAATAAAAATAAAAAACCCTATTTAATCCTTACTTCCTAATCCTAACTATATATAATAATAATTAAAAATGCGGAATTGAGTTTGTTTATCTGTCAGCTACTCTTTCACGCTAACACAGCTGAACGGATTTGGATGAAATTTGGCACATGGGTAGACCATGACCTAGAAAAGGACGACGCATATCTATTATCCGGATATTCTCACAGGATCGAGGCCTCATCATCATCATCATTAGCCTATTAACGTTCCCACTGCTGGGACACAGGCCTCCTCTCTGTGAGAGGGAGGGGGCTGTAATCTACCACGCGGGCCCAGTGCAGGGTGCGGCATGTATTCGAATTTTTTTATTTGATCGAGGCCTATGCGGGTGAAATCGCTGGGCGCAACTACATCTTAATACGATCAATAAAAAGCCACGTATTTATTATAACATGTTTAAAATAAGTTTTATGTTCCTTAGATGGTGTAAAAGAAAGGATTTTACACTTCCCCTGAGCGGGTCTAAGGATGGTGGCAAGCGAAAGACAAAAGCATGCAGAAGATACTTCTGCTGTGTTCTTATTCTCGTGTGGTTAGTGACTAGCCTGATGTCAGAGTTTTAAAGCCGCCCATGACCTCTGACTTGGCTTCATATGCCGTCGAGAAATATCTTTCATTCATGCCGGTTTGGTCACGATGTTTTCCTTCACCGTCTTTGAAGCAAGTGATAATTATATTATAATACGATGAATCCGAAATGTCTGAGGTGCGGGCCTTGACTTTGAACTCTAGACCTATTACTTGACAGTCTGACGGTCGCACCACTAGGCTATTACTGCTCGTGTTTAGATAGTCGTTTTGGAACAGCCAAAATGTGCTTATGGTAACCATAGCGATTTGATTTATAAAAACTAATCTTTGTTGGTTTATAACTTTTTAATGGCTTTTTATTTTACTATTCTGCTTCCATACAGACAAAATTACTAATTAGACCTAACGATATCATGTTAAACTTTGAATGTACGATATCAAACAGTGGAATAAAACCGCCCAGAAATTTGTATGGAAAAAATATAAAATTGTTTCACCTTAAGTAGTTTTGTGAGTTGACTTCAGAAATAATCCATTTTTTGTAAATTCAACCCCAGATTGGGTCTTATATGAGTGCAAGTTATAATTAGATACATTATGACGTACTGAGGAACAGTAAATATTTATTGTTGTTATTTATTGACACACACATAGATACGACACAAGGAGATGGGTAAGTCAATAGATTTCCAGGTGCAGTCAACATTGTCCGTCCTAAGCCAGAGCCAACATGCTCACCGTTGTCACTAGCTGGACATTCTCAGCTATGTAAAATATCTGCACTAGACGTTTGTAACATGTAAGCCTGCCCCACAGCAGACGTAAGGTCGGGAGCAAACATATTGTTCTGGCAAGACTAAGAATTACCTACTGACACCAGAACTATGTACTAATATAATATCTTTGCACCTGCGTGTCTAGTCATAAAAGTCACAGACTAGTTTGTAATTAACGCTCTGCCAACCTATAGTGATGGTTATTTGTTATCGTTTACGTACGTATTTCAAGCGTCTGCCAATCTGCCTAACCTTTTCTCAACTATGTTGGGGTCGGCTTCCAGTTTAACCGGATGCAGTTGAATACCAGAATTTTACATGGAGCGACTGCCTATCTGACCACCACAACCCAGTCACTGGGTAATACGGTACCCCTTGGAAGACTGGTTGTCAGACTTTCGGGGTTCTGACGACCACGAATGACAGCGGGGACCTACGGTTTAATGTGCTTTCCGAGGAACGCAGGAGTCTCGGTATGTAAAGACGGTCACCCATCCAAGAACCAACCCCGGCAAGCGTAGCTTAACCAGTTGGATCGACCCGTGCGGCTGTTATTACCTAGCCACGAGCTCCTTCTATTTCAAGGTTCTATAGTTATTTATTAGGAATGATTATTCAGGAAGTAATAATAAGAAGTCATAATCACGCCTGTAATTCCGCGAAGGGTGAGATTGTACCTTAGCCTGAACCGGACATTTCACCAGTTATGTTTAAATCCCATGTAAGGGTGAGAGTCTATTGCCATCAACCGGGCACAAATTCAGACGAAGAAATAATAATCACTCCTTAACTGTAGTTTTCCAAATACCTAATGTTGTTAGGTAGTTTCTTTATGCTCAAAAAGCAATAAAAACTGATACTTTGTAGATTGTTTCCCCACAATGTAGGTAATACAACCACCTAGTTGCAACTGTTCACAATGGTGCCAACACAAGCAGCATATCAATTTACCTATCAAACAAAAATACGCGACGTAATGAAGTTAGACTCGTAATGTGAAGCGAGGGCGGCGGCCATTCAGCCAGCGTAATGAGCGAGCGTTTAACATTGCACACAATAATATAAACGGAGAACAGAAGTTCTATAGCTAGCAAATGGAAATTGGAAATAATTACAACATTATTATTTTTGTTTTGTTCTGGCATGAAAATGGACGGTACCTAGTATTTGTTTTTATTTAATTTGTTTTTTCATTTAATTCAAGAAGTAAGACTCATATTGTTAGTAACACAAAACTTACAAAATAATTACCTATGTTAGTTAAACATTAACACAGAAACAATTTGTGACATCACTGCTGCAAGGTGACAGGCCTAGCCGATACCTTGCAGCAGTGACTCATAAACGCACAATCTAGCCTGCTTGGTACCATAGACAGGACAGGATGCTGTTGGTGCTGCCCCGCTCCCTACTAACCAGGGATGCGCACTGCTTCCGCATCGAGTGTTAAAGCTGTACAACCGTATAGATCTTGGCAAATTATAATATTATTACCTAGTACTAAATTACTAGGCTAGTAATTAATTAGCTTAATTTGGTAACATACAGTGATGTTGTAGCGGGTTCACCGCAACATACTAACTAAGCAGCAAAAAGACATGACGTCACATAATTCCTGCATCGCGCAGTTAGAGTTTACCGAGCGAAAAACATAAGACTATCCGAAATCAACTTACGGGTAGTTGCACGCCAGACACAACACCCGTCTGGTTGGAGGATCCTCCCTTTTCAATAGAGGATGAGGATGAACTTTACACCCTGTTCCTCTTACCTCTAAAATGTCACTGTTGCTGGTATTGCTAGAAGAGACGTCACTAGCCCCTGCCTATCCAAATAAATACTTCTTATTAACAAGTAAATACATTTTTGCGAAAAACCGATTCAAGTGATGTTAGTACATGATAAGCATCAGTGGACTCTTAATATTTTCATGTTCTTTTTGTGTGTTCTTATTTGTGTATCTAGTCTAGGTCAAATAAAAAATTTTATTTCTTTCTTTGTGTATGGTAGCTATCACACGTGAGTGTTGGTCCTTCTGTACTTATTTATTTCGGGCACAAACTCAATGAGACGCGACTGAATGGTACAACATTCAGCCTATGCTTTGCCGCGCTTTTGATTTGAATAAAGAATGTTTAAAACTGTACATTGAGTTGAATGAGTTTTGAATTCATCGCTGGTTTTGTACACAGAAATTCTATGCGAATGAGAAGTAAACCGCCAGCAGTGGAAACTAAAGTGTGTCATTTTTAACGAAATACTCTTTTAAATACTAAACATTTGTTAAATGCAGTTAATATTTGACTCACAAGCGTAGTAATAATTCATCATCATTATCAGCCTATTAATGTTCCCACTGCTGGGACACAGGCCTCCTCTCGATGAGAGGGAGTGGGCCGTAATCCACCACGCGGGCCCAGTGCGGGTTGGTAGATGTCACATGTCTTCGAATGTTTGGTTCTAAGACATGCCGGTTTCCTCACGATGTTTTCCTTCACCGTTAATAATTATCGGTGACTATTACAAATGTTTACTTAAACTTAAACCAGACATCCAGGCTTTACATTACATTACACACACTGACAGTTAACTTGAGTTTTGTCAGCAGATTCAAAATTTTATTGGTTCTGCTCAGACACTAATAATATTTTTCGACTGATATTGTATACGAGTATGTTCAATACTAAAGTATAGAGAAGAGTCATTCAAAGCTTTTATTTAACAGTTTCACTTTGTTAAAACCCACAGATTCCTAAATAAAAGATTGATGGACCAAAGTGAAAAGGTTTATCCGCACCAAACAGAATATCTAAAACCGCTCAATATTTGGTGCGCAAAACACCGTTCCTTTTTCTAAAATAAACAATTTCCACATCACTTTAAAACATGGCTGTTAAAATGAAAACGCAACATCCCATCAAAAGATTTAATTTCCATCGCTGTCAGTGCAAATCATACGGCGGGAAATAAAATATCGAGAGCGATCAATTGATACGACCGACCATAAATTCAGTTTTGATTCATCGAAAATAAAGAATATACGTGAAGCGAACTTTTAATTAAGTTTTCGTTTTAAGTGGGCCTTTCAGTCATCAAGTGTTTCATTTCTGCTTTTGTAGCATACAATGATCGCTTTATATTTGGTCATCAATTTATTTATTTATTTGCTCTGAAACGATTGACAGTATAATATTAAATGTTTCATCCCAACTATATAATGTTTGACGGTTCAAACCATTTATTTAATTTTATTTATTCCAACTGGGCCATTAAAAGGCACTTTTGTATGGTATGTGATTATGCTATTGAGGAGATATTGACTTTATCACATTAGCTTTACTTCATACAAAGGTTTCACGTTCTCGATATATTTGAACTGGATCTTCTATCTGAACCTCAAACTTCTTATTTCGAATTAAATATTTATTTCAGGCAACAACCAGATTTAACGACTATACCAAACTATACTTGCGTACTTGCCACAGACCGCTTCATGAACACGCTGGCACTGACCTATTCATCAGGAATCCAATCTGGCCACAAGCTAAGCCTATTGTTGAATGTATAAGCTATACCAATATCATATGAACACAACGATGTACGTCTTACACACACGAACAGGTTTCAGCAAATGTAAACACGCCAAGAATATATTGGAAATATGATGGAAGAGTTGTTTTTTTTTTAAATACGATAGGTTTCAAATGGTTTAATGTTTTTTTTTTGTAACTAAGGCCACTAGGTACTAAAGCAAGATTAAAAAAGAGACTGGAAGCGGAAGGCGGAGGACAGGGTGTTGTGACGCAGCTTGGAAGAGGCCTATGTCCAGCTCTGGACTGCGATAGGCCGAGTTGATTGATGGAAAAAGAGTTATTTTTCGGAAATGGCACAAAAGTACTTTTGTTTACACGGACTTTGTTTGATAATCCGATATAGGTAAACGTATTTCTTGTAAAAAGCTTATTTGGACCAGATTTATTTAAAACTACGAGGTACTCACTGCTCTTCCAACAAAATTATCAGCATGCTAATTGAAAAACAAAATGGCTGACTGTACTAGTTTCAACTTTACAGACATCCCAGTTAAGACGTCGTCAAGTGGTACTGCAGACGGCGACTAAGAAAAACGTAATAAGCATAAAATTGTGTACAATTTATATTTTTTTGCATTACAGTGAGAGCAGACAGATAGACAGGTCCCCTGACGACACGTCTATTACCCACACGTTAGATAGAACATGTCAAAGTGAACATGACTCGTGTATCCTCTGTAGCTATTGTGTGACAGCTTGTTTCGCTCCTGGGAAACGAAATACCAGCTCCAATGACATACTCGCCTACACCTTTGCAATTTACCTCGAGTGCTTGACAAACACACAGAACAATCGAACACTATCCCTATTACAGATACACAAAGTCTAAATTACGACTTCGGGAACGCAGCACCCAAATTCGTCTGCTAAACCCTGCACAGGATCCATATGCATCTCAATCAAACCTTGTTGCTCTAGTAACAGGATATAAATTCGCGTATCAAGGTTGTAAGAAGCTAGATTGTACGGAGATATCATCCGACCCAGTTTAAAACGTAAGCGACCCGAATTATACTGGTGTAAGTCGAGGACCCTTTGACACAAACGTGGATAAAATAAAATATAAACATTCGGTACGTTTGATGATATTATTTATCTTGTACGAGTGAGGGCGGAGAGGAAGGGGCTAACGAAATAAACGAAGATATTAATTCGTGCTAAGACCGCAAAGTAGTGTGACTCGGGTCCCGGTTACTCTTGGAGCCCGTATTCCTTTGCGCCTTTGAGTGTTTAATTCGAGAGCCGAAGGAATGGCTCGTTAGAGTAATCGAGACTCCTTCTAGTCGTAGATTGCTAGGAAATGATACAGAACACTGTCTTCTTTAAATAATATGAAAGCTTTACTGTACTATTTATGTTGGATGAAATGAAATCGGTACATGAGAAACGGTCTCTATTTACGTTTCGTCTGTGATTTTACGTTAAGGACAACAAATTCTATAACAACAAGAAATAACTGATTGGTTTCAATGCTTACAGGCACAATATTTCCCAATCAGCGTCGTTATTTGTTATACAATGTAACCACAGCCTCCGCAGCACCTTTCTTCAACGTACAAATAGCAATATTAATTGAAAACTGCGAATATTTCATAAATATAACAATTAACGAACCGGTCCTTTGTCTTAACCTTTGACCTTAAAATATTATTCAAATATTTGAATAGGTACCTTAATTCATTTCCGATTCAAGAATTCCGCAATTGAATTTATGACAGGAGTAATATAGCGCGGTTAGACGCGATTTTACGCGATATTAGTAACAAACAATACAATACTAAACAACAACAAGACATACTAAAGCCGACAACACTGACTGTGAAAGTATAAAAATTTGTTAATTGTTAGTGGTTCGGATACCGCCCCATTAAAGAAAAGTAATTAAATATGTATGGGTCCGATCATATTTAACAAAATACCCAATGTAATGAAAAATGAGACATTTCCACTTTTCAAAAAGAAATTGACAGATCCATCAATTAATTAATGTTTAACTCAATTGACGAATTTTTGACCGAAAAGAATTTAAATTGATAATACGACATCTCTGTACTCTTGACTTACTAAATCATTTATTTTTTTAATTTAAATGTATTGACCTCTAACTTGACGAATTTATAATCCCATGTTATTAAACTTGACATTTTGTATTGTATTGCCAACAAAAAGCGTGAAACTCGCGTCATCGTCACCGCACGCTTTCCATGAACTACTATACGGCATGGGTATACTGTGTATATTATGTACATAAATATACCTACGAAGAGTATATCTCTCTACATATACATCCATACAATGTAGCACGACTGACTTGTATTGAATTTGATTAAATGTGTTAATAATTTATTTATTATAGCTTTGGTTGAAGCGGCCATTTATTAAATACGTTGTTTGAACGGGGAGGAGAATTACTGATGATTTTAGAAATTTTCATGGAGACTAGATAAACGTAGCTGCCAACTTTAACTGTCACAGCTAGAATCACTCACCACAAAACTAAACTCCCCTGAACTTCAGTACGCCTTAGCAAGTCTACATCTTGCGAGAGCCGAGCAATACATTAACTATTCATTTATGAGCACAGCAATGAAAAACCGTAGCTTCCTCTGATCCGGCCATGAATATCATCCGTATCGTGTTTATCGCCTCACTGCTTACTACTAGCGAGTGGGCGCTTTGCGACGTGGGCGTCGTTTTAGTTCGAATTCAGCTCTTTACAAGTATTTGTCGGAACTGTAACTGTATGGTATTTTTGTAAAATGGGGTAATTAGTTTCTACAAAAGGTGCTAAATAGGTTCATTGTAAGAATCAGCGGTGTAGCGGTTACACCGCGACATACAAACTACGCAGCAAAGACATGACGTCACACAATTCCTGCATCTCGCAGTTAGAGTTTACCAAGCGAAAAACATAGATAAGACTATCCGAAATCAACATATGGGCAGTAGCCCGCCAGACATAACAACCCGTCTGGTTGGAGGATCCTCCCTTTTCTATGGGGGATGAGTGAACTTTACACCCTGTTCCTCATACCTCTAAATTGGTGACCCCGAGCGGTATTGATAGATTAGGTCCGCAATCATTACTTTTTCGTCAGTGCCTGAACTTGCTTATCTTGTTTTTATCACCTGACTCTTTTTGAGAACTAACTTACCAACAAGAGCAGGTAAGTTTTTATCCGTCATATCCAGATCACTATGATTTATAACTGAAGTTTTGGTTCTTTTACCATTTCCAGTTATTTCTGCACCGGAATCCAACATTGTGATAGGATTTATGAAAGTAGCGCGAACTCATCTCGCGATTACAGACTGCAGCCAACTAACTCCATTAATCTCTGGAGACATTACAGAACTGATATTAAATTCAAAATTTCATTTCCTTGCACTAATTTTTCTTCTGAAGACAACGATGACTCATTTTTAATGTAATGAAGTTCCGTCGGGTCAAGTTCAAACTAATTAAAAGTGTAGTCGGGGAATGCATTAACCGACAACCCTCCCCCCTGCCCCCTTAGAGAGGAGGGGGTGTAGAGGATCTCGAAATATTCATGGCGAAGAGTAATCTCGGAGATAATGAGGGAAGTGGGCCGCTGAGGCGAGCCAATTAAAATGATTGCGGCCCGCGCCCGCGCCCCCGCCCACGCCTGCGCCCGCGTCCGCGCCCGCGCCAAGTTTGCAGCGAGCCTACTTTGATGAGCAATATAATCGCTCCATTCAGGTAGTTTGTTCAGGGCAAACGTTGCTTGATGGATTTTTTGAGTAATTTTTGTGTTTAAGTGGATTTTGTTGAACGGTTCTCATTGTTCAAACTGCAAGTGCTCTGGTGTGCTCTATTTTAATTACCTTTTAATTTTATGGCTTTATCTGAGTTAGCAAATAGCATAAACGTATAAACGGCCAACTCACGACAATTTGATGGTATTCACGTTAGACTTTTGTATATGTCATGTATGTAGGTATTCAAATAACTAATGTTTTTCAAATTGTTACGCCACAACAGTTTCCAATATGTTCAACATTTTTCATCACTTTCGGCCAACCATTCGCGGCTCAACAAGACTAAATAAAAGTGTTGCAGGACGCGTTGCAATAACACATGCATGGTCGGACAAAGCAAATTGTTCGCTTTGTAACATTCCGATCGCGAGTTTTTGTAGGCGACGCCGACGGTTGCGCTTGGTTCGCGCGTTTACACCTCTGTGCGTAACGCACTGGGTACTAAACACACTGTTTAAAAGACAGTAAACTAGTAAATAAAAGGAATTGTATCATACAGTTATCAATTTAAGTATTGTGGAGATATTTTTTTTACTTCATCATCATTATAATTTCAGCAAAATGATGTTCAAAGTTGGACATAGGCCTCCCCTGAGCATCGCCACTTCGACCGCTTCTGTGTGCTTCTCGCATCCAGCGCGGTTATTTTTTTTACTTACGAATAATAATTGAAAAAATATATCAGCATCTGAATCAAACCGCGTCGTCGATCCTTCAGAGTGCGTGGAGCAAGTGCCGCGTTATTATTGCGGTAACAAGCGCGCAATCAGAGCACCGCTGTTTGTGAAAACAAGCGCGCAACCGCTTTGTGGCGTGGCGGGGCTAGTGATGGGTCGGGAGAATATTCTCACCCGGAGAATATTCTCGGATCGAGAATGTTCTGCAATATTCTGGAATATTCTTTTCGACGGAGAATATACGAGAATTTAAAAATGGAAGTAAAATTGCTAAATTTTATCACAATATATTTTGATTTCAAGGCCTCAAGTAAACATCTTTTGTTGTTATTTTATACTTTATTTGAAAAAACGTTACTGTATTATGTTTCGGACTGGAAATGGTGCCGATTCTCTTGTACACTGGACTAAACTAACTAAACTATCACTAAAATTCCTTACTTTTGGCTATGAGAATCTTAAAGCAATTCTGACAAAAAAAAAATCTTAATTTAAAAAATATTTTGACACATCTAAAATTGAATTTGACAATCGCGTGACGACTCAACGTGGTACTTGTTTGCTCTACTTCGTGAATTTTTTAGAGCCGTAGGCGCGCATGGGGGCAGCCTCGACGTGTTTTATATGGAATTTTTCACTTTTTGTATGGAAAATATGAAAAATTATTACCAACATGTCAGGTAATAGGGGTTTAAGGGTTTCCTAAAGGGGGTCGAAAATTTCATTATTTTTGCGATAGGACGCACCATTCTCGAGATTTATGCAAAAGAAAAAAAAAATAGTACTGTTTTTGCACTGAAGTTGAAGTGTTGGTGTGAATTTTAGTTCATGCCAACTAATTTCATTCCACTCGTTTTTAATCGCGTTTAAAAATAATCACATTTAGACGGATACACTAAATTTATATGGTGAAAAACGTCAAATTCATAATAGCAAAATTGCCATTTTCACTAAACTGCTATCTCAGTGCAATCTTAGTGCTGTCAAACTAAAATATAGTTAAGTTGTGTCACTTTAGTCTAATTCAGAATGGGAAATCCTCGTTTGACAGGACTAAACTAAATTTTAGTGATTGTACACCGAACTAAACTAACTAAACTGTCACTAAACTTCCCTACTTTTGGCTATAATCTTAAAGCTATTCTGACAAAAAAAAAACTATAATTAAAACAATATTTTGACACATCTAAAATCGAATTTGACAATCACGTGACGACTCCACATGGTACTTGTTTACTCTACCCTGTGAATTTTTTTAGAGCCGGAGGCTCGCAGGGGGTGCAGCCTCGACGAGTTTTTTAAGGAATTTTTCACTTTTTGTATATATATAGGGGTTTAAGGGTTTCCTAGAGGGTGTCGAAAATTTCATTATTTTTGCGATAGGACGCACCATTTTCGAGATATAACCAAAAGAAAAAAAAAATATAGTACTGTTTTTGCACTGAAGTCAAAGTGTTGGTGTGAGTGCATGCCAACTAATTTTTATTCTATCTTTATAATTATAAACCCTAACTTTATATCTTTATATTTATAAAACCCATAAACCCCCAAAACTCAACATGTAGGTAATATTTTTTTTTATTTTCCATACAAAAAGTGAAAAATTCCATATCAAAACACGTCGACGCTGCCCTCCTGTGCGCCTCCGGCTCTAAAAAAAATCCCAAGGGAGGGCAAACAAGTACCACATGGAGTCGCGATTGTCAAATTCGATTTTAGTTGCGTCAAAATTATTTTTAATTGTTATTTTGTTTTTAATTATTTGCACCATAAACCTTTCTTATAATGTTGTTTTCTTATTCATTTTATTAATGCTGATTATTTTAAACTCATAAAGTTCGTATTAATACAGAAATCGTACTTTAACATTACTACCATACGAAATTTAAGAGAATTTATGAGAATTTTCTCGGAAATATTCTCGGGAATGTTCTCGCTCAGGAGAATTTACTGAGAATTTAAGTTGTGGTGTAGTTTATTTTAAACTCAAACTTCGTAAAACGTTCAAATGCGCTAAAAAATATTACTCTAAAAAAAAACCGATTCAATAAAGTCAGCCAATTTTTAAATTCTCGTAAATTCCCTACCAAAAGAATGTTCTCGAGAACTTAACAGCAAAGTTCTCGCAAGGAGAATATTCTCGAGAATTGCCCATCACTAGGCGGGGCAGTGTGCAGCCGCCTTTATGACGACATGCCTTTTTACGCACTGTGTCGGACAAAGTGAAATATTTGGCAGGAATTTTTGGTATAATATTAATAAAACGTCGTCAAAATTGTGTCTCAACTACCTACTTCGGAAAATATTTATTTTTTTATAACGATAACAGTAAAAAATTTAAATCCTGAATATTTTGAAAAAAAAATGGATTTTTGTTAGCGTACGCAATTAAGTACTTAAGTAATATTTTTTCCCCATCCAAGAACCCTTCCCACCCAATCTCATCGGCACGTCTTGTTAAATCATACACGAAAACATTATAATACATACACATTATACATTAAATTGAGAGCTCATGCCGCCTGTGATACAGGTTTATATAACCTAGTACAGGCATCTAACATTATAATACCTTTGTAAATTATTTCTAAGATTTTATGTTAATATTTTGCCAATTTTAATGCTGAATAAAATATTTATTATTTTATTATTTATTATTAATACTCATCTTCGTTAATAAATTCGGAAGTCAAGTGTTCCGAACACATCAATCACTCAACCCTTCGATGCGCGCCCCTCGCTGTCCGCGCGACCACCGGCCGTCCCCGGACATAACCGGCGCGGGCAGAAACCGGCGCGGACAGCGGACCGGCCCGGATGGGGCCGGAGGAGATGAAAGACGCTAATAGCCCCGCAACCCTTTTTTATAGCATGTGGCAACTAATTGGCAAGAGTGTATACGTCTTAATATTAACACGGCAAGGCTCTCTGGAAGATTATAATTATTGTTGTTTATTTTTACATTCAATTATAATAAATCAATTGGCGACCTGACTCACAATATCGAAGGTAGTGGAAGGAAGCCTTTGTCCAACAGTGGGACAGCACAGGCTTATAAAAGAAAATGGAATAGAGACAGTAATAATAATAATACCAGCCTTTTATTATCCCACTGCAGAGAAAAACCCTCTTCTCATACAGAGGGAAAGTTAATACTCGTAGTAGGAAAAAAACCGGTCAAGTCCGTGTCAGCCAAGTGTGTGATTGATTTATCCCAAGAACAAACTTAACATTGTAGTTGAAAAACATGTTCTCCCATTTAGTCCAACTACAAATGTAAGTCTGCACGCACAATATTGAGAGATTTACCATGTTATTTTAAGACCATAGATTTCATGTAGGTTTTCTTTTATAGAGGTACTAGCGGCGCCCCGCGGTGTCACCCGCATAAGTCTCGATCCCGTGGGAATATCGAAATAAAAAGTATCCTATGTCCTATTCCAGGTTATGGTCTACCCGTGTTCTAAATTTCATCCAAATCCGTTCAGCCGTTTTAGCGTGAAAGAGTCGCAACCCAAAACACTCATATTCGCATTTATAATAATATATTAGTTAAGATTGTCTGTATTTTTTTAAATTTTAGGCTCTGTATATAAGGAGATATAGAATGATCATTTTTTATCTATTCTCTTAAATAAATTCAAAACTATTTATTTTTACATTTTAAAGGAAGTACCTAATTAATAATAATTATGAGACCCTCACAGTTTGCCACTCTGATACGTCACATTGTTACAGTTTTTTTTTAATTGTCTTATACAAACTTTTTTTTGAATTGTCTTATTTGCCTCTCAAATGTGATCCCCATATTCAAAATTCATTTATTTACGCGACTACTGTGAAGGAAAAAGGAGGGTTATGATTTTAACCGGTATGTATGTATGTTTAAGTTCATAATTTTTTTTATAACGTTTATGTTTATTTATACGTTACACGTCCGTGTTTCGGTTATAGATGTACAAATTCCAACTAAATGGATCCATTAGTTTCGGAGCAAATTGGCTGTGACAGATGGACAGACGACATATACAACTGTTCCTATTTATATGAATTCCGATTTCTTACCCCCCTACAAAGAACCCTAAAAAGCTATATGTGATTACCTAAAAACAAAAATTAACAAATTTCTCGTGCTTATTTACAAAATGTTTACCTACAGCCAATCATTCATTGAACCTTAACAGACATTCATGAATTACATAAATACATACACAGTCGTAGTTCCAAACTGTAGCAATTTAATTGCCTCTACAATTTCCGTACCTTTGAGCGGTATTATGAACCCGATATTGTGATCCCTATGTTGTACAACTAATTTTGAATGGAGATGTTAAAGCGATTGTGTCTAAGAGAAGGGCAGTATTGTGTTCTATATTGATAATAACACCGGCCCGCAAATATCTGGTTTCGCTTTAGTTGCGAGATGCGAGGGTCAGACGACTCACGCCAGACGCTAATGGCTAATTTGCTGTTTTTATGGATGAAGAAATGGATTCTTTTCTTGCTTGATCTTCTTATGCAAGAGATTTCTCGCAAATTAAGAATTAAATAAGTACTATTATATTGTACTGTTTTGGATTTGTTTATAATAATATTCTAGAGAAATCTAAGTATCATAGTTATTTGTTATACAAGAGTGCAAAGTTGCTTTTTAACCGCGTGTTCAATTTTGATGACCGAGCAAGCGAAGGATTCTAAAATTGAATCACGAGCGCAGCGAGTGATTCAAAATTAGAAGCCTGAGCGTTAGCGAGGGAATCAAAAGAGCACGAGGTGAAAAATCTTTGCACTCGAGTGCAACACGTAACTTTTCATTCCACCTCAGCGAGGAAATGACTAAATGCAAAAAAAAAAACGTTTACAATCACAAGATAGGTACACTTTTATTTCAGTTTAGGTATTAATTACTACATTATAACAGGTAAGTATTACAGAATAATCTTTAAATTATAACAAAATAATACTAAGGTATAATTAAAAAAATTTTAAAGTAACGTTGCTACAGTTATTTAAATTGAGTGTAATATTTTTGTTTGGTACTGTAATATTGGTGTTAGTCACTTGTGTACTGTTTTTCGGTAAACTATCTGTCATACTTAATAGTTGTACCGATTCATCGGATTCCCTTGGCGTGAATGTTGGAGAGAGAGGGAGATGGTTAGGTGTTTCATAACGGCTTATTTTTGATGTAGAAGGGCCAGTCCAAGGATCCGATTGAGGCTCTTTCAGTGTAATGGCTCCTACGATGCCTTCACATATTTTAGACTTATTTTGGATGGAATCCTCTATGTATCCCTCTACAACTGCATTGGACTTCCAGCCTCCGTGGCGCTTAAGGGACAGGAGATCAGCTCCGGAATCAGCCAAAAGTGTGGCTGAAGTTCGTCGGAAACAATGACCCGTGTACAACAGGGGTTCTGGAAGTTCAAGAAATGTTGCTATTTCTCGTGGGATACTGCCAATTTTATTAGTACCCATAGGCTGTCTAACACACTTTCCATTGCGATACTGTAGAAAAAATCGATTGATTGGAGTGTTAGGCGGGCGTAAGGCTTGATATTTCTCAACAATCGTTACGTATTCCTTGCGAATGACGAAGTTGCGGTCTCTTTTTGTCTTTGTATTAGGTAAATTAATTAATAGTAAGTCATCTGAATGTTTCTCAATGTTTTTGACATTAAGTTGTGTTAGTTCATTAGTTCGACATGCTCCGTTTATTCCAATAATAAGAACAACCTGTAACGTAAAGAGTATTGTAGTAGATAAATGAATAAAATTGATATGAACGCATAATTATGCCTATCAACATCTACTAAGTATACTATTTAATTGAGATTAATATACTTAAGTAGATACTGAATGTGCAACTGACTTACTTTTGCCGCCAAATATACGGAATCGGGTGCTTCGTTAAGAAACTTTTCAATATCAGATACTGTGAAAACCTTCGATTTTTTTGGTTGATGACCAGATGAGGCTCTTTTTAAAAATGCCACTAATTTAGGATAGGTATCGATATGTTTGTCTTTTTTCATCTTTATTGTTGCTTTTAGCATCGAATACGTACTCCATAGAGTGCTTGCTTTCTTGTTCTCGGATAATTCTATAAAATATGCCAGCAAAACGTTTTCTGAGAAAGTTTTGGCTCCTTTTGCTAGTCGCCACGTGTTGAACATATCGTACTGTTTTAAATACTTCTCGCGTGATTGTTGAGGGAGAAAGCTCATTTGCGCATTATTAACAGTTTCAGTCAATTCTGTTGGCGTCAAGCAAACTTCCTCGTCGCTAGAATCACTCATTTTAGTTTTTTCACTTGTTTTCAAGTTTCTTGTTTTTAATAAAAGGTTTAACAATGACGTGAAAAAATGCCGCGTAAAGAACCGCGTACAAAGCAAATTGAAAAAAGAACACCAAGAAGGTTCCGAGTCTGAGTTTTTAAAAAAATTAAAAAAAAGTTGTATGATATATTCGGCACCATAGAGGTAGCAGTAAATAGGTTTAATGTTTTTTTTAATTCACAAACTTAGTGCACACGATGTTCTAAATTCAATTTACTTTATCCTCTAGACAATAAAAACGGCTTTTCCACTCAGATATTGAAGATTAAAAATACTCTTTCCGAGATGGTGGGATGAAAAAAATATTGTTAGCTGATTGATAATTAAAAATATCTCGATAATTAACACTGCACTGTTTAATTACAATACTTACATATGCAAACTACAATTCAATATTGAAACTATTATAAATAAACATTCAAAGCAAACATGATTAATTCACCAATTTCATAATAATCTGTCAAAATATTACACCGATTTGGTCGGCCATTGTGTATTTATTTAGACAATATTTGTTCGTGACAATAGCACAAAGGCACAAATCGAGGGCACGGACACAAAGGAACACTACACGTTATAAGGGGACTTTTAAAATGTCCAATGTGCCGTGTGATATTCCTAGTCTAGCTTCACATAGTCGCTTTTAATCCCGCTAATTGAATTTGTACGGCTTAGCAGACCGATTAGATCGCATTTGTAGGGTTGAACAAGCTGAGCGGTGCGCTCGGGTGGACTCTTTGAATTATTATTAGTGACGTGGCATGATGAGGGTTGTTCCATGCAAATTAGCGAGTGTTATTGAAACTATCGGCGCCGGCAGCCCGACCGCGAAATTGAAAGATTGATCTTCAACGAGCTTGCTCGGCGGCGCGGAAACCTGCTTGCTTAGCTATGCGCTCTTTGCTCATAGTTGTGGCTTGAAGAGGCACACGTCACTCGGAATGATTTTTGAGGGGATGCTTTTAGATGTTTCCGCTTGAAAAACTTTGGGGTTTTTGTATTAAAACTTCAAACCCAATTTTATTAGACGCACGATGTTCTGAAAACTGGTTAACATTAAATATTTTAAACTTACTTCCCCACGTCCGCCATGTTATGTAGTACTCACAGTCTGTAGAGTACTTATTTTTATTTTTATAACAATACTGTTCAATCAAATACTACAAGTTAAAGTTTAATTTTATTTATTTCCATCGACACTACGCAGTGAATACAATTTTCAAAAAATATGACATATTACCTGAAACATATAATTATTATGTAATAATTATGTAGGTGTACTGTGAGGGGTACGTGTTCGTGTGGGGGGTCGAGAAGCTTTTAGTATTGGATAAATATGTATGTTTATAGTGTGCGGGTTCTCTTCAATGATACAGTGATACGTTATATTTATAGTAGGTTTTTAATTAGATATTTGAAGAGACAATATATTATAACATGAATACGCGCCTACGAAGTGACAGCTAGCCTTCCGCTATTTTCTATATAAAACAATTATTACGAACCTATTCTAAATTAGAAAGTGACTCATCAGATAGTTCGAACTGATATATTCATAACAGCCAGTACAACATAAGGTTGATAATACAATAAAACCTTACATGAGCTACGCCCACCTCGAATAAAAGGACAGGAAAATTGCTTTTATTCAGAACATTCGAACAATCTGACTTTCCCTACCTATACCTATACGAAAAACTACCTAACAGTGGGAAATCATTTACACGGCTGAGGTCTTTCTCTTACAAGAGATGGCTTAGTTCATGACAAGCGAGTCGCGAAGGCCTGACACTACGCTAAGTGTCAGCCAAATTAAACTATAGCATGTGCTAATGTGCACTTCAAAAATTCAACGCTGTCATGCCTAAACCATACCGCAGCAAAACCACTGTAAAAGGTACGGCAAGCCTCGGGAAACAAACAAACTGATATGACAATTCACATCGACCCAGAAGGGGTTTAGAAGAGATAAGAAAGAAACTTAACATCAGAAACCTTAACCCCATCGGACAATGTTGAGCCAGAGGGAATTCAGGATCAAGAAGTAAGTGTCCAACCAAAATAACTATCTCATGGCCACACTCCAGATGAATAATTCTCGAAAATTCATCACACCGCAATAATATCAAAATCCCAAATCTATTCATTAGTTCATGTTGACTGAACTGTCGATCTTCAATCATCGGCAGAAACCAAATGTGTCAAATCGACATACTTCGCGAGGCTATGCCCCTTTAGCGAAGTTGGTATCAGCCTAGATCAAGCAACAACCCCTCTATAAAACTCAATCCCCATTAAACGTCAGTCACTCCTGACTAAACTGTGGGTCCTCAGTCATGAGTTAACCAATTGTGTTTATCAAACACATTTTGCAAGGGCTATGCCCCTTTTAGCAAAATAGATGTTAACCCAGACGGAGTGCCATCCCCCCCCAGGAGGGACCACAGTATTTCAAAACTATTTACTTCCCTCTTAAATCACAACGATAAATTCTGGAGTGCGTTCATGCTAAGCTAAAACAAGAATATAATTTGAAGACGATGAGGTTGACACGTTCCCTCAGGCTCCTTGGCGACATGAGGAGTGACACCTCACTCGCTCCCGGCCGCGTCCGATGTTTATTCCCCGCATATGTAACGAAAACACACATAACAATGCATTAGTATAATGTAATTAATTACTAAAATAATGTGCTAAACTATTATGATGTTTACATCTAAATGACATTAGCCTAATTATAATATGAACGCTCTTTTAAAATAAAAATAAAGTAACAAATAATTACGTTCTAAAGTGACATTGATATGAAAGGAGGTGACACAAAATAAGAAAATCTAATACGTATAATATTCCTAAACTTCTTATTATTCGATTTTAAAAACTCATATTCTAAAATGGTAAACTTTATTATAAAATGTTTATAAGCTTTCGACCTTTTTAATTTATTTGTTTTTGGCACAAAGCATTTCATTTTACTGTTTCTTGCAAACATGGTTTTGTTTTTAATTGGTGCACTTCTTAAATTGCTTTTAGCACTTTGTTGTTGTAATAATATAATGATGTAGTATAATAGTAACATGATGATATAAAATAGTAATAATATAAACTTTGTTGGCCAAAAGAGTGATAACTTTATGACAAAGCAACCTTGCGATGGCACACTATGTTTATGTTCGTTGTTATAAACTTTCACTCGAAAGTCATTACTAATATCTTCATTCGTCACTGACGGTGACTCCACGTCAAACTCGATTAAGTCTTTGTTGGCTTTAATTGAGTTTAAATCAACCAAAATATTAACTTGTTGCTCATTGCTAATTATTTCAGTCGAAAATGGGGTTTGGGCGATCTCCTTTGAATCGGAAAATTTTTCAACAATATCATATTTATCGGATTGGACAGCGATGAGGTTATGTATAGGAATATCCTCCTCGAGACCAATTATTTCATTTGACGAGGGAACATTCAGGTATTCTGAAACATATTCAAACTGTTTAATAATTGGACTGAACTGACCCGATTCGTGAATTTCATCCAAATTTTCGTTTTCGATTGAGCCGTCTTCATCATTTGCAAGGCTGCGTTCCAGGCAGCTGCACTCGTCATCATCATTATTTTCATCATCACTGCGCTCCTGGCAGCTTTGTTCAGTTTCAAGTGGGATAATATCCAGTATTCCGCTAAAAAATAAATTGGTATGATTATCTATGTTTGCAAGCTCTTCCTGTCCGCCTGCCTCGGACATTATTTGTACCATCTCTTCTTCTTGCAACGTATTCATATTTCTATGACATTTGCATGGAAACTCTTTCCTTAGTGCATTGCACATCGAGTCAAAGCTCATACCTTCATGGTACGTGTACTTGTGGACAATCTCAGCTGGACTCACAAGAAATGCGCGTAAAATTAATGCCCAGTTGCTCTCTTGCCATTCATTGAAGGTGGCTGTAATCCTGAAATCATCTAGGAAATTCTCTAGGCATCCGTTTATACCTGAGAAGTACTCCATGTCGCACTTTTGTTAGAAAAAACACTTTTAATAAAAACCACTTAGCTTTAGTTTCGGCTCCGGTGAGGAGCTGGCATCTTCTTCAGCTCTTTCTTTGCACCGATATGAGTTAATGCCTATTACCTACGTGTCGAACTGTTACGTGTCGAATTATGATTTTTTTTCTAATGCAGTATTAACTGGCTCTGCATACGCCTTATTTTAAAGCCCGGTTTTAGGCGCCATCCACCATGTGTGAGGGGTACGTGTTCGTGTGGGGGGTCGAGAAGCTTTTAGTATTGGATAAATATGTATGTTTATAGTGTGCGGGTTCTCTTCAATGATACAGTGATACGTTATATTTATAGTAGGTTTTTAATTAGATATTTGAAGAGACAATATATTATAACATGAATACGCGCCTACGAAGTGACAGCTAGCCTTCCGCTATTTTCTATATAAAACAATTATTACGAACCTATTCTAAATTAGAAAGTGACTCATCAGATAGTTCGAACTGATATATTCATAACAGCCAGTACAACATAAGGTTGATAATACAATAAAACCTTACAGTACCTACCTATTTATAACTAATGGGTAATTTATTAACAAACATATTATGTAATAATTATGTAGGTGTACCTACCTATTTATAACTAATGGGTAATATATTAACAAACATAGGTACCTCTGTATCCCATTATTTCCATCAACAAAGTGTTCAGCACAGTATTGTTGCCCGCATTATTCCTCACAAAACGTTTCCTGTACCGCAGAATGTTTCCACATTACACAGCCGGATTAGGTTCACGATGCCTTCACTACTCGCTCGCATTATGCATAGCTGACGTTAAAGGTGAAGTGGAGAGTTCACAGCACAATAACAAATCGCAGAAGGCCGACCTCCTTAATTCTTTATCATCATCATCTTCCTCCCTTGCCGCGCGTTACTCGTGGTCTGCACAACACGTTTTCTTCTTCCTCTCTCCCCTGTCACCCGTCCCGCTATCATTCACTCCCTTCTCTTGCATATCATTCCGCACATAATCCATCCAATCTACATTTATATTCATCACATCCTTATAATAAGTTTATACTTTTTTCTCCTTTTTCGGCAACCCCTTCAACCAACACACCCCGTCAGTACCTCTTTTCCACAGTCTTTGCTGTCGGACCAATAAAAAGATTGTGGGTGGGCCGTCACTTTGCTTTGCTAATACAGAATGACTTGGTCTTGTAGGTACCTATTATGCAATAGGTACCTAATTCAACCTAGAAGAAGCTGGTACCTAGCAGTGGTATGCAAGCTGTTGAATGATAGAACTCCTGCATAACCCTATGTTCTAATGCAAACCTTTTCTGGTTATACCTGCTGGCTGCAACGCCCTGCGCGCGGTATCGGGTGGCCTCATTACTGAATATTCCAGCACGGACCGAATCTTCGCGATCGTGCAGCGGCGAGAATTATGGCTGATTGGGGGTTCCATATCCCGTGCATGGCAAGATAATGGTGTTTAAAACTAGTGTTGTAAATCTGAATAGTACTGCCTAATTAAAGGGATTTTTTTTAAATGAATTGGTAACTGCATAGAGGTTTTCTATATAGTAAGTTTTCCATCAATGGTAGCGTTACGTACTTTTCAGTTGAATAGACCTCTCTATCTGACTTTGTTACTTCTCTTATCTTATCAGGTCCATCCAGCCATTATTATACCCTTCATCCGGGTAAAAATCGTTTTTTTTTTTTGCTTTACTTCGTTCAATCAAACAAAACCTAAAGTTCAAAGCTTATGCTGCTTTTGAGCTTAGGGTGTTTCACTACTCCAATACTACAGAAATATGAATTCCTAATCTCAATACAGCCATCAGAAATCTATCTCTTATTAAAAAATAATAATCTATTGTAACCAGCGTCGGTATACATGATACTCTCCGGGCTGGCGCGCCTATCTCCGCTCACTCACATCGGCCCGCGCGTCCCGAGTGCGCTGTAATACCTCACATTATCCCCTCGTGCTGTGCAGGGCTGATACTCATTGATAAGGAACCGGATTTTATTTAATAAATGTGTATAAATCATAAGGGGATTTGGGCGTCAAAGATTTACAATTGAGAGCTTTAAGTTCTCATTTACTAGTTTTATTTCAGTGTGAGATATTTGTTACACGACTGCCAAAAAAGGAGTGTAATGTGTTTTTTAATATGATGGTTTTGTGATGACGTCAACTGGTAACTTTACATCCTTTATTCAAAATTCAATTCCTTGCGGGCAGAGACGCGGATTGAACAGATATTCATCCATTTCTTTCGCTCAATTACCGGCTAAAGACATTCCTTCAAATACATAAAAATGTCCCAACCAGTCGAAAGCATTCTCAACGTCGAGCAAAGACATTCCTAATCAATAAAAGTTTCAACCCATTGAGTTTCACGAGACCTTTCACGGAACGTGTACCAAACATCACTTATATTTCGGACAAAGTCATGAATAACTATTGTATTCTCATCGAGTCGCGTCGTCGCTCGCCAATCACTTGGAAAATGGGCGAAACAACCGTTTTGCCAGCCCTGCCCCCCCTGCGCCCCCTGCCTCCCCTCTAAATGGGGAACTTCTCAACTAATCAAACTGTCTTAGAGACCACCTTCGACATATCGACTGGCCAAATTACTGTTGTTGTTAACGCATTCCTATTATGTACACTCGTTACACTTCGGCGTCACAGTGTAGGGAAATTATTTGTGGCATTGCTTTTCCACAAGCCTATTTTATTTAAGTTTGAGTCTGGTATCGCCACAGGAAGTGAGTGGGATTGTGTATATGAAGTAACCCAAGCGTGCTCAAGCTATCGCATATTTGCCTGGTTATTGGGCGTAATTAATTAATCTAGGTTAAAAATAAATTCAACCTTCATTAATGCGTAACTTTTCATTTAAGTATGTAACGAGTACCTACTATTTGGAAGGTAGTCGTTAGTTTTGGGCTTTACATTATATACGTACGTATAAACGAGCCGTTAGTTAGCTAATGTGTACTCACGGACGCGGAGGCTCTACTTAATGGAGCGACTAATGGAATGGAGTATTTTTGTTCCCAATATAATATACGGCCGAGGCGGTTTAGTAGCTTAGATTTATCTCCTCGAGAAAACGAAAGATTAATGCGTGCGCTAATGTGAAAATCGTTTATTTCAATCAAAATAACCATGTTACGATTAAGTTTGATTAAATATTGATAAACTGAAAATAAACAATATTTAAATTAATATTCTAGTCTGTGGCTCAGGCCTATCCACAATATAAAATATTTTGTTTTAGTTCCCTACGAACACAGTTTGTTTCGAAGTTAGCAGATACGCTTTCAAGGGCTCCACAGGGCCAGTAGGTAGGTATTTATTATTTAGTAGTAGTAGATCGGCTTAGAGCGGATTTTTGTTAAAACTTCCCCCAAAGTTACTTCTCGTCGATACAAATACTTGCAAAGTATTTAATTAGAACCCTTAGAGATATCGGTTTTATTAAATAAACTTAGATTGTGTAAGTAAAGCGAAATTATTTAGAGCTCATTAAGTAGGCAATTTACAAAATGTGGGGTCCCGTACTTTGCGAACTAGTTTGTAAATATTTAGAATTTCTTTAGGGAACTTTAACAAATTACTTGAGTAATTTGAAATTAGTTTCTCTTATGACAAGGGCGAATATTGGTAGGTTATTTGAATAAAATTAGTTGATTATAGCTAAATAAATGACGTAACTTCATGAATTACGTACTGAGAAACAGTTGCAGAAAAAGCGTAATTTCTTTGGGATCGTAAGGTACCCAATTATTTTAATTATTTAATGATGAAACATAGCTCTACCGTATTTCCGGTCTCACTTTACCCCAGCTGACCCATTCCCTTTCCAATTCAATCTCCTCCATTCAAAAACACCAATACATCAAAGTCGTCTAAGAATTCCAAAGAACCAAGAATACAATGAGTACATTTGTATACCGGCGTGAAAATCAAAAGTCTTCTGAGTAATTAGAAAGGGCGGATCAGATCGACGCTGCGCGGTGCCACAGAAGAGCAAGGTATAACAGAAGGTTGGGTCCACACAATCAGCGAGAACGCACGCACTTATAGGCACATACGTCTACGAGCGCGTCAACTGTTGATAAATCATTCAACCAATCAGAGGAATTTACGCGCGCTTGACAATTTGTTACAACAACAATACCAAACTGGCCCTACGTACAACGAGCGCCAGCATCTATGAGTGCAAGCATCATACTCACGTCTGGCATTCACTTGTCATAGTTTGAGATTGGCGTACGTCAACCACACGTCAGCTGTAACGCTTGAACTACGAAAACCGTCCTTAAAGCTACGAAATAAAGGCGCTGTCAATGTATCCATGGACTTGTAACACATAGCATCCCGCCTTGTTTCCCTGACGGGCTGGGCAGAAGTGTACCTGTAGCAGGTACACCCACATTTCGCCAGCTATGTTTAAGTCCCATGTAATAGGGGGCGAGCCTATTGCCATCAACCGGACACAAATCCAGACTCCAGGCTGCTACTGAGAAATTCCAGATAGAAAAACCCTATAACATTTTGTCCGACCCGGGAATCGAACCCAGGACCTTATGCTCAGCAGTAACGCTTGCGACCACTAGACCAAGGAGGCAGTCAATCCATGGACTTGTGGTTGACAATTTTCATTCATCGTATGGCCAGCCTTCTTACCTATTACTTCGTGGGTGGCGGTGAGGTACGGGTGTTCAATCAGCGGCTGCCATTGTGGCGCGACATCTCGCGCGGAATATTTTAATTTGTGGAGTAAAGTACCAGTGTAGTGGTGTAGCCGCGTGCTCAGTCGGCGCGGTCTTTTGAGTTTCGGTCCTTTCAGTCGAGATTGGCACGTTTATTTTAGCAAACTATATTTTTGAGTATTTTTGAATTTTAAACTTATAATAATACAACATGCCTGTATTTCCGTAATGTTCTCCTTCCAGTGAGTTAAAATTGAAATGACTAACGAGAAATTTTATACAAAATGACCCCGGCTGTTTGAAACACCTTGCTCGGCGGTAACTGCAACATAAACTGTAATAGTGACATAGATTCCATAGCTTTTTCTAATAAATTTGGCATGGAATTCACCATCCCGCCGTCACGAAATTCTCTCTCTAACATTACAGTTGTTCTACTGCTCAATACTGCACCAGGTCGTGTAGACTGTGGGTTTAGCGCAGGTGGCGTGGCCGTATTAATGGGTATTTCTTATTGCGAGGCCGCAGTCGCGATTGTCTGCGAGCGACACGACGTGCGACGCGCGACGCGTTGACGGTGAATAGCATGCGACGAGAGTTCCGACCAGATGCGCGCCGTAGAGGGCTGTATTCGATATTTGAGAAATTGATATTTCAATAGGCTTTTATGACATTGGCGAATAAATGGAATATTGTAAAAATCCAAGATTATATTGTCATTTTTGATTTTAACAATATTCCATTTATTCGTACTTAATTTTGACATTTTAAAGTAACGATTGAACTTATTGTTAATCACTAATCTTATAATTAATATTGTACTTAGTTATGAACGACAATTTAATATTTGTACACCATATACATAAAATAATATTAACTACATTCTTCCAAATAAATAAATTCTGATTCTGATAGGTGTAGGTGGTTTTAAATTGCCTGAAATAAACGATATTTAATTTAATTTAATTTAATTTACAAATACTTTAATTCAATCATATTTAAAAAAAACTAGATGAGGTTGGTGCTTCCTATCCGACTCTAAGAAGTAAGAAACTTATTTTTTTTTTTATGAATAACTTTTAAATTGAAATGACACGAGGCTTTATTTTCTTATAACTACTTAATCAAAATTAAATTTAGTTATTTCACAACTACGTTTGTTTTCATGGGTTTACGGCACGAAACTTAGATACCGTATAAGGACATAAATATTATAACCTACGCGTACCAACAACTAAAATGACTCTAAGAATCAATGTTATCCTTACTCCGTAAGCCCATTTTAAGAGAGGTGTTTTCTCTTTTAAAACTTGTAATAATAACAGTATCACTAACGGCTACCTACTCAAACACTAAAGAGGCGTTATTTAATAAAAACGTCTGATTTGAATAACAAAGCCCCGATGAGCACCGCGTATGAGTCTCATGCAAATCACACGCGCTCGACAAGTTACCGAACAAAGCTCCGAACATCAGGGTTTTCTTATTTCTTTGTTGTAACAGACTAAGTTTTGAGATACGAGCGGATCGGCAGCTATTAGAATAAGTTCAAATTGTGCTTGCATCATCATCAACTTCTTGAGCAGTACGAGATCCACTTAAGTCTTGGTGAACAGTCACTTAATTCATCTAGATGCAATGTTTCAGACTTCAAATTTTGTAAAAGCAGCACTTTAGTATTTTATCTTATCTTAGCACTGCTAACTGCAGCCTACAAAGATATCAATGGATTATTTTGCAAAAGTGAAATTATATTCCCACATAATGAAATGAAGTAAGATTTCAGCACAGAACTCGCTAGAAGCTATGATTTACCCTGTGCGCTCGAGTATGTCTCCAAAATGTAAGTTAGCACATTCATCACTGCCTGCCGCCACGTATCAAACTGAGAGTGCTTTGCCATTTTATTCAACACTTTTGTACTTTTTATAAACAAGTTTATTTTTTGAGTTGACGTGCGAAATGTTAATAATCAATTTGAGCCTTGTGTACCTACTCTGTTAAGCCAGCAATTATCAAAAAGGATTTAGTATAAGTATTCATTCAATACGCTAAAAATAAACTGTACCTAACTGCCTTTTTATAATCTTAATTTTTTTCTCTTAAAATCTCTGAAGTTCACTCGTTTGAACTAAGTTCAAAGTTGGCTATAGTCCTAAAATATCCTCCAACCTAATAAGTAGTTCTCAGTATTTCACGAGCATTAACGTCGAAAACAGCTCCGAATAAAAGCTTTAATTACTCCATTATCCATCTTTAAGAAAACCTCTCAACAATCCTAATACTTTTAATTGCTGTAATACGCTTTGACTCCGCACTTCGGTCCTTTGAGGCGCGATCTCAAACCGCTCTGTTGTTCCGAACAAAACGAGAAGCGATAATAAAAAGCCATCTTCCATTCCGTCACCCACTCGAGCCGCCCGCGCCGCCGCGTGTTCACAAAACGAATGCTCCAGACGAGATTACGCATCAACTCAGGCGTGTCAACAAACTTTGCCAATCTTTCTACCATTATTAAGTAATCCGACACTCCAAAACCAACTTTAACACTAACGAATAAAGTTTAAATTTGGTAGCATAGATGAGACACAGCAATATGTCTTTTCCATTTTTCCTATATTTGTCGACCGTCCGAGCGACAATTTGGTCGCCAATAAATACGAGCTGCAAATGGGTTCAATATTCAATGCCACCACCATGTCAAGCTGCGCTGTGGCTAAACGATTGACTTTCAAAGGAGGTTAATTACGTTTTTAATTTAATGGTAGATAGAGTCTGGCTAACGAAAGTTGGCCCTGGAATTATTTGCGAACTTTTTATATAGCAACTCTGTATGAACGTGAACGTCAATTTGACAAGGTTGTCGTTCGGTATCTCTGGTGTATTTAGTGTTGTCATGCATGTATTTTTTAAATTTGCCGCCAATATTCTGTCATCGCTAGAGTCTGGCCAACTTTCGTTAGCCAGACTCTAGCGATCTATTGGAAGTTGCATTCGTAGTATTAGATTAGGTTTTAAGTAAATTATTTCCACAATTAAAATCCACATAAATGTCATAACATTGTTGGTACTTGGGTAAGTGTAATAAGTTCTTACATAATGTTCCTGAATATTTTCAGGAACATTGTGTAAGAACTTAAGTTCCTATCTTGTCAGCACCTAAGTGTACAGGGTGCAGTCGTAATTAAGTCGAACAGCTGTCGAGTCGAACTCTGTCGGTGAACTGAACGGAGTCGCTTCACTAACCTTATGAGATTTGTTACGTTATTCTTGCGTAGTCAACTTAGGAGGAATTTTAACTATCTTTGAAATATTTAAATAATATGAAAACTGAGACTTATATAGAAAAGTTTTTAATTAAAGTAAATAAATGGCACCATAGTAAGGCCAGGTCTTTGTAGGCCCTCTTTGCATTGTATAAACTCAATCTCCTTTTTATTGTATAATTGCATAGCACAGTGTGAGTAGGTACTACATAATGTACTATACAAGAAAAAAAATTAACCAGTGCGCAAACTTAACTTAAGCACATGACTTTACTCATCATTATGAATAACTTTTACTATGGGACCAAACCTGAAATCGAGAAAAAAAAATCAGCTGTTCCCTACATTTTGACGAATTATGCGAACATAAATGTATGGAACAGCAGTTTTTTTATTGCGCTTTTCATTTTGGTTTGATCATTGTGTTTAAGTTTCCGCACTAATTAAAAAAAAACAAAAAACCCGACTGCAAAAACACATAGCTGAAAAGAGAAAAACAAGCATTATAATCTATAGAATTTTGGTATCGCAGGCCCCCGACAAACAAAAGTTAGGTACACCATATTTCCGGTTATTATTGTTATATTATTATTGTCCCCGCCTGCGATACCAAAATTCTATAGATTATAATGCTTGTTTTTCTCTTTTCAGCTATGTGTTTTTATAGTCGGGTTATTTGTTTTTTGAACAATTTTCTTTATTTCAAGTTTTTTAATTTTATTAATATATAGCTTCTGCCCGCGGCTTCGCCCGCGTGGATGTCGGACTTACAATAGCAATGGGTTTCATTTTGACAGTTAAACAATTAATTGCGTTATTTACGTTATTTCTCGAACATAATTATTCCACTCGGCGCTCTGGCGCGTCATCCCCTGGCTGGCCCGCCCCTCCACCTTCGCGCCGTCGACTCAATATCGCAGGTCATTCTTATCGTTCTAACTTTTAAACTATTTGTCCAAATTACTTAGTGTAAAAGACAAACTTTATCTACATTAAATACCAAAAGCGATGAAGGTATTTATTTTGATAAGAATTAACTAAATACTCTAAAATATGCAATGTAAAAAAAGTATTCAATTTAACTGTATTTATTGCTCACTATTTTGGTTATAAAAGCTTCCACATAAAAGGTGTCGCGGATATGCTGTCGCGGACTTTTATTTAGAACTCTTTAAGACAAACAATCCCACAATACATTTTCTTCATGTAACTCTAACGGTTTAGGCAGCGCACGCAGCATACGGTGGAGGTCTGCCAGGCTTAGGTGGACCACCGCCGTGTCCTCGTGGAGGCGATCGGCGGCGGTGACCTCTCGCGTACGGCCCTGGTTCAGGCCATGGTGCGGAGCGAGAGGGCATGGCAAGCCGTCACCTCCTTCTGCAAAGCAGAAATGCTCGCGAAGGAGAAGGTGGAGCGCGCGAGGGAGTGGCAAAGGCCGCGCCCTACCAGCCCTAGCCGCCGCCGCCGTAGGAGACATCCCGGGCGTCGGGAATTGATAGCCGATTTCCGGCCACCGTAGGCGCGGGCCTGCGGACGGAGAGCAACGGGCAGCTCACCGTCCGATAAGGACCAGGCCCGGGTCGACGGCGCATCGTGTTCCACGCGCACCTCAAAGAGATATCAGCAAAACTGACGGGGTCCGCTAGGGCCGATGCCTGCCGGGGTTGCGGGTAGTCCCAAGGGGAAAGCGTGGCCTCTGGCAAGGCAAGGGAAGGAACACGGGTAGGTTTTTGTCAGTAAGAGACTGAAACGCCCAGAAATCATTGGATGAATTCCCAACCAAAAAAAAAAAAAAATGTCAGCGCACGCAAAGATAGATCTCAGAGGGCAGGAATTTTTCCGACTTACTTGATACTTATCGTTATGCTATGGTCAAATCACATAAAATCTTTATAAATTGTAGCCTATGTGTTATTCTAATGTATAAGCTACATTATTGTAAAGTTTCATCAAAATCCGTTCAGTAGTTTTTGTGTGAAAGAGTAACAGACATCCATCCATCCTCACAAACTTTCGCATTTATAATACATATTAATAGGATTAGTAGGATTAATGTAGGGCAGTGTTTTTCAACTTTTTTCATGACTCGACCCCCTTAGTATAAAAAATTTTTCGCGACCTCGACCATTCGAGAACGATTTGAACTCAGTCGAGATTCCCGCTGAGTCGAAGTTTCTGCAGCACGAAACCTAGCCTGTTGTTCCCGAGTTGCAGAGAGCCTTCCCTCACGACCTTCCTCAGATTCCTGTGATCGAACTAATCTCATCCTTTTAGCATTTCTGCTACATTGGGAGAGGTTGGATCTTCTTCGAAGCATTCTTACAATAAAATAGTACTTACTACTTAACACACAGTTATTTAGTAAACACGTACTATCGTAAACAATTAAATTATAAATACTTACAGATTATTATACAGTCTAAAATTATCACAGTTTAAGTAATAAGTGTTAATCTAACTTTATAACACAAAAGAATTGCTAGAAAAATTAATTACTAACCTGAGCTAATAAACTTATACTTATAGAAAATCAAGAAAAGAAATGCCTAACCTATACCAAATACCTACTTATAATATTTATATACAAACCCTAAATAAAAATTAAGATAAGTATACCGAAAATCAAGGAAAGAAATGCCTAACCTACAACAAATGTTCGCCGTGATTCTTTAAATTGACATAACTTTTTTATTTATGAACCGATTGACATGAAATAAACACTAAATGTTAAGTGAAGCTTACTACAATATATTAGTGAAAACCGCATCTAAATCGAATAAGCCGTTTCTGATATTAGCGTGCACAAACACACAGACAAACAGACAAACAGACAAAATTTTTTTTAATTACAATCTCGGGTTCAGCATCGATATAATAACAACCCCTGCTACTTTTTTTTCATATATTTCCATTGTACAGACACCACTTTTCTACAATTTTATTATATGTATAGATAGAAGATCTTAATTTGGAATTGACTCATTACCAGCTTTTATTTGATACCAATATTGCTGAAATTTATTTTTAAAAAAACCTTCCCCTCCCTTTTTTTGTACTTGCAGATGCAATACATAAATATTATATAGCCTATGTCACTTCTACGATTAAGACGAATCTAACGACACCTATGTTAAAATCCATCAAGCCTTTTAGGCTACAGAGCGTGCCAAAGAAATAGACATACATACATACATACTCTCGAAAAACATTACCCTCCTTCTGGGGCAGTCGGGTAAAAATCCTGTACAGCTACCAATTACCGGGTAATAATTATGTCTTTCATTGACTTGAATGTGCTCTGGCAGCTGAGAGTATGTCATGCTCACTCAGATGTCTCGCTGATGGGGGCGCGTGTGTTGTATCATGTAGCTCCCTTCAAAATGGTTGAGCTGAATGGTGCTAATCCATGCGTCATGTTCGTGAACGGGCGCCATCAGTTGGGACTGGTCATCTCATAACAGTTATGAGAGATGACCAGTCCCAACACTGCCATGGCTTATTTTAATTTATTTTATTCTTTGAATTGTTTTTAAATTTTTAACATGGACGCTTTCAACGTACTCGTCTTTCTAAATTGTTCTCACATGTATAATTTCAACATGTATGATGTAACCGATATATTGAAATAATTTTTTAATTTAAAAGAGTAGTTCCTTGTGCACCGTGGAGTTTCTTGCCGGTTCTTGTCCATAGGTACCTATTACGCTTTGGAATGGGCAACTAACTTCATATTTCTGACTGATCAACTCCCTGATAATTCAAAAGTGGCTGTGAATGGTTTAATTCAAATAAATGGTTTGAGTTTGATAGAAAAACGTAGGACTTTAACTTTAGAGAACACTGAAGGAAGAGCCAAAATCAAAACTAAGCTCAAGTACTTTCTTATTTTAAAACTCTGCTCAGATTAACGTTTTTATTCGATCAATAACCCACTGAAGTTGTGTACAATCTGTTCGGTGTAAAATATAAACACAAACTTATACAAAGTAACGAAAAGTGTACTCCAAGATTGTGTTATAGGTGAGGACATAACTCTGAAACTGGTATCAATACGAGCGCAGTGCTTGAAAGTTTACTCTAACCGACTCTTCGAGTTACTACTGACGGTTCGTAAGTAAAGGGTGCAATGAATTATGAGCAAACAACATTTTGTTTTATGATGTACTTTTAGACGTATGCGTATAGAGCGATGTGTTCTACATGGCAGTCGTAAAAATTATTTGGATGAGTTATTTGAAAAGTTTGTTACGACGCAATTCCGTACGGTAAAATTTTGTGTGGTAATGTATCTCTTGATGATATTATTATAGTGCAAGATATGTGAGGGCTGCGGATGAGCAATTTTAAAGGCCAGTGAGTGTAATCATATTTTTTTTTAAGTAACATTTCTGGATAATCAGTGAATCGTAGAAATCGAATCTGTAAATACTTAATAGTCTAGAATTCCCGAAAACTGTGCCCTAGTGCACTTAAAAAGCTTTCCGATGTAACGAGTTTTAGTGCATTTTTCAAGCTATTTTCACTTTAAATCCGTTTCTCTTTAACGTTCACACCAGCACAGTAAATCCATTTAATTTCTTTTTGTCAAATAATAAAATAAATACGTCAAAGTAAAGTCTCGCGCTCGCCATTACTCGGACGTACAGGAACTAGGATAACAGCATAGAATAGCATCAGAAGGATCAGTTCATGCCAGAGATATCATAACGTCGAAGATATCCCAATCGTTGGAAAACAAGAATAAAATGGTAAAGGCGTGCTGGAGATCGATATTTTGATAATATTAACTGTGCTGTGGGTGTATTGGCAAGCGTAATCAGTTTTAGAATTAAATATTAAAGACGGTACTTGATTTGTAGCGCTCCTTCTCTTCTGTTGAGCTGCGCAGGTTAGCAGGCAAAGCAAAATATCTCTTCTCAAATATTGTTATTCCAAAGGAATTGAGAGATTATTTCTTTGACATTTTATTGACAACTTCGAGGACATAATTATGGTTCTTTTCATTCAGGTTCACTTATTTCAACTGCATCAATTATTTATTGTACACAATGGTCCTTCGGTACTTCAGTATTGAGTGGGTACCGCTAACGAGCGCTGCACAAAGCCAACAACATAGGTATAAGAACATTACGAGCCGGACGTCAGCGCTACGGCCCGGACGTAAGCGCACGGCGGACGCGTGCGATCAGCGTCGGACGAGCCCAGCCAATTAACTTGTCTCTTAGAATCTAAACCGAGCTTAGAGCACTGACTTACCTAGTCTTAGATGACAACATTATAATAATATGTGAATAGGTAAGTCAGTGGATAGGGTGGGGCAGGTAGGTATAATAGGTGCACTGAAAGATGAATTGTTGAATAAAAAATTGCACACAGAATTGTATAGTTCGTTACACTTCCCGTAAATATTTCATTGTCAATTTTTACAATATTGGAAAATTGATTCATGCAAGATTTATAAAGCTTTCTGTACAAAATAAAAATTGTAGCCGTTTTATTTCCCAATCGAACGAGAGTGATTACTCATAGATACTCATTACTGATTCAATCTCGTATCCACTTTCACATAACAATTCAATATTAAGCACTGAAGAGTTTTGAATTCCAGGAAATCTACAACACCGAATAAATTCACGAAAGGAAAACCGCCTAACCCAGTGAAAAATATAACGTTTAATATATTAAAAACCAACAACGCAAAAAAAAAACAATTACAGAGAAGTTTATAATTTGGTCACGTCGGCCATCATGGAATTTAATTATAAACCGCGCGTTTTTTCATCCGCTCCACAATAATTGTTTAAACACAAAGTGTGGGATGCGAGTCCGTCCTAAATAGGTACGTGATATTACAAAAGAAACGAAGATAATTATAATCAATCTTCCTAGCCTTTTTCCCAACTATCTTGGGGTCGGCTTCGGCTTGGAAACGAAGATAATTATAATGAGGGTAATTAAATTAAAATTAGTCTGTAAGACTGACGAAGAAACTTTGTCTTTAAAAAAAATCCTCTTAAATTATTAGGTTATAACAGTTAGGCACATTGGAAATATTTCAAACTCTTAAAACAAAAAAGCTTTCTTAAGTGTCATATACTTTAAGTCATAATTATTTTCCAGAGAAAATAATAATATTCCGCTGATCAATCATTTCGTATACCACCTTCAAAAGTTAATTCAATCAAAATTGCAGCGTTGTGGGCTGCAATATTGTCTATATTTTTTTAATTAATTTCTTGTTTTCTATGTTTTATATTGTAGCTGTTTGTTGTTCCGTTTCAATAAAAATAAAAATAAAATAAATAAATAAAATACATGAAAACAGGAAAGTTGTGTTATTTTTAAATCACGTTCGAACAATATTCCCAACAAGGAATACTTCCGAGTGCCTGCGCCGTACGAGAACTCAGTAAGTACGCAAGTTAACAATAACAACGTGTTCTTTAAGTAGATTTACTGAATTAAACATTGTAACGAGGGAAACTTGAAATAAATCATATTTGAAACAATCGACGCACCTTTACTTAGATGAGTGGATGTAACGGAGTATGAAAAGTCATTGTTTTTAGGTATCTCATTATCAAAATAACCAGCCTTTATTGTGCTAAAGTTTTAAATATTCTCATAAGGCAGAGTAGAGAAAGTGTTAAAATGGCATTTTCTGTTTTTCTTTGGTCACTACAATTATTTTTACAATCTTTCCAGTCAGTGTAACGGTAAGCTTTTCTTGTCTTACTCATCCAATCCGCTCTATCTTAAACAGAAGAAAATCTACCTAAAAAGGGTTTTCGGAAATCCGGCAGGGAAGGTCCGTCGTGGCTACAAAGGCACTTAAACCTGCATAAAGCTAGGAATAACATAAAGGAGCAGAATAGCCGAGTTTTGTTTCATTGTGAGCACTCGCTAATTGTGTGGCGCGGTCAAGTTATCGTGCCAATTTATATGTTTGTAAGAGTAACCAGAATTCACTGCCTTAATGTCATTGTGCACTTGATATTGCATGTAGGAGTAAATTCCTACATGCAATATCAAGTTTCATAAAAGTAAAAAATGTAGTAGAATGTAAAAATTGATATATTTGGAAGCAACGTGGCTACTACCTCAATCCATCCAACCAATTTGTACTAACTAATTACCTACATAATTACGCCCTAATTTATTTTCAACAACTTAAAATAAAATCAACGCGAATGCAAAACTGGTAAATATAGCAATTAAAATAATCATTTTACATACTCGTTAGTTGTAATTACAGCGGTGTAATTTAATATTTTAATGATGCTGCCTAAATATTGACCGCGGGTACTTCGCTCTAACACGGCGCGGTGGCGCGGCGGCGCGGCGGCGGCACTATCGGTAATGAAGTTGCTGACGCTCGGACATGGTCGCGTAATATCGGTTATTAGCGAATTAACAAAATGTCGCGTATGCGAGCGGCTATTACAGTAATTAATTTCGATATTAATTACACAAAGCACAACGACGGATCAAGTGGGATCATTACTCGTGGTGACGCGAGGTGACGTGACGTGACGAGACGCGACGCGACGATCACGTCATGACGAGGCGGTCTCGTCACTCGCTGCGCTTGTTTTATGAGCAGCGCGTAAATGCCTGCTAATTGGGTGCCACCCTAATTGTTTCGGAGTCTCCTTTTAGGACATTTTGGAGAGTCATTGTGACTTTAATGTTGTAAAGTCTGTCAGTAATAAATATACTCTCAACAGGGTTCGGTCGTTTAATGAACTTGTTTCAAGAGTTATATTGGAACAAATTTTATTTAGTTAGAATGAAATTACAAGAAAACAAGTAAGAACATAAAATACGAGTCACAATACGTGCACATGGAAATAATGCAAGTAATGATAACACATTACGTCTCCCCTACAAGATCCCCTCATAATTTCCGTTAGTTAATTACATCACAACTTACGTGAGAAAATATACAGCTGGCATATAATATGGATAGGACAGTACACTGAACTATACTATCGCGGAGACAGCGAACACTGTAAGCCAAACCCGTTTCTAATTCCAGCAAATAGGTGCGGTCATCGACAACAGCTCAGTCAATATTTACTTCGGAAGTTTACGAGCGGATTACGTGAAGACCAATCTTAAACACTTGCCGCAGAATGTATGCAAATCACAGAAGGCTACAGTACCTTGTTGAATTAATTTGTAAGTGGTCCTTCGAGTCGCGTCCGGGCCGCGGTCCGTAAGTCCCAGGTTACGGCCCGGGACGCCCCGGGACGAGCCCGGGACTGACTTAATCTTACAAATTACAAGCAGGCCTAGTCCATCGGCGCGTTATTGAATTAAAACTTAATGTGGGTTGCGCACTTAGCGTGAATTTTTCATGTTGATAAGCGGAGTCAAGCGTAGAAATATCATTAAGTTAATAGTTTGTGTTCAGACCCTTATAGCGTTAGGAAGAAGTTTCCGGACGTGCAAAGAAAATAAATGTTTAAATATCAGGAACACTAGTGTTCACTGATATCAATTTAAAATCTTATCTTTATTTCAAATAGGTAGCCTTTCAACATGAATCATCACAGCATATTAAAGGAATTTTAACACCACAAAGTGGTCATAGTAAATTTGCTCTCCGGTGTAACTAGCGCTAAAACTGCGCTAAAACTTAAAACTCGTTTAGAAGCGGTTAATGATCACAGGTAAACTAATGAGAATGAGCTAATTAGTAAGTTTAACTACTTAAAAGTCCACGTTAAATGAATGGGGCATGACCTTGCCTTTTAGCGGTACCTTTCTGGTCTAGTGGACACAAACACATGTAACTAGTGTGTGTCACACCCAATTTTGATGAAACAAGATTATTTTATATGTTGGACATCATGCTTTTGAACATTTTGATCTTCAAATCAATATCTCAGGAGAAAAAATTACTACCGTTTATTTACTGTAAGGCGATAGGTGGCGCTCGAGAACCATCATGAAGTTGACAACTGCGAAGATAGCAACGCGCGGGCGGCTCGCCTAGCTCGCGTATTGCACCGAGGCTTGCGTTCTCTTTTCTGGCGGACACCGACGGCTTAGCACCTACCTAACATTTTCTTGTACTGCATAAGTGTATTTTTAATTAAATATTTTATTCATATTTTACCTTGTTTTTCTGAGCTCTTACAGCTCAGAAGCGGGATAGAATTGCAGCCCACGTAAGTGTTTTATAATACGAACTGAGTGTATCCTGATCATGTACCGTGTTTGAATATTGCTTAACTTTATTTTACACTTGCATTTCACTTGACTGTGTACCCTATCTATTGCTTCTTAGAATTATTCTGCAATAATGGTACACAATAAAAATAAAAATAAAGTAAACGTTAAAATAAGGACGACAGTGAAAATGAAAAATCTTTACGTCGCCGTTTAGTCAAAGATGCTAATACACGTAGAATACCTACTAGAACGCGTAGTAATAATGGAAAATCAAGTCTTGCAAAGCAGAGTTAGCGTGACACCCACATCCGAGGGTAGTTCTGGCGCCGCGTCGAATGAGGCAAATAAAGGCGCTGATGCTCAATCAGGTGAGCGTTCCTATACGCCGCCGTCACTACCCGCGGTACCTATCGTGAACCTATTGCCACGAAATTCCGTTAGCGCGTTCCGAAAACGGGTCACCGAAGGCCCATACCGTAGCAAAGGATCCCTGCGTTGGAGATACCTGTCGTGAAGTATATTCTGAAACTTCCATTCAATCGGCATCGGTGATAGTCCCGTCGCGTCGTTAGAAGCTATCACTGCAAGTCCATCACATTGCCATTATAATATTCATCAGTCGTGCTCAACTTACTTAAAATATGTTGGTCGTAGCGATCCAATACCGGAATTCGATCCTCATATTTCTTTGATTACAATAGAACAATGTACTTATAAGAAAAGTTGAGGGTATTTGAAATATGTACGGTTGGGACGAAAAACCTGATATAATATTAATTGTTCCTCTAAACTAAAAGGCTATGCGCGGCGATGGTACGCTCAATTTAAATTGGTTATATTAGAAACAACGTCTTATGGCAGCTTTTCCGTCAAACCGAAGTAAATTAACTATGATGCGTGATCTTGTAAACAAGGTACGTCGTCGTCCAGAACGAGATTACGTTCAATTTCACAACGATAAATTGGCGCTGGGTAACGCCTGGGGAATACCGGTTCCCTTATCACTGAGAATCATACGTACGATTGGAAATGACTTAGTAGTAGTATTTCCGCGGGAAGTCATGATCCAACTAGCATATTAAATAATTATTTGTTATCGTTTAGGCGCCCCGCAGCCAGGCGTAAATGTTGATTGCTATAAAAATTGCAATAGGCATTATGTAATGTAATTTTGACGTTCGAAAAGTGCTGATTCTCAGCCTAGTTTGAATAAATGACTTTTGAATTTATGACTGCCAATTAAAGTGTAATATTTGCAAACGGCGAGGCCATACTGCAAATAAGTGTAAAATCTAATAAAAAGCAAGACAGAACGACTTTGGTGTGTGTATTCTGTAGCAAGCGCTGTCATGATGAAACTAATTGTTACATAAAAAATAAAAAAAAATGTGGCAAAACAGGTCATTAAAAGAAGAATGTCTTAAATTTAAAAATCGTCGTGCAAAGAAAATGACAAACAATGACATACGGTGCGCGTAACCACTGATGCGTCGAATAGTTCGAAATATCATAACCGTAAAAATGAATGATTTCTCTGTGTACGGTTTTATTGATTTAGGATGCGCTTGCGTCACAATAACAGAATCAGTAGCTAACCGATTAAAATTAGAAGCGAGTCCTTGCAAAACTATTGTTTGGTTTTGGTGGCTCAAAAATCAATCCGATCGGTGAGGTAATTGTTAAGATTCACTACTTGTGATTGTAAAGCTATCATAGTATCTGACTCTGCTCAAGATATTGGCACTATAATAGGCCAGCCTTTGACAGAGCATTCTACCGTATATATGTGATTAAAACACCGACATCTTTAAAGATATTTAATGCAACTATATTTCGCGAACTATCTAGTACATGTAGTGAAGTCGAGCGCGTCAAATTGATTTCGGATGACTAAGTAATTTTACAACCCGGTGTAAATAAAATACTATTATCTTGTTTGGATTTTGTCTCTGGTTCGGTTACACTGCGTGCTACTGAATATAATACTCCGAGGGCGGAGTGTATTATTCCCGAATGCGACACTGAGGTTATTGATGCCAAAGTGGTCTTAAACGTAATTAATATTAGTAATGAGGTCATAAAACTACCGCGCAACCGATGCGTGGCGCGAGCGACAACTACGGTCGATAATAATAAATACAACAAAATAGGGGATTACCTGGAACCAAATGTCGTGACTGACCTTGAATCTTTACTGCGCGACTATTGCGATTGTTTTTCGGGTAGTAACAATAAAATTGGAAAATGTTCAGTCCAAAATGCACATTGAATTAACTGATACGAAGCCTATTTATTACCGTTCGTATCGAATGTATTTAGAGACCGGGAGAAAGTCCGTGATATTGTATCAGAATTTAATTGAGTAAAGGAATTGTGGAGGAATCAAATTTCTCTTATGCCAGTCCCGTCATATTGGTCCCCAAAAAGTTCGGATAATAACAACACCGGATGGGCACTACCAGTATTGAGTATTTATAACCAATCGCTTATGCTAGTAGACAGACTACGCCTGTCGAGCAAAAGTATCACAGTTTCGAACTAGAGACGTTGCCTGTTGTCATGAGCCTGAAAAGGTTTAAGGTATACGTGTCAGGCTTAAAATTTGTTCTAGTAACCGATTGTAGCGCATTACGCTGGACATGGACCAAACGTGATTTGTCTCCCCGTATCGCCCGGTGGTGGCTTGAAGTACAGAGCTTTGACTTTACTGTTGAATATCATGCCGACAAATCCATGACTCACGTGGATACACTGAGTCGTAATCCTGTGGATTCAGTAATGCGATGTGTTGGAAAAGACCTAATTGAATGTGTGAAGCAGGATAACTACTCGTTGCGTGGCCTCGTGGACCAGTTGAAGGATGAGGTTGCGAAGGGCATAACTAATGGCTTGGCTAAGGATTTCTTGTTTGAGAATGGTGTATTATTTAGGAAAGTTGGAAATTGTCAAAATGTAGTCGTTCCACGAATGTCACATTGGTCTCTCTCTAGTTCAAAGTTTCCATGATAATAACGGCCACGTTAATTTTAATAAAACTTACAATGCCATAAGGTCAAAGTACTGGTTTCATGGTATGCGTCGGTTTATCCAAAAGTACACTCGTGGTTGTATATCATGTCGATATGCTAAAAAACCAACTGGCCGTCGTGTGGGCTTGTTACATCCAATTAAAAAGGTGGCCGTACCTTTTCACATGGTTCATGTAGACCATCTTGGCCCGCTTGTAAAAGCCCATCAGGCAAAATGCATATTATAGCAATAATAGATGCCTTCACGAGGTGTATATGGATCGAAGCTGTTTAAGACGTCAGTTGTAAATATGTGTTGCAGACGTTTGACCAATTAATTAAAACTTTTGGTGTTCCAAGTCGTATAATAAGCGACCGAGGCAAAGCTTTTAGCTGCAAAGACTTCAAAGAGTATTGCACTCAAAGGCAAATAAAGCATGTCATGACGGCGGTCGCTAGTCCAAGGGCGAATGGGCAGATCGAACGTTTTAATAGGACTATACTTGACGCCCTTGTAGCAAACGTTGGTGATGACCAAAATGACTGGGAGAAATACTTGAACTCTAACATAAATAATAGTACGGGCGAGACTCCATTGGAACTCCTTTATGGGTTTCGACCTAGACTCGTAGGCGATATAGGTTGTGTCCGATAGATCACCGAATTTAGATGAGGTGAGGGAAGTTGCTGTCTGATCAGCTAAATTGTCTTAGCAGGCAAAAGACAAGTATGATAAAAAAACGGCATTGTGAAGCTCCTTTTAAGATAGGTGATTCAGTTCTTGCCCAAAGAAAGATCATTCGTAAGAGTTTACGCAGTGGTAAACTTAAGCCGCGTTTTGACGGGCAATATAAAATTGTAAGGGTCCTGCCTCATGATCGGTACGTGATTAAGAGCACACGTAACCGTGGTCGACTGTATGAAAATGTCATGGCCAGGGATAAGTTAAAGCTTTTCCAATGTAATCATTTCGATGAGTCAGATAATTCTAATTCTGATTAAAGAATAACGAAAGTGATGTTGTTCAGGATGATTTATTTCATTTGATTAGTGCACAATATAAAATTGTTAAATGGATCCATTTTATAATTTATGATCGATCTTTGTTTCAATAGCGCTAGCCTTCAGAGGCGTTGTACGTTGTAATGAACATACAAACCAAATTCAATAATACATCTAGCCTTAAGAGGTTGTATTCTTAATAATTAGTCGTGTGTCGTTCCTTAGGAGGAATACAATGCCTTAGGAGGCTATTGTGACACGCCATTATTTTATGATGTGGACCCTGAAGGGTAAGCCATCAGTATAACCACAACTGGTTTTATTTAAGATTGGGTTATGTAAACATTAAGAAGTTACCCATGCTGACAAATTATGAAGTCAGTTGAAGCTGGCATTCAGAAGCTCAAGCATTGACATTCAGAAGTCAGTTCAAGTTGACATTAAGACGTCAATCACACTGACATTCAGACGTCAGTTCAAGTTGACATTAAGACGTCAATCACACTGACATTCAGAAGTCAGTTCAAGTTGACATTAATACGTCAATCACACTGACATTCAGAAGTCAGTTCAAGTTGACATTAAGACGTCAATCGCACTGACATTCAAAAGTCAGTTCAAGTTGACATTAAGACGTCAATCACACTGACATTCAGAAGTCAGTTCAAGTTGACATTAATACGTCAATCACACTGACATTCAGACGTCAGTTCAAGTTGACATTAAGACGTCAATCACACTGACATTCAGAAGTCAGTTCAAGTTGACATTAAGACGTCAATCGCACTGACATTCAAAAGTCAGTTCAAGTTGACATTAAGACGTCAATCACACTAACATTCAGAAGTCAGTTCAAGTTGACATTAATACGTCAATCACACTGACATTCAGACGTCAGTTCAAGTTGACATTAAGACGTCAATCACACTGACATTCAGAAGTCAGTTCAAGTTGACATTAAGACGTCGATCGCACTGACATTCAAAAGTCAGTTCAAGTTGACATTAAGACGTCAATCACACTGACATTCAGAAGTCAGTTCAAGTTGACATTAAGATGCCAAACTCACCGCATCGTCATCGCATCGTGAGTTCGTGAGCAAGCTGTGCCGTCATCAACACCAAGGGGCAAGAGCTACGCGGGGCGCGCAGCTGTATCAGGAAGGCCGACTGTAAGGCGATAGGTGGCGCTCGAGAACCATCATGAAGTTGACAACTGCGAAGATAGCAACGCGCGGGCGGCTCGCCTAGCTCGCGTATTGCACCGAGGCTTGCGTTCTCTTTTCTGGCGGACACCGACGGCTTAGCACCTACCTAACATTTTCTTGTACTGCATAAGTGTATTTTTAATTAAATATTTTATTCATATTTTACCTTGTTTTTCTGAGCTCTTACATTACTTATATCAAAGTCAACAGCATCTATCTAATATAATCACTAGGCGAACTGAAAAGGGTGTACCAATATACACTGCTAACTATATCTCCACGTTAACTAGCCGAATATTTAAGTTGATCACATATTTTAAACCTAAGGTTGAACATCTTAAAGGCTCTCTCAAACGTTAAATAAAATACTTTCGTAAGTATATAATATATATTTTCTACCGTTTTCCGTTGGAAAGATACTTGACAGCAACATTTCCTTACCGCTCTGCCTCTCTCGGCCGCGACGAGTGTGAACTTATGGAAACCACGTTAGTCATGCCGCTGATATAATCCTTAAAAGTATTGAAATAAGACTGGTTATTGAGCGGGCTTGTGTTAGAGTTATGTTAGCAAAGTTAAAGGTAAGGACTCTTCGTTACGAAGGCCTCACAGAAAATGATGCGAAAACTGTTGAATGTGCATTTTGGGGGATTTCGACTGTTGAAGTAATGTGTAAGTACTTTGTCTGAGTTCGGGAGTCTGTTGTCTTCGTGTTTACTTTCATATTTAGTGCCGAGTTTAATGTGGGTAGTTACACTGTGGGTCTGTTTGGGAAGTACTTGTTGCAAATATTCAAGTTTGTGTTCATAAAGTGGCACTTCTGTTATGGACTCTTAATCCACACTAAGGTTAATATTATACAGCTAGGTACCCTAAGATATAGAGAAAATCTCACTGAAAAGACGACTAAACTACCTCATACAGTACAAAAATTACAAAAAAGTGGAGTGAGATGCTCACATCTCATGCAGCTTAACATAACATTTGATGAAACCTCAACAAACACACTTACATATTTCAAATCTCAATAAGTTCCTACAAATTCATAAGCCGAAGCCGCTACCTACGATACGTCAGGCGAGCGCGCCCTCCGGCAGAAAGTCACAACATCAAACACTCCCGACTCTGACGTTAACAAAATAGAGCGAAACAAACTCCCAACAACATCCAAAAACAATTAAGTACATAATACAGAGGAAATTCATTCGCAGATAATTAATTTTCAAGTTTAAAAGTTGCTTCATAAAACTTAATAAGCAATATTGCTTTGAGATTCGTTCAGAAAATGGCGGAGAATGCTTAAATAATACTGTTGCTGACAAAAATGCGTTGGTTAAAATTGGTTAGTATTATTTCTATACTAAAGAGTGTAGTCGCCTAAATACCCGAAGATGTTGCTAAAAACGTGTAAACGTTACGTCAATAGAACATACTGAAACATTCTACTAACAGTCAGACAACAAAAAGGAAAAGTGATTTTCTAAGAAGCGTGGTAAAATAGTATTAAAATAAAAGGAAAGTGATTAGCGTTATTGAAAATATTATATCTCAATTTAAGGCAGATTCTCTTTTGCTTACTAATTTCTTTGTAGCCTGATATTGTTGTGACATAATGTGTGTTCTCAGTAACTGAGAACCATAACATCTGAGAGACCTTTCGTAAGGAATAGCATACATTAGTTAGAGTAAGCACTACATCTAGAACCGACCGCTGTTAATACTGCGTGCATAGCCAAGTGATCCAGAATGCCTCACATTCCCGGTCTAAATGCCGATGCGTCATTATCGCGGGTGTGCACGACATACCTGCATGCTAATTATGTGTAGCTCGTAGCTTCACTAACAGCTTGACATATATGGTGCATACGTGATCATGTGCAGCATTATTAATGTTTTATAGAAAGCCAGTGCCTGGATGCCTTCCAGCCGCGAGATAATGGCAAATACATTATGTATTGTGAAATTATTAAAATTTACTAAGAGATTACTAAGTCTACACCATGTGAAATACTTTGGTGTGATTATAGATGAAAAGCTTAGCTGGCGTCAGCACATAGACCTCACTACAATGCGTGTAATGAAACTTATCTGGGCATTTAAAAAACTTAGACACTTGGCCGAGTTCTAACTCCTTTGAACCGTATACTATGCGCTCGTGCAGTCAGTCTTGGGATATTGTGTTGCTGTATGGGGTGGTCGTTGCAAGACTTTTATGATTCACCTGGAAAGGGCCCAAAGATCTCTACTTAAAGTCATAATTTTCAAACCCTTCAGATTTCCCAACAGAGTCTTAGACGAGAATTGTGAAGTACTTACGGTAAGACAGAATTATATTCTCACACGGCGTCCGCCAGGCGACAGCGGATCTTGTCACTTTTCTTTATAATAAGCAGAACAAACCTTATACATAAATCAATATCTGGCTACTGACACAGGACTACAACACAACTGAAAACTTACTGCAATCTACCTTATAAAGTATATAAGGACACAAATCATTGGTATTCACACACGCATGCACACACCCTCACACACACACTCGCATATACTTTATTACCTTTTTCTGCATTTATACTTTCTATAGTAGTAAAGTAGTGACATAAAAAAGGAAGAAATCACTGGCTCCTGAAATACAGGTACCTAGCTCTGGAGTTAGGGTCTCAATTTTTTCTATACCCTGATAGTCCAATAAAAAAATAAAATAAAATTATTTAAACGAGTTTCAGGTTTCTGGCTACCGGCAACCAATTTTATCTTTTCATTTCATACTCTTCTATTAGGTACTCATGTTCAGTAAATAACCAATATATTTCAATTTACCTGGTACAAGTATGAAATAAAACATAAAGATAAAATATTTTGGTAGTAATATTTGACAGTCTTTGAAGCAGATAATGCAATATTTTCGTAGCCACATTCGGTCTTATTTGAGGCCCCGGTGTGTTTGCATCACAAATTGACTGCACCTGAGCTGAAGGCTCACAGAGTGGAGCTCTTACTAAACACATAAACACGCGGAGAGATCGCCGCAATATTTGACACAAAAATTGTCTCAGTATCGCCGTAAAATCCAATGCAAACATCTCCTCAACAACGACTACCTTTTACATCCAAACACAAAAACCAAAGCCATTGAAATTACGACTCTATTGGCTTGAGATAAGGTTGTTGTATGTCTAAGGCGCTGTTGTATGTCTAAGGTCCTGATGTTGACAAAAAATCTCATCGTTGAAGGGTCGTCAAAGCGTCATAGATCGTGGAGTTGTTTGCTCGTGTAAACTGTTTGTGGTATTTGTTTGAGTTCTGTCACAGTGTGATGTGGGTAGCAGATCGGGCGTATCATCGGCCCGTACGCAGTCCGTACGCAGTCCGTACGCTGCCCGGCAAACAACAACGTTTAATGGATTTTTTCGTTTTCGAACGATCGTTATCTGGTAGACTGATTGATTTTGGTGATATTTAATCTACTGATACCGGTACAATTCATTGCAATATAGCTTACACCAAGCGTCTTTTAACAGCACGTCTGCTCTGAGGTTTACAATATACCGAAATAAGCCCGCTTTATTACTTTCCAAAGTAAATAAGTAAGGACGTAAGAGGAGCATCATCGACAGTGTGAAAGGCCTGGAGTTAGGGTGCTTGCCAAGTGAGGTAATCTCATTAGCAGAGTCTTATGTCCAAACTTGTAAACTGTGATAGGCTATAAGTACTTCTTAAGCAAGTGATTTTATACATACCTAATAACGCACCTGGCACCAAGAATAAAGTGATTATAAGATAAAACTTAACTAAATTCACCGGAATTGATTTAACAGTTGTTCAAAAGCGTTCAGTGCTCTGATCTCTGGAGTGCCCCGAAGTGTTGCGAACTTCGCCGACAGCACACGAAGCCAGAAAGTATTAAAAAGATACACGCTACTGTAAACTTTGCAAAGATCTCCCGACTCCAAAGCCAACAGTTGAAAAATTAATAAGGCCTACTTTAAACTTGGGCAGCACTGAATATGGAGAAGTTACGTTATTAAGCTTTTAGTTTCTGACGTCGCTGTATTGGGAAAGAAAGTTTCGGTGCACGTCATGTTTTATATTTCATCGTGTGTATTCCAAGAACATGTTCCATGAGAATAATTGGTTTTAAAGTCTCTTTTATCTTGTCTCACTGTATCTGTAGGTACCTGAGGACTAAACTTTATAATAAGAACTTTAAAAAAATATAGGTAAGTATGTCGAAGTAATTAGGGCAAGTAGGAATAAAATGTAAGTACCTACATAGTTCGTAAAGGAGTAACGTATAAAGACATGACGTCTCGTAAGTCTGCCCCGGAGCTCTGAAATAACGACAATGTTCTTTGTTCTATTACCTCAAGGAAGTATGTCATTAAATAAACTATCTCTTAGCTTAGTAACGACAGCTTTATCATTTGTTACTTTTGGCAGCGACTCGCACTAAATATGGCCCTGAAAATATTGTATACCCACTATGCCTAATGAAAGACGAAATGTAACCGAACTGATAAATACTACATCACCATACTATTTAGGTCTTAAGCTTTACCGTAACTAGTGCTCAGAGTTCAGAAGTTAGTACGGTACAGCCGCGCGTCTGCTTGGCCACTCACCAGTACGACGACGGCTCGACAACTCACCCGCGCGGCCGCTCGGCACTCGAGCGGTTGCCAGGCCGCGCGGTCCCCCGGGCTATCGTTTGTTTAGGATGTTTGCGAGCCCGCCTTTGTTTTGTCTTATTACTACACTATTTGTTCTCCTACTTCATCGAATAAGTCAGCTTAAGATGTTCAGAGAACTCAAACACGATCTCGAACGATCCTTTGCGCTATATCTGTGTTGGAGTGCTCTGGATTATCTTTGTTGGAAAGAACAAAGGATTTTTAGACAGTGATTGCGTAAAGATGGACTTGATATGCCGTGCAAAGCTGAAACTACTAGGCCAAAGTAGCGTAAAGAATTCAATTTTATTTCAGAACTAGCTTTTGCCCGTGGCTTCACCACGCTGTGGATGTCGGAAAATATCCCTCGGGAACGTACTACCGGGATTAAAAGTACCCTATGTGTTATTACAGGTAACCCATTTATTAATTCCGTAATACATTGTTTTCATATAACTCTATTAGTTTACGCGGCGCACGCCAGTAAAGCTCCCAGTTGGAATGATTTTAATCATCGTCATATTTCAGCCAATTTACACAAAACCGGCTCTCAAGGTGGTGAAGGAAAACATAGTGAACCAGTATGTCCTATAGCCAAAAAATTCTAAGATATGGGACTTCCACCAACCCGCACTTGGCCCACGTGGTGGATTATGACCCACTCCTTCTCACAGACAAGAGACCTGTGTCCCAGCAGTGGGAACATTTTAGGCTGATTATGTGGTGGCCCAGTGGCATCGGCCCTGACTGGTCATGGGTTCGAACCCAAGCAGGCGCTTAACTTTGTGTAAATAATTTCATCACCACTGCTCTCAAAACGGTGAAGGAAAACATCGTGAGGAAACCGGCATGTCTTAGAACCAAAAATTCAAAGACATGTGACATCTACCAACCCGCACTGGGCCCTCGTGGTAGATTACGGCCCACTCCCTCTCACAGAGAGGAGGCTTGTGTCGCAGCAGTGGGAACATTAATAGGCTGATTATATTATGTCATGTCACACTAAATCTTAATGAATTATACATCACTCCGTAAACCGTATGAAAATCTGTTCGGTAGTTTTTGAGTTTATCGCCTACAGACAGACAGGCGCGGTGGGGTTTTTTACCCGACTGTGGCGAAGCCAAAAAGGAGGGCTATGTGTTTGACTTGTATGTATGTCCGTTTCTATGTTCCTTCGTAGCTACTAAACGGCTGAACTGATTTTGATGAATGATATGTCGTTAGATTCATCTTAATTGCGCGAGTGTCACTGGGTATATGTAAATAAAATAAAAAATGGCGGATGTTTGGCGCCAAAATGTGTTTAGAAAAAAACTTCCAAACCTATCAAGTGGGGTATGAAAATGAAGGGTTTTAAAAGGTGATTACAAAAATATGTACAAACTACCTAAGTATTTGTTTTAACGTAATTTAGAATGAGAAATGATATAAAACTAAAATCAAAACTTTTTTTTAATCACTTCCCGTTGCTGTGAAAATAGAGAAAACGATATTTTCCAGATATGAGACCTAGCAAGATCGATTTTTCACCCCCGTAAACACCTACATTGCAATTTTCATCGAAATCATTATAGCCGTTTTCGAGAACGTGATGGCAAATATCTTGCTCATTTAATAATACAGCATAAACGTCATGATTAGGTAATCATTTCGCATATCAAAAGTAAATAATCCTCAAAACACGGCAACACGTGTCCGGTGCAAATGTCCACAGTATACAAAATCACTATCCATGCGGGTCCAACAAAAGCTAGTTTAGGTAAACTATTTAATATTGCAGAATACAAAGTGAATTTTACGCGGGAGCGGGCGACGCCGGCGCGGCTCGCGGGCGTTGCCGCGCTGACATGCGACATCGCGACACGCCGCGCCGTAAATAAACAATCGAACAATGTATTTAGTCATTTGGCCGACAGCTACACGCGTTTGTGTCCTGATACAAACATATTAGTCGCGAGCGTTTTATTTCGTTGCGGGATTGGAAAATAAAATAAAGTGGTTGATACAATTCTCTGTATTGGAAAATGGATACTGAAATATTCAGGTTCGGATTTAGTTGGTTTGCCTATGTTATTGGTAGATTTTAGAAGTTATTAGAGAACAGCCATGTTTGTTTTAACTTCTCTAACAAGTCCTTGCCACGCGAAGCCTCAAGCTAGAGCACTAACTTGATATTAATATTATACCTAATTTAAGTTATATTTCGCAATAAGATCAGATAAGCCAGTGACAGCAATTACCTACTTATTAAATTCATTGAATGAATTGCAAATTCCATTAAATAATAATAATAAACTCGCATATATTATGATTTTGGATGTAAATTATCGAGTAATGAATTTCGCAGTACGCAATCACAGCGCGACGTATGGCGCGGTCACGCTACACATTGACGCGATTATCGAGCTTTTGACACGCGTCTGTCAACATCATTGTTGACAATAATTAACACACTAGTTTCAAGCTTTTAATTGAATAATAATTGATTTTGATTAGCGATTATAACGGAAACCTGATCAAGTTTCTTCATGGGACCAATCAATGTGAGCATGATTTTCTGCCTTAAGACGAAAAATTACTTAGGTATGGTTATGGAAAGGAAACGTGTCTTTTCGAAACAAATAGGTTTATGATCTGTATCTCTATGATATAATTTGACAAAAATACTAAATAAAATGTAGCCACGTCAGTGCGATACTGATAGCAAAAAAAAAGAACATTATTTAGTTCGAAAATGCTAGTGAACTTGTAATGGATTTATTTTCAATAACTGTCGTGGGCTTAGTTGACCGCACGTTGATTTTCCGGCGAGCGATCAAAACATAGCGGTGCAATGGCGCGTTACCGCGACAGATGACGCGCGGCATATGACGCGCGACCGGCACGACCGCGGGAAGGCACGACCACGGGAAAAATTGTACTGCTTTGTTATGGACTATATACGTACATTATCTACATACACTGTATGAATGTGGCTTAATGTTCGTGTTTTGAAACTACGCCATTTATTTTTTCTCATCTTTTTAAGAGCCCTTGAATACTGAATTTTGGATCATAAATTAACTGGTGCCAACCGCTTTGCGTAGTTTCTGGGGTAGACGAAACTGGAAGATTCCAAAGTTTTTGTATTAGGCAATAATTATTTTTAAGCAATGTATCGTGGGTCCACTAAATTGGTCGCAACGAGTGCCGGGATCGTTTAGAAACATCCGTCACACACACTAATGTCTAGTGATCAAAATAATGGCGGGTGGCGGGGATTTAAAATGCCTTCGAGCTAATTGTAAACATCTACATATAATACAATATACATACATCCGTGTGGTATTCGTGTGTTTACATACACAGCGATAATATAAAACAATAATAATATGAACAGACTATGACTATTATTTCAATATTATGTTTTAACTTTAGGTACTATAAATTGGAAACTATAACTATAGGAGACGGCACGGTTGGTGCAGTGGTTAAGCGATTGACTGCTGCGCTGCGTGTTTGCGTGCTGCGGGTTCAATTCCCGCACGGAACAAATATTTGAATGACCTACAAGTATTTGTTCCGGGTCTGGCTGTTTGTGTATGTAAGTTTAAATATTTGTAAACGTACCCAAAATACAGGAGAAATCCTAGTGTGGGCAACGTTTTAAAAAGGCACTATTCACTCTTCGGAATTATAGTGACAACTAGTCAGAAGCAATTAAACTAGTACTAGTACTTAAGTTAAAAAAAACGAAAAAAAAAACAGTACTACACATACATTGATAAATTTAAGTCGGTGCAAACATAAACTCATGGTTTTACCGTGCACCTAAGTCATCGACTAAACATAATTGTAAGTAGGTAGTAAAACAACTTAAGTATCTACTTAAGTTGTTTTAGTACTTAGTTAAAAAGATACAATAAAGAAAATTGCAACGAGGATATAAGTGAAATAGTTATCTTATTACTAACTAAACCGTCCTTAAAACAAAAGTGGCGGAGAAGTGTGTTTGAGTTGATACAGGTTGTTCTTAAAGTATACGGGGTGGCAGGGACATCGACGCGAAGCCGGTTACCATGTCCCTGCCACCCTGTATATTATTATGTTTTTAGTAAAACTAAAAACAATAATGTAAAAGTAAAAACAATAATACTAATAGTTAGTAAAACTAAAAACAATAATAATAATAGTTAATAATAGTAAATAACTACCGCCGTATCTCTACGTTGACGTCGTGGTGGGGCTTGTGTGCTCCGAACCCTAGGTCTGTGCCGGTAGAGTTAACTTTGTCGGAACAGGTCTAGGATGAGGAGCCAGACCAAGAGAGATACAAAAATCCGCAGGGCAGCATGTGGCGAGCTGTTGGGCAGTAGCGACCCCACGGACCCTATCTCCCGGGAGAAATCTTGTTCCTCATCTCTGGCTTGCCTTTATTGGCCGGCTGGAGTGAATACTGACGAGGAACAGAGCTCCCACCTCATTCTTGCCTTAATTGGCTGGCTTGAGTGGAGATTCGCAAGAGCAAACGTGCTCGGAGGAAGGAAGTATTCCAGTAAGATGCTGGTAGGGATCTTGACCGTACTTCCGGGATTGTCCTGATAGCCGTGGAATACCGCTCCACTCCTCATAAGCACCTCAGGACATGTTGCCCCCTTGTCGCTACGACACTTTGTGCTAGCGACCGTTTTCGGGGGCCCATTATTGAGTGTGCAAGTCACCCCCTGCCATTTTATCCGTGTATATATAAAACATTGATCAGGCAGGGGCCATAGTCCTTCCATAGATTCAGGTCACCAGTCAACTTAAGCCACCCAAACCCATAGTCCAATATCTTTGTTTCCATATCTTGCAATAGTCCTACACCAGCCGGGGGTTGTCCTTGGGTGCACTTGCATAGTGCATACAGGGATAATCGTCGGTTGGTGCCTCATTTCATTAGAAACGTCTAACGGGCCTCTGCGAGTTGGCTTCGGCCCCTCGTACGCCTTTCAAAGGTCCGGGATCCCAGGGTTCCGAGAATACTCAAAAAGTAAATAACTAATACTAGTAGTAGTTTTAACATACATATATAATCAGCCTATTAATGTTCCTACTGCAGGGACACAGGCCTCCTCTCTGTGAGAGGGAGGCTGTAAATGCTATATCTACCACGCGGGCCCAGTGCGGGTTTTATAAATGTCACATGTCTTCGAATTTTTGGTTCTAAGACATGCCTGTTTCCTCACGATGTTTTCCTTTACCATTTTGAAAGCAGTGGTGATGAAATTATTTACACAAAGTAAAGCGTCTGCTTGGGTTAGAACCCACGACCTACAATTCGTAAGTCGGGGCCCGTTACCACTGGGCCACCACTGCTCTAGTAGTTACTAATAATTAATTGAAACTTTAAATACTACCTTCTTTTAATTGAAATACGAACATCTACGTTGTGTAAGTTTGTCAAAAATATTGCGTGTTCGTAAATGGAAGTAAAATAATAATACGGGCTATAGGTCACACTATGCCACATTATAACAACAACATTTCCATCGTTTCTCAGTCCTAACAGCTTTATTTGAACGGTGATAACATCAGCGGCAATACAACTCAGTTTCAATATTAGCGCGGTAGGGATGTAATTGCCGAGCGCGTGTAAAAGCGGCAATTATCCGCGGCGATAACCGACGGCGACGTCTTGTGGTGCGCAGGCCGCGCTAGTGATGGGACACTCGGAATATTGTGGGACTCCATACTAGATTGATATTTTACAGGATTATGGGACGAGATTAAAAGTCAAATTGGAATAGAAAATTTTTGTTTAAAGTTATACTTATTAAACTAAATATTGCTTTAGATGTTTTTTTTTTTAAAACGGTTCTGTAATTTAAGACAGTGTTCTCAAAAGGGATAAATTAAAGAAAAACGCAGAGTGTTTTTTAGGTCAACTATTTTATTTTTTATTTATTCCGATCTTTGTTTTCATCTTCAGTCTGTGCTTTTCAACAGGAACTTTTCCTGATGTTTTCAAAACTGCAGTTCTCCACCCAATCTATAAGTTTGGAGACAAGGACAATGTCGCTAATTACAGACCTATTTCAGTGTTGAGTACCGACCCTCTCAAAGATATTTGAGAAAGTTATAAACCTGAGACTCACCAAATACCTTAATAAATTTAACCTTCTGTCGAATAATCAGTATAGCTTTAGTACTGGAAATTCCACCGAAGATGCTGTACCTACTGGAACTTACTGATACGATATTATCCACTGGCAGAATAAATATAAAACTCTTGTCGTCTTTTAAGACTTATCTAAAGCCTTCGACACTGTCTCAATTCCCATAATTCTTTCGAAGCTAGAGCATCTTGGTATTCGCGGGACGGCCCACGATCTCTTCAGAAATTATCTTACAGGTCGTAAACAAATAACAAAACTTGAAAACTACCTCAGCAACCAGGAGACAGTTACTTTTGGTGTCCCCCAGGGTAGTGTCCTGGGACCGTTATTAAATATCTTAGAGTCACTCTCGACAACAACCTGAAATGTAAGTGTGACAGTACCTAAATTACCCTAGGCTGATAAAATTTTCGTTTTTCCTAATTATGATGATATTAGTGTCTGGATCGGTTCCCCCTTTCGGGGAAAGGCAGCACCCCACCACCGTACTGCCTTGTAGAGCTCGACACCAGACTGGGCACTCTCCCACCGATATAAGAAAGAGAAGAGTTCCCAAGACTACAGTACCTCGCCCCGACTTATAAAAGCTAGGGGACGAGGATTGGATAAAGGAAGTTAATATTGGGAACACACAGTTAGTAAACATAAGTATTATAACATTAATATAATATGAAGCTAATAAGACAAGAGGGTATGCAAAAGTATGTGGTATAATATTATTGAGTATTATAAATGTTAGAATGCCAACATCTCCTCCACTCGCAGTTGAACACCAATATCTGTAATACAGCTTTGTTAAAGTGAAGGGGTTAAGGGATCGTTACGCTTGCGCTTCAAATCATTATTTATAGCTACGTTAATTTGTCTGTTTACAATGTTCCCACTTCACTGAGACCGGAAACCGTATTACAACGTTTGCCTCATTCTACGTGACCTGTTAGACCTAACGCATAGAACCTCTGAGGAACTAATACGATTCTAACGGATCACGTTCCCTAAGCACTATATAAATGTCTTACCCAATCCTATGACAGAGTACTGCAAAGTCCAACCGTTATTGAGGAAGACAAGTTTAGTATTCAGAAATTCTAATCGCGTGCTAATGTGAAGACCCTTTACGGCAGTCTAGACCCTTTTTACAAAGTTAACACACAACTAGCACAAGCGCACGTAGACTCAGTTTCCTAGCAGAACTCATTACGATTGTGCTTGATGATCGCTGAAGAGGTATTTCGTCTCTTCACATTTCGTTAATCTGCCCCATTTAGAGGATGCTTTCAATGTAATCGGCAACCGTGTGGATCGTCCTTATCGACAACGGGGCGTTTCTATCTAGGCATCCAAATGACGTGTCTCGCTAATATAATTTGTAAGAGGCCCGAAAGCCGGTTGTAGAGTGGCTTAACGAGACACGATTTCTAGCGTTCCTTAGAACGAACTATCCATTCAGTTAGTGGTACTTGGTAAAGCCTACCCCTCTCCCAGAAATGTGCGTCATCAAGCCGCACGCAAAGAGCTCTGTGGCGGAACCTTTTTGGATACAAAGATCATCACTAACGTTTGGTTGTTTTTATAATGCAATTATAGATTGGCTTTATTAGCCTAGTTCAACTCTAAAAGAGCTGTGAGTATTTATGGCTCTGCCTTCCAAATGTGGTGCGTCAGTTCAAGGTCAACGGTCGTCAACAGTCTTGAGCATTAGTGCTCGTGTCAAGTATGGTGGAAGGCCGTCGCCATGTCCCTATAGCCAAACGCAACTGACAATAATTTGCCAAGGTAGGGGATTAGGATAATAGGCAATTAGAATACACGAGAATGTAGCGTTGATTATAAGACTCGATACCAATTAAGAGTTTAGTTACAAAACTTTAATTATTTTACCAGCCTGGGATAATTATTATCTTGAAAGACTTACCCAGTCGCACCAACACACAGTCACACACACATACTACGTTAGACTAATCACTAATACTAGTTACTAATACTATATTAGATTAGAGTAATCTGAGCTTCAACCCAACTATATTTAACTTAATAAATAACACTAGCTATCTTACGACAGCCCACTTGGACATGGCCTCTCGATCTCCCTTCTAACTAGCCTAGCCCTGGACATCCGCCTCCTTTCGTGGTGTTAAATCAACTTATTTCGCTAGCCTAGATTCGGACGTCCGTCTATTCACAGGGTCTAGAACCAACTATCCTTTTCAAATATCAATTTCTATCCAATTCCTTACAAAAATCCCCGTCGAACATCGGATTCTCAGCCCCCTGACTTACGGGTTTTTTGCAACAAAGACTTAAAATCTCTTAATTGTTTCTCAATGGCCGAAATGGTCGGGTCTGAGGGAATTTATGATAAACAGATGTAGCGGGAATAATCTGTGACTCCTTGTGTGCAGGGGCGGTCAACCTTTTGAATTTTTATACATTTTATTATAAAACATACAAATGTTTTAGCACAGAATAATATTAAAGTATTTTAGCTGGCGGCTAGAATAATATAATAATTAATCCAATAATATAACTACAGTTATTGGATTAATTAATAACTACATTATTGGGAGCACTGGCTTTGTATGTCCCATGAATGGCTCATAGGTTTTAAGTTTCAAGCATGGCTCTAGATTTCTATTTGTTAATTGATTTCTTTACCTTACTTTTGTTATATTCATGTATGAGCACGTTTGTTCATACAACTTTGCGGCCCGTATGTTGACGATCCCTGCCATGGTATCAAGTCCCTAGAACTCGTCAACGTGCTTCCCATAAAGTATAAAATAATGGAATTGTAAGAGGTCCAATATTGTTTTTACAATTTTGAAGAAATAGGATTTTTTTTGTTATTAATTAGGGTAACGTGTCGAGCTGACAGACCATAAAGTTGAGATTTAATGCGTTCCTAAGGACCTCGAACCGGCCCTTATGTGACGGTTTTAAAATACATATAATTATTTGTTATTAAATTAGAGTTTACGCGACATACATCACATAAGCAACATATTGCTTCAACTGCTCGTGTGAGAAAACTTATTTATATCTTTAAAAAGCTCAGAGGCGCGGTCGATTTTAGCTGTTTATTAACCGTCTACCTTGCGCTCGCTCAGTCCGTTATAAGGTATTGCCTGACGGTCTGGGTTGGTGCCGGTGAAACAGTTATGCTTCGGGTCGAACGAGCGCAGAGAGCTGTCCTGAAGGTGCTGGCAAGGAAACCGATCCGATATTCAATTTCCTTTCTATTTAACCTCTGCCAAGTCACATCACAAAAACACTCTAACTCTATTTTTCGCAAACACAGCCACTCGAATAGGGTTTGTAACACTGAGTCTCGTAGAACTGCAGCTGCAAGTCGTCATTACAAACACATAAGTTCTAAAATTTACAACAAATTAAACAAAATCTTACACATGTACCCATTAACCAAGAGCAAATGCAAAAGGAAACTTGTCTCCTGGTATGATACAGAGAAATTCGTGGAAATATAAAATACTCATCACTCCCTCACACACTCCAACAAAACCACACACAACACACATGCCACAAACAGCATAAACACCCCTTGCACACCTCACACTTTACACTCACTCACACACCCATTAACCCTACACTAACCCATTTGCTCAACGTCAATATACATCCCAAATCATAATTATGTCCTGTACTGTTTATTTACATCTTATTTATTGTTATTTTATTATTAATTACCAAAATCTAAATTTAACTAAATTAACTAATTATCTGTTACACTTTTTGCATGGAAAATCATTCCATTCTGTATCTAGGGAAGGGCGTTATCAGCTGCGCTACAGTTTATATCTTTTGCAGCTATCATCGTTTTATTTTTTTTATTATTATTTGGGACTCACGAGACATTTTGTTTCTTTAAAAATGTCACTGAAATTTTTAAGACGGTACCTCTTGCCGGGACGTCCCATAAGCCCCGGATAGTATCCGTGTGTCGCATCCCTCGACCGGATATTGCAAGCCGGCGGCGTTACTAAAAGCCTCGTGTGCGAGTAGGCCAAACAGTCTGCATGTTGGGCACCACGCAGACTGTTTGGCGTTCCGCTCACGAACAAATTGAGTCTAGGAGCTGCTGATTGTGACGGAAAAATGCTAAACAGAGCCCAAATTAAACACTTCAGCCTAGATTGTGAGCGTTTTAGCTGCTTTTGTGTTTCGTTTTGGAGACTTTTCGGCTTTGAAGGCTTTGGACGTGACAGCGACGCTTATTAAAATGTTAGCATTTTTAATGGTCCTTTGGGCTTACCTGCCATGCATATTGCATAATGTGAGACTCAAACGATCAATTTTTATTAGTTTGCTAGAAACTGTTATAAGAATAATAATTGTAAAAAATAACTGATTATATTTTACTGTAGGACGCCAAAAATGGACCTCTTTTCACCAAATCACTATCATCTAAAACTGAATAAAATCCTTCCACATCGGCCGAATATAAAGATTTTATCTGCTGGCACTGACTTAATAGTCTTTGTTTTACGAGGAGCACATTCGGATGAGGGGCGTTTAGATTTAACGGCCCTTCCATACGGACATACATACATTATACATTTAATCTCATAATGTGGACGTCTGTCTTGTTGAGACGCCGTAAGTCGAAGAATTTAGGGATCTCAACTAAGCAGTGGATAGGGGAGACTTTAATTTGATACAGATTGCCCTGTAATTAATATTTAAAGATGGTGTTGTTAATTAGAAACAATAAGAACTTTATATTCCGGGTTCTGGTCTTCTGATATTATTAAATATACGAAGCTATAATTCATCAATACACTGTTAATAAAACACTATCTAAAAAACCTATTACTGACTAACAACATAGTGCTACCACCATCCTATCATCGAGCGCGGTAATTTATAGAATTATCGCTGCTAGATCGATTCTTGTCGCGACCTATAGGAACCGCTCACACAGATTTTCTCCGGCTCAATATCTTGTTACACAGTTTCATTACAGTGTAGGTATCGATCGCTCGGCTATGGTATAAGTATATCGATACAATTGGTCCTTTGCGCCGCACATTGCAACTCCCCGGACGTGTGTGGAATGTATTAGTAACTTCCTACTATGCGGGTTTCTTTGCAGTTTTCCCTTTGTCGATTGTAGTGGGGCAGCTTGTAAATATAATTTCGGTGCATGAATAAAGGCCCGAGTGGTTGCTACGGCGTAGCTGAAGTGGTACGTGCTACGACGGTTACTTTACGGTAATTTTTTGTGCATCTGACTTTTATTTTTTAAGGCTATTTAATAAGAATAATGACAGTATCTAGACTGTTTTAAAGCGTTCTATTAGCAGACTATCATTCCGTTTATTCAGTCTACAGCTTAGAATAAGCACCCCTTTGTTTAAGTGCAGGCTATTAGACACGACTTTAGGATTTTGTCTCCAAAGCGTGGCGATTTGTAACAGCGTACTAAAACTTCATGTTCCGCTACGAAGGTTTTATGTCAGTAATGTTATAAAAAAGAACTAAAAACCTTAACTTTCAACTAATTGACCAATAAATACAATAGATGCTTCATTCTCTTGAACGAGCTACCTATCCTGTTACAAAGGACATTCCATCGGATCCTGTACCTAGCTGTCAGGTGACACGAAATCTTATTGTAGTGCCACCATCGTGTATTGCACGGAAATCGAATCTGTGCCCCAGCGCACAAATGTTAGTGCCAACGTTATCACTACGAAGCGGACAGAAGTTCCACTTTTAACAACACGAGATCAGGGATACAAATCACCCATTACGTGGCTGTTGCATACGCTGTTTCAACATAATACATTAATTGTTTATTCATTTGTTTTTTAAGTATACTAGTTATTTGCGAAAGATTCATGAAATAGTTTGTGAAAAATGAAACTTCTGTGTTCATTTGTTTTGTGGTAATCGCATACGATGTCTGAAGCCCCATTTAAACGGTGCAATTTTATTGCCTGTAACATCATACCATAAAATTAAAGCAACAATAATTGACTCGCACCGTCTAAACGACACGTACCTACAATTTTTGCACGATATGGGCAACGTACTTGCGTGCATTCAATTCTGGTATAAATTGTTTCTATCATTCAAAAAAGAGTGGGTTGAGTGAAGGTGTATTAATCGTTGCTGCTCTTTTCAGGCAAGAAATCCTAAAATAAATGTACAAGGACGTGCAACTCTGTGTTTAGACGAGGTAAAACTTACATTCAATTATTGTATGGCATTTTATGGAAATCACATGACGCGTATAATATACACGTATGCAAATCTTGAACGGCAATCATTGAGCGTGCTATAAGGCATGCAATATAATGCTCTTGAATGTTCCAGAAACTTGCAAGGCTTTACTCACGTGAAAATATTGACGCTTACAGGCTATCTATGTTATTGGGTCAATAAAATTGATCGTAGTGCAAGGGGCAGGGGTGATTCAATATTATTGCACAAAAACATATTGCACAATGTTATTGTAGGTGTAAGGCCCGCCTATCACGTAACAATGAACGACATTGTTCGTAACAAGATGTATGAAGGGGACGATACGATCGAGCAACTAAGTTAGGTTAAATTAAATCTAATTTTACTCTTTTATAATATTATTATTATTTTATGACTTTTTTTTTCTTGGATAAAATATTAAATGTGGTAAATTACACAATTATTTGCATCAAGCAAAACATTGTTACGTTAAATCGTCGACCAACAAAACAGGGAGCCTACCGCCACCTCTAAAGCAGTATTATTTTAATATTAGTTTAAGTGTGGGACAGAGATGAAGCTCTACAGGACGCATAGCTCCATCTCTTTCCCCCACTGAAGTAAGATTAAAATAATACTACTTTAGAGGTGGTGGTAGGCCCCCAAGTAAAACAAAAATAAGGTACTTTCGCTCAAGAAAGTTACCCAAAAACATAAAAAAACTCATTGAATTCAAGAAGAAAAAGATTTAACAAGTACTAACACTAATTCTTTGGACTGAAACAAGTCGAGTAATCGAAAAAACTTTTAATTAGCTCGCTCTACTTTCAGTTTCTTAACTAACGCTTAGTACGCTTTAGTCTGAGCTTATCTCAATAGAAAAATAGCACCTAGGTTTTTAAATTAAATACCTAGTAAATTTCAACGTAATATTGTCTAAGACGCTGAAGAGGCTTTCTGGATCAAGTCCGTAACCCAGGTGGGCGTGACTATTAATAGTCGCTTGGATTACTTCCTTTTCTTCGTGTCACTGGAACAACAGAATTTCAGATCTTGTTGGCCCGTCATCGCCACTGCCACGTGATGGCTTGGGTTACTAACAAATAAAAAAAACTTTTAACAAAAAAAAAACAACCGACTTCCAAAAAAAACACTACAAAGTGAAAAATAATTTTAATTTCGGAAGTCGGTGTCTTTGGTTTAGAATTTTCGTTTTTTTGCCACCGACTTCCGAAATTAAAATTATTTTTCACTTTGTAGTGTTTTTTTTGGAAGTCGGTTGTTTTTTTTTTGTTAAAAGTTTTTATTTTTCACTTTTTAGTTTTGGTACCTACCTACCCCACACAAGTTCGAATAACACTACCAGCGACACAATTAACAGTGACAGGAAGTTATTATCTTATCATCCTTAAAATGAATTAAGTCCGAACACAAGGTAGCTACTGTAAAACGTTGAGGAGTTCCCTTGACTGTCCTTCGTCCTCATCATCAAACCCCTAATGACAGTCACAATCCATCTTAGTGTAAAGTTCTCATCAATACAAATTAATCAAGCCCAAACACCAGGTAATTGCTGTAAATCGTTGAGGAGTTCCCTCAACTGTATTTCGGCTCCATCACCAGATCGACTCCAGACCTTCATTAAATAGTAGTGCTTTAAAATACTTAATGACAAAAAATTACAAACGCACTAGTCGCCACTACGATTTTGAAGGTTCCCCTCGATTTGTCTGGGATGCCATCAACAGATCCTGGTTTCCTTATAATTTTTTTTGAGGATTTCCCGCAAGTCGTCATGAATTTCATCATCAGAACTGAATTTTGATCAAAATAGGACCAATCTGAAAGTATACCTTTCAGATAAGAAAATAATTTTCTAAATCGGTTCATAAATGACGCCACCCGTGAAATACTTATCATTGAGAAGTTCTGGTGGCCATCTGTGGACTTCTTCATCAGTTCCACTTCACCAAATGATTTTTTCTGAATGCAAATGCTTAACTGGTGGCTGAAAATACCGAAATTGCTATGTGTATGCCTATAATATTTGAGGAGTTCCCTCAATTTGTCATGGATTCCATCATCAGAACTAAATTTTGATAAAAATGGGACCAATCGGAAAGTATATCCTTTCAAATAAAAAAAGAATTTTCCAAATCGGTTCATAAATGACGGAGGAATGAGGTAACACACATTAAAAAAAAAAAAAAAAAAAAACATACTACCGAATTGAGAACCTCCACCTTTTGGGGAAGTCGGTTAAAAATAACACAAATAACTGAAAAAAAAAACATCTACCGAAAGTCAGCTTGGATTATATTGTAATAATGCTGAAAGATTTTCTGCTGAACATCAGATTTTTCATAATTAAAGGTATTCGTACGTTTATTACTGTTAGGATTCAATGTATTAATACATAATTGTTGGATTTGTACTGGCAACATCGAAAAATCTTTCGATATGTCAAAATGGCGGAACAACGGTCTTCTGGGTCGAGCGCTCGTGATAGCACAACGTGCTGTGTCTGTTTAAAAGATAGATTGGCATAGAATGCTTGGAGATGTACTACAAATTAAGTTTTAGACTACGTTAATGGGCTAACGAATTTATGATTCATTTGAGGATTAGTTTCTATTTTGAGGTATTAGTTATTTTAGAGTCAGGGTAGTGCTTATTACAGTAAGTTTATTACTAAAGAAAAGTTTGTCAGAATATTTCAGAAGTTTTGGAACTGGATTTTAACTCTACTACTACGAGTAAGATAAGCTACAAAAATATGGAACCATGTCCCGAGATTGCTGCACGAGTAATTCAAAACCTGTTGTCATCCTTTGAGTTAATCTATAGTCACGCTGGTACACAACCGTATCCTATGATTTGCAGGTTTGCGTCAATTTGCGTCGGTGGAGTACTCGCAAATTGCCGCCAGTTGTCGCCCGATGCAAGCAACGAGCATCGCACACTTGACCGACATCGCACCCGATGGTAAGAGTTACTGCTCCACATTCACGTACAGAGGGAGCTATAGCATCATCACGTACATAACATATACCACGTACGTCTGTATGTAAATGAATTCTTATATCAATAAATTGTGAACAGTCCTGTAAAATGTTTGAAACATTTTACTCATACAATTTTTTATTTGTGTCAATTTCCGACATTTTAAAATGTGTTTTTTCAAATGTCTGATCATCAACATCAATGTTTTTGGACTTTACATTTGGTACTAATTTGTTTCATTCTTACTCTCTCAAAAAAACATCTATTTTCCTGACAGGACTGAATCAGACTTTTAAGGGTTCCGTACCCGAAGGGTCCCAAACGGAACCCTATTATATGTATTTCATGAATCGTATTATGTAGACAGTTGGTATTTTCACAGATTATGTATTTCTATTGTCACTATAACAAGAAATAAAAACCAAATAAAATTAAAAATTTAAGAGAACCATACATTTAACTTTTCGGCCAGTTTATCCACCATAAAAAGTAGGTTGGTGTCTCATTTCCTACGAAATGTAAGGAAGAGGCACAAAATCAAAATCACACAATAACAAAAATAAACATAGAAAGCTTAAAACAGTATTGTGTGCCTCACGACTGCGCCAAATAGGCCCAGTTCAGCATAAATGCCAGGCAACTAGAGTCTGACGCTGGTTTTCAACTGAACCTTATGGTACGAGTACGTCTTACGGATGTAAATCAGTTTTATAGTGTGTGTAAATAAATAAAAATAAAATATATATGTAGCAAATAATAATAAAAACGAGTGAATAAAAATAAGTTCAAAAATAATTAAAGATTTTAAAAAGACTGTCGTCAATAGAGCAGTGGTGGGCCAGTGGTAACGGCCCCGACTTACTAGTTGTAGGTCGTGGGTTCGAACCCAAGCAGGCGCTTTACTTTGTATAAATAATTTCATCACCACTGCTCTCAAAACGGTGAAGGAAAACATTGTGAGGAAACCGGCATGTCTTAGAACCAAAATATTCGAAGACATGTGACATCTACCAACCCGCACTGGGCCCGCGTGGTAGATTACGGCCCACTCCCTCTCACAGAGCCTGTGTCCCAGCAGTGGGAACATTAATAGGCTGATGATGATGATGATGATGATGATGTCGTCAATAAATTTTATAATAGATTGCGATTTTTTTAATTTGTGATGAAAAATATTTATATTTCGTTTAGTATTTTCGTATTGCAATTAAAACCGGCCAAGTGCAAGTCAGACTCGCACACGAAGGGTTAACAATATTTAACACTACTTACATATTTTTAGGGTTAACAAAATAAATTACCTGGCCTAGAATAAATTAATTGCCCCAGCACACTAAACAAACTACCTGGTATGTCGAAAAAATATATTATACATTAACAAAAACATCCAACTATTTAAATCTAAATTAAATGAATTGAAATGAAACGAAATTATAAAAGCAAATAAAAACATAAATGAAAACTAAAAAATATTTAATAAAACCTTATCCAACACTTTAAACCAATGTATCCCTAAAATGAAAATAAAGTTAAAAACAAATTATAAAAAGTATTGGCTAACCCGAGGCATTAAACTGTCGTGTAAAAACAAAAGGCTTGAGAAGATAGTTACTCTTAAAACTAATAATCCAATAATTAAACAGAACTATAAGAAATATGAAAAAACACTAAAGAAAACAGTTATAATGACAAAGAAATTACAATATATAAATAAAATAAAAGAATCAAATAACAAAGTTAATTAAGACTAATCATAACCTCGAAATAAATTTCTCTAAAACTAAAATAATGTCCTTCCATCCCCGTCAAAAAACTCCACTAGATATAAACTCACCTACAACGAAACAACAATTGAAGTTGTACAAGAATTTACTCTACTTGGCCTGTCCATAGACACTAACATTAATTGGAAATCTCACATACAAAAAGTTAGATCAAAACTATCCAAAAGAGATTGACCAAGCGACTAAGGAACCTAGTATCGCTACGAAACATGCTGCAATGACTCAAAGATTTATGGTTTAATTTAGAGAATGATCTGAGGGCTTTCAAATGTAATTTACCATTTTATCATAAAATCTCGGCATTACACGGTAATTAGGTTTCAAAATCAAAAAAGAGGAGCTCGTGGCTAAGTAATAACAAGCCGCACGGATCGATCCATCAGGTTAAGCTACGCTTGCCGGGGTTGGTCAGTGGATGGGTGACCATCTTTACATACCGAGACTCCTCCGTGCCTCGGAAAGCACGTAAAGCCGTTGGTCCCGGCTGTCATTTGTGGATCTTTGACAGTCGTTACGAGTCGTCAGAAGCCCGAAAGTCTGATACCAGTCTTACCAAGGGGTATCGTATTACCCAGTAACTGGGTTGTGGAGGTCAGATAGGCAGTCGCTCCATATAAAATACTGGTATTCAGCTGCATCCGGTTAGACTGGAAGCCGACCCCAAGATAGTTGGGAAAAAGGCTAGGAAGATTGATTTAGGTTTCAAAATCTAGGTTTAGTATCGAATCTCTTACTGACTTTTGGTCATTGTATGCTGGTAAATTCAAAATACGAATTTGACAAAATGACGTTTTAGTATTTTGAATGATCGTCAATTCCGACCTCAATTCCGACAGATAAAGGTTGATTTAGGGACTTTAGAAGTAAGTAAAAACTTGAGAATTTTCGACTTACCGGTGTTGGAGAAATCCAAAAAGCCAGAGTATTGTAGACATTTTCACTAACTTCTCTCAATGACTGCCAACGTAAATACCGCAGAAGAATCGAACAGTTAATACACCGACAAACTGAGTCTCCCATAGTGAGCAACTTTCAAATGTAACGCAATTATAATGATTATTTATTGCTCAAGAAAATGAAATTAATCAAAAAATTCAAATATTCACAAAAACAAACAAAAGCACAATCGGTGGAAAGAATACAAGAAGTCACAGAGTAGAACCTGCGCATTCAAAAATTGGCGCCAATAATTGGCGCACGTACAGTCGCATAAAAAGCGCAATGGATGTTTTTCTACCACATATTGGTTTCTGCCCGCAGATTCACCCGCACCCATTTTATTTTAATTTATATGGGTACTTGTTTACGCTTATGTAAATATACTATAATCCAGACCAGACCTTATCTTTATGCAAAATGTGTTCACGTTATTTATTTCTTTAAGTGGTTAATTAAACCCGGATGGGTTTACAATATTTACTTGTCTATCGAGACAAGCAAAAAGTTAAAGTAAATTAGAATATTCTTATTCACTTTAACTTTCTTTTTTTGATTTTTATATATAGGTATATAGGTACCTACATTTATATTTGCCGTAAGTAAGTATTGGGACAATTTCAGTCTTCTCTTAAAAAATAATCTATGCGACATAGAAACATAACATAAGTTATTAAATTAAATCCAAATTGCAAAATAATAATGGCCTATGTCATTCAAAACATAAAATGAAATCATTAAATTAATTATACAATAATAATAAACTATTATTAAAGACCTACCGTTCGAGACTGTACTTAAAACTAAACGAATGGGACGTGCATACATGCTAGAAAGAGAAAACTCGCCGGACGCCAGCATATTTTGCTCAGGATGCGCGCGCATAGAATCTTATGGCGCGCGTTTGTTCTATTTTGAAAGAGTTTCTATTGATGAATGAAACAGGCAAAGGTCTCTCAATACATTCTGCCTTTGTCATAACCATAAGGTACATTTAACACCTACAGATTATTATTACAATGTCATAATAATAATTAGTTGTTATTAATATCTTTTGTTACTAATTATTGAACTATAATTTCAATAGTTCGATGCGTAAATAAATTATTTTGCGTAAGTCAAGAAGGTTTTATTGTTTACATACTCTTTGAAGCCAATGACATGTGACATTACTTACGTGAAAAAAAAACTATGTATGGGTAAAATAGGAAATCGAAATAAAAACTAATACTTTTATGGAGTTCTTTTATCTGGAGAATTTAAGGATTCGCATTACCAGATAAAATTATTATAATTAAAAACAAGATTTATCAAGATTTATACTTAAGTCACAGCAGAGTAAATAGCGATACCAGGTTTGGTCAATGTCTTTTGCATACGCCCTTCGTGAAGTTAAAAAGACTACTAACGTTAAAACTGCACTTGTTACCTATTATGCCTACGCATATGCGTGGCTAACTTACGGCGTGATATTATGGGGAAATAGCACAGATGCACCGACACTTTTCACATTGCAAAAAAGACTAATTAGAATCTTAGTAAATATAGAAGACACCGACAGCTGTAAACCTTATTTTCAAGAACATAAAATCCTAACCCTCCCGTGCCTATATATTCTAGAAATATGCAAATTTGTTCGAAAGTACCAACACTTTTACACTACAAGAGAAAATATACAGTGAAGATAAAAATAGATTAAACCTACCAAGCTCTAAGCTAAAAATGCACTCAACAAGTACCCTAGTTATGTCAATTAAAGTATATAATAAGTTACCGGAAATAATAATAAATCGGTCAAGTGCGAGTCGGACTCGCACACGAAGGGTTCCATACCATGTCGTACAAGATTTAACACTATTTTTGTAATACGAAAGTATAAAGGTAACAACAGAGGCGCTATAAAAAAACATAAAGATTTGTAAAGAAATTGTCTAATTTTAATGAAAAAATGTTGTTGTGTTAAATTATTATAGGTGTAGAAGTTTATTTCATTTATTTTAGTAACATGCATTAACTAAATTCAAAGTTATTTATTTGCTACTAACATATTATAGTATTAGTAGGTATAAATAGGTATATGTGTTGTAACAGTAACTGGGTTGTGGAGGTCAGATAGGCAGTCGCTCCATGTAAAATACTGGTATTCAGCTGCAACCGGTAAGACTGGAAGCCGACCACAAGATAGTTGGGAAAAAGGCTAGGAAGATTGATTGATTGAAATAGGTATATGTGGTAGGCAAGCAGGTAGATATGTAGGGTAGGTAGGTTAGGTTAGGTAGCAGTTAGGGTAGGTAGGTAGGGTAGGTAATTAGGTAGAAATATGTAATTAGGAAAGGTAGGTGCGCCGTAGATAAGTACTTAGTGCTAACCGTGCGAAGCCGGGCCGGGTAAGCTAGTTACTTATAAATAAAAGGATTTCTCTTGCTACATCAGACTATATTGTACAAAATAGAATGTAAGTAGTACGCCAAATTTTAATTACAACATTCCGTCAATACAGGTATTATGTTATTTTTGATAGTCATAATTCAAATTCAAAAGTCATTTATTCAAACTAGGCTGAGAATCAGCACTTTTCGAACGTCAAAATTACATAAGACAGTCCCCCAAAAACGCCCGCCCTTCACCACTTCCTAGTGCTTTTGCTGGAAAGAAGAAGTGGCGCAACAAACTCGCCAGCAGCGCAGCTGTCTGTTCAGTTACGAAAAAAAACTTGATTCTATACAATAGTATGCAAATATTTTACATTACTCAACACGAAACATTAAATAAAATATATTTGCCATAATGACAGCTAGCACACGCCAATGTACCAACAAAACAAAATATCGAAATCTAAACTCAAGCGAAAATAAAAATTATTTTTACACATCCCATCGGACTATGAGAGTGAGGGAAGAGAGAGTGCACTCGTGTCTGCGCATACACTTGTGCACTATAATATCTCCCACGCCGAAGGCTAGTCTCCATTGAGATTGGCCGCCGTGGCTGAATATTTTTACACAAATAAGTTTTCTCAATATGAAATTGTATCCACAACGGTTTAAGGTAACTGAATACTACCCTGTATGTACCACCATTCATTTCAATGTTACTGAATATTATTGTCTATTGGAGTGTAGTTTTAACATGAGGTACGAGTACACACATCAACACCGTCTAGGGATACTTTGAAAAAAGTCGATAAAGTTCTTAAACTCAAAAAATACTGGCCGGTTTTAAAATCTTTTGAAGAGAGCTTATTTTGTAGACCTTTTTGGATGATCGAAATTTAAATGATCGAAATAGTATATGCTGCCATGATAGTAGGTACTGTAGCATAAGAAATCAGCTTCTGCCACTTGTTAAAAAGAATGCTTGGTGAGAATCGAACCCACTCTAGCATAGGATAACTAAATACAAAGAAAAAATAACAGGAGATTTTAAATATGATTTGTATTATAATTTTAAAAGTAAAGAAAAAGAAACAGTTAGGTATAAAAGGTAATAAATAAATTTAAGTACTATTGCAAGCCGCCTAGTTGGAATTTTATTTTGTCTTAGAAGGAAGATTACGTGTTTGAGGGTTGAGAACTAAAATAGAACGCGACGGGTTAAACAAGTATTGGCCATTACCTAATTAATCCCGGAAATCAAAAATTGGGCAAAGAGTTGATATCACGTAATGATCCTGATTACAGGTCAATCAGGAAACCGCCTAAAATAGAATTTGGTAGTTATTGATGTTAAGGAAAAGTTCTAGGAGCTAAAGTATGAATGTGCCTAAGTCCTTTGCGCTGAACCGTAGCGACGTCCCGTCGTACAGCGTCTCGTTGGGGTTTGGTGCGTTGCGGCCTCTACCATGGGCGGCGTGTGCACAGCGGCGTCCGTGCGTGCCTGCGTTGGCCACAGGCCGCGATGTGAGAACTTGGGTCGGTAGCCGCACGATGGCCCGGGGTCCCAGGAGGCCTTACGACCTCTTCTGTCGGAGTCCGAAAACAGGGGGCTTTAGAAACGGCATAGGCTAAATTACGCATGGGGGCGGTGGCGCGAGACTGTACAGTTTGTTAAATGAGAAATTGGTTGAATACTCACATGTTTGTACAGTAAATACTTCACCAAAAAATAGTGGTTCTAGACTCTCGCTTGGCTGGTACGAACTACAGATTTAACTTGAGGACTAGACACCACAATGTACTCGACGCAACAGCGACCAGCTAGCACGAAGATACTATCGTCACTATTTACATCCGTGTCTTAAACTGAAAACAGGACACTTGAAGCAGAGAAAAATTATTTTATACCAAGACGTTTTGTCCAGAGCGACTCACAATAGAATGACGCAAGTCAAAAAAATTGTTTTACTTTGAACGATATAGAATTCAAAATTTGAAAATAATAATAATAATAATAATAATAATCTTTATTCAATAAATTACAAGGTATAAAAAGTGTACAGTTTTGCTTATGTGTAAATTATAATCCTAAGACTTACGTGCCTGAACTAGGTAATCCTGTGTTTCAGGCGAGAAGAACTAAAATAAACTTATAAAATAAATAAATAATTAACAGGTAGACAATAGATCACTAATTAATGTTGAGTAGCTTAACTCTTAGTTTCTAAATTTAATAAATACATAACGTAGGTGAGAGTACATAAATTCATTTTAACACAGTTAGTAAATTCTCTGTATCTTCGTAGGACATACTTAGGAGAACATCCTTGAGAATTCTCTTACAATTTGCGTGGTTCATGGAATATATATTTGCTTTCGCGTTTAGTCTATTATAGAGAAGAGGACCGAGGTATAGATAAAATTTTGATACAAAAGCATGTTTTGTTGTATTTTGTGGACAAACTATATCTTTACGTCTTTTATTAGTATATGCAGTGCTGTAGGGTAGAGCTGTGTGTTGTTTTAATACAATACCCATTATAAATAGCTGTCGAACTGTTAATACTTCACAAGCTTTGTATAGGAGGTTAGTAGGAAATAAGAAAGGGCGGAAAGTAGACACTTTGAGAATCGCCCTTTGAGCTCTCTCGATGGTTAGTAACATTGTTTTACCCGCTCCACCCCATGTGGTAATACAGTAAGTTAATATTGATTGACATAGAGCAAAGTAAACTTGTCTAACTAGTTTTGGGTCAGCAATATAGCGTAGCTTTTTAAAAACAAATATCAACTTGCGAATTCTATTATTTAAAGCTTGTATATGTTGTTTGAACGAAAGTGTTTCATCTATTATAACGCCAAGGTATTTTGTAGTATTTGTCATTTTAATGTTGGGACAAACACATTGGTTATCTGTAGGAACTGTGCAATAATGAGCATATAATGACGAGGTAGTGCTTGTTGATGTTTGCTTGCGCATCGAAAACTTAATATAATTTGTTTTTTCTGCATTTAGTGTTAGTGAATTATGTTGAAGCCATTTATTAACAATATTGAATCCATGTTGCGCAAACTTGTAGACATTTTTTTCAGAGTCAGCCGAAAAAAGAAGGGCGGTATCGTCAGCATAAGAAACAATTTGGCCGTGATCTAGATTTAGATTACAAAGATCGTTTATGTATACTAAAAATAATGTAGGCCCTAGAATACTTCCTTGGGGAACTCCGAAGGACGTGTTTTTTTGACTATCGCTGAGAACATTACCAATTCTTACACATTGGGTACGGTTTTCTAGATAGCTCTTAAATAGTTTCAGCTGGGTGTCTCTGATACCTATGGCTTCAAGTTTGTGCAACAGAATAGGAATAGAAACCGTATCAAAAGCTTTGGCGAGGTCCAGAAAGATTCCTACTGTGTGGTTACCATTATCAAGTTCTTGTGCTAGATAGTCAGTCAGATGGTGCACGGCATCGTCTGTTGACATTTTAGGCCTAAATCCAAACTGCCGTTTAGATAAAATCGATTTATCCTCCAAGTATTTGTAAAGCCTTTTATTCATAATTTTTTCTAATATTTTTGACATAGTAGGCAGCAAGGAAATAGGTCTATAATTTGTCACTTGATCTTTACTGCCTGATTTGTAAACAGGCACAACAACAGCTTTTTTTAGGCACTCGGGAAAAATACCTGTAGATAAACATTTTTGGAAAATGTAAGTTAGTGGCGGGCCCAAAATGTGCCTGAACTGTTTAATAATTTTATTTGATATGTTATCCCAGCCAACTGCACAGTCGTCCTTTAAACTCATGATTATCGTTTCTACCTCATTCTCGTCAGTGTCTAGCAATACAAAAGATGATAAAATAGTGCTACACGTAAATGGTGTGTTTGTTAGATATTGTGATTGGCCCTGAACTTTTTCAGCCAAACATTTACCAACATTAACAAAGAAATTATTTGCAATATTGGCAGATGCTAACTGTGATGAGTGTGCTTGTAATAAACCTGAAGATGACTGATTTTGTTTTGAGTTATACGTTACGCTTTTAATAATACTCCAGATTTTTTTAGTATTTGTACCAGCTTTTTCGAGTGCAATTTTATCGTAGTTACTTTTAACTTTTTTTAGAAGGTTATTACAAAAGTTACGATACCGTTTATATGACAGTTGCAAAATTAAATTATCTGGATTAGATTTAGCTTTCATGTGCAGTTTATCTCTATTTTTCATACAGCGAATGAGCCCTGTCGTGATCCATGGTTTTATGTTGTAAGTTTTGTTATTTCGCCGAGATATGACCGTGTTTTTCTGAATTGCATGTTGTACATTATTGATTAGATACAACATACAAAACTGCGGATCAGCGGAATCGTAGACTGGGTCAAAGTCGATATTGCGTAAATCTTCTTCAAGTTTATTTACATTTAAACTAGAAATTGTGCGAGTGACTACTTTAGGTAATTTACAATTTAAAATAAGTAGGGTAGCATTGTGATCTGTGATTGTTGAATTGATTACAAGGGTAAGTGCAGGGAAATTTGACTTGAGCATAATATGATCCAAACAGGAGCCACTTTGATGTGTAGGAAGCGTGTGAGCAGGAAGCAAGCCATGGAAGGCGCATAGGTTAAGGTATTCCTCAGCGGATGCGTCAGCACTTTCTGGAAGAATATTGATATTAATATCTCCAATTAAAATAGTATTTTTGAAGGACGACAGGTTCTGCAAGGTGTTGTTTAGAGAGTCCGTGAAATTGTTTATATTTCTAAAAGAGGGGGGTCGATATAAGGCAAGTATTGCTAATTCAGACCCAATTTTAATTAATAATCTGTTACAGTCGTGCATATTTGGTTCCTCGACAGACACGTTCAGATGATCTCTTGCATAAACTATCACCCCATCGTTTTGATTGTAGTTTATGTTACTTTTATACATATTATATCCTGGAATAAGTGGTATGTTATAATGTTTGGAAAACCAACATTCGGTTAGTACAACCACGTCACAGTTTATATCTAGACGTTGTAGAAAAACGCTAAAATTTTCGAAATTTTTAAATATACTGCGAATATTTTGGGTTAGCATGGTTAGTGGACTAGTGTGGGAGGAGAGATATTGTTTACAGTGTTCAACATCACAAACATGGGACTCAGATACAGAGAAACTATCTATGTCATCAATTAAATTATTAATCATAATTATAAAAATAAAAACAATAACAAGAACAAGGGCTGAAAAAATACGTGATTAACGGCGCTCTTAGGCGCCTCCATAATTAACAGAATTAATGTACCTTTTTTCAGCCATTATTTTCGCTGGGCAATCAGAAGCACCTGTCTTGTGATTGCTCGGCTTTTTGAAGTGCAAGCAAGTGGCACACTTTGGTTCCTCAGCCTTCTTTGTGCATTCTTTAATGGAGTGACCCAGATCACCACAGTGGCCACAGGTAGAGGTGGTCTCCCGACATGATTTGGCCGCATGTCCGTACTGCTGGCACTTATAACAGCGCGTGACTAGAGTAAAGTCTCTCACGGGGCATGACGACCAATTTATGAACACTCTGTCTTTTGATACAAGGGCTTTACGTATGTCTGCAGCTACTTCTATTATATAATTACAGGTCTCAGCGTCCTTCTTACCTGACTTATGGCTTAACTTTATGGAGGTCAAAAAGGTCTCGAGGCTGCTATCCTGAAGAGTTTCTGCTAGATTCTGGTGGAATAAACAAGTAAAAACTTCCTTTTCTTGCATGGATGAGGGCACACCGATAACTACTACTCTAGGCCTCCTTTTTGAGGGTTCGTCTACTGTAAGGCCTGAGTTAGATAGCTGCATCGATTTTTTCACCTTCTCAATATCGTCCTTCGTTTCAGTGCTGATAATGATACCGCCATTTTTTGTCTTACGTAGTCCTCTTACCTGAAGTTTCATTTGCTCCGGGCATATAATTTTTTGGACAAGTGTTTTTGTCTCCTCACTCGACTTCAGTTTGTCGTTAGGGTATATGGCCACTGAGCTTAAGTTTATCGGCTGAATATAATTGTTGGTACCTTTTTTAACCATCTCAGCAAAGGAAGTTCCCGTTCCCGAAGCTCCAATTGACCGCTTAATGTCTTGCAGTTGCTGCGACAGATCAATTTGGTCTTCGAGTGTTTGGACGGTGGTGTGGGCCCGGACGGCTCTCATCTTAAGGGACTGGTACTGTACTGCCATCTGCGATGTGCCGTGACTAACTTTTCGGCAAAGGGCACTTATACGCAGTTTTTGCTCCATGTTTAATTTGCCCTCTGTTACAATAGAGCACACTTCATTAAGGCACTGCTCAATGGACGACATCCAGTTCTGGATTTCCGGCGTAGGTATCACTTCCATGCCATCTTCTTTTTGGCTGGGTGGTTGAGGGCGAGGTGCGGGTGCGGGCTCGGGTGCAGGTGCAGATGCAGGTGCTGGTGCGGGCACAGGTGTAGGAGGTGGGCTCCGAGCACATCTGCCACCCCTGCTGAAGGGACTGGACATTGTGATACAAGTTATTTACTTGTTAATCACATAAACACATTTTCACAGAAACGAACGAGAACACATGATATGCTACGTATGACACAGTTTGTTTCACTACCGGCTATTTGGTAAAACCAGGTCACGATTCAGCAAATAATTATTTATTTATTTTAATAAATCTTCGACACGTCTGTTCACAACAAAGCGCCAACTAATCCAGATAAAAATGTACTCAATTCGAAATTTTTAAAAGAAATAATAGTTTATGAAACTTTTACAACTACAAAAGAGGCTTGAACGGCAGCGCAATGCTGCAATACACCCTTTCCAGCAAAAAAAAAAAAAAAAAAATTATCGATACTATCGATAAAAAAATTTGACAACCCTAAACGATGTCGACACTAAAGACAGATGGCATCATCGATAAAAATCACGATCCTATCGACAAACTTTTGACAACCCTAGACAATGTCGTCACTAAAGACAGAAGGCATCATCGATAAAAATCACGACCCTATCGACAAATTTTTGACAACCCTAGACGATGTCGTCACTAAAGACACTTGACATCCCTATAGGGAAAACGAAAAAATTATGTCTCCCCTATAGGGGTGACAGTTGAAGAAGAGACGAGACAAGGCTAGGGGAAGACCTGAGTAACAGAGTAAAAATGAAATACTTACAAGACAACTAACAAGGCTAAACCAGAATTAAAATACCTAACCTAAGGAGCACCTACTAAGTGCCTTCGACAAAGAGTAAATACGGAACGTTCCAGATCTAAACCTTCTCGACGCGAGCTCAGGCAGCGTCCACCTAAACCTAAAAATAATCTAAGTGCACGACTAAAAAAAACTATAGCCTAACAGAATTAAAATAACTCACGGGATAATATACCATGGCGAAATAGACTCTAGACGAAATAAAGAAACTAAACTAAAGTAAAAAGCGAATGTAAGTATAGGTTAAAATTAATTATTGACACATGCTCAGAGGGCAATGTTAATAATAGAAGAGGCTAGAGGTTGTAATCAACGAATATAAGCTGAGGAGGACCAGGCTACGAGAGGAAAAAAAAACCTAAGTCCCGAAAAAATAATACCCCAGCCTACAAAAATAAGGGCTATAAACCAGTATTTAATGTCCCTAATTGTAGGGTATCCCTCCTGATCCGACTTTCAGCTAACAGAGTGCTTAGAGTCTGATCAGAGGAGTGATAGTAAGGTGGGAGGGTTGGTGCACCTCAAAGAAACTCCTAGAGGTCGAACACAAACCTATTCGTCCCTTACAGCAAAACTCACTAACAAAGTTGTTGAGAGTCAACAATAAAGTTGAACGATGAGTTACCTCTCCGAACAAACCCAGAGGTTCCTAGAGGGAGAGAGGGAACTTGAACAAAAAAGGTCGCTCATAGCGTATTGGTCAGCGAAGAAAAGAAAAATTACGGGGTAAAATTAATTAGAAAACAATATATAAATAGATACAGTATGCGTAGTGTGTAATGTACGTTATTTACATCAGATAACGGAATTGTATAGAAACAGAGAATTTTGGGGAGTTTATATTATTATTAAACTTACCGAGAAATCGGCGAATAAACCACAAAACAACTTATATTAACATTATTTTATTTTGGTTTTTTTAATGACAATGTCAGTGTGATGAGGTGACACAATGCAGAAAGAAGAAAAAAGTTAGTGAAATGAAAATGAGGCCGTATAGGAACGGCCGTTCAAAATGAGTTTGTAACACATTTTGTAGTAAACTTGAACGTTACGGTTGCGTATCGTAAAAGTCATCCTTTTGTTAAGGGGGAGGCGTCGCGACGACTATAATACAGTAAAAGAAGCGAACGACTCTCCCAAACGAAAGAAAAGATAGAATCATCCCCGCACTCGGCAAACGGGGGGTAAAAGGAAGGGGGTGGAAATTCCTCTCCAGAGTATCATGGTCATTGGCTACGACGTATGCAAGGACACCCAAAGAGGGGAATCCCTCGCCCCTCAGTCCAACAGGGGACTGGGGTGGAAATGTCTTTGAAACACGTGGAAAAAGAAAATTTCCTGGCTCACGGCTCAGTGTGAACACAGGAAAAACTTAGGCCCTCAGTCCAACAGGGGACTGGGGTGGAAATATCTTTAAAACACGTGGAAAAAGAAAATTTCCTGGCTCACGGCTCAGTGTGAGCACAGGAAAAGACTTAGGCCCTCAGTCCAACAGGGGACTGGGGTGGAAATATCTTTAAAAACACGTGAAAAAAGTAAATTTCCTGGCTCACGGCTCAGTGTGAGCACAGGAAAAGACTTGGGCCCTCAGTCCAACAGGGGACTGAGGAGAAATCCCTTTAAAACACGTGAAAAAAAAGGTTTCCTGACTCACGGGCCCAATGTGAGAACAGGAAAGAGAAAAAAACCCTCCGAAAAGCGAAGAAGAAAGAAAGCCCTTCCATGATAGGGAAAGAGGGTCTCCTCGGCCCTCGTCCCACGGAGAGACCGAGAAGGGAACCTATCACGAAAGGGTGAAAAGCGTGCCGGATACGGAAATTCCTTCCCGAAAGGCATGGAGATACTCCTCCATGACGGGGAGACAGAAAGAGGAATCTCCCGGCCCTCAGACCTACTGACGGACGGGGGACAAAAAAAAATCCTCCCGCGAATGGAATGAATGAGTCCCCGCATGGAGGAAAAAAATAGGGGAACTTCCTCGGCCCTTGGCTAGATAGGGGCCTGAGAAAGGAAATAGGTGAGATGAGAAGAAAGAGACAGCGAATTTTGGAATATGAGGAAATCTGAAAGGATGATTGATGTAGATTATGGGGGGTGATAGCGGAACGGTTGGCGTTATACGTTTTTTGAATTTCGGAGGAAAGCAAGGGAAAGATTATCAGCGACCCTAGCATAAACTTGTGCGAGGGAAGATAGGTTTGACGCGTGATGAGACCGACTTTCGGCTAAAACGGTGCCTTGAGTCTGTCCGTGTGAACGGGTCTACCCTAACCTAACCTACCCTAATTACCAACCTACCTACCTGCTCATATACATACATAACTAACTACCTAATTACCTACGCCTACCTACCTAATTACCTACACCTATCTATCCTAATAACCTACACCTAACTACCTAATTACCTAGACCTATCTATCCTAATTACCTACACCTAACTACCTAGACCTACCTACCTAATTACCTAGACCTACCTACCCCTATTACATACAAACCTACCTACTCACATAGCTACCTATCCTACCCTACTTATCCACCTAACATACTATAACTCCTCCAGTCCGTCGGTAACGTCCTTCATATAGATACAGCACAAATGGACACACATTTGAACATTCACCTCAACACTGCTTATGTGAAATTTCTTATAAGATCGAATCAATCATCAAAACTACCAAAAAAGGAATTAGCCAGCCATTCACGCGTGATGCGGTGAGCGATAAAAAATATATAATTTTAAAAGTAATAAATATGTAAATAGTTTTCAATAAAAATATCTAGCAAATAAATTGACCTGAAAAACGAGTAAAGTACGAATTTTAAGAAAAAGGTATTTATAGAAAGATGGTCGTTGTCCTTTTTAAAAAAAATCGGATTAGCGTGAATGGGCGATGTCCTTTATTTTTGAACTGAGTTTGGAAAATTAAATATTTACGCGGTTTGAAAATGCAAATTTATTGCTGAGCGAATATTTGGTTTGTTTCGACGGCGGGGTCTAGAATTACGCGCAAAACTCAGTGTCTCCAGTAAAAAAGGGTACAACTCAAATTCGTCACTTTTCAGGGGAGGCAAAAAACAACACTTTTAATGTTTTTTAGTATTTCGCAATTAAAATCATAACTTTTTTCGAATTTGTATTGTAGATAAAAAATTGCCCTTTCATTTAATAGTAATCACTTCCACATTCAGTCACTCCTACTATATTTTTTTTTAGTTTTTCTCGAGTTGTTCCCTTGTTAACGAAGTGTTAAGGGAATAACGTTACTTATACTAGTCAGGTTGGTCGTATTTAAAGTAATATTGCGAGTTATTCCCTTATTTTATAAATGCCTATGGGCCTATTTCACGATGTCCGAATAGCCACTACTAACCGAATAAATTCAAAAATGGAACAGAATTTGTATGAAATTATGGCCTGACTTAAGTTAATAGGAACTTAATCGTAGGTGGTGAAACAGGCCCTAAGACAAATATAGTAACGACTTATTTCCTTCTGCTATCGATCAAACAAAAAATGTATAATTAAACAATAGTCTAGAAAATCTTTTATTTATTTATTAAGTCTACACTTTATATAAAACATCTAACAGTAAAAGAGATTGTAAAAATGAAAAAGGATGAAAAGGAAGAAAAGTGCCTATAACAGGAAATTCTCTGATAACTACAGGGCCAATGTGTTAAGCTGTTCTGGAAACAGATAAGATTGGGTCACGGAGTGACAGGACCATCGAGAAGGATTATTATAAGAGAAGAAGATGGATGTTTACTAAACGAAGAATGAAAGGTCTTCGACACTAGAAGGGATACTTTGGAAGTTTATTCAGTTGTCAGGATAGTGTGCAAGGAGTGGGTAACTGGACAGAAGCAAGTTTTGAACACTCTAGCTCAGATGCACGTGATGGAAATGAAATAAAAATAAATGAGATTGTTAGAGTGTTAAAAGGAATGAAAATTGGGAAGTCCAAGGAATGGCAGAGTGTCTGCTGAAATACTGAAGGCAGGTGACGGCGTGGGAGCAAGCCTGTTGTGACGGATCTTTAATATGTATTGAAAAAATGGCCGTGCGCCGGATGCAAGGTGGTTTTTTTGGTGCAAGGCTGTAATCGTACCACTTTATAAGGGAAAAGACTCTCAGCAGCAGTCCAAAAACTGTCACGGCATTAGTCTTTTGAGTGTTGTCTGCAGACTCTATGCGAGGTTTTAATAAATAGAGTAATAAGAGCGATAGATGACAAAATATTGGGTGTGCAGGCGGGATTTAGATAGAAAATGGGCTGTATGGATCAGATCTCTTTAAGGTGCATAGGCGAAAAACATCTGACAAAGAACAAGAAAGTCTAGTGTGTTTTCTTTGGCTTAGAGAAGGCCTATTACATGGTGTGGAGGGAAGAACTGTGGTCAACACTATCCGTGTACGGTGTGGACTGGCGCTTGGTACGGGCACTTTAATATTTCTACAAGGAATGCTTGTGTTATGATAAATGGGTTATGCACAGACTGGTTTTGCATCTCAAGGGGTGTTAGGCAGGGCTGTCACGTCACCGTGGATGTTCAACATGCACACGGATAGCTTTTTGCTAAATTTGAAAGGGGGTGAGTGCGGATTGAGCATGAATGAGTTGCCTGTCAAATACCTTCTCTACGCAGATGATCAAGTTCTACTTGCATCGTAAGCTGAACGGTTGCAAGACATGGTGACTGTGATGGATGAAGCATATAATTTGAAAGGGTTGAATATATTATTATTCAGAACTTATTCACATTGAATAAGACGAAGCTTATGGTATTCGAAAGAGAAGAAGATGTATCTGTGTGTGATGTAAACATAAATGATAAGAGTATGGAGAAAGTAAGTGTAATAATGTATTTGGAGAGTCAGTTTACAAGGGATAGAAAGTGGAATGATGAAGATGTGGAAAGGAAAGTAAATGCGGGAAATAAAGTGAATAGTAGTAGTGGTAGTAGTAGTGTATACATGCGATTGTGATGAACCAGTCGATGCCCAAAAGGGCTCGACTAGCTGTTCACAATGGGGTGCTGGAGTGCTGGTGCCTACGTTTATGTATGAAGTGAATGTTGGGTGTGGCAGAAGAAGCATGAAAGTAGAATAAATGCTGTGGAAATGCGTTCCTTGCAAAGCATGTGTGGCGTGACTATGAATGATAGGCTGTAAAATGGTGTGATAAGGCAACGGTGCGGTTTAAAAGAAGATGTAGTGACAAAAATTGAAAAGAGTATGCTTAGATGGTTTGGTCATGTTGAGAGGATGAATGAAAGGTGAGTAACAAAATGTATTTACAAAGCAGATGTGAGTGGAAATACCGGGAGGGGACGCCCTAGAAGGACACATAGTGACCTAATTGGTGATGTTCTTCAGATGCTCAGGTACTCGTAACTCGTGCGTGTATGACCAGATGTATATATATAAAGTAAACGAAACAAAAGGAGTATGTAAAGCTAAGTAAGTTTATATATGTATATACATATGTTTAAATAAATAATTTCAATTGTCCTCGCTGTCCTCTTCATTGCCCGGTACAAAACTTAAGTCAGGATCGTCTTCTGCTCTTTGCGGTTCTGAAGTCAGCAAATTCTTATAGAAATCGAGATATTCTGTGTATATGTAGATGGTAGAAGTGTCATTATATATTTGAATACTAGCTTAATGATGTTATATCACTTTTAAAAGCTTGAAAATTAATACGCGTAACACTGATTTACTTATTACAAAATAAATTAGCAAATTACAAATTAAGGAATAAAACGACTTATTTCTAAAAACAGTACACCACACGCTAATCCACCAATAGCGATAAAGTGTTTAGTGGGGATATACCGCTTGAGACTTCCTGAAGCAAACGCAACAAATGCAGTTGTTCCCTTTCAAACATGCTTACCAAATGGATTATCTACATTTATTTCTTACTATATTTAAAAAACTTTGGAACTACATGAGTTGTGTCTTTTTGTAATTAAGTTAACTGTATTTATGCCTTTTAGTTCGATTGTGTTTTGGGGTTTCTTGTAGTTATGTCTATTAAGCAGTGAAATTTACTTGATATCTAGAGATGTGCCTTTAGACGCAGTCGAGTTATGCCTTTGATATATTACAAAAAAGTATGTTAGGATGCAGCTAGAGTTATGTCCTTTTGATATGTTATGTAACAGAACACGTAGATTACAATGGTGCTATAAAAACAAAAGGGCATAACTCGACTTATGCCGTTTTTGACTGGAGGCACTGAACTAATGTTTAAATAGAATTTTAGCAAGATAGATATGTGAAACGTGAGTTATTGAAAAAAATGTTTGAATGGGATTTTTCTATAGGAATATGTGTGTACCTAATCCATACCCTTGGCGACGAGTAATAGACGTGCGAACAAATAGAAAACGACAATAAGGCAAGCAAAAGAGACGGATGGGGCTGAATGCTAAAGAAAAAAGGAAAAAAACTAGACATTCAGCAAAATCACCAATCAAAAAAACGCTTACCTTAGATGTGATCCCTACGCATTCATACTTCAAACACACGTTACCTACGGGGAACTAGCTACACTAATTACGAGAGATGAATAAAACTCGGGGAATAATAATATATTTGTTGGGAGGAAATGAAAAAGTCAGAGAGAAAAGATATTCGATCTGGTTACAGAGTTTTGAATTGCATCATAGTACATTACATTAAATTATATATTATCATACAATCGTATTTCATCACATTAATTAATTGGTCATTAAATGAAAGGCACAAGGTTAGATAGACGTAATAGAAGCACCAACAGCAGCAAGGCACCAGCGCGAACTGTTCTGTAGTTAGGCTTGCCGAGATTTTATTTAAAACGACCGCACCTGAAACAAACAAAATTGCTCTAGGAATTAGAAATTGTGCTCTTAAAAGGGCACACCACACCGGTGCTATGAAAAAAATAATAATTAGACTACTTATAGATATTATTAGGTATTTAATAAATAGTAATGTTATTATCGTAGGTAGTAAACAAATAACAATAATAATTACTTACTTTTGTATCGGGCGCCATCTTGTAGCATAAGAAATCAGCTTCTGCCACTTGTTAAAAAGAATGCTTGGTGAGAATCGAACCCACTCTAGCATAGGATAACTAAATACAAAGAAAAAATAACAGGAGATTTTAAATATGATTTGTATTATAATTTTAAAAGTAAAGAAAAAGAAACAGTTAGGTATAAAAGGTAATAAATAAATTTAAGTACTATTGCAAGCCGCCTAGTTGGAATTTTATTTTGTCTTAGAAGGAAGATTACGTGTTTGAGGGTTGAGAACTAAAATAGAACGCGACGGGTTAAACAAGTATTGGCCATTACCTAATTAATCCCGGAAATCAAAAGTTGGGCAAAGAGTTGATATCACGTAATGATCCTGATTACAGGTCAATCAGGAAACCGCCTAAAATAGAATTTGGTAGTTATTGATGTTAAGGAAAAGTTCTAGGAGCTAAAGTATGAATGTGCCTAAGTCCTTTGCGCTGAACCGTAGCGACGTCCCGTCGTACAGCGTCTCGTTGGGGTTTGGTGCGTTGCGGCCTCTACCATGGGCGGCGTGTGCACAGCGGCGTCCGTGCGTGCCTGCGTTGGCCACAGGCCGCGATGTGAGAACTTGGGTCGGTAGCCGCACGATGGCCCGGGGTCCCAGGAGGCCTTACGACCTCTTCTGTCGGAGTCCGAAAACAGGGGGCTTTAGAAACGACATAGGCTAAATTACGCATGGGGGCGGTGGCGCGAGACTGTACAGTTTGTTAAATGAGAAATTGGTTGAATACTCACATGTTTGTACAGTAAATACTTCACCAAAAAATAGTGGTTCTAGACTCTCGCTTGGCTGGTACGAACTACAGATTTAACTTGAGGACTAGACACCACAATGTACTCGACGCAACAGCGACCAGCTAGCACGAAGATACTATCGTCACTATTTACATCCGTGTCTTAAACTGAAAACAGGACACTTAAAGCAGAGAAAAATTATTTTATACCAAGACGTTTTGTCCAGAGCGACTCACAATAGAATGACGCAAGTCAAAAAAATTGTTTTACTTTGAACGATATAGAATTCAAAATTTGAAAATGTACTCAATTCGAAATTTTTAAAAGAAATAATAGTTTATGAAACTTTTACAACTACAAAAGAGGCTTGAACGGCAGCGCAATGCTGCAGTACTTACTAATTCCATGTCATTACTCCGACTAGTAAATAGTTATCTGTGGAATTTATATCGCATAATATTAGCATGAAATACAAAATATTATTTTTAAGTTGCAGTAAATCGCCCATATTATATAAAATACGATATTAATCGACGTTTTTAGTATTTGTTGATTATAAACAGTATATGGTACATGATACACACAAGTTTCAAATTCCTAATTTGTTTAGTTGTTGAGATAGAGCTCGTACAAAAATGGTCTAAAACAGACAACTTCTACGGCCCCATAATTCATCATTTTTGAAGATAAAAACAAATAAAAATTATATTTATTTTCTACTTGATGAGCTCTAGACAATGATACCCCACATGCCAGGGACAGATTTTTTTTTTTTCAAAATTTAATTTTATTGTATGGCGACCCCCCTTTAATTTTTAATTTTATTATTTGTTGCTCTTGCGGCAATAGAAATGCTCAATCTGTGAAATTTTCAACTGCCTACCTATTACGGTTCATGAGATAGAGCTCGCTGACAGACAGACGGACAGCGGAGGCTTATGAATAGGGTTCCGTTTGTCACCCTTCGGGTACGGAACCCTAAAAAATGAACAAAAGTTTAATACGTTTATAAATAAATTGAAACAATTTCTAATAACTAAATGCTATTATAATATCAATGATTGACCGAGCGAGCGTAGCGAGCGAAGCGTCTCTGCATCAACTGGCAAAATTTTCTTTCGTGTGTCAGTTTGTACGTACTCGTGTACAGGTCGTATTTTACAACCGATCTGGATGAAACTTGGCATACAGGTATTATGAATTTTTTGTAATTTTTTGTCGTCGGGGATTTTTGATCGAGGGGTACTTCCTCCAAAATGGGGCAAAAAGGGGGCTGCTGGATATCTCCGCCTTATGAAATCCGTTTTCGATGGTTCTTTTTTCATTTGAAAGAAAGTAACTTTAAGATAGTCTCAAAAAAAATTGGTAAAGATCTGATCAGGATCTTCGGCATGATGAGCAGAATACCTCCTCAAATGCAGTAAATTGCTCGCTATTTATTCAAACCTATTTGTTAATTTTTCTAGCTGGCCTACAAATTTTTTACTCATAATTTGTCTGGTTTTTAGGGTTCTGTAGTACACAATAAACTGATTTAGTTTTGCCATGTCCGTCTGCCTGTCTTTCTGTCTGTCAGCGGCTTAGCTCAGAGAATCTTAGTACTAGAAAGCTGTAATTTGGTAGGTATAGGTCTATACTATCAATCACGCCGACAAAGTCGTAAAATAAAATCATGATTGTTTTTTAGGGTACCTCCTCACATTACACGTAATTTTTTTTCTCGTTTGTCCTGTATTATGGGGTAGCGTGTGTGTGTGTGAAAACGTTTGTCACCTCTGTCGGGACGCGGTTTGCGACCGTGTAGCAGGCACTTAAGCCTCAAGCTAAGCGGTTAATTTTTCCCAAAAAGTTTGTGCTCGCGAGGTCTACTGTTCGCAGAACTACTAGTTATCTAAATGACAAATTCTATTTGACATGTTATATACCTACTTATTTAACTGTTACTCGTATATTAATAAAAAAAATTGTTTTCTTCATTTTAGTGTAATATTGATTTCGTTTTATTTATTTTTTGAAATTATAATTTTATCCTCACGCTGTGCCCTTACAGGATCCATATTTTGTACCTAGCTTTAAGCAATAATTATGTAACATCTTTTCTACAATATGGAACTCAAATAAATGAATATGAATATGAATAAATCAAAGTTAAAAAATAAAGGGGGTCCTCATACACGAAACATATTTTTTTCGGCGTTTTTTGCTCAATATTGTACGGTGGGACGGAACCCTTCGTGTGCAAGCCCGACTCGCACTTGACTGGTTTTTTCTGGTCTGATATTTTTTGCAAGCATAGATGTGCATTATCCGAAGCAAAATGTGTGATGTAAATGAACGCTGATTTCTCACATTTAAATGAGAATTCTTTGTATCCGCGTGCAGTGTTCAGCGTCAAGCTATGTATGAGAGGGCGATGACCTGCGGGCTGGAAAAGTATGATTATATAATTATAACTCATGCACGAGTCAAATGTAGAAATTTTCAGAATCCGTTTTAGTTTTCGTGGATTTTCATATGATTTTGAAAGAGTTTTACCATCAAACGATTTTAAAATAGTTCCAATGGTCCGCCTACTAAGAATTTATTTTATCATTTAAGAAACTGTGTTTCTTAAAATGCGGAGAAATATTAGGTATCTATTTATTTTCCCTTCATATTTTTACAACAAAACACATATCTCAATTTTGACGCCCAAAATAAATCAACACCAAAATTCCCCTTCAATAAAAAACGAACTCCGCCACAATCAATATCCAGTTACCGATACACAAAAACTTTTTACGGTAAATATTTCCCGTTTCCGCGCCGGTGCGGCACCGGTCCGGTTCACTCGCCGCCGCGCCGTCTTGTCCCGGGGCGCCCAGTTTTTCGTCGAGTTGTTCCACAAATTAATTAATGCAGAGGTTCGCTTCAGTAAAAAGCAATCGTTGCCGCTCGGCAGGTTATCAAATATTAATTATTTACTTGTAACCGATTTATGCGCTGACGTGTAAGTGTAGTTTCATTGGCTGTTTGGGTAATGTGACTTTAATTGATTAAACTGATGGAAACTTGGAGACCTTAGTAGACAGGAATCCACGCCAACAAACATTTGCATGGGTATTCCCTAAAGTTATAGGAAAATTCGTCAAAGAAAAAACCTTTGAAGCAATTCTTTTCTCGCCGAGTTGTAAAAGCATGGAATAGGCTCCCGGAGAATGTTCTGACGGCTCCCTCCCTGAACTGCTTCAAGAATCGACTGAACAGATTAAATTAATACACTCCGGGCCCACCATACCCCTGGCCTATCTCCAAACTACTTATTTTACACACGCATCAGCTAATTAGCTGCTAGCGTATCTAACCAAATAATATAATAACCACACATGAGTTACATGACTTTATTTGATAGGGCTCAGTTAGTGGGCTAACTTTTAATTAATGTAAATATGAAAGAGACACAATCATTTAGTTTATGAACAAAATACACCTCCTCCAATTTGGAATACAGTTATTAAAAGTTTTATTTACGAGAGTAGAGTGTTTGTAAGTAAAAATTGTGCATTTTCAACGACGATGGAGGGTCGGATTAACTTTGCCATTTCCTACACGACAGCCACCCTAATGCCTACATTACAGAATTAATATTGCATCCATTTCCTAATAACTGACGGAATGCACCATCATTTCCCAAGGTGATGGGGCGACCGAAAATACGACGAGGGAGATTCTATAGAAATAGAAAATATATTGTTAAAACCTGTCAATCTCTCCGACATGACGCAGCCAGGTCCCCTGGCCCCCTGGCCCCTGATTGCTACCTTTTAAGTCGTCAATATTCATTGGGAGTGATCACACGAGTTCCATTCACTATGGGCAGGCAGTCGTAACAAATCTTATAAAATTTGTCTACAAATCGGCTTACCGGCTCTGTTAACTAGGCCCGATGGCTCGCCTTTGAGTCTTTTGTGGCACAAATAAGCGGTCAGGGGCTGTTGGCCGCAGTAAATGGATTTGTTCTAAGCCTCCCCGGCCGCGTCCTAATAGATTACACATTTGTCAAAACAGAATCCGATGAATTGATTTAACTTGACCGGCGAGAATAAAAGCGAGGCTTACGCTTATTGAGTTGTATGAGTATAATGTGGTGAATGAAATCTCAATCAATTTCAATAATGTAGTGAACAAAGTTTCAGCGGCGAATTAATAACTATGGCGCATTGAGCTTGCATATTAGAGTGTGTTAGGACCGTGCACCAACTGACCGGAAAGTTTGCAAAGTAAGCTGACCTAGCCAAATTGCAGTAAAAGTTACGGGGGTTTTGTGGTGCTCCCGAATGGGACATTGTGCGAATGGGACTTTATGCGAATGGGACTTTGTGCAAATGGGACGTTGTGCGAATGGGACATTGTGCGAATGGGACTTTGTGCAAATGGGACGTTGTGCGAATGGGACATTGTGCGAATGGGACCTTTTGAGAATGGGACTTTTTGAGAATGGGACGTTTTGCGAATAGGACGTTTCGCGAATAGGACATTCGTTTTCACAGTGACATTTTGCGAATGGGACATTCTGCGTCAAGACCATACAAACCTTGAGTGCCTTTTACTTTTTGTTTATTTAGGAGCTCGTATAACTTTTTAGTTTCTAATTTCAATGAATATTTGAACTACAGTAGTTAGATGTGAAAATGTTAACTTTTAAATACACATACAGCGTGAAAAAAGACCCAGCGCTATCCACGCATTCTGTACATCAAACTAAGTAACATTGAGCAAAAATTATTGCTGGGAAACGATTTTTATTTTTAGTGAGAAAAATAGCTGTTTATAACAGCGCGCAATGTTAAGGTCATCGCCCATTATAACAGCACCGCTCCAGCACGGTAGCGCCCCGGCACCGCCTCGAAAAATCTAGTCGTCAAAGCGCCATAAGCCAGGCGACTCATGCTAGTCGCTAACGCGCCGGAAGCAAGGCGACGGCTAGTCGCCATCGCGCCGTCAGCAAGGCCACCGCTCGCTGCCGGCACGCCATCGCCACCGGCGAGGTAGCAGTTTATTGTTTATTCACAAGCAAGGCGTCACCGTGCGGCCGGCGAGGCGTCACCGCGCTTACGGCGAGGCGTCACCCCGCGGACGCGACGGTGAGGCGCCGGCGAGCGGGCTCCTCGCTTCAAGCGCGGTGTCGGCCCGACGGCGGATGGCTCGTGGGCCGCTCACTGCCTACGAGCCGTCCTCTATTCTGTATAGCCATCGTAAAATAGACTTTAATTAATTTGACTTAGAATCCTAACTTGAATGACAAGGTATTTGCCGTGACGGAGCTGTGCTGCTATAATGAGCGATGACCTTTACGCAGACAAAATATGGTGCTTTTGGGTGTATGCGACAGTACAGGAGTTTTAGGGGTATTAAAGTTATGGTTAAAGAAATTTATATCTCAATAAGAAATTACAAGGATTTCACTTACTTGAGAACATTTTTAGAACTTAAAATATATAGTATTATATAAGAACTTTGAGGCACAAACTAAACAGGTATTCATACAAATCATGAATTTGCTAATAACATTTAATTTCGTACGCAAATAAAATTAACGAGAAACAAAACTTAAAAACTTAAAACTTTTCAATCCACCCTCAAAAGAATACTCATAATAAGAATACTCAGATAAGGAATACGAACCCGGTGCCACAATAAAGCATGGCAACAGTTAAGTCATTTAAAACGTTTTCGTGAAATAAAGTAAACAAAAAGTTAAAAGCTGGTCAATGTTCTAACTGTTTTTACTTTCAATATCTCCGTAAAAAGAAAATTCCCAACTACGGTTTAGTTAAAAAAAAAACAACGGACTGCCGGCAGAAGTGAAAACTTGAACATGCATTTTTGAATAAACACTTTTTATGAAGTATGTTTTGTCTGCTTTTTTTACCCATAAATATGGGTAAAATTTCTTACCACGCAATCTTTACGTAATGTCAAAGACTATTTATTTGATATTTACTGATATTTACTTTGTCGGTTGCTAGGCAACGGATCTTACGGTTACGTCCTGACACGAGTTTACAATTTTTTACCCATCCCAAAAAAAGTGCACAACGCCGCTAAAGAAGTTTTCACTTCAAAAAACAATGATGGAGCACAAGGTGACTATCGTCTTCGAAAACTCCGTTAGATTTTAATTACCTATTGCGTTCATCAACCTGATGTGTAAATAAAAGAATGGGTACGTCTATCATTACGGCTAGTGCTTAGTACAACTGAAGCACCGAGAATCAGTGTTTACTATGTCATCTATGTCTAGCATGTTGCATCAAATCAAATCAAATCAAATCAAATCATTTATTTTTTGCCAACATGGGTAGGGGTATAGATGCCTTACATGTTTTATAATGTTCTCCATGCTCTGCCGTCACTTGGGCATGCAAAATTTTACACTTACATAAATAACAATCTACTATCATATTATCAAAATACCATGCTGAGTAAACACTAAATATAACAAAATTATTCAATTAGAAAATCATTATAACCAGTTAATTTTCCAATGTCAAAAGGTATCTAGTGGTCAATAATTAAATAAATATCATAGTAAATAGTGAATAATTAAATAAAAGTAATGATTAGAGTTAGAGTAGATAATTAATAATTGTGAGTTACACATGTCATTTCCATGATTGAAATTAATTAATGTTATTGGCCATAAGGATTCCCTTTTAGATACTCCTTCACACTGTAGTACACTTTATAATTTAGAAATTCCTTTAGCTTCCGCTTAAATTATGTGCAAGTTGTCAATGTCTGTAATACAACATGGCAATTTATTATAAATCTTGGATGTCATGCAATATACACTGGAATCCATTAAATAAGTTCTACAGGGTACATTCTGAACTTTATTTCTATATATATATATATATTTCTTATATTTCTATATAGCACTTCGGAATTTTTCGTACATATGCATATTACTTTTGACAAAGACTTCCATCTCATAAATGAAGAGGCTAGGTAAGGTAAGAATCTTACGATTTTTGAAATATGGTTCACAGCTGTCAGTGGTCTTAAGTCTACACATTGCCCGTATGCATTTTTTTTAAGTCTACACATTGCCCGTATGCATTTTTTGGAAATATGGTTCACAGCTGTCAGTGGTCAGTCTACACATTGCCCGTATGCATTTTTTTTAAATATGGTTCACAGCTGTCAGTGGTCTTAAGTCTACACATTGCCCGTATGCATTTTTTTTGGGCTTTAAAAACATACTCCCAGTCCGTCGAGTTCCCCCAGAAAATTACACCATACCTCAGCGAGGATACCACATATGCATGGTAGGCTGTCATGACAGTGGATAAATTTACAATTTTTGTGAGCATGTATAGCATATAGGAATAGCTATTTAATTTTAAGCAGACAGATTCCACATGTGATTTCCAATTTAAATTACAATCTACGTTCAAACCCAAGAATTTCGTAACATCTACTTCATTAATTTTTGTTCCAGCATAATGTATGTTTAAGTCTGTTGGTGGTGCATTCAGCGCCGCAAGCAGCTTGAGCGCTTTTAGCACGTTTTTGCAATCGTCTGCAAACGTCATACAAAATGTATGAAGCAACAAGTGTATTGGGATATTATCGCCATTTGTTATAACAATTGTCTGCGTTTCGACTCGGACGTGTAATGGCGATGCGTCGTGGAATTTTAGAAAATATTGCAGAAAATATTGTTGGTAACAGAACGTGAAGAAACTTAACGTTACCTAATGATGCAACAGAAGAATTTGTTTCGTTACCGTTGCTTTTTATTCGTTTTTCTTTATGTAAGTAATCAACACTTTTGAAAATGCAGCAACAATTGCTACTTAACATTTTATAAAAGTGCTTGTATAAATAGTATTTCTGATTCTGCTTGATTGCAATAAATGCTTTGACTTAATGCAGATTTCACCAATGAGAGCGAGAGAGTAAGTGACTGGAACGGGCACCGTCGCGCGTCGGGTGTGTCCACAGCATAGTTTGTTATGGTTTGCTCGTGAATAAATATCGATTAAAGATCAGTAGCAAAGATGGTTCATAATTTTTCAAACAATGACAGTTACCAAACTTTTACAATAAACTGTCTGCTTACTGTATCTTTAAGTTTTAGGGCTGGTTTCACCAATGAAACTGAAAGCGTTCAGCACAATTTAACGCGTTCAAGAGCGCGTTATATTCCATAACAATTTTGACACTGACAACTCTTAAACGCGTTTTCAGAAATGCTGATCACGTTCAGTTTCATTGGTCTAATCATTCACGATCATTCATAATTATTCATTCACGATCTAACCATAACAAACTATGCTGTGGACTCTCCCGACGGTGCCCGTTCCAGTCACTTACTCTCTCGACTCTCACTCATCACGGTTGCTCAGCTGAGCGACCTCACTCTCTGTATGGCGTCAGTCACTCGTGCCGCCATTGTCTGACAAATGGTCTTCGAATACAGCGCAAGCGGTACACCGCGCTGTTGTACTTTTAACTGACAGCGTTTTGTGCCTGAGTGTACTATGTGTGGGCTGGGAAGCAATCATGGGTGGTAAGAGTGAAAAGAGTGAAAAGACATGCGATTCAAGGACTACATTAATTGTTATTACTTATTTTATATGTATAATTATGGTGTACAGAATAAACAGTATTGTATCTACATAATCTAACATGTTAATTACAAATCAAAGTTGAAAAATTTTGAGCCAGTAGTAGGTATTGCAGCAGTTTTTCGAATGAAAATTTCTATCGTGATGAATATGAAGCTAAAATATAAGAATTGTTTCTTCTTTTAATGAAGGAAGAAAGTCATTATATACAGTATGTTAACTAACAGAGGGCGTTCCCGTTAACCCGCAATAGTATAGCGTCCATACATGCTAGAAAAAATAAAAAAATAAAAAATTGTCATAAAATATTCACGAAAAATATTAATTTCATACGTAAAACAAACACTCTGTACACGCGTACTTGTCACACTTGTCTTTCCAAGTTGAAAGACAAGTAAGCGTGTACAGAGTGTTACATTTACGTACCTATTAAAAAAAAAATAGAAAATTTTATAAAAAAAAAAAAAAAAAATTTTTTTTTCACTTTCAATATTTTTTCTAGCATGTATGGACGCTATACTATTGCGGGTTAACTGGAACGCCCTCTGTTAGTTAACATACTGTATATTGTATTCTTAGCTGCTGTTGAACTGAAACATAAAAATCTACAACAGCTTTAACTTCATAATTCAGACCTACTAACTTAATAGCCTAAACTTATAAGTTAGTACTAAACTTATAAGCCCAACTTTAAAAGTATGTACACTTTAGAGCCATGAAGAACAGGGTGTAAAGTTCACTCATCCTCAATGGAAAAGGGAGGATCCTCCGACCAGACGGTCGTCATGTCTAGCGGGCAACTGCCCAACGATTGATTTCGGGGAAGTTATAATTATATATTTTTTGACATTTTAAGATTTTATTATATGTATAGATTACAGTATGTCTAAGATATAATTATTTCACACAATTAAAACTATTTACACTACGTACTAAAAAACAATGACTAACTAACTATACAAATAAATATTAAAAAAATATAAAAGATAAAAACAAACGGACACTTAGGCGCCGAAGTATTCGTCCGCATCGCTGTCATCCGGAAACGTGCCCAGAAGACTGGCAGCATTGCCACGTTGAATGGCGATGCTAATTCTTTGGCCAAAGAACGAGCCAGCCCTCTGGTCACGTGAAAAAGGACACGTGCACTCGGGCCCCATGACTGCTCAAAACTGTAGTTATCTATAAGGTTACAGTATTTGCGCCGCTTGAGAGTCTCAGCAGCCGCAGCAGCCGCGCCAGCACAGCCCGCCGTGCTTGGAACATGAGATGGCGCAAGGGTGTCGACACAGGTTGCGTCCCACACCAGAGGCCTACCCACCTTCCAAGGCAACAACGTCATGCCGTCTGGTCTCTTACCATCGTCACGTACCAAGCCGTTTGGTTCTAATACAGCTGGTACGCCGGCGGTGACAAGGGCTCGACGAATAATGTCGTTGATGCTAGGGTGCCGTGCAATGCGACCTGCGCTCCTGTAGCAGGACAGGCCATGGTGCCCGAGACTGTCTACAGCTTCGCCGCAGTGACAACGATGCGGAGCAACACAAGGTGCGCCCAAGTGGAGACACGTAGCGCGCCGAAACGATGAGTCATCTATCATGGTGCCTATGGTGGATGACGGGAGCGCCTGAAGCCACAAGCCTGACTCCCATTCTCCCACAGCTAGCAGACGGGCTCGCTCAGCAGTATTAGGTGACGTGTTTACCAGGATATTCCGTATAATACTGCAGATATTATATATTCCATTATAATATATAGGGTGACTGGTAATTAGTGACCGATACTTAAACACGTGACTTTACTCATCATTATTAACAACTTTTACTATGGGACCAAACCTGAAATCGCGAAAAAAAAATCAGCTGTTCCATACACTTTGACGAATTTTGCGAACATAAATGTAGGGGACAGTTGATTTTTTTTTCGCGATTTCAGGTCTGGCCCCATAATAAAAGTTGTTCATAATGATGAGTAAAGTCACGTGTTTAAGTTTCCTTCGCGCGGTAAACTCTAATTGCGCGAAGCAGGATTTGTGTATGCGTAGTTCGTATGTGGCGATGTAGCTACCGCCACAACACGTAATACACGAACAATTTTTATTGTGATGCCACAATGGCCCAGTGATCACTGCGCGCGGTGCAACAAAGCCGCTCGTTAGCCGGTTCTATTCCGTCACCGACCGACGGAAACGGAAAAATGTATTTGAGTGCAATCTCCGGGAGGCGCTTTGTTCTGATATCGAGGGGGGGGCATGAAGCGGCGGGTGCACATAACTTGACTTATAGGCTGTGGGAAGGACCTATAGTTTTGCTTGTCGAGTTTTTATTTTGCTGTGAATAATGTGTGGCGATGTTGCGTTATTGATGCGTAACAGTTACACAAAAATATTGGTAATTATTCACGTTTTTTTTAGCCACTTTCACTAAGTCGAAGAGCGATATCAGAATCCCTTTGTGTGCTCACAAAATAAAGTAATATAATACTTTCAAATAAATATTCATGTCATCTTTATCTTTTTATAAAATATTATAATTCTTCCGTACCTACGTGTGTTTGTCACCTAACTCTTCTTAAACGGCTGGGCCGATTTGGATGAAATTTTGTGTGTACATTTGAGTGGGTCCCTGAATGGTTTGAAAATACAATTGGATCTGGTAGTTGGCGCTGTTCGGGCAGGACAACGTCTGCCAGGTCCGCTAGTTTTGTATAAAATATTCAGCAAAGTCAGTATACAAAATAGTATTATAATGATGATTTTGCATTCTTTATCGTCAGTAGCCCGAAATTAAGATGACTATCTGCTCAACATTAACTTTAAAAAGCCCTTTTTTAGTTCATAATTAACGTAATTAGTAAGTATACAAACTCTACGCTGCCATAACTGCTCTATAATACAATTTTAAGTGATGGTATAATTTAAATTATGAGAACTAACCAAAGTTTGACACCAGCAGTAAAAGTCACGGCACGATTGAAACATACTTTAACTTCTAAACTTCGCCTTCAAGCGATCGCCGATCAAGATCAAGAAGTGAAGAGAACGGGAAGTAAAGTGGTTCATTGTGGCCTTCTTTTTAATAACTAGACCTAACTGCACTTTCAACTGAAAAGAGTATTTAAAATGATATTTAAAAATCTCTCCGTGTAAGTTTTCACGAACTACGTTTAAGACTCGGCTACACAAAAAGCTTGGCGGCAGAGCAAACGGAGCAGTGTGAGTTCACAGTTTGGACTTGTAAAGCGAGGTCACACTGCAAGCGTTGCGGTGCAGTGCCGCCCACAAGAACCCGCGCTTTATATTTATATATATAGGTACGTAGTCACGAGCATGCTTTACACTTATCAAAACATGAATGCATTTTTCTCGAAGATGATGGTATGGAGTTATGCACAGATAATCATCGAACCCATACTATCATAAAATATGTTTAATTTCAAAGATTTCATTAGGAAACTCGTCTCGTGAATTTTATAAACTGTATATGTGCCCTGGTGCGGGCGTCCGGTTCCCACTTTTCACCACTATTTTATACTTCTAGTTTCCTTGAGAAATTTTTAAGTGAAATCATAAAAGCTTGACTTTCTGACTATTAAATGTAACGAGGCAAGTTCCACCGCCGACCGCAGCGAACTTGTGCGGACTTTGTGAACACGATGTTATATACGACTGCGACTGGCGAATGAATATTGAGAGAGACCACTTTGATACGAACGACCATCTTCACTTTAACAACCTCGGAACAGTTTACTGCTCACTTTGTACAACAAACTGCAATACAGTTTTCTTCTATCACTTGATCAGTTTCTTTATTATTCAGTAGTTACTGAACAGTCAGTCAGTGTGTCAGTTTGTTGGTTTACAAGTTTGTGAACCAATAAAACTCAAACTCAAACTCAAAGCATTTATTTCAAATAAACCAATTACAGGCACTTTTGAATTGTCAAGGGGTCGGTCAGTCAGAAAAGATGAAGCTAGATGCCCATTCCAAAGCGTAGTAGGTACCTATGGAGAAGAACGGGCAAGAAACTCCACGGACACTCTTTTAAATAAAAATTTGGTTACAAAATATTGGTTACATCATTCATGTTGAACTTATACATGTGAGAACGATGCAAAACGTTAAAAGCGTCCGTAATAAAAGATAAAAACAAAAATAAAACAATTAAAAAATTAAATCAAATTAAAATAAGCCATGGCAGCTATGAGATGACCAGTCACAACTGACGGCGCCCGTTCACGAACATGACGCATGGATTAGCACCATTCAGCTCAACCATTTTGAAGGGAGCTAAATGATCCAACACACACGCCACCGTCAGCGTGACATTAGAGTGAGCATGACATACTCTCAGCCGCCAGGGCACATTCAAGTCAATGAAAGACATACCCAGTACCTAAATGGTAGCTTTATAGTCTGTACATAGTACTCACACATGTGCTATGCAATTATACAATGCTAAGAGATTGAATTTATACAATGCAAAGATAGTTTTTAAAATCTTCCGCAGCTCCAACAGTATTTTCAGATGCTATACAATTAGTTTATGTGCCCTTGTGGAGCAGGACCAGCGTTGAGCCAAGCATTTTTATCAGCGATGTAATCCCCCAACTTATAATATGCCTGACTGCATAGTGTGCGTTTAATATAAGATTTAAATTTCGTTTCATTCAGCTGAAGTATGTGGGGAGGTATTTTATTGTAGCATTTTAAACAGTACCCCATGAATGATGAGTCTACTTTAGCCAGCCTGAAACCCGGTTGAACTAATTGGTCCCTATTCCTAGTGATATAATTGTGTCTTGAACCTCTTTTACTAAAAAGATGTAGATTTTTCCTTACGTACATAATGTATTAAATTCATATTCTCTTAATAAAATTGTTTCACTTTAACCAAAACACTGATGCGATTTCCTCAACTCTCCGTGAAACATTTAACGGAATATTTAATCGTCACATTGCATTATAAATCCGATACACGAATCAAATATTCATACTCGTCGCTCGACAATCAGACGGAACACTTCATTTTCGACAGAATTCCCACAAAATGTAAAATCATAATGAGTGTAGGGATGGGTGTAACAATTTTAAAAGTATTAAAGCCCGGAGTGTCGTCCCGGTGGGATTGCACTCGCGCCGCGCTTTGTTCGCGGGCGCTCATTGTGACCGCGCATTGTACGCCCTAATGTAATGGACTTACTGAATAAAAAGTGGAAAGTAGACCCATTCCTATTATATGCGCTGAAGAACTCTTACAAAAATTACGACTCTCTGTATTGCCAGCTATTTTTTATATCTGGAGTTCCATGGGCTATTGTAATTATGGAACCATGTCTAAACGAGAAAATTAGCGAAAAAAGAGTTAGTCCGATCGAACCTATATATACGTATCCTCGATCAGTCACTAATTTACGAAGATGTAGATAAGACTGCGGAAAATAGAATACCTACAAAGCATATATTAGACAAGCGGAAAAGAGTTATGATACAACAGCGAAGCTCATAGCGCGTAGTTTGTTATCATCATCGTATGAAGTGAACCTTCTGCACACGTTGATTTTGTAAGGTAGTGCTGCACGCATACCCCGGGACCGCCCGGGAACAACCCGCGAGCGTTAATCGATACAAGATGCTTCCCGGGATTATTAATAAGAGATATATTATGCTAATGGAACTGCGCCATATTGTTTGTTACAAGTTTTTGTTAGCAACTTCCATCTTTCCACATATTTAACGGGAGCCTCATTAAATATGGAGATGCGTCAGAGTAGGCTCGAACTCATTCAATACGAGGAGTAATAAAATGAATTTGTTTTGAACCAATTCTATAGTAGGTAAGTACTTTCTTGAAGTTTGAGTTATGTGTTACAATGTAATATGCTAGGTAACGACTTTTTGTCATAACGACTGGTGCTTATTTTTTTGAACTCATAGTTAATGAAAACCTTCGCGCTTCTTGTCAAGTGTTATAAAAATATAATAGACAGACATAGAAGGAAATGCAAATTATTCTTAGGAGTTAAAAGCAGGCTAAAAAAACACAGTTGCTGCTTTTCAATCAAGTTAAATTAAGTCCCAAAAATAGTGTCATGAAATAAAGCAACAACGCTAGGAACGCTTACAATAAGTCTTTCCTCCCCGGACGCGCATCCCGCGACACAGTTCCTTTGCGAATGTTCCCGCGACTTCCACAAAAGCCTGCTTAGTTGCGAAACTACTAGTGATGGAGTTTTAAGTTTTCGCGCACACTTTGCGTTATAATGAGTTATTAGCATAAGCTCCTTCGAACGCCTTCATCCTTTGGTGTTTGTGTTGAATGAATTTAAAATGGTTTGAGACTAAAAGATCTGGATTTGAAATGGTAATGTTGAGAGATTCTGCGCTGTTTAGTTAGATGGTTATGTAGGATCGGGTTCTCAAAATGGTGGATCGGGTTTCGCAGTCAAGTAAGAAAGTTCGTGTTTCCCGAATAGAGTGGAGAGGAAAAATCCAAGTTGAGTAATGATGACAGTTCCTGAAACTCAATTTGGCCGTTTTCCATAAACGTTCATTTTACGTCCATTTGAACGGAAAATATACGATGTTGATACCTGAAGTGTGTTTTAATTTGCATAAAAGGACGAACTTTTAATACCTACCACAAAGAGTAATTTTAGAAGTAATCATTTTTAATTTGACCATTGTATGCACGCCTATTGAAACACTCTTTAGGTAAAAATGGAACATCAACAGGAAAAATGTAAATACTCAACCCTTCCTTGTGAAAGGACAAAGAATAACAAATGAATAACCACCCATAGAAAAGGAAATTACTTTGGGACGCGTAAAAAATCGCCATTATTAGCGAATTACGTAAACAAAGAGTTGGCGCGGTAATTACGCGCGTGTTGCGGCATCAAACGCTCGTTTGTGCGGCGCGCGGTCGCGTGGAGGTGTGGTGTGCGCCCGCCCTTACGCGGGACGTTGAATAGCGTATGAATATGAATGTGAGCGCAAATTGTCTGTCCCGGTGTCGTTGTGGAAGAATTCGAGGAGGGATGTTGTTGAAGACGAAACGATTACCGTACGCGCTCACATGCATTACTTACGCTGTTCTCTATTGTTACTCTTATTTAAACGATTATCATTAACTAAAAAAACATTGTTCTATTATAAACCGGAAAAATAAAAGTGCCATTCAACGTGGCAATGCTGCCAGCCTTTTGTGCACTTCCCGCTGACAGCGATGTGGACGAATTTCTTGATGCCCAATGAGCTGTTAATTTGTTTTTCCTTTACATGCTTTACATAATATAAATAAGTTGGTTGGTTGTATATAGTTAGTGTTGTACATGCACCGACTGCCTATCTGACATAAGATTATTTGTGTATTTTGTCTATGGGCCTTAGTTGCCTGAAAATAAAGCAATTATTATTATTATTAAAACTTTAGAAAATTCATGCCAAAAATATTTATTATATTTGGAAACTTTCTTACGCTTAAACTTCTTAATTACGGCTGAAACAATCTCATCAGAAGTATAAACCCCATGCACCGTGCCGCCAAACCCACACGATAGAGTAGTCAGTCCTCAGGGACTTAGCTGCGAAGATTGCGAGCCGCTCGCACGTCCCCGATGCCTTTGTCGGATCACGGCGAAGTCGACCAGTGTTACACAACAAGGTTACAACGTACACCGGATTGAATAGCTGAGGGAGATTCTCTTGTAAGGTATAATGATTGTGTGGAAGACAAACACGGTTATGATTATTTAAATAGCAGATCATAATACATTACTATTAGATATTGGGACAATAATATACTTCTGACTAACATTCAGAAAAATCTTTTCAAGTAATCGAGTTTTATAAATACGTCTAGAAAGTAAAATACAAGTATAAGGTACACTTATATGGTCTGCATATCATCTTTTGGTTGTAATAAAATTTCTGGACCAATTACTCAACAGTTTTTCCCCAAAAAGCTTTAGTAATCCTTGCAAGTGATCCCACATAAACAGAGAAACATTGTCTAAAATAAAAGAAACGCCAACACAGCAGGTTTGCTCTACAATGTTAAGGTTGTTCGCAACTCAAATATGAAGAACAAATAGCGTAATACGGTTTGTAGGAGCCCGCACAGCGAACAGATATGTTTGCTAAACGAGTTGGGGTGCGCGCCCATCGGGACGTAACACGATACTGATACAACGTCGAAAAAACGAAATACCTACAAAATAATAACGAAAAAAGATTCTGTTTGAAAGTACTTGGAATAAATATACAGTAGCTTACATTGAAGTTTAGCGTTATTAAAGTTGGTTGGTTTCTTTAGGTACTGGTATGGCCACCAGGTAAACTATGTGCGTTGGGCTGACAGAGGTCAGTTCTGATGGGTATAGGTTGCAGTGTCGGGACAGACAGGGTGATTGAACTTCTCCGATATTGTTTATTCTATACATAGACGGACTCATTTGTGAGCTCAGTAGCTTGCAGGCCGTTTAATAATATCAGCTACAAATTCAAATTCAAAATATTTTATTTCACATAAACCAACAAGGGCACTTATGAAACGTCAGAAGCTAGGTGCACGGTTCCAAATGGTCGTGTCCTATGGAGAAGAGCCGGCAAGAAACTCCATGGTTACTCTTTTAAAAATAAATGGTTTTTACAAAGGATTTTTTTAAATTACAGTGATAATAGGTATGAGAGGACAGTTAGGCCTATCAAAAAGTACCAGATACTTAGCAAAATAGAAAATGGACAACAGATATACAGTCTGTTAAGCCTACAAGGTTCTCACATTCACAAAATCTAGAGGAAAAGAATCTACCCATATAAAAGATAAATAAAATAATAAAAATCTATTTAAACCATGAATGTAGCTACAGCTGTAAAAAAATACAATTGAAAAAAAAAATTCTATATATTGAAGGTATATAATGTCAAATAATAAAAGGATTATGTCAAGGAAGTACCTATGCAAGATAAAATAAAATAATCATCGTAATTTGGGAGCAGTTAATAGACATTTATATAGTTATGCCGTTAATAATGTACCAGGGAAGCCACATGTGCAGAGGGAATTTGCCAAACTTCCCTGTCTTCAACGTAGTCTTTAATCTTATAGTATGCTTTTTTGATAAGGACACGTTTGATGTAGGTTTTAAACTTTCCATCGCTAAGTTCTGTAACCGACTTTGGCAACTTGTTATAAAAGCGGATACTGTTTATAAGAAATGATTTACTAGTTTTAGCTTATCTAAATTTGGGTATCACGATTTCATGTTTACTACGTGTATTTATATTATGGAAATCGCTTCTTATTTTGAAAAGTCCTAAATTTTTGCGAACATACAAAATACTTTCTAAACAAAGACTCTACGCCGGTGATACACTATTGAGCCCGTCAGTCTTAGCTTGAGAAAGCTGTTGAATGTGTGTGAGAGGTGCGTTCAGGTCCTCACTCTTTTTGGCATTGTATCTTAACCCGTGTGGGTTAAGATACAATGCCAAAAAGAGTGAGGTACATATTTTTGGAGCTAAGTCCTCAGAAAGTTTTCCTCCCATTAATCTGGCAGGTAATATTTTAAATCGTGTTCAACAATTTAAATATCTCTGCCATATTGCAACCGTGGGCATCGAAGATGATCTGGATGTAGAAACGGAACAAAGAGCATTGGCGGTTTGATGCAACATGCTTGCTCGTCATGCTCGTTGCACGCGTGAAGTAAAAGTGACGCTTTTTTAAACATATTGTCAGACACTTTACACGTGCAGCCCCTGGACAAGTTGTACGCAGAAACTCATCAATGTTCTTCGAGTTCAATACAACAATGCATTCAGGATGCTGCTGGGGCTGCCACACTTTTGCAGTGCGTGGCGAATGTTTGCTAATGCGCACACTGATGGCTTCGCAGTAATCTGACGTAAGCAAACCGCGTTGCTACTGCAGAGGGTCCGGGCCAGCTCGAACAGTCTCCTGGATTTTATGGTGGGAATATTTGACTATCCGTTCATTCATTATTTGTCCAACCTGCATATTTACGAACTTAGTTATTAACGTATGTTTAATAACAAATTATGAAGAAGAACTTTCATAATTAAAGAAACAAAAAAAAACTTGTGTGTGGTGTATGTGCACTTATGCAACGTCAGAAGCAAGGTGCGTGGTTCCAATTGGTCGTTTCCTATGGAGAAGAGCCGGAAAGAAATTCTACCAAACCATGTTCGCGTGAGCAGTAACCCTAACCACGTAACCAGTAGTATAACTTGCGTTACACACCATTGGACGCCTGCCCTTATATCATTTGCCCACTCGGACTCGGTCGCGTAACATTGACTTTTACAACTTCCTACTATTGTATTCGCCTTCTATCTCTTTCACTCTTGCCATAATCCTATATGATGATACTATTGCTATCCCTGCCGTATCAGTAATAATCGCATCGTCATCGGAATGGCTCGTCGTTCGTTTCGCGCTGTTTGCAAGATGGTAAAAGCAAGGATTACTTTCGTACACAGTTCGGTGGTAGTATTATTTTGTGGTGGATTCAATCTCGACATTCTCGACTGATTTGTATTCACAAAGGAGGTCGGCACAAACTTTTAACTTGACAACATCGCGACGGTGGTATCTTCGATCATTGTCTTTATTTGTTTTTACTTCGAATGTACTATATTATGTGCCTGCCTCGTTGACTTTATAACCAAAGTTTAATTATGTTATTCTCACTTGAATTTATGTTTTGCTATAAATTAATCTTAAAAATCTAGTCGTTTTGATTAAGAAATTAATGAACAACATCATTATTTGCCATTTAAAGTACTGTAATAAATAAATTGCAATACTTCGTTATCCATCTACATTAAACTATTAATTCACTTTTCTAAGATAAAACAATTATTATTCACTAAACGCAACCTAATTAAAACTAACTTGTTTATATTATTAAGACTAGCTAAAGTTTTCGTGGCCCTAAAGTTGTTTCAATAAAATGTATGAATACTTACTTTAACAACGAGACTATTGTAGCTCAAATGAACAATTTGATGAATTCTCCAGAATAAAATGTATTTCTTATTTGCTGTATGAAAGTTCTTGAATTAGTTTAGCGTGTTCTTTAATAAATCATTTAGAAATAAATAATGTTATAAAGAAAATACGAATGTCTTTTTTAGTTTTTTAGTCATGGATTCTTTTTATTTATTGAATAGTGAATGGGATTGGAAACATACTATTTATTTATTGAGGTTCTCGGGCAAAATATATACTTCTAACTAAGTCTGAGACAAACAATAAATTCTACTTCTGCGACAAATTGTCAAAAAATACGAAAGCCTTATTATACAAGGCACAGTTACAATTTACCACGTTATTGTTATAACCGCCATCTTTATCAAAACAATACGTTTTCAATTCGTCGCGTCCGTTTCCAAACAAAACATCGTGTCAATGTTCATTTGAGAGAAAACTCCAGCCGCGGCGCTACGCCGTAGCACCGTAGCTCTGTAGCGCGTAGCTTCGTAGCGTGATTTATTAATATAGAATAATTTGACTTAGATTAATAGCGCCTTCGCGATCGCAGCGAGAACCGCACTCGCGGTAATCACAAAAAAATACAAATATTACTCCGAAAGTATTAAATACTGTATTGTATGTGAGAGATATCTCACATATTGCGATTTTTTTTGCCTTTTTGGAGGTATGAACTGGATAAGCCGCTGTTATTACTGATTTTTGTCAATTTGAGGTTTGCAAATATGTGCTTTCTCTCGTGTCTTCATTCAGATCCACATCTCTAAATAAATATTACACATCTAACGTATTATCCTTAGCATATAACGTGTGGGAGTAATTGCAGGTCTTCAACCCCATTGGAAAAATTAACCAAATATAAATAATGGGAATAATTAGGGGAGTCCATGCACGCGATTGTGCATCCGGTCACGTGCCTGTGACGTCATGCATCAATGCACAACGACTGCATACAAACTGATTGTACTTAGATAGCATTTCGTGTTTTATTGACCGAGCGAGCGAAGGGTCTCTGTTTCAAGTCTGCAAAAGTTTGCTTACGTGTGTCAGTTTGTTGGTACTCCTCTACAGGTCGTATTTTACAACCGATCTAGACGAAACTTGGTATACAGGTTTAACAACTTTATAGATTTTCATTTGTCGTCGGGGATTTTTGATTGGAGTGATACTTCTTCCAAAAAGGGAGACAAATGGAGCTGCTGGTTATCCCCCGTCTTATGAGATCCGATTTCAAGTGTTCTTTTTTATTTGAAAGGTTAAAGTTGGTCTCATAAAAATTTGGTGAATATCAGATGAGGATCTTCTGCGTGACGAGCAGAAGATCTCCTCAAAATGCAGTAAATTGCTCACTTTTAGATTTCTACCAGGTGGAATCGGCCTTTTAACTACTAGATATGGATTGATGGAGCACTTGAAACCAATTTCTCATCACAAAACTAAAACTCTGAAAATATTTTTCAGAATTCTCTAAAACGTTTTACAATAAAGTCACTAGATGTCATATCTGTGCACCGCTAGTTCTCGCTGTCGCTGTTGGTCGCCAGTTTGTTAGTGTGTACCTAAAGTAGCTTCAAAAGCAAAGTCTCGTGTTTAACAGATAGTAATTGGTTAGTTGTGGGTTTAATATTTCTGTTAAATAATTATCGTCTTACCACCGTAGGCTTTTTAGTAATCGACGGCCGCAGGTGAGTTTTTTTTAAGTTGCATAATTATGTATATTATGATATACGGGATTTTAAACAAGACATACTGGTTATTTTCACTACTAAAGTTATTTAAAACGAAATATTTACCATTTGTGAAAACATGGTAAATATTCCATTTTAAATAACTTTAGTGGTAGGTATATTAAATTTTGCAAAAAACTGTGCGCAGAACTACTAGTTTAATTGCTTCTGACTAGTTGTCACTATAATTCCGAAGAGTGAATAGTGCCTTTTTAAAACGTTGCCCACACTAGGCATTTCTCCTGTATCGTGGGTGCGTTTACAAACATTTAAACTCACATACACAAACAGCCAGACCCGGAACAACTACTTGTAGGTCATACAAATATTTGTTCCGTGCGGGAATTGAACCTGCGACACGCAGCGCAGCAGTCAATCGCTTAACTACTGCGTCAACCGTGCCGATTGAACAGTAAGTACTTATACGTTAAACAAAGAATGTTATTTGAGAGAGTTAACTGTTAGTAAAAGTTGTTTCTTTGATAAGATAGGGTTAATTCATTTACTTGCTCCAGTACTCTGAGCAATCGTTGGGTGTCAAAGCGAGCGTCATTACTGGGAATTCTCAAAATTGTTGTCAGAAATACAATATTGGTCGGTTCAATCAGAGAAAATGAAACAATCCCCCCCCTGCCCTCCCCTCGACCTCGCACCCTAAAGATCCGAATTTTCCGTTTTATTTAGTAGAAACAAACGGCGCATAAACAGAACGGATGGGTGTTCGACTCATCTCACCGGACTCATTTGGATGCAATTACGTTAAACAGAACAAAGAGATTCTGTAAAGTCAGAGCCTTTGATAGATCTCCGTTTATGTTACGAGTATCTTAAGAAATACGCCCTTGATGTACATCTGTTGTGCTCGCAGAAAGAATTTTAAAAGAAAATCTTTTGTTCAATTTAAATGTCGTGGGATGTTCTTATTTCCGGCATCGCTTTGTATTAATTTATTGATGTATTTATTTAATGCAAATATAAGTACGTCCATACATCCAGGATGGTTTGAAAGGTAGAAAAAAAACATTCCTTTGCTTCTGCTCAAACTGGGCAGCTTATAACAATATTATACAGGAACAAAGCAATATCCAACAAAGTCGTCTCTCACTCTCACGCTAACTCGCAGCTCGAGTGACAAAGCCGCTTGTATTCAAGTGCGCAGTACGCGCAGATTACATGTTCAATAAGAATCACCTGTCTCGCACGTAGCGTACGTGGATCGTTCGACGCGACGACGTGCCTCGATGTGTGGTGCGCTCGGAGATTGAACCAGAAGGCCTGCTTACAACTTTACACAGAATAGAAAATGTTGATTGGCATAGGATACATCTTATGCCAACCAACAATTCACCTGCATACCTACAGGTATGCAGGTGAGTTGTTACAAAATAATGTTGGGTTCCAGGTACAGACGCCAGCACATCAAGTTACTACAATTAATCAAATTTCTTTAATAGATTTTCAACTTCATCGCTAAAGAATAAGGTTCAATGTTGATTGGGAAAATTTGACAGATTGGAGTAGGTTGACGTGCTGGCGTCTGTACGTTCTACCATGTGCCAAGAAAATATTGACATATATAATAATCTAATTTTACAATTTTTGGGATCAGGTTTGGAACTACATAAATAGATACTGATTTATAAAGCCAGTAGATTGTGTAAAATAAGAACGAAAATTATATTTAAGTACATAACCTGTGGAAAAGTTTGAAACGCAGCATTTATCTTTTTGATTATCTACGGATCTTCCCACACTCATTTGCATCGCAGGAAATGTCCAGGGCATGGCCAAGGTGACAGTTTACAATGAGATTTTATAGAATATCGGCGAGTCATTTATTTGTTTTGGAAAATATCTGTGTAACTTAACAAAACAGACCTTCTGCACCCATTAATATTGTGGTGGTAGTGACTTGCAGCGTATGATAGAGTGGGGTACTTAGTGCGTACGAACAATGGCGTCATCGCTCAGATAATTATCGCGCAAAAAAGCGACAGCGCCGTGTCGATGAGTCATGAGTCAGCTGGTCGTGGCGCGGCTACGAGACACACGGCCCAGAAGCTTGGCCAACCAAATAAAAGGTAGATAGGAAAGGAAGATAGATGGAAATAGAATAGATGGATATCAAATAGAGAACGACGGCGACGTCGTTCACTATTTAAATTAATAATTTTATTTGGGAACAGAAGTTTACTGAAGAGAAGTGGAAGTAGTGTTCGGTGGAATGTTTATTTTTAATCAAAAAGTATCCCCCTTTAGGATGAAAGGGTCATAGCTAGAAAATCTCTTGCACAATAGAATAGTATTCCCCTTGTTTAGTTATTGCAATCGCGTGGGATGACAGGCAGCTGATACAGATATATGTTTGTCTTTAATTCCTAGAACGTTATATTTATTTACTGATAGATGTATTTTGGCTGTTACAATATGCTTAGATACTCAGTTCAACATCATCAGGATGTTCTAAAAATGTTTTTTTACTTTTTCGCAGAACATACACAACACAGCTTGTTAAGTTTATTTAACTGTATGAGTCGATTTATTTTAATTTTCATTTATTGTTGACATAGTCTACTCATTACAATGTTTTAATTTTATGAGTTCTTTTGCTATAATGTGGTAACGTAAATTATTTTTTTGCATAGTGCAGCATTGCGCTGCCGTTCAAGCCTCTTTTATAGTCGTAAAAGTTTCATAAACTATTATTTCTTTTAAAAAATTTCGAATTGAGCACATTTTCAAATTTTGAATTCTATATCGTTCGAAGGAAAACAATTTTTTTGACTTGCGTCATTCTATTGTGAGTCGCTCTGGATAAAACGTCATGGTATAAAATAATTTTTCTTTCTGCTTCAAGCGTCCTGTTTCCAGTTCAAGAAACTTATCAAAAAGATGACGATAGTATCTTTGTGCTAGCTGGTCGCAGTTTTAATTAAGCGTATCGTGTTCATTGTGGTGTCTAGTCCTCAAGTTAAATCTGTAGTTCGTACCAGCCAAGCGAGCGGCTAGAACCACTATTATTGGTGAAGTATTTACTGTACAAACATGTGAGTATTCAACCAATTTCTCATTTAACAAACTGTACAGTCTCGCGCCACCGCCACCTGCGTAATTTAGCCTATGCCGTTTCTAAAGCCCCCCGTTTTCGGACCTCGACAGAAAAGAAGGTCGTGAGGCCTCCTGGGACCCCGGGCCATCGTGCGGCCACCGACCCAAGTTCTCACATCGCGGCCTGTGGCCAACGCAGGCACGCACGGACGCCGCTGTGCACACGCCGCTCGACTCCGTCACCTTCTCACATGGTAGAGGCCACAACGCACCAAACCCCAACGAGACGCCGTACGACGGGACGTCACTTCGGTTCAGCGCAAAGGACTTAGGCCCATTCATACTTTAGCTCCTAGAACTTTTTCATAATATCAATAACTACCAAATTCTATGTTAGGCGGTTTCCTGATTGACCTGTAATCAGGATCATTACGTGATATTAACTCTTTGCCCAACTTTTGATTTCCGGGATTAATTAGGTAATGGCCAATACTTGTTTAACCCGTCGCGTTCTATTTTAAATCCTAACCTTCAAACACGTAATTTTCCTTCTAAAACAAAAATTCTAACTAGGCGGCTCGCAATAGTCCTTTAATTTATTTATTACCTTTTATACCTAACTGTTTCTTTTTCTTTACTTTTAAATTACAATACAAATCATATTTAAAATCTCCTGTTATTTTTCTTTGTATTTAGTTATCCTATGCAAGTGTGGGTTCGATTCTCACCAAGCATTTTTTTACAAGTGGCAGAAGCTGATATCTAATGCTACAATAGGTACTATTATAAATCAAGTTTTTCCAACTGAACAGACAGCTGTGCTGCTGGGGAGTTTGTTGCGCCAGTTCTTCTTCCCAGCTAAAGCACTAGGAAGTGGTGAAGGGCGGGCATTTTTGGGGGACAGTCTTATGTAATTTTGACGTTCGAAAAGTGCTGATTCTTAGCCTAGTTTGAATAAATGACTTTTAAATTTTGAACTTTAAATTTTACTGTCTACATAAGTACTTTCTAAATAATAATACCACTCAAACAAAACCTCGTTTAGTTGATTGTTTTTATGTGCATTGTGTGTTATCCTGAGACAATGATAGTGCGATAGCATCGCGGGGACGCGCGGCCGAGCGTGACACGCGCGGCTAAAGACGCACCGCGCCGCGTGCTAGTTTATTGCACTTTCGTTGGTGTTTTATTACTTATTTCTTGCTCCTGCACATTTAAAAGTTCAATATTAGTGTCTATGATTTTCAATTGTTTTATTCACACCACTTCACATCAGTGAAGTGGTGTGAATAAAACAGCATCATACGTACTTGCAAACGCTTCGAAACATAGCCCAAATAGATAATATAAACTTGTTTCCAGAAGCACATGATTTAACCCTTTTTAGGGTTCCGTAGCCAAATGGCAAAAAACGGAACCCTTATGGGTTTGTCATGTATGTCTGTCTGTCCGTCCGTATGTCACAGTCACTTTTTTCCGAAACTATAAGAACTATACTGTTGAAACTTGGTAAGTAGATGTATTCTGTGAACCGCATTAAGATTTTCACACATAAAAAGAAAAAAAAAATTGGGGGTTCCCCAATACTTAGAACTGACACTCATAATTTTTTTTTCATCAAACCCATACGTGTGGGGTATCTATGGATAGGTCTTCAAAAATGATAGGAGGTTTCTAATATAATTTGTTTCTATAGTTTGCGAGAGTTTGAATAGTTCGCACTTCCAAAGTGGTAAAATGTGTGTGACTTCTAAAATAAGAGAATGATAAAACGAAAAAAAATATATGATGTACATTACCATGTAAACTTCCATCGAAAATTGGTTTAAACGAGATCTAGAAAGTAGTTTTTTTTTTTTATACGTTAAGTTTAAAATACGTATAAAAAAAATTTTTGAAGACCTATCCATAGATACCACATACGTATTACGGGTTTGATGAAAAAAATCGTAAGCCGCAGTTTACCTTTAACGAACTACAAGAACTTTTTCATGGGCGAGTCCGACTCGCACTTAGCTGCTTTTTTAATGTTCCATCATAGTTTTACATTCGACAATATAAAAAAAAAAATCCTATTGCAATGTTTCCACCATCTTTAGATTTTTATTACAAATTGTGCCAAAATAAATAAATGTTTAATAACATTTATTTATTTTCGTTATGTTCGTTTTTTTTAGTTTTTCGTGAACAGAAATTTTACTGTAATCAGTAAAATTTCTGTTCACGAAAAACTACGTCATAAATAATATCGTTAATACGTCGTCGTTGCACATGTTATATTTATATGACGATGAAACAGCTTTATGAGCGAAGGGTGAGAGGGATTGTTTTCGTCGCTATCGCATTAGAGCTAACGATGGTGCGCGTTAGTGCGAGCGTTAACGTACCGCGATAACGAGTGTCGCGACCTTACGCACACCGCAAAAAAGATTTAAAAGGGAGCAAAATCTGAGATTCAAAAGTTTTTTGTAGACATTACAGGTTTCACGATATCAGTAATTTGCGGTAACACACGATTTCCAAGGTGTGCTACGTGCCTACATTTCGACCTAAATGATTCGAGATAACATTTAATATGCCAATAAAAAAGTATTTCAGCAATATTGTATCGGAATCGAATAAAAATCGGCGTCAGATCGGCTTGGTGAGGCGCCGCGATAATTTCGATTTATATGAAAATGTCCCCGTGGACGAGAAATGGGGCTTTCACCTCAACGTAGACGTAATAATGATGGTCATTATTGAGGTTAATTATTTGAGTTGTAAGAGTAATGGTTGACCCGAGAATTGTCATAAAAAAAACGATAAAAAGTCATTCTTGGTCCATGAAGAATTATTAAGAAAGTTAAAAAGGCTTGACTGGCTGTTCACAATGGCGTGCTAGTGCCTACGTTTATGTATGCAAGTGAATGCTGGGTGTGGCAGACGAAGTATGAAAGTAGAATTAATGCGTTCCCTGCGAAGCATGTATAGTGTGGCTATGAATGATAGGTTAAGGAACAATGTGATAAGGCAACGCGGCAACGGTGCGGTTTAAAAGAAGATGTAGTGACAAAAATTTAAAAGATTTAAATTGATAAGATACATGGTATGTCCATGTAGAGAGGATGAATGAAAGGCGACTTACAAAAGGTATTTTAGTTTTTGTTCAAGGCAGATGCGAGTGGAAACGCCGGGAGGGGGCGCCCTAGGAGGACATATAGTGACCTTACTGTGGATGTTCTTCAGAAAGGACAGGTGCGTAGTACTCGCAACCGGTGAGCGTGTTTGACCAGATGTATGAACGTAAACGAGGCAAAAAGAGTGTGTAAGGATCGTGGCAAGTGGCGTTCTGTAGTTTCTGCCTACTCCAATGGGAAGAAGGCGTGAGTTTATGTATGTGTATGTGTTATTAAACGCAACTTATTAGAAAATGGATTATTTAATGTAACAACGAATCATATTATGTACATAGTTCGGTTTAACTATCACCCCAGCATTTTTTGTACCAATCGCAATTAGCTACATAAAGGGGATCGAATTGAGCGATCTACAGTGATTTAATTTTATCATTTTAGTTGTAATACGCTTTTTATCTCAAATTGTTCACATTTCTTATACATTTTTTATGAAAATTCTGGAACTTTCGTTTGGTATGAATTTCGACGAAAGTAGTTCGCGAACTTCATAAATGGCAACAAAAATATGGCCATATTTTCGAAGGGTGATACTTAATAAGTTAATACCCCACGAGGCACAGGCGGCCGCATGGGGTGTGGGGTGTCGGCCCCTCTGTTGTTAATTACTTTTAATGCAGTAATGCGTTACTCGAACATTGCAATGTGTCAGTAGTGACACTTCTGTTCCATTGGGTTGATAATGGACTCAAAGGACCTCAACGGACTTGAAGCCATTGCGTGCATTTTTTTTTTACTATATACATTAATTCCGGTCAAGTCCCGCAAAAAATGCGCGGATAAATCCCTAGAGTACCGCTACGCGCGGCTTATCGCGATATAATTTGACCCACGCTAAAAGGAAGCGCGCGGAAACCGGCTCTATTTAGTGCCTGCAGGACTAATGTCTGAACGAAGCCATCTATAATTATCACAAATTCATTACATTGGCGAATAAACCTTCGCTAAAAGAACTTTTTTGTAAGATACCAATATTTCTTTATCTCTTTCAATGGAACACTTATAACAATTTGTGTTCACTGAGTCGTTCCCTATAACAATGCGACATTAAAACAGGGCTATCGGCACCACCATTGATTTTCTGTCTCAACGAATCCGAGGGGTAACACGCTCCGGGGACATAGTTCTGCCTACTACGTAATGAGTAAAGTTACACCACACTAATGATGCTCTCGACACAAACGATAAGAAACCTTATCGTAAGGGGGTTGGAATAACTGCGAATGCAGATGCAATTTTGTAGGTTGAAGTTGAGAATGTTCCAGTGACAGTGTACGCCTCAAAGCGCTTTAAAGCACAGTTCGGCGTCACCGGACCGGTGGCGGTGCCGCCGCAGACGCGGCGCGCCGCAAGCCACTGGATGAGCCAGTGACGTCACGACTCACGATTCTAGACAACCTTACAGTGATAACACCGCGGCGACGTGATTGCCATTCCACAGTTCCGTCGATCAGCTGCCACAGTTCATTTGTGTTCGACACGGAATAGACCACCAGCCACACGGCACTGATACTGGGAACAGTTCTGCATAGTTTGATGTGTTATAAAGTTGTATGTCTCATCTATCCGAGCTTGTGACGAAGTTCCGCTGCGATTAAGCCCGTGTCAAATTAATGTAATCTTACTTAGCGTCGGTAGTTAGACACTCACCTCTTGAACAGCCTCTGTGCTACCCGATACTTGCCGAGTACTTGCGACACACACGACAATGTTTTGGGATTACGTATACGATGAACAGGAGTTCAAAGACGGGTTTGGAATTTATTCCTTTTCATTACTTGGTTTATTTACTGTCGACTTTAGTGGAACTATACAGTCATTAAATAAAATTACCGACATAAAATAAGTGGCAATTATTATAAGTCGGTAATATAGGAAGTATATTTTTAATACACCAATGCCTACTTCAGATAAAAATAAAGTTCTTTAACTTTTACAACAACTAAAACCGCATAGTCGAGCTGGAACTTCCTTTTTCTTCAAAAGCACTTGGCAACTTCTGTTCGAATTAAAAAAACCTCTAATCCCTAACAACAGTAGTAAATAAATAGAGGCAGTACAAGTAGTACTATAAAGTACGTCTGCTTTGTTCGTTCGACCCGCGTGTTTGCTGTGTCCTCACTGTTTGACGTATGCATGCGGGCGCGTGTTTTTGACTGCACACAACTTTAGCTACCAAGTAGGGGAGGCTCATCGGGTAGTTGTGAATATATGAAGAGCTTAAAGTAAGGTTGAGTGTGGTCATGATCAATCGCAATCGTAGGTTATGGTTGAAGGTTTTAGAACTATAGGTAAGGTGGATTTGTCTCAGCATATAAAAAGGCTATACGATTTTTTGGTAGTTGAAAGCCGACCCTTCCTGAAGTGAAGTTTAAGAAAAGCTAAAGTTTATTAAAAATGGTAGAGACAATTATTATTACAAAAGCAAATGACTGTATCAACTTACTTACTTCTGTTGGCTGTTCTGTCAGATAGTGCGAGCATCTGTGGAACTAACAAATATAAGTAGGAAGCTAGTTCACTAATGAGCGTCACGATGGTCGCCGTAATCCTTTTCCGTGAGTTTTCCGCTTCGTTGGCCAACTAGCCGACATATTGCTATGTGAGTCAATATACTTAAAGTTCTATTATGTTACGTTACAAATATACATGAGGGATTTTAATAGCTTAGATTACAGAAAGTATCGGCATGTAAAATAAAATTAATAAATAGTTGACTTAGAGGCGTGGCTACCAAACAGTACCTTCCTACATAAAACAATAAATTTTTGATTTAAAGTAAAAAACATATTACTAATCGTTAGTAAAACTCAGTACGTTGACGTCTTGTAGCAATCTGTTAGTTTTCCTTAGTCCGTGACATTATTCTATATATAAATAATTAGTAGACGTTATTCGCGTGTACAGTAATTCATTACAGAATACTTTATGTACAGTAAGCGGTCATAATTTCATTATCATGCTAAGAACTATTTTGCTTCGAACACGCGTAGGCCGGTCTGTGTGCGGTTTCTACATCTGTGTGTTTAAGTGATGTGTTCACGAACTAGCGTCGAACGAAACAAAACGTACCGTCGCTTTCACACCCAAGAGTAAGTAATTAGGTGTGACCTTGGTCGGTTCATACCATTGCTAAAATTCACTACTATTTATGAAGTCCTAATAGCTGATAGCGTATAGTATCGGACTGTCAGACACATAGGTCTGGGTTCCAATCTCGAAACGAGATTTTTAGTTTTCTTTTCAACAATAATCTTTATCTGTTCTTTTATTATTAGATAATTATTATTATTATATTATTATTCTCGTTTATTAAAACGAAAATAATAATTTTCGTTTAATAAAAATAATTGAATAAACGATGTAATAATTACTATATTGTTATTGAATTATGGGGTTAAGAATAAAAATGTTCAATAAGTGATAAAAAAAATGTTTATTCGATGTAATTATTATAAGAAGTATAGATAAATAAACTTCTAGTTAAAAGAGTTTATTTTCTCATAAAGAACAAAAGTAAAGTAGCTAATCAGTGAACTATGACAATCAGGCTTAAAATATTGTATCTTAGTAATATAACAATATTGTGCTTTAATTACTCCGTGTGTGGGTAACATACCACAAGTTTAGCAAATCTACCGACGTAAATATAACAAGTGCGGACTCGTTGTCACAATACAATTAAATTACTCAGTATTACTACTTTAATTTTATTCTACTGCGAGTGAGTTCGTTCTATCTCAAACCTCAAAGTTAACAAAGGACATAATGAGGTTATAGCTTAAGTATTCATTTTCATTACGAAAAGAAGATTGAAACTAAACCTCTAAATAATTCTTATTACGGTTAAGACACAATATAATTTGAATATTACTAAAATCAATATTTGTAATATAATAACATAATCCTTGGTATAACCCCCATTATTATCAATGCAATTAAGTAATCGTTGACGCATGGATCCCACAATATTGAAGCACATATCTGTTCCCCTTAAATCCCATATTTCCATGCAATGCAACTTCAACTGGTCATCAAATCGCTCATTCCGTGCTTCCCATCGCTGTATCATCAAACCCCATATGGGGTTGAGGTAAGGAGATTGTGCTGGCCAAGGTGTAACTTTTATATCCGGGTGTTTATAAAAAAGTATGGTTTTTGAGCTGGTTTTCGATGATGTAAATCTTCTGCGTGAAGTGCACGGCGAACGGTTCGTATAGAAGACGTGTCGAATAATTCGGCAAAATGTCTTGTCGGTTTGAAACCACTTGTTTCATATTGGCTGACCATGCAATGTGCTGTCGCTGCGCGTTTTTTATAAGCTGGGGTCTTCCACTTCGCTTTCGACTGGCAAAGCCCCTCTTCCTCATATCTTTCCACCCAACCACTCACAGTATTTCTCTAAAACAAAAAAGGAGTACTGTTAGGCTACTAAGCAAAATACTATTATGTATTACTATTTAAATACAAAATTATTTAAAGTAAAAAAAATAAAATTATAATATTTATGTGAAACTATTTCACATAAATATTATAATTTTATTTTCATCGATAAATAATAAAAAAAGGTAAATAAATTTACTTTGAAATTATATATTTTTTCTTCAATGACCTTATGGTAGATTAAAACGTTTCAAAAAATAACTACGAGGATCAGCAGTTAGGGATACTTTAATTAGATGTTTGATAAAATAATTAAATCATAATACTTACACTCAGTCCGGTTTCATCAGATATTTGTGATATACTTATAGGCCGCTTTTACGCAGCGCAATAATATTCGCTTTCATTTCTATATTTATACATATTTCCTTTCATTTCGAAATGAACTATAACACCCATAGATATAAGAAAGAATGTTATTTATATTTCTATGATAACACCACTAATATATTAAATATACGTCACTAACTCACAATAACAACCAACCAACAACGTTCTATTTAGTCGCGGTGAATGAGTCGTATCGTAAGTTATCTACATCTGTCTACCTTAATATCATTGTTTATTTAGGTTTCTGTGGGTATAATCATAAAGTTTGATGAGTTTAGTGAACAAGGCGAACGAAAGTAACAAGGAACTACTTATAGTCAATAGCGTGATCATTCGAGTGATTTTTAAAACATAAAAAAAAAACTATCACCGCGCGTGAGATTCGAACCCGCGACTCGCTGCACATGAACGCGCTAACCCAAACTTGATAACCGCTTAGCTATCATGCCATATACCAAACTGTTTGAATTTATGGAATACAATAATTTGTAAACTAATGAGAGTGTGTGTCTACAGTATAGAAATGACTTATTATAAGAAGGTCGTAAGTTAAAGCGAAGTGTCAATCTACTATTTTTTAAAGTTGTAACTGCACTAATGACCCCTACTGTACGTGGTGGATACGTGTCTACCTAGATTTAAATGCTGTCAAGACGAGAGCTTTGATCTGGGCTTACGAGTGGTGCAGTCAGGCGCAGAAGGTCCACTTTCAAAGAAAGTTGTGTGAAAAAGGCAATTTAACAAATATATTATTGTGACACATTTTTGTAAGCTAGGTACATTCCACAATCAAAAATCATTTTATATTTGAGACAAAACATCAAAAAGCTTGCAGTTCGCTAAATAATTTGTCAAACATTTGTCATGTTTTTTGTCCTAGAGCACTTCACGGTCTACTAAGCAGGTTATCAAGCTAAATAAATATTTTGAATGTGCAAATTGTCCAACATACAAAAATATCGCTTAAATGCGCGCAGTCCGCCAGTGATGATTGCCTTATTTTTAACCGACTTCCAAAAAGGAGGAGGTCCTATGTTCGACTTTATGTATGTTTTTTTTTTATGTATGTTCACCGATTTCTCCGTCAATTGTGGAGCGATTTTGAAATTTTTTTTTTTTTTGTTTTAAGGGGTTAGCTCCCGAGGTGGTCCCATATAAATTTTATCAACATTGCTTGGATAGTTTTTCAGTTAGCTTCAATAATACATATTTTTCGCACGTAGTTTATAATACAAGGTGGAGACGACAATACAACAAAAAATTAAACGGCGTGTCCATAATGACGTTCCCATTCTGTATACAAAAATTCAATTGAATAAATTCAATAGTTTAGTCACTATAGGTCGGCAAAATCCATAGTCGGCTCGGGTTATTCCGTTTATGCACCCCAAAAATCCACCCTATGGTGGATATTCGGAAATGTATGCCCGAGAATTCACCCAAGGCCTAGTTGGATAAACGGAATTTACAGGCTTAGGGTGGATATGTGGCAATGGGCATACATTACATTTAATTTGTTTGATTAACTCATTTTTTTATTTCGAAGCTAGGATATATTTGACAGTTCCAAAATACTCTTAAGCATTAGTAGTGCCTGTATTTTAATTTTTTGTTGTATGGTAGTCTCCACATTGTATATGGATGATATTATTATGATGATAATTTCCTGTCACTGTTATTTGCATAGCAGGTAGTGGTATTCGAATTTATGTGGGGTAGGAACCACAACTAAAAAGCGAAACATAACTTTAATTTCGGAAGTCGGGGGCAAAAAACGAAAATTAAAAAGACACCGACTTCCGAAATTAAAGTTATTTTTCACTTTGTGGTTTTTTTTTGGAAGTCGGTTTTAATTTTTTTGTTAACATTTTTTATTAACTTTATCAAACTATTATATTTTATTGCAATGCCCATACGTTCAGAAGACCTGTGCGTTAGAACTATTGAGAAAGTAGGCCCAAATAATCATGAACAAATAAAGAGAATAATCATGAGCAAGGTAAACAGTTCGCTGATCATAATTTGTTTTCCCTTTTTCGAAGAAGGAAAGGAGGAGACATTTTTCGTACCAGCTACGTGAATATCAAGTGAAATCATTAATTAGTGTGATTTTTGGTCATTTTACACATTATACATAAAGTTGATCCTCTGAACCAAATTACTTGGTATGCAGGCTTGAAGGAGGCGCAGACTTGAGACGCCGCAAAGGCTCGCTAAGGAAAATATTAAGCTGAGTGGACGACCGCGGCACCGCGGCTCTCGAGCGCGGTAAGCAGCCACTGTGTGCACAACGCTTTATGTGGAATTTAAGGAATTTAGGAGTGGGACTTTGCGTATAACAATTTACTGTCAAAAACGTAACAACGACCCGCGGTTCTGCCACTGTAAATAACTTTTTACCACTACCAGCATGTTAATAACAGTGACAGGAACTTATCATCATATTATCCTTATAGGCTGAATGGGAAAAATACGTATTATTGAAACTAACTCAAAAACTACCCAAGCAAAATTAATAAAATGTATATAGGACCACTTCTGAAGTATGACCTACTAAATAAAAAATAATCATAAAAATCAATGCATAATTGGCGGAGTAATCGCGTAACAAACATACGAAAAAAACAAAATACATATGGACGAATTGAGAACCTCCTCCTTTTTGAAGTCGGTTAATAATTCATAAACATTATGATTCAATTTAATAGCGTGCAATTGGAGCGAAGGAAAGGCTTGTGCCCAGAAGTGGACTGGTGGTAGGCTGATGATGATATTATTATGTTATTACGAGACAGTTATTGATAATATAGATAGACAATGTATGGTGGTTTGTGAATTAATTTATTTTACCGTCTACTCTTCACAGACAAGTTATTATTCCTTACCTTACATAGTCAGCAAATAGCTAGGTAATATAAAGTGAACGACTAAACGAGCAGTTTTAACAATTTCATTTGAGATATTGCTCTCCCACGTACATTGTAATACCTTTCCATAGAGCTGACGTCACAACAGTTGGAATAAAAAGCTGATTCTCTCAATATTTCTCTTACAAGTGAAGCATACGATTTGCGGTCCCCAGAACAAACACAATCTTCTTAACGTGAGACGATTGGAACATTTGCGAGGAAAGTATTACATAAAAGCAGGTAGGTACGTACTCCGTATACCTGTAGGTAAATATCTGACTTTTACATTATTTATTCGGCACACACACACATTGGTAAAAGACGCTGAATTTTAAGTAATATTTTAATTCCGTGTAAGCAAAGTAAATACTTTGTAGGGTGTGTGTGCGACTATTCCTAACATCTGAAGCCCACATTTCTCGCATGTAATCTGTGGTATCTGGTTCCTAAGATGTCGCGTGTATACATAAATAATAAGACAACAAAGAGATAAGGCGTGTTCTCCGTGTACGTCTGTACGTCTGCGAGATTCGGCCGCCTACGAACGAGATAACGCCCGCTGAAAGGAACAAAAAGTCCGCGCGCCGCCGTCTCCTCAGTTTATGGGAAACTTATTTTGCGCAGATCTAGAAAGAAAATGTTAGACGTGTAACTTAATTTTGTGTTTAACATTCTGGAATCAAATTAGATAGTATAAAAATATACCGGCTTCTAGTTTTGTTTTTTTATGTAACAAAGATAGGTATTATACGGACCTTCTGATTGCTTCTGATAATGATTAAATATGGCCTACAAAAAGATCAAATTTACGTCTTTGGTAGCGTGCATCCTCGAAATAAATTAATCCCTCCGTCCCTCTCGTCTTGATATTATTATAAAAAAATGCGTATTATTGGTAAATGATAAACCATCCATAGAATCTGGATCTAAAGCAATTTCAATGTAATTCTGTAGCCCTTCTGTGACGATCATAGCGAGAAAAATTTCGACTTTATTTTACAAATACACACCCACACACACATACACACACTACACACACACACACACAGACACACACACACACACAGACACACACACACACACAAACATACTTAATTACACACTAAAACACGCGCGCGCGTGCTTGTACGTTTGTCGTTGTGTTTAAAAAAAAAATTGTATCTTCTACTCCTACTGTACAATAAATCAATCTGTTTAGTAATAATTTTATATCTACTGGCATGGCGTGCCTTCCGCTTCCGTCACGCCTGATTTCAATCTTGGATATTAAATTGCGTTTCAAGTTAACATCTTTTTGTCAGTTTAAGAATACTATAATATTCACCGGCCTTTTGATTCACGCAAATATCTATTCCAAGTTAAGCTTCATAATAATGTTAATTAGAAACCTGTACCTTAAGAAATTTAATAGTAACTTTACCGAATGAAAAAGTTTTGGCACATCTAGTGACTGATATTTATCTGAGAAATGGAACATTCTCATTCATTTGATTCATATGTTCTACCCTCTATAAGTTGTTTATAAATGAAACAGTATTTACAAAAACTTCTTGAATGAACTTGAACATTTGTTAACGTTATTGCTCCTCGTTATCCTCATCAAAAAAACTCGAGTGTCCTCAGAAACATAGTTAAGTATTATAATTATGATCAAATCCGTCGCTGTGCCACCATCCTGTGAGTAGTACCATCACCCTCGTAGTCTGTCGGCGGCACTCGGCGACGCACGGAATGAGGCTGGAGGCTGCAGCGATGAGTTTATAATACCTACCTACCTGGGAACTAGCTACCTAATTATCAGGTATGTACTGGAATATGGCAAAATTGGTACAGAAGTCTGACTTAAACCTACGGTGAAAATCAATTTAATGAAGTGCGTGCAATAAACTACTTACTGCATTCAACCTCTTTCTAAACCTTTGTGCATCAAATCTCATTTGACAATCCTGAAAGATAATACGCTGGTTTTCACAGTGTGGGGCGATTCTAACCTGCTTATGAAAATAATTGATTTCTGTCGGTCAAAATATTAAATCATTAGGAACTAGCGTGACATTGCTGCCTCGGCCCGGCTAAAGTGCCGTAAGCATTGCATTGTCAGCTATTTTGTTTGATTGTTGAGGTTAGTTCGCTGTATTGATTGATCGTATTTGTTTTAGACAATTATATTAAAAGTCACTACAATAACTGAATTTACAAAAAATTAAGTAGTAAATGAAAATGGCTGAAACGTAGGTAAGGTTAGAACTGTGACCACACAACGCCAGCCAGGGTTCCTTTAGGCAGAAGAGAATGTAATGTTTTGGGGATGTGGAACTAACCTCAACAACCAAACAAAATAAGAAGTGGCAGTGACTCACTGACAGTGACAATGACAATGCAATGCTTACGGAACTTTTTAGCCGGGCCGGGGCAGAGCCACTATTATGCCGCTAGCGGCACTTTATCTGATAGGGATAAGTGTCGCTAGCGGAACTCTATACACTGCCTTATTTATGCATTAAACACTATAGCATTCCGCATAAAAAAAAAAAAACCGTTCACGTAAGAGTCCTGTAGGTTTTGATTTATTTGCGAGTGTCAAAATATGTCGCTTAAATGACTGTATTTTTACCCGACTGCCCCAGAAGGAGGGTAATGTTTTTCGAGAGTATGTATGTATGTATGTATGTCTATTTCTTTGGCATGCTCTGTAGTCTAAACGGCTTGATGGATTTTAACAAAGGAGGTGTCGTTAGATTCGTCTTAACCGTAGAAGTGACATAGGCTATTATAATATTTATGTATTGCATCAGCAAATACAAAAAAGGGAGGGGAAGGTTTTTTTAAAATAAATTACAACAATATTGGTATCAAATAAAAGCTGGTATTGAGTCAATTCCAAATTAAGATTATATTAATAAAACTAAAAAACTTGAAATAAAGAAAATTATTCAAAAAACAAAAAACCCGACTGCAAAAACACATAACTGAAAAGACAAAAACAAGCATTAAAGGATCAATCTCCAAAACGGGCGTATTCGTGTAATCGCTCTGGTGCTTTTCAGATATTGATATTTAATGGTAATTATGTATTCTCATTAAAAAGAAGGATATTCAAATAGTACATTTTTACTATTGGCCTTCAATTTACACAAACAGTTATGGAAATATTTAAGTTCAAAAAATTTCGCGACCAGGGCAATCATAATATAATTGGTGCCAGAGCGATCATAAATGGTGAAATCAGTGAAACAAAAAAAAAAAATATTGATAAAATATTATTTATTTTGCCATTTTCAGTCATATTCAGTGTACGTGCAACAAGATCACATCAAATCACTCATTGGTAGTACTGTGCCCGAGCTTTTTTCCTTTGGTAACTCTCTCTTGACTTTACAAGCCATTGTGCGTATAGATCTGCCCCCCAATTACGCAATGCACGATCAATTTTAAATTGAAACCAATTGAAAAAGATTGCCAGTCCATTGCTTCATAAGTTCGACAAAAAGAATCTGCTCAATTTTTTTTGTCGAACTTATGAAGCAATGGACTGGCAATCTTTTTCAATTGGTTTCAATTTAAAATTGATCGTGCATTACGTAATTACTATTAGGGTTCTGGATATTTTTTTATTTTGGCCATTCTACGATGCTCAGCCAATTTCTTCCTAAGACGTTTTTCTTCAATAGATAATTTATTTCGAGGTATGATTTCAATCTGAAACAATAGTTGCCATTAAATTTTTGAGAAGAAAGGTTTACAGTTGTGGTTAGCTAAATGCCAATATAATAATATCATCAAGGTAAAATACGTCAAAATCTGTTTATGGGTTTAGGATATCCAAAGAAACCCAGGAAAGGTTATACATTAAAGGATATATGCATAGTTCATCGTTTGTCATTGTTACAGTCCGGTACTACTACTTAAAATAGATTTATAACGTACAATTAATGCAAAATATCATCGCTCTGGTCTTTTTGGACAGAGCAATCACAGCCATAGCGATCAGAAAAATTCACAAAATCATAAATATAGCCGAATTTAAAAGCAGTAGAAAGCTGTGATTACTTCTCATAAAAAACATCATAAAGATCACTTAATTCACATAACAAACACATTCACAAGCTTACTATTTAATTTAAATAATGTGCCATAGCAATCATAAAATTCGAGAACCAAATCCAGAGCAATCATAAACTTACCTTCGTAATGTTGGACCGTGGGTACTTGGCACACAGGTATCCTCCTCGGCGGTTAGACCACTACTGGGGTTGCCCCGCGGGAGGAGAATAGAGTGTCTATAACGCGTAACTAGGGATGAGCGCGATGTTTTACCTCAGCGCAGAGCGATGAGATAAAATGCGCCCGGTCACGATTTTAAATTCAAATTGTGGCAAAAGTATTAAGTAACAAAAAATATTTTATTACTATGAAGATTAACTATTTATTATGTAATCTAAATAAATTGTTTCTTAAGAACCTTCTCATTAAAAAGTTAAAAAATATTTCATCCAATCGGGAGTTGGGTCAACCCAGAGCGATCAGGATTGAAGGGTTTAAGATTTTTTTTTAAATATTTAAAATAAACTTATCCATAATACTAGCTTTGTTTCACGTAGATTAGGCACCGAACTGTATATAAAAAAATATTTTGAAAACGTTTTTCGATTTTAAAATGGGTTTATCCAGCCCGACACGAAAAAAAATGCCTCTGGAGATCGACCCTATAATCTATAGAATTTTGGTATCGCAGGCGGGGACAATAATAATATAACAATAATAACCGGAAATATGGTGTACCTACCTAACTTTTGTTTGTCCCCGCCTGCGATACCAAAATTCTATAGAATATAATGCTTGTTTTTGTCTTTTTAGTTATGTGTTTTTGCAGTCGGGTTTTTTGTTTTTTGAATAATTTTCTTTTTTTATTGCGTTGACTAAGACGCTTGATTTTTTAGTGCTCTAAGGGACCTACGTTTTGATATTAATTTCAACTTGATACCTCCACGCGTTCCTGAGAAAAAGGGTCTTAACAGACTGGAGGACCTACAACGAAGTGATCCTATAAATTCAGTTTTTTCCTTTTGACGTACGAAATCCTAATTAACGACAAAACCTATTCTAATAAGGGCAGGATAAAGTTTCATTGAAGGAAGGCGAATTAGAAATCTTTTTTTTGCCTGTGTTTTCACGCGCTCCTGTGGACCTTTCTATAATTGATCTTCTGTTATCATCTGTACTGTGTGACGTCACCAAAAGTATCAGTTTTAAGCACAGCCATATGAAATACGAAACCGATAGTGCTTGACGTTTGCGTCCCTCGTAAAATGCATCGCTTCGAATAATCCCATACATTACGTACGTTCCCGGCGTGACTCCTGTTTATGTTACGTTGGTAACGTGATATTACTGTTATAGTATACATGGGTGTACGAGCTGGTTTATTGTGATATTTACGTGTTTATGTTTATGTGTGCGCGAGTTATGTGACGTCACCTGTGTTATATTGATGTATGTTTATGAGAAGAGGTAACATTACAGTTTCGATAGCTATATGGCTTTCCGGCTGGTGGGAAACTGAAATATTCTTGTTGGAATCTTACAAAGTAAGCAAATGGCTTTAAGCTGTTTTCAGACCAGCGCGATTTGTTGCGCGACGCGACACGAACAATACAAAACTTCACGGTATAACAATAACCGGTGTCGCGTCGCGCGACAAATCGCGCTGGTCTGAAATTAACGTTATACGTAGCGTGGATTAAATATGCCACACTCTTTTAGTCAATTAAATATGCCACACTCTTTTAGTCAATTAAATATGCCACACTCTTTTAGTCAATTAAATATGCCACACTCTTTTAGTCAATTAATTGCAATGCATAACAGATAGGCCTCTTCCAGCTCAGTATTAATATTAGGTGATGCAGACATCACGCCCTATAACAACGTGTTCCAGTGACGTCACGGCCCGGTAACCTGCCTCACGCCCAGTAATCTGTGCGATATCTACATGATGTAGTTGTTTGTGTCCGACTCAATTATGAACGACCGCGCCGCCAGTGACGCCATTATCATAATGCACCTCATAACCTGCATAATGATGGTACTCTCGCTCCGTACCATGGCCGGAACAACAACCGTGTCCGGTGAGAACCTGAGTCAGGCGGAAGGTGAGGACGCCGTGGCACCTCTCTAGCCACTCCTCCAAGAGAGGACTTATCGCCGCAATTGTGGAGTGCCCAAACCTGGGTTGTGACAATCGCACTCTCCAAGCCGCCATGAGATCCCGCCGGAGCTCTGTCCGCTGTGCCGTTATTTGTCGCGGCAGCAGAGTTACACCCAGGCATTTTACCTCCTCGCGCCGCTCCCAGATGTGGGTGAGGACTTTCGCCTCCAGATGCCATGGGGGCGTTCCGGCAAGGAGGCTCGTCGCCTCACCGGAGACGGCACGGTATCCCCGGACCATCCGGATGGCCATGACCCTTTGGGACGCGTTCAACCGGTGGGCTGGCCGTAACCGCAAGGAACGCGCCCACACCAGTGCCCCGTAAAGGGCCATGGACCGTACAACCCCCACGTAGACTGCGATTGTCAAGCGTGCGTGCGTAACCTGCTGCGATTGGTTGCATGAATAATCATTAGCCAATCGCATGACTTGACTTTCACCAATTTTATTGTTGACGAGTGATTAATTTCCTTTCAGAAACCAAGCGTTAGCATTATAAAATACCTACTACCTACTACTTCCATTACCTACCTACGCTTTGAACAACACATTAGCATAAGCATAATTAGCCTATATTTTTTCCCACTGCTGGGACACAGGCTTCCTTTCGGTGTGAGGAAGCGGGCCATAATGGCACCACGCGGGCCTAGTGCGAGTTGGTAAATGCCACAACTCTTCGAAATTTTTTTGGTCATGCCGGTTTCCTCACGATACTAACTTTCCTTCACCCTTTTGAGAGTAGTAGTAATGTTATAATTTAAACAAAGTAAACCGCCTGAACCACATATTAAAAAAATAATATTTTACCTATACATACACATTTCACCTCTAACTCACGAGTTTAGCGGAGAACGGCAAAATAAATAAATTATTGAACAGCTGAAACTTTGCCCGCAGCGAGGGTCACTAATACAATATTCATGGCGTTGACTTCATTATCCAATTACGCTTGTTATCACGTGGCTGAGCAGGCCGGCCTTGCGAGCCAGCGATGTATGGCATACTTGTGACAATCGTCGCCGCCCCCGGCTTCACACATCGTGCCATATCGTACTGAAACATGATGTAGAATTCGTAGTGCACAGAAGAACTCAGAAGTACGAGCAAGTAATACCTTCAAAATGTAAAACTTTAGAAAAAACGGCCTAGAGTGTTAATTGACTTAGTTTCAACGTAATTGGTTCAGACTAAAAAAGTAGGATTATAAATGTTTTTGTATCGTCAAAAACCTTAATTTGAAGACACGCATTTCGTACGCGCGCCGAATTGATAAACAACAGAGTCAGCACGAAATATGAGGGATAGTTCAAGTCCTGCTAGAAAGGCTACTCAGGCAACATCGATCGCTCATCTAGCGGTCCCAGGACTTGAAAATAATCAAAGTTTTTAGGTTACGCCTTCTGCAGCTTACTGTTCAGTTGGTTTAATTCGTGCTTTCTCTAATTATTTTCGATCTTGTTAGGTTTTCGCTGACGACGGCAGAATAATAATTACCGAACTAAAATGTTTGCTGTTGTATCATTGTGTCGCAGTTAATTTGATTACCAACCAACAAACAACTATAAATTGTTTTGTTTTGAATTAATACGACAAATAACAATACTAGTCGCACTATTTCAAACTCGTCAGCAAAAAGGAGACAGTAAATTAAGGAGCTACTACAAGACATGTTCTGCTAACGAATCTTGGCAAAGGAACACTGTGTTGTGTCTGTCGGTCTTGACAAAATAAAATGAGCGCACTATTGCCGCCAAGTCTTGTAACTTCGCCTTGGTGAGTACCTATTTGGTAAATCGACAAGCTATTCGCTAGAGTACAAGATATCTGTACGTTATCTACCATTTAAGCTACAAATAAAAACCTTCAACCTTCTGAAGCATTCAAGGTAAATAAAAAGAATTGACGCGTCGTTATATCAATCAAAAGCGTTTACAAACAAACTGGATTCAAATTAGGTACTAAATAAGTTAGCGCTAGGTATACTAAGTTAGCTGAAAAACACGGCCCGGCCTAACTATCGATTAAAAGTAGTGCTAATTCCCAATGTTCCCGAAAACACAATTAAGAGAAACTTTAGTAATTCTAGTGAGTTAGGGCTTATCGTGTCAGCCTTTATCGGTGCCAAGTTGATTATTACAACAAGCACATTTATTTTGTGCTCAGATTTCGAGTGATTCTAGGCCTAGTATTAGGGCCCTAGTTAATGACATCATTATTTTGAATGCGCAGAAAGAGTCGTGTCCTAGGTAGGACGAGACTCTTGTAAAATATTCTTACCGGTTAGTGATGCCATGTTGTCAAGAAAGTATGACAAATTATAATGTTAAAGTTAGTGACCTGATTCCAGCTCCATAATTGTATGCTCCTAAATTTGGCTGAAACCCTGGCAATTTGCTTGATTAATTCCTAACATATTCCTCCCGGTTAGTGGACTAAACAGGCATATTAGCGATGCTGTGTGTGCCCATGACGTAACGCTGACGTGTAGGTAATCCCGGCCATTCATAATTCATCGCGGGCCTTAAACCTGTGCCAAAACCGCTCGTCGTTTATGAGCAGCAATGAACATTTTATTAATGTGTTGGCTCGCCACATAACTAAGTAGTTGTGAATTGTGTATAGTTATTTATGTGCTGACTCCGGCGTGTTTTTTGTTTCCATTTCTGCTCAAGTTGTTTTGAAATTGTGTTCTGCTTTATGAAGTATAAATGAATGACAAAGAGAATACATTTTCTTATGGAAATATCAAGTTTTTGCAAGTCGGAGGGCTCCGCTGAGCGCTGTGTTCTCCTTTAATTGTTATGTGTATTTAGAGTTACTGTAGCTCGACTGGTACAAAGGGAATGGTATTCAGTTCCTTTTAGTAATGTTGACCTATTTAATGCAGTGGTGGGACGTCCATTTTCTGTGCAACGGGTTGTGGGTCGTTAGGGAAGATATTTTTTAAACTTTTGTTGTACTATCTTATTAATTGTGCCAGTACATGCACTCATCATTGAAGGGGAAAACGTAGTGTCCGGACATATTTATTATTTAAACGAAAACCATCACTGCGTCTGTTTTACAGTATTACGTAGGTAAAAGAGATATTTCTTTATAAAGAGACAAAATCCTGTGTACACAGATCACAGAGTTTTTCCCAAGGTTTACTTAGTCCAGATAAGTAGCGGATAGCGGCTCGCAGCTAATTGGATGTTTCAAAGCTCTTTTGATCATCCAACTAACTTATTTAGGTAAACAGCAGACTTTTTGCCGCGTTATTTTTCCTCGCGTTCAGTTGTCGCAGTCGCAAATTGAAAATAAACATATCCGCGTTTGCGCTTTGACGGATTAAATAAATTTGGTGAGAGTGCCTGACGCGGCACGCCAGTGTACGACAGAGACACCCAACCTGCTTGCCGAGTTTATCTGAGTAGACTGCGACCCTTTTCGTTTTGGCTTTGGAAGAGATTATTAGGTAAGTATCTGCTGAAGTAGTTTCTTACATAATCTACACAGCAGGACTGATCAAGATACTTATACTTTCGTAATTTTCTGGTCAAGTTTTTTTTTAAAGTGAAACCTTCATAGAACGATTTCGAAGTGAATTTGGTAGGGGTAAACTTATGGGTTCGCGTCACCGCGCGTCATAGTGCTGTAACCTAGAATATAAATCGCGCTAATACCAGTTTGAAGTTTTTACTTCTTTCAGCAGTCCCCATGACTGGTTAGGTTATTTATTTCTAAATCTTCGTCGCTTGCGTTGTGTTCGTTGACGATATAAATTCACGGACACTATCCATGAATGAAAAATGTTTACTACAACTGGTCCACACTCTCCAAGAAACTTCAGTGACAAACACAGTAGGTAGTTTCTCCAACAACAGTTTGTTGGAACAAATCGTAGTGTTATGTTCCGGCGACTTGTAATAAAAGCATGTTTTGTTCCGAGCCGAGAAAAAGATTGCTCGTCTTCAATTTTATAAGTTCTCTTGTCATGTACAAATGTTATCGTTATGAAAACAGTTATGATAACTGCGCCGAACTTACTTCGGCACCTAATTGTAGATCACGTTATTGTAACCATTGAACACTGTACATAATAATTCTGAAACTTGTGATGATAATAAAGATTGACTACATTAGATGATGACAGACACGTAGGGAGAAATCGACACTCTTTCCACCTTTTACAAATTATGTCTCAACCGAGCTGCTTTATACGAGTAGCACGAGTATGAATATCGTAAGGAACAGTATTGTAAGTAACGATATGCAGGGGTTTTTGCACTAGGTAATCCCCATTGATCATCCCCGTCGGTTCAAAAATGCAACTACGATACGACTTCGTGATTCTTATATAGTATGTTATTTTTAATGGATGGGGATTGTCAATGGGGATTAGTGAGATAACCCATATTCAGGAGCAGCAGTCAGATCGCACGAGCTAAATGTTATCATTCTTAAGTTCTGACATTTCCTGTCACCAGTTTGTCATAACGATGATACCTACCAGTGACTGATCATACTATTATTCTTATAGTTGATCCCGACTGTTACAGGACAAGCAATAACGTATAACCCGGCGTGCACATAACAGCCTGCAACCGCTACACTCGATATTATTCCTTCATCTCGGATCGACGGAAATAAACGTTCAAAGTGGAGCCGAATGTCTCGACGCAACAAAATATAACGCTCAAATAAACTTGTGCATATTCAAGGAAAACATTCTATGGACACGTGCAGAAGGCGCATTCAATAACGCGCCAGTGCTAATACTAGTTAGTTTACAAGAGACTTCGAAAGAAATAAAAATACTATTAAAACGCTACCTTTTGACGGAAAGATATCAAAACGTGACAGGCACCCCGGTTATGTACTTTAATATCCCATCGTTATTGAATATCAATGTTTAAGATCACGTAACGCAGCAATAAAATAAACAGCTTCCAAAAAAAAAATCCTACTCATTTTTCCGAGGTTCAGAATCATAAATTTTTTGCTTGGACATAGCTGCCGCGCTCGGAATGTAATATCATATAAACCTAGAGAAAATCTATGGGGACCAGTAGTGACGCGGCAGAACTGCTGCAGCAGCACTGTCGCGTGCGCCAGGGGTCGGAATCATAACTTTAAAGAATGCCTATGGACGGCGAAAGATCAATCAGATAATGAGAGAATCACTGTCCAGTTAAGAGAATGTAATTCATTCCATGGTATGGATGGCCTGCCATGTTTCTATGAGTTTATGTTGATTACGTAATTTCGTAAAATGTGGTCCTTCTGTACAATCATACTTAAGTATAGCAAGAACTGGTGGATATTGCGAAAACAGTTGCCGGCGAGTCATTATGTGTGAGTGTGTCGGAAGTCGGGCGGAGTCGGGCGGAGCCGCGCGGCGAGCATAACTCACGGGTTGGCAAAAACATCGCTTGGAAACTTGCCGGGCAGGGCTGCCTAACGAACAGTGGTGGAGTGGTCTTTTGAAGTTCTAGGATGTGAGGTTCTAGTATATTATGTCGAAACACTAATATATTTTACCAATGGTAAAGACCAGTAGCGACCTCTAAAATTATGTTTTCATCGACGTCTGATGATAAGACCAGCAGTTCCCTAACTTGTAAGGCGTTGCGGCGACCTAGACAAAACAGGTTGATGAGTACGATTTGAAAATAGGACTGTTTTGTAAGTGTGCCATTATTGTTTTCATAGAGTGATCGAGAGAAATACAGATAAAGAGTATTTGTCTAGGTTGTAGAACGGCTTTACCTATTAGAGTCTACACATAAAAAATCCTACATCTTGCCTTCCTATTATAAGTATCACAAAATGAAAAGTCATACATACATAATACCCAAACATATAGCTACACGAACAAACTCACCCCCATTCATATGCAGTCAACGTGTGAATATGAAACACGAAGCAAAAATCCAACAAATGAAAATCAGAGAGCAAGGTTGTTACCGCGTTAAATTCCTCCACACGTTGCCGAGTGGCGAGTGTCGGAGCAGCGAACAAAACAGCACGATTTAACCGGCGCGAGGCAGCCCTGCGTGTTTATCGAGACGCGGGACATTTCAATACATCGCATTAGACGAGTCGAGTGACGCTCCACGCCTTGTTTTTATGTTCTACTGCAAGGAGGAGTTGGTTCGTGTGAGAGCGGAGGTCGAAGTGAAGTGGTTAACTGAAATGCGGAATGTTGCACTGTACATTACAAGCACCGAATTTTTTAGTTTGTTTTCAACCATAAAGTTAATAATAGTTTGGAAAATCCAAAAGTGCACGCCTCATACTTATCACTCATTCATAAACGAAAAAGAAATTCAAAACATAGTTTAAAAATGAACAATTTATCACTTTTCATGAAGTCGTAATGTCAACGACTGACAAAGATATTTACTTGGCAGTTGCTAGGCAACTCAAGTCAAAGGTTGGAAATATTTAGTTAAAGATATTATATTTTAGTTAGTATTTTATTAATTATAATTAAACTACTTTGAATAAAAGAGCCATTTTCAATAGGGTTCCTTCTACGGCTGAAACAAATGTATAAAAAAAAATTGACTCAATTAATTGATTTTATCGCAAGCTACAATGTTTTCAGGGTTCATAAATTGACGGACAGGAATTTTTTTTCAACTATTTTTATGCTTTTTCCTTTTCTGCTGCATTACATCAATTGTTAAAAAGTACAGTATTAATCCCCATTTAATCATCTATACAATGGTATATAAATTAAGTAGGTTCTGTGTACTAGCAGGAGTGTAACAATAAAAACAGTTACAGAAATGGGGCAATAAATTTTTTTCGATCATAGAGCACACTCTAATGCTTCGCATTACGAGTCGTGCAATAGTTTGGAAAATCTAAAAGTGCACGCCTCATACATAACACTCATTCATAAACGAAAAAGAAATTCAAAACATAGTTTCTAACAAAAATGAACAATTTAAGTATCACTTTTTATGAAGTCGTAATGTCAAAGACTATTTACAAAGATATTTACTTGGCGGTTGCTAGGCAAATTACGGACGTCAAAACAAAGGTTGGAAATATTTAGTTATAGATATTATATTTTAGTTAGTATTTTATTAATTATAATTAAACTACTTTGAATAAAAAAGCCATTTTCAATAGGGTGCCTTCTATAGCTGAAACGAATGTGTAAAAAAAACATTGACTCAATTTTATCGCAAGCTACAATGTTTTCAGGGTTCATAAATTGACGGACAAAAATTTTTTTTCAACGATTTGGATGCTTTTTCCATTTCTGCTGCATTAAATCAACTGTTAAAAAGTACAGTATTAATCTCCATTTACTCATCTATACAATGGTATATAAATTAAGTAGGTTCTGTGTACTAGCAGGAGTGTACTCGTAACAATAAAAACAGTTACAGAAATGGGGCAAAAAAATTTTTTCGATCGTAGAGCACACTCTAATGCTTCGCATTATGAGTCGTGCAATAAATGTACGGATTATTTAAAAATGTTTTTGTTTTCAAAAATGTACTGAATCAACAATGAATCCGAAATCTAGAGTAATTTGCGTTACATGTAAGTATGATATGATCATGTTTTGTAGTAATGCAGGCCCAGCAGGCTCAGCCTCCCAGGCCGAACTATAACTACATGAATATTCAATTATTTCATATTATTTTCTCTATCATTCTCAGTCGCTCCTCGCATGCGATAAGACCTATTCTGAGCATTCACCGGCGCGGAACAGACAGCGGGCCAACTTGCACAATAAAACTGTGCCGCAGCGAACCGCAAAACGTATTGCCACGCACCGCCCCGATGCGCCGCTCTACTACATTGTCACCACATTGGTCAGTGACTTAAAGACTTAAGATGTCATTTAATTAAGGATTTAAAAATACAAAATAAGCTTAAAATATCACACCAAATTCGCTTATTAAAATGGAATTGTTCGAAAAAAAAAGGTTTTAACTGAAAGTGTAATGTAATGTAATGAGTGAACAATCAATTGAGTGTACTGACTTCTCACACGTCCGTTACAACATTTTTGGTTCCCTAGGTTATAACCTAGGGAACCAAAAATGTTGTAACGCCACAATTGTCACATCTTATAAGATGTGACAATGGGCAGTCAAGTTAATTGATAAGAAAAAGTTTCGATACTTACATTTAACTTTGAAACTTGTTGTTGTATGATGCATCAGCTTTTTACGTTCTGTGGCTAAGTAGTAACAGCCGCACGGGTCGATCTCACTTGCCGGGGTTGGTCCGTCGATGGGTAACCATTTTTAAATATCAAGACTCCCCCGTGCCTAGGAAAGTACGTTAAGCCGTTGGTCCCGGCTGTCATTCTTGGATCTTTGACAGTCGTTACGAGTCGTCACAAGCCCAAAAAGCGAAGGGTGCTCGATTTGAGAGCAGTGGTGATGAAATTAAATATTCAAAGTACCTATCTAGTTTAGAACTCACTACCTACAACTCGAAAGTCGGGGTCGATAAATTATGTAAAATAATATAGTAACAGCTACAAAATATATTTTATTTATTTTTATTTATTTATTTATTTATCATCTTACATTTACCATTACAGGATAACCCAATGCAATAAATGCGCTTATCCTAACTTAATATATATTAAAATTTATAACTAATTACAAACAATGCATTCCTTGTGAACTCACTCAGAGAACAACAAAATAAGTCCGTCGCACTCGCTATGACGTTGAGCGTGCGCAGTGCACGCGTCAGAGGCGCCTCTCTTAAAAGGTTGGTCCGAGCGCGCGGCTCCACTAGCAGTGGCGGCTGCCGCCGTCGCCACACGTACCTACCATATATTATATTTAGTAAGGAACAAACCTTGGTGACACATAAACCGTATGAGTATTTCGTCAACCAAATGCCAGCACATAACAGTGACAACAGTATTCTGAGGACAGTGGCGGAGAACATCTACTCTCCTATTCTGAGACGTTTTGTGGGGGTGATGAACGAGTGAAGTACTTTCGCTTGTGCGTCAGCCGCATGAAACGAACTCAATAAAGGTTGAAAATATATACTTAGATACGTAAGACGATTACTAACATTAATTATAAGAAATTTACTAACACAGTGGATTTTATGTTGTCCGAAAATAAAGAATTTATTTATTATTATAACTACTTATAAAACATTATATCACCAACTAGCTTACTATCTGACGCAGGCGGGCTAGCAGTTCTAAAGGAAATCTCTCAGATTAGGGCGCAATATAATGATTTCCTTTCAAATATTCGCGTTCGAAGCACACAATGGTTCCGATACGATTGAAGCGCTTTTTTTGGCGGCGCCTCGCTTAATTGTCACATGACAATGAGCCGATAGTCGGCAGTCATGGGACACAACGTTGCAGCTGCTGCACGGTCAGATAGTGACCGTTGACGCATCAGCTCGGCAGTGAATACTAGCTACGACTCACGTCGTAGCTTACATGTGCGATCTCCTAGCAGAGGCTGGTTATCAGTGGCAGCATATTTTGTTACTGTAAATAAAATATAGTAGGTACTATTAAATTTACAAAATACCTACTGTAAGAAAGATAATTAAAATAAGAATTAAAATAAAGAGTACTTGATTTGAACACTACATTAAATATGACAAGTTTTCAGAAACAATTATTAATTAAATGTGATTAAATCAAACGCGAGAACAATATCCAAACGCACCTACCTTATTGCATTAGGCTTCAGCAGCAATATTAGCGAGTGCAGTGGCGCGCGAGATAACTCAGCGGGTCTTCGCCTCAATCTACTAAAAGGCGACTGCGGATCAACTGTAAGGTAAGGTAACCTACCCACTACTACTTGAATAACTCATTTATTACCAGGGCTACTGTTTGTAGATATGTAGCTACTCTTTTACATGAACTGAAATGTTTTACATAGATATATCGCTTAGGCAAATGTTGAGCGATAACCAAGCTTTTACAACGTGATGATGAAATGAGCCGCAGATAATACAGGCGAGTTGTCGTTGCAACTGTATATTTTACATTAAGAATATGAAATTAATAAAACATTACATGGTGCATAGCTATGTTAATATAAAACAATATCGGTGGTTATCTGACATCACTGGCTGAGCGAGCTGTCAGTTGAAGGTGACAGGAGATGCTTTCCCGCGCTTTGGAATTCCCGGGCGATTTGGATATCAATATTATACTGTAATTAGCATAGATAGCCGTGGTAATTAGTGAAGATATTAAAAGTGATCGGTAATTTACACATATTTAATTATTCTGCGGGGCTTGGTGCATTGCATACGGGGCTTTGTGCATTGCCTGAACGGTTTGGTGCATTGCAAATAATCGCTGAAACGTACATATGGGGCTGTTTCGGAAAGGAGAAATCGTTTTCAACCGACTTCCAAAAAAACTTACTTGACGAACATAATTAACCTCTTCCGGTTAATTATGTTCGTCAAGTATGTTTTTTTATTTTATTTTTTATTTTTTGTCCACCGATATCTCAGTCAATAAAATTGAAGACCGATTTAAAAAAATGTTTTTTTGTTTGAAAGGGTATGCTCCCAAGCTGGTCCCATATTTTATTAACTTTGCTTGGATAGTTTTTGAGTTAGCTTCAAGAATACGTATTTTTCCCACTTAGTTTATATGGATGATAATTTATGATGATAACTTCCTATCACTGTTATTTGCATATCAGGTAGTGGTATTCAAATTTGTGTGGGGTAGGTACCATAACTAAAAAGTTAAAACCGAACCAATCACGTAGGCTTCAGACAGCGACCACTTCTTCACATTCCATTCGCATCAACAAACTACCGACAAATTAATGCCTTCTTCTTACGTAGCGCAGCAAGCTTTAATAATCTGCCTTCTCACTTAGATGTTGATCTATTTAGTACCAGCCCTAGCACATTAAGGCGTATTTTAAATAAAGAATACTTTGGTATAGACCGCAACGAGTAGCATTTCATTCATAATTAAATATCATGTAACATGTCATGTGTAAATTTTCTTTCAACGTCTTTTTTTTTTTTACTGTTCAGCACAATAAATAAAGATGACACGATTACTAAATATATTATTTACGAGTAATTATTATGATTCATAAATTTCAAGATTTTTATAAATCATGTATTGTTTTACAGAAGAATCTATTTTATTTTGTTTTCTTTTGTTTAAAGAAAAAATTGTTAAGTTAGATTAAGAAGACTTTGTTTTTAATTTAATTAATTTAAGTTTTATTTTTGTATGTTTCATTTCTTTCTTTTTTCTGTTAATTTTAGGTACATAGATTTTCATTTGTGGAAGCTTGTAAATGGCAACCGTAAGCGCTATTGTATATACTAAATGGATATTAGACTGTAAGCTTTCCTAAGAATAAATAAATAAATAAAATAAAAACTGTTTACCAAAAAAAAAAACAACAAAATGAAAAATACTTTAATTCCGGAAGTCGGTGGCAAAAAACGAAAATTCAAAACCAAAGACACCGACTTCCGTAATTAAAGTTATTTTTCACTTTGTAGTGTTTTTTTGGAAGACGGTTGTTTTGTACTACTACTGTAGACGGGTGACCCTGTATCAAACTCCCTACTATTTATAAATACAAACCTGTCATAATATTTTTGAAAAAGGTTTCCTTTTCATTTTCCACATACGAGACCACGTCAAAAAATAATAGAAACAATTCGCATACGTATGCAAGCTGTCAGACGATCCCGTAATGTATCAATCCAGGCGGCGGGGGCTTCATTTCACGGAGCGCGCGCCGCTGTCCCGCGGGCGATGGACGCGCAACCGAACGAAACAGTCGCTCGTCACGCGCGACAGCTATTGATTTATTATCTGTGGCGCGAAATGGGCCCGCTCGGACATTTATATCAATTTGAGGACTCCGCGTTGAATACCCCGAGGATTGAGTCAGGTAGAAGTGGGCCGCAATTTGCGTGGCGAAGAAGAAAAGAAGTTGCTACTTAATTTTATCATTTTCGAAAATTAATCTTCCATATCTTCAGTGTCATCTTCGTGGCTTTTTGTCTCAAAGTAGACAAAGAATGATTATGTTTTTAGTCAAACGAAACTTGTCATAACTTGGGCCTAAAGTTGTGTATAAGAAATGGACAATGTGCTCGACCCCTGTCATGTGGGACCTCCAACTGTCACCGTACTTATTACGGATGCAAATACAACCATTTTTCTACACGAAACGAGCGCGTTACCATTTAGTTGTACAACGAATATGTTCAGTTAAATTGCACACAGACCGCAACGTTGTGTTTTTGCATTCAACTGACAGCTGCACATCGTAAATTCATACAGCGCTAAACATTCAGCGTAATGACTGACGCTGAATTAAATAACTACGGGTTACAGCGCTGTTGTGCGATTGCACTAATAAACTTATTCATGGAACAACAATGAAGCGGAGAAGTTTACTTAGTTCACCATAATATTGTTTCCTTCTTCATCAGTCCATCGGTCAAAGAATTTTTTTCGGCTAGGTACTAATTTCACTCATGACATGAAAACAACATATTATTCCCGTTATAAACATACATTAAGAAAACTTAGCACAATCTAAATTCAAGTCAATAAACCGTCAACAACTTAGAAAGCAGAAAATTCACCGCTTTACTATTTCAATAAGCATGACAAAAGTACTGTATGGGTAACGTGACCATACGTCCCGTTTTTAACGGAACCGTCCCTTTTTTCGGTTCTACGTCCCAGTGTCCCCGAAAAACACCTGGGGACGCAAAATTGTCCCGTTCTCAGAGTCTTTCTTTAATAATAAATTGTGGACGTCTGAAAAAACCCAGTTACAGGCTTGGCGATGTTGATTACTAAGTTGAATATTAAAAAAACGCGCCAAGAACTTTATTCTTATTTAAAATCATCACCAGCTGTATTAAAAGAAAGTTGTTCTGCTGACAAATGTAAAAATGACCGAAAATGTATCCTGCTTAATTTTTAATTAAGTACATCATATTGATAAGATTTTTTTTATTAAAAAAGTTTTTTTTTCATTGAGAAAATGAGAACATACGAGTATGCTGGTATTTTCAAAAATAAGTTTCCTTTATGAATCTGCCCTATTATAATTGAGATAAATAAACCTATGTCCCGTTTTGAGTAAAAAAATAAATGGTCACGTTATGTATGGGTCACATAAAATGACTTTCGAATTCTGGAGCTCCATAAAGAGACAGAAAATTGCTACATGTCGTGTGAAGGGGTGCTTGTCAAGAAATATGTCCTGAAGGCAGAAGGAATTGATTCAATTTCCCGGTAATGGCGGCGGAGGTAGTTAGGGCACTTCACAACTCGCCCGAGGGTGGTAAGCAGTGAATTTGTGGCAGTGGACAGCGGTGTGGCGCAATTTGAATAAACAGTTTGTAAGTGAATGTAACACAATCAATTGCAGATGGCCACAAGACGTGGTGTGTAACTATACATTTGTTATTTTTATGATAGTAAAAATTAAACTAGTTAATAATTTCATGTGTTGGTAATAACAATTAGAGGAAGAGGAATACCAAGTAGCTGTTATCGAAGTAATTAACAAAACAGCGTTAGTGTTTTCTAGCGGAAAAGCCCACTAAGTAGTAGGTGGCTTATTTACATCAAAGTATAAATCATGTATTTTAATTCTATAAATGTTGCGTCTAATGTTTTCGTTTATCGTTTACATCAAAAATCAATTTGTAAAGACCAGTTGTATAAAAAACTTGTTAAAAAGGTGACCATAATCATAGTTATCAATAAATGTCTAAAACAACGTCATGTCATGCTTAATGTATCACAACTTGTATTACAAGTGTAAACGCGAGGTAACAATCATCTTAATACTATTCTATCGGCATCGTCTCCAACAGCGAGATTGCCAGATGTGTAAACATAATATTAACTTTAGAAGGCTATAGTGGTCCTCATCACCATCTCAGTGACCAATAACAAATACATCTCTATCATGTTCAGGTCAGCGAATCTCTTAACTGCGACCACAATTTAAGGGTGGGTCCGCTCCCTGCAGCACAGAGCAGTAAATACGAGTACGTAATCACTGACTAACGACTGCGCTGTTAATAACTGTGATACTGTACGATGCGTTTCGCTCCATTGCGCGCACATGGCGCGTCGCCCCCTTGCCCTTGTTGTGGGCTACAAAATGCCCTCCACAGTGTGGTGAGAAGTTTACTTGCTTTTCGGTGTCGCCCGATATATTATAATGGTGTAGTGTCGACAATACCAAAACTGAAGTTTACTTACAATGATTTATTTTATGTTTTCCTTTTTAAAGATAGAAGAATGATTACATAACACATAGATATTTACTTGTACTTTTACTATCTCATAAAATATATTGTATTGCTGTACGATCTCATCAACCGTACATTTACTTTGCGAACACAGCAACCTACTTGGATGTCGTGCGTCACTAATATTATGCTATAATTAGAACGTTTTAAGTAATACACATCGAGTTAACCAATAACTGTGGAACTAATCCCTGGTCAAGAGAAAGAATCGCTACCACTTTAACTTGTTAACCTTCTACATTTTAATATAACTTTAAACTCAACTTGTGGTTCTTCAACTAAAACCAACAACAACAAAGTGATAGTGTACGGTGCCTACAACCATTGGCTCCTACAATTGCTATTGCTATCCATCTAAATTACCACCGCGCATAATGCTGGCGTGACATAACCTGCGGTGTCCAACTGTCCATTACTGCGGTGCAACAAGATGTAACGCGCGATGCGTGCGACACGGTGACGTTTAGCGTGACAAGTGACGTCACTCATATCATATGACCCAGTTTAACATTCACTATTCAAACATGCACCACGTACAACATCCATGCAGAAGTTCCACTCATACTACATAATTATGTGCGATGCTGAAGATGGCCTGAGATGGCCTCAAAATGTTGGGTACTTCCCATACGCTCCAAAATTTTGTAAACAAAGGAAAACAATTGAAGTCCTTTTCAGAAGCTCTAAGTTATCATCATTGTCATCCGATTTCACCCACTGCTAATGGGCCCGCACTTTTTTATTTTGTACCAATCTCCATGCAAGTTCTCTGCAATATTACCGTCATGTCGTGCGTGTAATGCGTGGTATAACAGTTCCGTGGCTCGCAGCTCGCAGCACGGTATGACGTTTGTTCGCAAACATTCATTTCACGGGATTATACGGCCGCTCGCCCTAATGTTAAGACCTCTCATAAAGCGCCACAATCGGTTGATAAATACCACGTATTTATATTAATTCAGTGCTCACAGATTATTTGCGGGGCTTTATATTAATTGGGCCCGCCGCGGACGCTTAAATGGTCTATTTAATCATTATTACACCTGAGTACTTGTGCTGAGTAGATTTATTGTTTCAGTCATTTTGGAGTTTCAGTAATCGTTTGCTGTCATTTTGTAACATCAGCAAAAACCATTTCCGAGTTTGACTATAATTTCAATTAATTTAGTTTTCTTCAATGGGGTTACACATGTTTCATCAAAAGAAAATTGACAAATTATCACTTCCCAAAAAAATTTCGCTTATTTTCATGTGCCAAATTATTACTTAGCAAATAAACTCTTCACAAATAATTGTAACGCAAACCTAATGTTTGGCAAGTGAACGATTAAACAATAACTTGCTTACCAACTAGAGTACTTTTAGCAATTGTAGTCAAATATTTCAGTTGGTATAACATATTTTACGCAAAATAAAATAGTTTGGAAAATCCAAAAGTGCACGCCTCATAAGAGTTATTCATAAACGAAAAAGAAATTCAAAACATAGTTTCTAACAAAAATTAACAATTTATCACTTTTTATGAAGTATGTTTTGACTGCGTTTTTACCCATCAATATGGGTAAATTTCTAATCTCGCAATCCTTACGTAATGTCAAAGACTATTTATTATAAAGATATTTACTTGGCGGTTGCTAGGCAACTTACGGACGTCAAGTTAAAGGTTGGAAATATTTAGTTATAGATATTATAATTTAGTTAGTATTTAATTAATTATAATTAAACTACTTTGAATAAATGAGCCATTTTCAATAGGGTTACTTCTATGGCTGAAAAAAATGTATTAAAAAAAAATTTACTCAATTAATTAATTTTATCGCAAGCTACAATGTTTTCAGGGTTCATAAATTGACAGACAGGATTTTTTTGGTATATAAATTAAGTAGGTTCTGTGTACTAGCAGGAGTATAACAATAAAAACAGTTGCAGTAACGGGGCAAAAAAAAATTTTCGATCGTAGAGCACACTCTAATGCTTCGCATTATGAGTCGTGCAATAAGTCAAATATTTAGTATCGTCAGTTTTCAATTTACTATTTCTATTCAGTCAATTGATAAGTTAGTCAATGACAAAAGATTTGCATGTACGAGTATATGTCAGTTGCAGTTGCAGAATATACAAATTAAATTACAATGTGTTTTGTTATGTGGATAGATGGTAAATCATAAATGACGCTCAATGTCGGTTAATCATGCAAAACACTATCACCGTTTTTTTTTTTAATTTTCGGAAAAGTAGAGAGTACCGTTTCGGGCAGTTCGTCGTGTGGTCACAGTTCTAACCTAACCTATCCTAGCTGTTTCGATTTAAAAAGGAGGCTCGCCTTTTATATGTTGAATTCATTTGACTAAATGTTTATTGTCTAAAGATTGTTTGCTGTTATAAATCATTTGATTAAAGACTAAATGCCTTAATGCCATTATCCTTGGTAATATTCTGCCAAGTAAAATTTTGACCAAATGAAAATGTGCGTACAAAAATTGCATTGGTTTAAAAAAAAGTTTCTAAAATTTGTTTGGATAGTGAAATTTTGGCAAAATGGCAGGATCTTCTCCTTCAATGCGATAGAATGCGAAAAGCAATAAATTGTCAATACCAATCATACCAATATATTTTCTGAAATGACATTAAGAACTAAGATCAGCAAATAAACTAAGAAACCCAACCCAAGTTAAACGTTCAAAAAATATGGGCGTCTGTATTATGGTGCGGCACGTCGCGACGTCTCGAGCCGACACGACGTCTATTTGCGACGCAAACACGGCGCGAGATAAAGCGACGTTGTATGCCGCGCGCGTCTCACACGTGATAACCCGACGCGCCGCCGCGCCGCGCCGCGCGCCGCCGCTGAATGACAACTTTGTACCGCGACGTGCATCTCGCGCCCAAACACATCGTATTTAAATCTTATGGCTGTAAGCAGCGTGTTTAGTTCAAGTAGCAAGTTATGTGTCCAAACGTCAATTCAAACGAGTCAGATTTTCAACGTATAAACGTCAAGGAACTCGTTACAACTGATATAATGCAAACGTAAATCTGTCTTTATGGGTGCTACATACTTGTTCAGGCACACATTCGATTCGACAGTATTTGTTGAATAACAAAACTGACCCGAAGCAATTACTACACGTTCGACTTTCATTCGGTTCGTGCCGATCGGCAAGCTCCGATCGGCACCTACCCTCGTTTACTCATGCTCAAGTCGGCTCGGCCCGTTTCGAGCTAAACCAAGCGGCCTTTTTCCCGAAATTTATCTAAATAATAATATATTCGTGTAGCTTCTGCCCACGATTTCGTTCGCGTGAAATTTCGGCCCCTACCAGCACTTACTGGAATACGTCCTTCCTCCGAGCACATTAATTTACTCTTGCAAATCTCCACTCAAGCCGGCTAATAAAAGCAAGAAAGTGGTGGGAGCTCTGTTCCTCATCGGTGTTCACTCCAGCTGGTCAATAAAGGCAAAGCAGAGATGAGGAACAAGACTTCTCTCGGGAGATAGGATCGTGGTGTTGCTACTGCCCAACAGCTCGCAACATGCCCTGCGGGTTTCTGTATCTATCTTAGTCTGGTTCCTCATCCCAGACCTGTTCTGGCAAACTAAACTCTACCGGCACAGACTTAGAGTTCGGAGCGCGCAAGCCCACCACGACATCAACGTAGAGATACGGCGGTGGGGTTCAGAGCGCGCAAGGCCCACCACGACGTCAACGTAGAGATACGGCGGTGGGATTCAGAGCGTGCAAGGCCCACCACGATGTCAACGTAGAGATACGGCGGTGGGGTTCAGAGCACGCAAGGCCCACCACGACGTCAACGTAGATTAGGTAGATTTTGCCGCCCGGCTGTTTTAAATCATGCGGGCCGACCCGAACAAGTGTGTAGCACCCCTTAACGACATCATCAAATAATTCAGTAAAAAGGTTTGTAATATCCACCTTTATCAAAATATTTCAATATATCTTACATTAGTTCCACTTTAGCATTCAGCACACATTCACGTGGCGGCGCGGAGGGCGCCACAATCAGACGCGCGCGCCTTTTATTTCGTACATTCATTAAACGAGTCGAGACTAACCGCCCCGACTTCACAAGTCCACATTTATTACTAAACAAGTGATTCACTTGACTACTATTGCTGTGTCGTAATGTTCAATGAAGTTGTACGGAGCACGTTGTTTCTATCGGAAAAACTAGTCGACGCCACTCAAACAACGTTGTAGTTCTGCCTTTAAAGCCCCGCAACAGTACCGTGACTGTTGCGGGGTACATACTCATACATTGAAATGGAATGAAATGAAATGAAATTGTTTATTCTGTAAATAGGATATCGTAATCACTTTTACACGTCATATTAAAAAAAATGTTTAAAATAAGCTATGTAGAAAGTAGTGCTCGGCGCTATGGTGACCTAACACTTCTTTCTCGTGTTGATAGGATATGGTTTATATGGTAAAAGTTAAAGTCTTGAATTATAAGGGAAATAGCTATATTGATTCACTATTACACTTAGTCACAAGAAATGGTAGAAAATGGTAAACTAAATAACTAACTAATTGGTAAAATGTATGGTAAAATGGTAATGGTAATGGTTTGAGTACGTGGTGTCTCTACTGAGATCCGAACGCGAACTGGCCCACATTTAGGTAAACGAGCGAATGTGCATATTTGCGTTCGATGCAATTATGCATTTTCGCTGAGTGTTCGATTAACTCGAACATATTCCCGAGAGCGAGAAGAAATACGGGATGATAGCTAAAGCTACATGATATGGTGTGTACAAAATCATTAAACTACTTAACACATTCGTTTCTAGTAATCTTAACTGGTAGGTATAAAAACATTGATAAAGTATGGTAAATAAAAGCAAAAAGTAAAAGCATATTGATCTACTTAAATATTTATAGTTATTAAAAACATTAACGACGATTTAAAGTTACACTATTGAGTCTTCCACAGTAAAAGCAATATTTTGATTGCCTGTGTCCGTATTTTTGTCCCGTTTGATCGCACTATAGTTCGCGCTAGGCCAGCATTTGGCATAATTGTGTAAACGAAAACTGATTTCACTTTTGTCCTTTAGATCCCTGGCACTGAGCACTTCACTATATGATACATGTCTCTTGGTTGGTTTCGGTGTCAGCGGAACCGCTGCCAACTCCTGTTGACAGCGACTCACGCTGCGGCGTCTTGGTCTCGGAGGCGGCGGGGTTACCGCGGTCTGCTGCCTGCGGGATCCCTCGCCACGGTGCCCAGCGGCAGCCTTCCGGCACAGGCGACATCGCCCTGTCCGCCACAACCAGATTGCTGCCACGCATAGAGCGATCGACATCAAAACGTAACAAATTACGTATTGGTGGATATCATGGGGTGATATATCGTCTATTTCTGAATCGCTTTTCTTCAGTTTTTCTATCGCCTTCCCCAGACTGGTCATGGATATGGTTAGGTTTCCGTCATCAGTCTGTATTTCGTCAGGGATTTTGATGTTAATCAAGTGATTAATCTGATCAAATTCAGGCATGTAAATGGTTGGTGAAATATTCATTTGGTTGGACTGATGCCGTATCGAATATAATGAGAAGTCCTTTCCTTTGATAACGCACTCTTGACCTATGCCAATGACCCCGGCTTGGCTCAGCTGACGAACTGTTACATGATCGCCGCATATTATTTTTATTGTATAGGTGTCACAACAAAAGTAAAAGTGCTGAGAAGTCAAATGTAATTCAAGCCATACGTTAGTGCATTTGGTTTTTTGTACTTCGCATTTATTGGTTACCGAGTTTTTGTCGCAAAAACTCTCGTCATTTTGCAGGTCTGTTATTGGTTTTAGCAGCTGACACATATAAGTTGGTCCATGGTGTATACATGCCGTTAGTTCCTGTGTGGACATGCTAAAGAAGGAATCTTTCTTTAGGTTGACTGCCACATATTCGGAGACTGGTTTTATTGTGGTCATAATGGTGTTTGTTTGGTGCGGTACAGGTATTATCTTATACAGTTTGAAACTTTCTCTGGATACTAGTGGAAAAGTAACTTCAATTATGACAAATTTTTGCGTCGCTCTGGCTTTGACCTTCAGTAGTTTGTAAAGATACTGAAGTTCAGTGTCTAAACTAGTGATTGGTAGTGTGAGTTCGCTTGGCATCTGGCCATATATGGTTTGGAGCTCACGTTTAAGTTGCGTTGGTGGCAGTAAATGTATACTAATTTGACCGTGGTAGATGTCTGTTAATGCATCGAGCAACGTCTCTTGAAGTCGTCTTAATCCTTGCAGCAAGCTGTTTTCAGACATCGCTGACAAAGTGAAGTCAGTGACGTATGAAATATTTTGTATTTCTCGTTGGAGGGTGCTCGCGTTTTCTTGCAAATCCATAAGCTTCTTGTTTATTAACTTGTGCTGTTTGTTTACAGTGCTCTCCATTCTCTTCATAAGGTTGAACTCTGCTTCAATTATGGAAGTTTGATTTTTCCATAAATATGAAAGGTGTTTCTCATTGCGATGTATGGTTTCAATGTCCTTTTCATACTGGTCTGCAAAACGTGAGTCCAACACTCCGAATAAGTCATTCGCTAGATACCCGATACCGTTGATAAGGCCTCGTCGGCGACGGCCCGTCTTCCCTGTGGCGCGTCGCCGTCTAGCGTGGACATCAAAATGCTGTGTTAGCAAAAGTTCATTGTAGTATTCGAGTTCCTGGTAATCGTGCCGGGCTTGCTGCACGATCGTATTACAATGGCTTTGTGTTTCAATGGTTGCACATAATTTTTCTTGATAATTTGCTATTTTATTATATGTGTTTATGCCTGTCCAATAGGGTCCCATGTCGTAGTACATGACTAATGTCCATTTATCTCTGATTAATTGTACTTTTGAGATAGGGTCAAAATAAAGCGTCTGGTTGCTTGGAAATGGTTTGATGTTATCTAAACCGTAAGATGGAAAAATCAGCATGAGAAAACTCAGTAAAACTGTTGCTACAGTTGCGATTTTTGATCTCGGTTTTCTTTTCCTTTCTGTTATTTTGGTTTTTGGTTTTATATCTGGTATTGGTATTGTTGTATTATTCTGGTTTACGGGCAAGATGGACAGTTTCACAATAGGGCGTTTCATGACCCCATTTTTTGTTTTTAGTGAAACCGCTCTGGTTAGACCATCGTTTCCTGGATGTATGTCGACGACACGTCCTAGAGCCCATTTTCCTGGAGGTAGATTTTCATCATGAATCACCACTAGATCTCCAATTCCAATGTTTTTCTGTGGTTCCATCCATTTACTTCTAGATGAGAGTTGTACCAAGTATTCAGTCTTCCATCGTTTCCAAAGATCTTGAAATAATTTATTGGTTAGATGCCATCTGGTTCTAGCATCTTGCTCTGTTTCTATCACAGTTGTTCCTGGTCTGCCTGATAAGAAATGAGCTGGTGTAAGGAAGTTTACATCGTCAGGATCTTCAGATATCGCGCAAAGAGGTCGTGAGTTGAGGCACGCTTCTAGTCTAGCTAACAATGTGGTGTACTCCTCGAAGGTTAGTCTTTGTTGACCGATGACCCTCTTGAGATGATGTTTAAGACTGCGTACTGCTCGCTCCCATAGACCGCCGGCATTAGGCCAGCTAGGTACGTTAAAGTGCCATTCTATGCCCATCTCCGTTATCTCGGTTATAAAACTTTCACTGAATACTTCTTGAAGCTGGTTAAATTCTTCCTGTATCATCCTGTTTGCTCCCACGAAGTTAGTGCCGTTGTCACTGTACATGTGTCGTGGTGTCCCTTTTCTGGCTGCCATTCTGGTTAGAGCTGCCAAAAAGGCGGAGCTGGTCAGGTCTGACACGAGTTCTAGGTGAACAGCTTTCGTGACCATACATACAAAAACTGCTATGTACCCCTTTGTAGTTTTGATTCCTTGTCCTTTGTTGGCTTTGACCTCTACGAAACCTGTGTAATCTATGCCGCAGTGATAAAACGCATGTTCTGGATTCACTCTTGGTTCTGGTAAATCTCCCATAAGCTGGTGCTGCCGTACGGGATTCTGTTTTCTGCATATTACACATTTTCTTATAAACTTTTTAGTTGCCATATATCCGCCGATAATCCAAAACTGTTGTCTAAGGTTTGCTAACGTTAGACGTGCTCCGCCATGGAAAGTCAATTTATGAGCTTGATCGATGAGTAATGTGGTTAGCGTATGGTCGTGAGGTAAGATGATGGGATGTTTCATCTGAAGACTCATGTGGGCGTTTTCCAATCTCCCACCCACACGTAAAATCCCATGTTCATCTATGGTTGGATTCAAACTCAAAATCTTGCTTTTGGAATGCGCTCTTCCGTGTTTGCTTATAGAATCTAAGTCATTTGCAAATTCTACCTGCTGAATGTTTTTAATTATCAGCTGTTTAGCGCGACGAAGCTCGTGTAATTGGAGATAGGGTCGGCGGACTTGCTTATTCAAGGTAGCTAATCGCAGTATCCATGCAAAAATACGTATGATTTTTGTAATGGAGCTGTATTTATTTATTAAATGGTTTATAATTTCGGTAGTCAGCGATTCTCTTGGTTGTGCTATGACTACCGCGTTGGTTTGTTTTAAAATAGACGGCTTTACTTCTAAACTCGTCTCATAAATGGTTTCGTGGTTTTCTTGGTTTGTGTATGATGGCATCCATGTCGGCCCTTGCCACCATAACTTGTGGTCTTTGAGTTGGTTGACAGTCAAACCGCGACTTGCACAGTCAGCTGGATTATCTGTCGTCTTCACATATTGCCAATGTTTGGATGGTATGGTTTTGGTGATTGTTGTTACCCGATTTGCTACGAATGGTTTCCATCGGGCTGGATCTCCTTGTATCCATCCTAGTACTGCAGTTGAATCAGTCCAACAAAAGACGTCGGTAGGGTAATCTGATAAGCAACTTTGTACTTTTTGCATTAGCTGAGCTAACAGATGAGCGCCCATTAACTCGAGTCTCGGTATAGATAAGACTTTGCTTACGGGTGCCAACCTGGCCTTTCCCGCAACTAATGTAATGGTTGTCCCTTCTTTCTTTACTACCTTGCAGTAGATCACACACGCGTATGCCTTGTTTGAGGCGTCGCAGAATCCGTACAATTCTATTTTTTGGTTTTCTCCCATTCCTAGCCATCTGTTGATTTCCATACTGTTTATGTCTCTAAATTCTTGTTTTAATTTAGTCCATTCGGAGTTGATTGCCTCTGGTAGACGGTCATCCCATTTTAAGTTAGACAACCAGACATTTTGGAACAGTAGTTTCATGGTAGTGCTCAGGGGGGTTAACCACCCTAATGGATCAAACAGCTTGGAAATGTCCGAAAGTAGAGCTCTTTTGGTAATAATTGCATGCGATTCGGGTTCTATTTTTGAGTTGAAAGCAAAATTATCTTTTTGTTGGTTCCAACAGAGACCCAATGTTTTGGTAGAATCGTTTTGCTTGAACTCGTATGTTGACTGGTCACATTGCTCTCTCTCTAAATCAGTTAATAGCTGTGGTTTGTTCGAAGTCCATTTTCTAAGGTTAAATCCTCCCAATCGGCATAATTGTATGAGATCGGATTTCAGCTTATTTGCTGCTTCAATTGAATGTCGCCCTCCGCAAAAGTCATCCATATAGAAGCTGCCTTCCAATTCTTTTGCTGCATCAGGAAATTTCTGTCTTTCGTCAGACGCCAATTGTTTCAAGCACATCATCGCTAAGAATCCTGCTGGTTTGGTTCCGTATGTAAGCGTGACGAGTTGAAATGATTGTATAGGTTGGTTATTTGATTCTCGCCATAGTACCTTTTGGTAAGCTTGATCCTCTTGGTGTACTCGAATCATTCTGTACATTTTCTCGATGTCGGAAGTATAAACAAATTGAAATTGTCTCCATTTCAGGATAAGCTCTTGAAGATCCTTCTGTATATTTGGACCCCTGTACATGACGTCATTTAGACTGTACCCTGATGACGACTTTGCTGAGGCGTTAAAAACGACTCTCAGTTTGGTTGTGGTAGATTCAGCCCGAATGACTGCATGGTGTGGTAAGTAGCATTCGGGCGCCTGGTTAATGTTGCATGGTATCATGTGGTTTAATGCTAAATATTCGTCCATGAATTTTTTGTAGTCTGCTTTCAATTCGCTGTTTCTCTCAAATTTCTTCTCTAAGTTTCTAAATTGAGCTAATGCTTGTGGTTTGGTTGCGCTCAACTTATCTTTATGTTCCGGCTTAAGTGGTAGTCGAACTTCGTATCTTCCGTCCTCAAGCCTCTTAGTGGTTTTGAGAAAATATTGTAAGCACTCATGGTCATCGTTGGACATCTCTATTTTCTGGTTTATGTCTTCGTTCTCCCAATATTTCAGTAGGTCTTCTGTGTTGTTGAGAACTACGTTGCATTGGTAGTGTGGCCTCATAGATCCACAGAGTAGCCATCCTAGTTGCGTCTGTTGAGCGATTGGTTGCTTGTCTTTGTCTCCTCTCAAGATTCCTCCTAACATTATCTTGCTGTAAACATCTGCACCTAGAAGTATGTCTACGGGTCTGCTTATATGAAACTCTGGATCGGCCAATTGTAGCCCTTGGATATGGTTCCACGTTGTTGGTTTGGTAAACGTGTTATTTGGCAGTCGTTTGATCAAATTATTCATAACAATAACATTAGTGTCACAAGTAAATTCACTATTTGCAGATTGTAGTGTTACCTGCAACATTCCTTTCGCATTATTTTCTTTTTCACCGACACCGAAAATTTGACCTTTGAAATGAGCCCGCTTCAATCCCAAGACCTGGGCTGCGTTTTCGTTGATTAACGACAGTTGAGAACCCTGGTCAACTAAAGCTCTCATCTTGTGCTGAGTTCCATCAGCTCCCTTTACTATTATGATAGCGGTGGCTAAAAGTATTTCAGACATGTCATCCCAAGACACGTGAGATGACCTAGATGTGCTCTTTTTGGTAGCAACAGTATTGGTAGTTTCTGCTGCTGACGCAGTTGGACTTTGTTTTGCCAATGCTTCGTGAAGTAAAGTATTATGTGTAGCTAAGCATTTACGACATCGTTTGTTCGATTGGCATGGTTTATTATTATGACTGCATAGACAGTTTTGACAGTAATTTAATTGCTCAATTTTGTTTACTTTTTGCTCGTGCGTCATTTGTAAAAAATCAGGGCAACGCCACAATCCGTGTTCAGAATTGCATAATGCACAGGTTGACGACCGCGACACATGTAATGCATTCATGTTAGACTTGGAATTATCTTTGTTGCCTGATTGATGATTATTTCGTTGAAAACTTTTCTTCTGGTTTTGGTTGTAGTTGCCGTTTTTCCATGGTTGTTGCGGCGTGGTCTTTTGGTTAACTGGTTCTTGCTTGCGACGAGATGCTTCTAGCGCTGTAAATTTCGTCTCTAAGAATTCCAGGAACTCCTGTAGATCGGGTAGCTCTCTAGGATTCTTGACTGATTCTATGTATTCGGTGAAGGTATCGTTATCAAGCTTTTGCGCTAGTAAGTGCACTAAAAGTGGATCCCAAGTTGCTATATCCACTCCCAGATTCTGAATAGCATGTAACGTCTCCTTGGTTAGGTCATGCAGTTTCTTGATCATGGCCAGCGATTGTTGTTGTATGTTGGGAAGTCCCAATAGAATATTAATATGGGACGTGAAGATCAATTTCTTGTTACCATATCTGTGGCTTAAAATCTCCCAACATACCTGATAATTGTCAGAGCTAATCTGTAAATGGTGAATCAGACGCTCTGCTTCTCCAGTCACCTTACCCTTCAAAAACTGCATTTTTTGCGCATTAGACATTGACGGGTTTTTATCGATCGCTTCGCTAAACAAGTCTTTAAACGGAACCCACTGGTTGTAAGTTCCATTGAACACGGGGATGTCCATCTTTGGAGCTGACTTCTCACGGTGCTTCACTGCCCACATCTTCTTGTTGATGTCGTTTGTCAACTCACTGTACTTTTCCTCGTGCTTGCAGAATTCCATTTGGTACGTAATATCGTCGCCTCCATCCTCACCTTCAATCTCCCAATGAAGTTTGTCAATCTCACCCCATCGGCTATCCAGTGATTTTAGAGCGTTCTCGAATTGCCATTGATTCTCAAACTTATCAACTTGTATATTACTCACAGTTCTCTTGAACGCCTTGAAATTAATGTTCTGCTTCTTCACTAACCCGTTCAGCTTGCTGGACCCTCTCTGTGTAGAGCGAAAAATCTCTTGCTGCGAGGACTCCTCATAGCAAGACGACGTACCTGGTTGTGGCTGCGCCGCCTCATCTTGCGGCTGACGATGGTCAGCGCTTGGTGGTTGCCTAGCCCGGATACCTGGTAATGGTTGTAGTACCTCTTCCGCTTTTGGTCTACGGGGGCTTTCTTCCTGCAGCTGCGTTATGCCTAACTGCTCCATGGTTTCATCAATAATCTCTTTAATTTTCAAATAAAGTTCCTGGACTGTCTCGAAACAACCCTTTTTGAAGTAAATGTGGTCGAAATCCGCAAACTGACACATTTTCTTATGGTTTTCTTGGTAATCGCGCCAGTATGCTTCCAACATATTAGCCTTGCGCTTGTAATTATCGATGGTCTTCCTCTCGGATCCATCCTTCTTTATGTTGGTTAAAAACTTTTTCAGGATTTCATAGAGCTCCGTTTGGTTGATGAACAGAGCGTCGGAACTCATATTTGGAGTTGATTTAAAAATCTTTGGTAATGGTTAGTATAAATAAATGGTTTGATCTGACCTTATTGCTCCAACCGCCTCTGCGATCTCCTGGTTCGCGTGGCGCTGTTTCACTTGATAATCACTGGTAATTAAATGCTCGAAGGACCATGTAGAAAGTAGTGCTCGGCGCTATGGTGACCTAACACTTCTTTCTCGTGTTGATAGGATATGGTTTATATGGTAAAAGTTAAAGTCTTGAATTATAAGGGAAATAGCTATATTGATTCACTATTACACTTAGTCACAAGAAATGGTAGAAAATGGTAAACTAAATAACTAACTAATTGGTAAAATGTATGGTAAAATGGTAATGGTAATGGTTTGAGTACGTGGTGTCTCTACTGAGATCCGAACGCGAACTGGCCCACATTTAGGTAAACGAGCGAATGTGCATATTTGCGTTCGATGCAATTATGCATTTTCGCTGAGTGTTCGATTAACTCGAACAAGCTAGATGAGGTCGGCGTTTCCTAACTGACTACTCTCAGAAGAAAGGCCGAAACAAACTCAGAGGTCGCAGTCTCTTTTAAAGTCCAGACATAATCTTGGTCAAGCCATATGAGAACCATGTAGATTAGAGTCTGAAATGGTCTTTTGAGGAAAGAACCACACAGATTTGAGTGGACCTGTCCAGTCAGTGCAAGCATTTGTCAGTAATCGTGGAGCTCAACTCAGAACTTAAGGAGCTCAAATCGACGAACAATACCAAAGAAAGGACATTTGGGTAGGCCGCATCAACTACTCAAACTGCCAGACCATCATTAAAACTACCTGAGAAATAAAATTTAAAGAGGAGTGTCCGTGCGGATTGAGGAGCCAGACTCATAATTAAACGCGGGTACTACCAATATTTAGTAGTAAATTAGCTGATTTTGTAGGCCCGATCCTGGAATTTGTAGTAAAACCCTTCAGAAGTTACATGACTTTAAAGGTGGCTCCTCAATTCGCACATGCGGATTGAGGAGCCACCTCAGAACTCGAAAACTAACCGACGGATATTTTTGAAAATTTGGTAGGATTTAGTAGTACTTATGCGTAATCTCTACAAAAAAAATGGAGTTTGTACAACTGGATTTGAGAGAGCTACAATGCTTTGATTTTTCATAAAAAAACGTAAATTTCACCGCGCTGTTTCTCGGAAAGTTACTAATCAATTACAACATATTTTCAGTATGATTTAGTAGTAAATGAGTTTTAATTTGTAGTATAAAAAGAAAAAGAAAAAGCTATATAGTTTCGGTAATACAACACATTTTAGGTGGCTCCTCACACCGCACGGTCTAGAGAAAATATATGTACGTAGCTACTAAAGTAGCTGATCAAATCGGATAAAAATAGCATCAATATTTAGTAGAAATTTCTACTAAATATTGGCGTACTCCAACATCCTGCGCATTCAGTATTTCAAAAGATATTAATAAAATAAACATTCCTTAACAAATTAGTGAATAGGGTGACCATAAATAATTCAAACAAGATCATTGTTTGAAATAAATAGTTTTATTTGCTTATAAATCATCCTACGAGTACGATTACCTACGTGTTACTTATGTAATTGCAGTTTTAGATTTTATGATATATTAGCTGCGCTCCGCGGTTTCACCCTCATAAGTCTGGATCCCGTGGGAATATCGGGATAAAAAGTATTCTATGTCCTTACCCAGTTTAGGGTTAAAGGTTTTATTTTATACGATATTAAAATATAAAGTTAGTGTTACAGGATTGTACATTTCAAAAATATCAAAATAAAAGTCCGCGATAGCATAATATGTCTACCTCTACGGAGGATGACAGATGTGATACAGTACCTCTACCATGAGTTGCCATCGAAATTTACTCGCCCAGTAAACATGACGCAATGACAGAACATAGAGCATACAACGCAAACCGAGCGCAGCGTATAATGAGATACAAAAACCGGCCAAGTGCGTTATCCCAAGAACAAACTTAACATTGTAAGTATGTAATTGAAAAACACTTTCTCCCATACAACTTTGAAGTTCAAATTTTTCCATAAACAATGAAAATATTTTGGTAGTTTTATACTATTGCGAATTTTGTTTTCAAAATTATCGTAGCAAAAAAAAATATTATCCACAATGTAGTGACATTTATAATGGCCCATACCAACTTCACTGAGCACTGGAATAAATTCTATAGCTCCAATGAGAGAGTATGTTATACTTTTAACTATAATGTAATGCGGTATATCTTCTAAAATAAATTTGTCGCTGCCATCTAAATTAAACGACACAATATTGGATGGCACATAATTAGAAGTTCCGTCATCACCGCAACAAATACAAGTGTATTTTTCTTCCTGAATGCATCTTCCAAACATCGAATGCCAAAATTTGAAAGAATATTTAAGTTTAATGGCAAAAATTAATTCTTTCTAGAGTTTGTAAGAAATAAAACAAAAATCATTCTCATTTTTCATCATTCATTGCGGGAGACCACTGAAAACCAGCGCTGTGCTGTGGGTCCACCCACAGCACAGCGCTGGTTTTGCATTATACTGAGTGAAAGCCTTCTTGTCACAGTCATGACGTGCAGCTACCGACTATTTCTGTTCTCTATTTTGTTTACTCTTTCTTTTTGAACTACTAAACTTCGATGTTTAAAATACCGATTTACTGTATTTATAAAGTTAATAACACCCCTTCGTTTTCCGTCGGGGGTAAAGTACGATTTACGTGAGTTAGAATGTACGCTATGACGAATTACTTAATTGAGAATGTTCATCAGCGCGATGTACGGAACTTCAAAATATTGCTATGACGAATGACTAAATACCGAATGTTTACCTATGAGATTCAGATACTTGTGTCGTCCCTCTTCTTAAATTTGAATTTAACACGTTAACGATAGAGGCACCATGCCTAGAATGCGCTCAAGATAAGTCTGCGTGCGGCTGGTGGCGCTGGTGTGCTTAATTCTATAGTGTAATATATAAAATATTAAATCTATATTAATATTTAATCTTATATTATATGAGTTAATTAAATTATTCTATATTTAACTTGACCTTATTTATACCACAAGTCGGCGGCATACTTATTAGTTCCAATTTCATCCACGCGCAGACTTATCTTGCGAGCACTCTACCCCAGACTGCATTCCGAATTACGCTGTAATCCATTTTGGCGTGCTTACACCCGTCCAAATTAGTGTGTGCGCAATAAGAATATCCGGTGAATTGTCATAGATGACGTCATGACATGCGCCATCTTGCGATAACGCATGCCCTAAATTAATATCACCTCACAGTGATCAAAAATGACAGTTGTGCTGTTTTGTTTTGAGTCGCATCCTATCTTTAAACTAAAGTTACCAATCCGTAGCCGACCGCAGGCGGCAACTGCAAGCAATGTGTCGCCGCGACACAAAAAACCTTCAGTAGCTAGCGACACATCGCTTTCATAGAAATACATAAAAACCAGTCGTGTCGCGGCGACACGTCTCTTTCTTTGTACATTGTACATTTCTCTTTGTACATTGGTAACAAACAAATATAATATGGAATAGGTTTGGACGTTAAGCGAGCACTGTAAGCGAGTTCAAGAGCGTTTCGATTCAAATTGACAGCTCTTAGCTGTAATAATCGTGTTATTTAAATCGGAACACAAAATTATTAGGCAGTGTATAGAGTGCCACCATTGGCACTCTATCCCTATCGGATAAAGTGCCACTACAGGCACCCTAGTAATACCGCCTCGGCCCGGCTCAAGTGCCGCAAGCATTGGATTGTCATTGTCACTGTCACTAAGTCACGTCACTTGGTATTTTGTTTGATTGTCGAGGTTAGATCGCTGTAAAACACCACATTCCCAAAACATTACATTCTCTTGTGCCTAAACGGACCCTGGCACTTCGCCGGCCGCTACCGCGGCACCGCTCGCTACGCTCGCTCGGCTCGTGCGTTGTGTGGTCACAGTTCTAACCTAACCTAAATAACAAGTGACAGTGACAATGCAACGCTCACGGCACCCTAGCCGGGCCGAGGCAGTGACACTAGAGTGCCACAAGAAACTCGCGGCACTCTATACACTTCGAAATTATTATTGCACTTCATAATTAATATTCTAGTTCGCTAGTTACCCACATTTCTTATTTCGAAACAGTAATATTGTCAAAACAGAGTAATCATAACAGGGAAATATTTGACATCTATTTGCGACGTTTGCCCACTTTCAGAGCTCGTAATTCGGAATGCGGCCACAGACGTGAAGATGACTGACACTACTGACGTTCGATTTTTTTTCTAAGCTGTTTGTCTATTACATTCTTTACGTTACTATAGCAACAATGTTGTCAAAAATAACAGCGAAACAATGATGAATTTAAAATCATAACGTATGAATAAAAACTAATGTTTACTTTGACGAAGACAATTTATTTGACTATACACAAAGAGGACACGTTTTTACGGAGATCCCTATCACCGCGATTCACCGGAGAGTGCAAAATTTACAACGCCATCTATCGGTACATCAGGAACTAAAATATCGTTTAAATAATCAAACTAAACACATTGAGGTATTATTGTACTTACGTACCTAAACATAAGTTTGTACAAAATAAGTATTATTAAATTCATCACCGGTGACTGAATTTTAATTCATTTGTTAATTTTGTTGTAGGTACATAGTATATAACATAACTATACTAACTGTAATATAATATTATAATTGCGAAAGTGAGTTTGGTTTTCTATTGGTTTATAAATGTTACGCTAAAACGGCTGAACGGATTTAGATGAAATTTGACACATGGGTAGTTGATGACCTGGGTAAGGACATAGAATACTTTTTATCCCGATATTCACACGGGATCTAGACTTATGAGGATGAAACCACGGAGTGCAGCTAGTATCTCATAAAATCTAAAACTGCAATTACATAAGTAACACGTAGGTAATCGTACTCGTAGGATGATTTATAAGCAAATAAAACTATTTATTTCAAACAATGATCTTGTTTGAATTATTTATGGTCACCCTATTCACTAATTTGTTAAGGAATGTTTATTTTATTAATATCTTTTGAAATACTGAATGCGCAGGATGTTGGAGTACGCCAATATTTAGTAGAAATTTCTACTAAATATTGATGCTATTTTTATCCGATTTGATCAGCTACTTTAGTAGCTACGTACATATATTTTCTCTAGACCGTGCGGTGTGAGGAGCCACATAAAATGTGTTGTATTACCGAAGCTATATAGCTTTTTCTTTTTCTTTTTATACTACAAATTAAAACTCATTTACTACTAAATCATACTGAAAATATGTTGTAATTGATTAGTAACTTTCCGAGAAACAGCGCGGTGAAATTTACGTTTTTTTATGAAAAATCAAAGCATTGTAGCTCTCTCAAATCCAGTTGTACAAACCCCATTTTTTTTGTAGAGATTACGCATAAGTACTACTAAATCCTACCAAATTTTCAAAAATATCCGTCGGCTAGTTTTCGAGTTCTGAGGTGGCTCCTCAATCCGCATGTGCGAATTGAGGAGCCACCTTTAAAGTCATGTAACTTCTGAAGGGTTTTACTACAAATTCCAGGATCGGGCCTACAAAATCAGCTAATTTACTACAAAATATTGGTAGTACCCGCGTTTAATTATGAGTCTGGCTCCTCAATCCGCACGGACACAAAAAACCCACATAGTCCTCACATTCACAATAATTAAAAATAATTTAATACTTTACAAAGTAATCATGTCATTTAGTATATAATTTAAAAAAATGTCAATGTGAATATAAATCTGGTTTATTTTGATGTTTTTATGTAATAATTAAAATTTCAAGTTTTATGGTTTTATCACAAGGCTTAGCAGAGCGAGCAGCTCAATCCCAAGCTTTTTTATCTTCTAAATAATCTGAAATTTTATAGTACCCTTTTTTACAAAGTTTGGTTTTAATACAGCTTTTAAATCGTTTAATAGGTAAGTTTCGAATGTCAATGGGAAGTTTGTTGTAAAAGCGTATACATTGACCTATGAACGAGTTGCCTACTCTGTGGAGACGTGTGCGATGTACAGCAAGGTTGTGTTTGTTCCTGGTATTTAAACTATGAATATCGGACATTTTCTTAAAATTTGATATATTTTTGTGTACATACAATAGGTTTTCAAAAATATATTGTGAGGCTACAGTCAGAATATTTATTTCTCTGAATTTCTCTCGAAGGGACTCTCTTGGACCTAGGTTGTAAATGGCTCGGACAGCCCTTTTCTGTAGAACAAAGATAGAATTAATGACCGCACAGGTTCCCCAGAGAAGTATCCCATAAGACATCAGACTATGAAAATAACTAAAATAAACAATTCTGGCTGTATCTACGACAGTTATCTGTCTAATTTTTTTAACAGCATAGCCGGCCGAACTTAGCCTTCCTGACAATTTTTCTATGTGTGGGCCCCATTGTAATCTACCGTCAAAAGTTATTCCAAGAAAAACTGTTGACTCAACAGGGTTCAACTCTATTCCGTTAACTTGAACATTGGTAGTTAGTTGCCTGACATTTGGCGTTGAAAATTTAATGAGTTTAGTCTTTTTTTCGTTCAGGAGAAGATTATTTACATTAAACCAATGCACAACTTTAGAGAGTGCATCGTTAACTTGTTCAAAGTTGACTAACTGACGTTTGATTTAAAAAATGAGGGATGTATCATCTGCGAATAAAACGATCTTGTGATTATCCCTTATGTGGTAAGGTAAGTCATTAATATAAATTAGAAATAAGAAAGGACCTAGAATTGAACCCTGCGGAACGCCCATGGTGACCGCGGATCCTGCAGATCTCTTGCCATTAACATCGACCCTCTAAATTCTGTTGTTCAAATAAGAAGTCAGAAGGTCAAGAGCCTTGTCCCTCATACCATAGTGGTGCAGTTTCCTGATGAGTGTATCATGATGTACGCAATTGAAGGCCTTGGACAAGTCACAGAAAATGCCAAGAGCATCTTGCGACTCCTCCCAGGCCTCGAATATGCTTTTCAGTAATTCCACGCCAGCGTCTGTAGTTGAACGACCCTTTGTAAAGCCAAACTGTTTCAGATGCAGTAAATTATGTGCATTGAAATGTCCTAACATTTGGTTTAAAATTAATTTTTCAAAGATTTTGCTCAAAGTAGGTAATATCGAAATAGGCCGAAAATTTGTGGGATCAGTTGTGCTGCCAGATTTGAACAGTGGAATAAACTTCATATTGTTGCGAACAATTATTAGAGAACCACCACGTATCATATTAACTCTGCTGAATGAGCTGGCAACCTGGTGATTGTTAAAGCAGAACATGAACTGGTGGACTTTTAACCAATGTTCAGTTACACATAGGATATCAACATAACTACAGTTCATGAACAGCTCCAATTCTTATTCCTTACCTAACACACCCTGTATATTTTGATGAACTATTTTTAGAATATTATAATTACATTTATTTAGATTACTACAATTTGATGGGTCAGTTATTAAAGAACTTTTTGAAACCTTATGATTTAAACCAGTATTTAAATTTTCTTCATTTATTGAGCAAGAGGTTTCCTCTATTGTCCTTATTTCTAATTTAAATTATAATTAATGTCAGTATTTGTTGCCAAATGGTTGGCAGAATTATTAAAAATGTCATTGCATTGCTCAAAAGAAGCAAGTTGTTTAGCCAAATTTTTGGCTGTAATAGAAAAAAAATATTATAGCGACACAGCTATCTGTCTTTTGCAGTAGTTTGAAAGATAGTACATAACAATATTATGTCTATCTCTTGTCAAATACAGATTTTTACCAACATAATTGTTAGTATCAACTAGATGGAACAGATTATTATTGAATGTCCAATTATGCAATGTCATATTTAATTCAAATCTTAAGTTATTCTCTTCCTGTGGCAAACTGTTACTAAGGGAATGTAAACAACATAATTTTTCTTAAACTAAGATTACACAACGTTCTATAATATTGGAGCAGTTCTCCTTTGTTCACACTTCCCCTATTACCCATAAAAATTAATAATGTAGTGTCCTGATTAAAGTTACATTTAATAATTTCTTTCATAATATGAAATAAAGAACAACCAGGCATACAGTAATTTAGTATGGAGTGACCTGGATATTCATCTGTTAACAAGTTGCTCAAGTCCTTTCCAATCTCATCGCAGAATAATTCTACATCATTTTTTCCAATTTTTTTCAATTGTTTATTTGAACAATTGATAGCAGGAAATATCAAATCAACACAGGACTGCGGTAAGGTGGTATTGCATGTTGTCAATGAATGGTCCGGTGTGAGTACATTGGATGGTGTTTGACACTGCTCACAGTTGTTTGTTTGTGAGTTTACCAGCTCATTCATTGCCAACACATATTCCCTCATTAGATGTTCAGAGGTATTATATTTGTTAGTCATTGAACTAAGTTTCTCCTGTAAATGGTCAAGTTCAGATTGCAAGTACTCTGTGTCAATGTTGTACCTCCTAGTACTTTGTTCCAAATTAAAAGAATACATATCTAATTGTTTAAGCAAATTTAGCCTTTCTCTATTAAGTTTAACATTTTTAATAAAGAACTTTTGTCTTTTAATCATCTTTTGTGTTCTAACAATGTATTTATTAATTTTAATGTATTTTTTAAGTTTATTTTTACTGGTGACTACCCTCACTGAATTACATGACTTTGAATCCTCATCCGCTGTTAAATCAATAATGTGAGAGGGGTTTAGGGCAGAAACCATTGACGGGGCAATAGGCATCAACTCATTGAACAGACTTTGATTCAGCGAGGCGGTGATGTTATGGTTTGTAGTCTGAAGTTCTGTTATTTGACTTTGTGCCTCATGTAGCTGTTGTTGTAATAAATGTTTGTGACTAAGAGCTTGTTCATACTCTATGCTACACTGGCTGAACCCGTCCACAACAAGTTGAAGTCTGTCCCTTTCTTCTATGGCATCAGTGAATTGATTATAACTTAATAAGGAAGCGACAAGAAATAGGAAAAGAGAAGATAGTTGTGGCAGTAGTTTAAGAGATGATTAGTTTAAAAGGAAAAATGAAATTTAGATGTAAATATGGAAGTTCTGTCACCAAACCAAACTAAGGTTATGTTTACTTTTAAAGGTCATTGGCATCAATAAGTAGCCTTATTAAAAGTGAACTATCTAATTGCTGGTGAAATTATAGTACGTAAACAAACGAATAGCAAGTAAAGTATAAAGAATTGTACCTGATATTACCAAGATGACAATGCAAAAATTCACTTGTGCCGGTAACTGTCACCGATTTAATTGAAATATTTACACTTTGCACTTGATAAGTGAAACTAATACAAAATACACATTATTAGCCTAATTACTTGATGAGTAATTGGAAATAGGCCTTAAAAACAAATTAATTGAATATTTAATAATAAAATTACAAGAGCAAATTCAAATCAGCTGTTAGCTGTAGTCGTGTGTTGTTTTACTAACTTTATGTTTTAGGAGTCATTATGACCAAATGATTAGTCGTGCATCAAAATTGTCAGGTTTCATCGTCAGGGAAATGAAAATTTTTAAAGAACCCATTCTGACTATTTCCATTTACAACAGCGTTATTCGAAGTATTCTGGAGTACTGTAGTACGGTATGGAACCCGTTTTATCAGGTGCACTCTGATCGGATAGAGCGCGTTCAAAAAAGATTTTTATATCACTTGTGTTACTCGGATAACAGATGTCGCAGTCTTAACTCGTATAACTCTAGGCTGAGTCATTATAAAATGAAATCTTTGGGCGCACGTAGGAAATGTTTAGATTTCATGTTTTTGTTTAAATTAATAAACGGTTTCATAGATTCTCCCGAGCTTTTAGAAAAAGTCAGTATTTGTATCCCACGTAGTAGTAGCCGCCTAATTAACCGAAGAACTTTCGCCTTACCTCATTGTCGAACTAATATTGGTAATTTTTCACCCATTTGCCGCATGCTTTCTCTTGCCAACTCCATTCGTGGCGAAATAGATGTCTTCACTGGTTCCGTAGCCTCAATAAGGACTAAACTTAGAGATTTAATTGTATAATTTATTTCATAATTTAATTTTTTCTTTCCGAAACTTTTTCCATTACATTTCTTCAATTAGTAGGATTTGTATAACTTTTTTCTTTGTATTTTTAAATAATAAGTGTCATTTGTAAGTGTTACATAAAATATGCATGCTAGATTCACATCTAGTAGATGTCAATCAGACATATTATCTGTAGCTATTTTATTGCATTTGGTGATTGTACATCAGTTTTGTGAAAACTCTAAAATAAATAATTATCAAAAAGGAGATCAGCAGAATGCCTTGAAAATATTTCATCAAAATATTCAAGGTATTTCTTCCAAATTATTAGAAATTGAATTGTTTTTAGAATAAACAAAGTATGACATTGTTTGTTTTACTGAACATTGGTTAAAGGATTACCAAATGCTAATTAATTATGAGAACTATAGTATGGGCAGTTGTTTTAATCGTAAATCTATGCTACGCGGAGGATCTCTAATCCTAATAAAAAATTGTTTAAAATCTAAGCAACGTAATGACATAGTTGATTTATCAGTTGAACATTGCATTGAACTGTCCTGTGTTGAGCTGGATAAGCATGTTGTAGTGTGTGTGTACAGACCCCCTAATTATCAGAACTTTTCTTTATTTGAGTCAATAATGGAAGATGTCCTAGCAAAACTTGCATCCAGTAACAAAGCCGCAATTATTTGTGGTGATTTTAATATTAATATTCTGGAAAATAATTTAAATGGCAGTAGATTACTAAGCCTTTTTAAATCGTTCAATATATCTAATATTTTTACAGAACCGACTAGAGTAACTCCAACTTCTGCTACTTGTATCGATAATGTCTTCTGCGATTGTGATTATTTAGCTAAATCCATCGTAAATTATTTGCCGTCTGATCACAGTGGACAAACGGTAACTTTTAAGTTTAAAACACCTTTGCAAAAAGTGCAAATACAATTTAGACCAATAACAACTGGCAAATTAAATAGATTCAATAGTACCTTAAATAATAAATTAAACGTTCTGGGCCTTAATAGTTCCGATGTAAATAAATTGTATGAGGATTTCTTTTCAGTAGTGGATACAGAATTCAATAAAACCTTTGAAAAGAAAACAAAAAATATTTGCCCCAATTTTATATTTAGTGACTGGGCAACAAGAGGTATAAGGATAAGTAGGGAAAGACTGTTCGAGCTGTACGGCCTTAAACCTTACATTAACACTGAAACTTTCAACAAGTATGTTGCTACATATTCCAAAATTTTTAGAAATACCTGCAAGATAGCTAAAGCCCTGTACATTAGCAACAAGATCAAATCAGCAGAAAATAAAATAAAAACAGTTTGGAAAGTCATAAATAATGAAACTAATAGGAAAAAGATACGGAACAGTGAGTACATATTGGAGACTTCACGCGGTGCCATAAGCTCTAACTTAGAAGTAGCTCAAGAATTTGTACATTTCTTTACTGATATACCATCTAAAACGACGGAAGCTTTAAATTCTTCACCCGAGGTCTCAATTGATTTATTACGAGCAAACGTTCCAGGCTGCCCGGTTGAATTTCAATTTAAACATATAAACCCTATGATCGTTATAAAAGCTTTTCGGCAAATTAAAATCAAATTGACCGAAGATCTATGGGGGTTATCTATCAAAGTTTGTACATCATAATCGAGACTATTGCACCATATTTGGCTTTAATATTTAATTTATGTGTGGACCAAGGAGTCTTCCCGGATTTAATGAAATATAGTAAGGTTATACCACTTTTTAAATCTGGGGACAGTAAAGACACCAACAATTATAGACCAGTATCCGTGTTGCCGGTATTCAGCAAGGTGTTCGAAAAGGTAATGCTCAACCAAATGCTTAATCATTTTAACACCAACCAAATCTTACACGATCAGCAATATGGTTTCACCAAAGGACGTTGTACGACTGACGCCGGGGTCAGCTTATTAAAACACATATTTACAGCGTGGGAGGAGGCCCAAGATGCCATAGGAATCTTTTGTGACCTTTCGAAGGCATTTGACTGCGTAAATCATGAAACCTTACTCTTGAAACTTGAGCATTACGGACTAGGTAAACTTGCGCTCAGTTTAGTAAAATCTTATTTAAATGATAGACAACAGCAAGTTCAAATTAACGGTGTCAATTCACTCGGTCTAAAAGTAAAAATGGGTGTTCCACAAGGCTCGATATTGGGTCCTTTCCTCTTTTTAGTTTATATAAATGATCTACCCCATTTATTAAAAAACCAACCACAAATGGTGTTATTTGCTGACGATACTTCCCTAATTTTTAAGATAAATAGACGTGCATCAAATTTTGACGACGTAAATAACGCCCTACTGCAGGTCCAAAATTGGTTCACTGCTAATAATTTAGTGTTAAATGGAAAAAAAACTAAATGCATAAGATTTGCTTTACCGAATGTTAAAAGTACTGATTGTGATATAGTATTGAATAAGGAGAAACTAGAATTCGTTGATAAAACTGTTTTCCTGGGGATTACGCTCGACTCCAGGCTGCAATGGGGTCCTCATTTAACCTCTCTTGCAGGACGGCTAAGTTCAGCAGCATATGCTGTAAGAAAGATCCGTCAATTTACTGATGTAGATACCGCGAGGCTAGTCTATTTCAGTTACTTTCATAGTATCATGTCTTACGGTATTTTACTATGGGGACGAGCTGCAGACATCGATTCTATTTTTATTCTGCAGAAAAGAGCCATCAGAGCAATATATGGTCTCCGTAGGCGCGATTCTCTTAGGGAGCTGTTTAAAAATATTAACATCATGACAGTAGCTTGTCAATATATATACGAAAACATCATGTACGTTAGGAAAAATCTTAATCTTTTCAGTAAAAGAGGTGAAAGGCACAATTATAGTACTAGAAATAGGGACAAATTAGTTCAACCTGGTTTCAGACTGGCTAAAGTAGACTCATCCTTCATGGGGTACTGTTTAAAATGTTACAATAAAATACCTCCTCACATACTCGAACTAAATGAAACCAAATTTAAATCTTGTATAAAACGCACACTATGCTGCCAAGCATATTATAAGTTGGGGGATTACATCGCTGACAAAAATGCTTGGCTCAACGCTGGTCCAGCTCCACAAGGGCGCATAAACTAGTTGATTAGCATCGAAAATATTGTTGGAGCCGCTGAAGATTGCAAAAACTAACTTTGCATTGTATAAATTCAATCTCTTAGTATTGTATAATTGCATAGCACATGTGTGAGCACTGTGACCATTTTACAAAACTACCATTTACTGGGTATGTCTTTCATTGACTTGAATGAGCCCTGATGGCTGAGAGTATGTCATACTCACTTAAATGTCTCGCTGGTGGTGGCGTGTGTGTTGGATCATTAAGTTCCCTTCAAAATGGTTGAGCTAAATGGTGCTGATCCATGCGTCATGTTCGTGAACGGGCGCCGTCAGTAGGGACTGGTCATCTCTTAGCTGCCATGGCTTATTTTAATTTTTAATTTTTTAATTGTTTTTATTACGGACGCTTTTAACTTGCACGTCTTTCTACATTGTTCTCACATGTTTAATTTCAACATGAATGATGTAACCAATATATTGTAACAATATTTTGATTTAAAAGAGTGTCCGTGGAGTTTCTTGCCCGTTCTTCTCCATAGGAACCTACTTCGCTTTGGAATGGGCAACTAGCTTCATCTTTCTGACTGACCGACCCCTTGACAATTCAAAAGTGCCTGTAATTGGTTTATTTGAAATAAATGCTTTGAGTTTGAGTTTGAGTGAACTATAAATAAAAAAAAAAAAAAAAAAAAAAGTTGTGTTGTTTTACTAACGAAATTTCTGTGACGACAAACTACTGAGAGATTTCCTGGAAATAATACGGAAAATTTATTGTTACTTTAACGGGGAAACTGTTCTGCAATACAGAGAATAATATTTCTTAACAAGCACTTCGTTCGCAAGCGCACATCTAGCAAACGTAAACCCCAGTAGGACATCTCCGCTGCGGAACCGTTGCAGCGAAACCGCAGTAGTTCAATTCAACTGGCTCGCGTCATGTTCCGCTACGCGAAATTCGAGTAGCGGAACCCGAGTAGCGGAACATGACGCGAGCCAGTTGAATTGAACTACTGCGGTTTTGCTGCTATGGTTTCGCGGAGGAGATGTCCTACTGGCAAAATAGTTTCCGAGAATAAGTGCAGCGTCAGTATTTGTATTAACTAGAAGTGAATTGGTTCAGTATAGACTTTTCTTGTACTATTTCAACTGTTAGTAGAAAAACTACTAACAGTTGAAATAGTACAAGAAAAGTCTGATCCATACAAGAATCGTCCGAGCGTTGTCTAAAATTCAATTGCGTGCGTGAATTTCAAACCGATAAAAAAATCCGTGTGTTGGTCTATGACGTATGATCAGCGCTGACTGCCGGTGGCCGAGTGTTTGCTCGCTACAGTGCGGAGTAGCGTACAGTGGAGTGCACGGGCGATACAGAGGAACTGGCTATACTAGTCTGACTGCCGATGCGATACGTTGGGATTTAACCAATTTGTTGCAGAAGTGAATTACGAAGACACGGATAGGTTGAGTAACCTAGGATTTTGAAAAGTGCCTAGCTTTTATGGGTGCAGTGTTGAGAAGGTAGTAAAAATAAAACAAATGATTTCAACTGCAGAAAAAATCTTACTTTTAGAATGGGAGTTAATTACCGGAATCATTTTCATGGAAGTGCATTTCGTGTTTTCAGCCCACTGTATTTACTGTCAATTTAGTATGGGCATACACGTACACTTAATGAAAATTAAGTAAAAAATGGCAATGGTATGCACTCTGTATGTTGTACTTTTCCCTTCATTCATGTTGTAGGTTAGTGTTGGCTACACATGGGCGAAGCGAGTTATTAATGAGCCGCGAGTCGCGTGTTTTTATTACGAGTACGTCTTAATACCACCCCCTCCTTGCCCCCAACTGCCTGCCTCTCCGCGCCGCGCGCCTTACCGTGAGATTTATGGACCGCGAGTAGTGGCCGTGTTTGTTTGCTCGGCGGCGGCACAACGAGGGTTAAGTGATTCAGATACCGCACTTATTCGTGCTGCCCGAGGATTTCTCTGTCGACAGTTTCACAAGTTCTTTTTTTAATGAAACTACTTTCTGTGCATACAATGGGAGTAAGTACTTAATTTGTTTCTTGTTTTGTTTGTTTCTTAAGCTTTTACAATTTATAAAAGACTAGCTTCTGCCCGCGACTTCGTCCGCGTGGAACAGTTACTTTGGGCTAACGCAAAAAAAAAACCCGGTTTTGAAACATTCTTCATTGGTGCTCCGCTCCTATTGGTCTTAGCGTGATGATATATAGCCTATAGCCTTACTCGATAAATGGGCTATCTAACACTAACACTGCAAGAATTCATCAAATCGGACCAGTAGTTTCGGAGCCTATTCGGTACAAACAAACAAAAAAATCTTTCCTCTTTATAATATTAGTATAGATAGAAATAGTGCACTCTATAAATAACATTGGCAGTGTCCAGTCATCGCCTACGTACATAATATATGCAAAGTTTTGAAGCGTGACAGCAATAAAATCACGTACAAAAACCATCCTGTGCTATAAGACTGACTACATGTTACATGTATCAGTCGGGTGTCAATAAACTGCACGTATTTTGTTACAACTGACCGAGGCCGTGAGGCGCCGGCCGGTCGGTGTAGTGGCTCGGGGTGTAGTATTAGGAGTCTCGGTATATGAAGATGGGCACCCATCCACCGACCAACCCCGGCAAGAGTAGCTTAACCTGATGAATCGACCCCTGCGGCTGTTTTTACTTAACCACGAGCTCCCCGAGATCCTGCTCGAGATCACAAATACATACATATTATATATAAAAAAAAACATGTTTTTCAACTAATTACAATGTTAGTGAAAAACATGTTTTCTGTTGTTCTTGGGTTAAACGGAACCCTTCATTGTGCGTAGTCCGACACGCACTTGTTTTTCAAATTTATTTATTTATAAATCTTTTACCACTATATTTACAGATCTTAGCCCTGACTCGATAGTGTGGCTAATATATCACTTCGGAATGTAGGAATGTAACGGTGCAGGGTTTGTTTACACTTTAATCAGATACTTTTGCAACAGATTATACAAATCTTTGTGATGTAGTAACTAACATATACATGGGAGGTGATTTTGTTATATCAATACTAAATAGTCATTCAGTACTTAACTATTTTCACTGGTCATTCATTCCTTCTTGACGAGACACTGTCTTTGGATGGGGTCTCTTACATCTACCGCACCCGATTTGAACCTATCAGAATCAGAATCAGAAATCATTTATTTGCAAAGAATGTAGGTAACAAAACATAGTTTTGATAGATGGCTATGTTTTTAAAGATCATCGTAGATTCACACCTCATCAAAGTAATGTGAATGACACCACAGAACTTTAAATTCCCCGTATCCCTCCCTATATCATAGGTTAATTGGAAATTAATCTTCCATTCCTCTCCACAACACGAACGGCAACACTTAAAACCCATCAGATAACTTCCGTCATCTAAAACGCGACATGGTAAATTATCCAATATGCGCCATAATATTTTCCTCCACGCTGATCGGAAAATGGAAAGAAAATGTTTAGCTCGTTCCGTCCCGCGCTGAGATTCAATTAAAGGGATCGGGTTAACTTTCCTCCCCGCTCCCCCCGCCACTTGTCTGTGTGTGGACGAAAGTGGGGAGGGGGGGGGGGGAAACATGCAGTATGGCAACAACACGAGTGGCGCTGTTCATTTGTTTCTAATTGGCATTATGAGGGAGCCCATTGATAGGGTTTGGTTTAAAGGAACCAATCGCAAGCATTAAACAACAATTCGAAACTCAACACAGTATAGTCTGCCGTGTTGTAGTCATTTTTATCTAATGAGTGTAGCCGACGTATAATAGAATGCTGTTGAAGTTGAGGTTGCAAGTGGGAGGGCTGAGCGTCGGTTCTTGGGTTTGATCAGACTTGACAAAGTCATAATGGGTTTTTAAACATTTGGAATTAATGATTTATAGCATTGGCACACCTCAGTCTACTTCAAACTTACCACTGAACTGGTCCTCCCATCGAGAACATTGCCATTGTTGATTGGTTATATTAATTTATTATTACTACTGCTTATGCTACATAATTAAAAAAAAATATTTAATACATTATATTAAAATTTTAAGCTAATGTAGAGTATGTACAAGTGGGTTATTCTTTTCCACAATACACAAAAAAACAGGCCAAGTGCGTGTCAGACCACGCATAAAGGGTTCGTTTTCATAATTGGGATGAATTAATCTCAAGAAAAACTTATCATTGCTGTTGAAAAACATGTTCTCCCGTACATTTCAACTGCAAATGTAAGTTTTTTAAAACATTTATTTTAAAATTAGAAAAAAAAATGTTTGAGGTCCTCGCAATTTTATTAAATATGTCACACGGTACAATTAGCAAATTTTTTTTTTTTTTCTTTTTGTCCCCGAAAAGAGACCCATATATTCAAAGATTATTTATTTACGTTACACGACCGTGTTTGGGTAACAGAAATTCATAAATGTGTAAACTGGTCCAGTAAATTCGAAGCAAATTGGCTGTGACAGACGGACAGACACAGACACGAGTGATCCTATAAGGGTTCCGTTTTTACCTTTTGAGGTACGGGACCCTAAAAATCATCATCAAGTACTAGCAATCTCCCAAAACCTTTATAAACGGCTGCTTTTAATAAGAACGTAAGCCTCTGAGTAATGTTTACAATTATTTGTAATAATTTTCATAAGAGGAGCAATAAGAAATCGTTTACGCTGTAGGGCGGAGGTTGTTTGTGCAATAAATCGCGCAGGCATTGCGTGCCGCCCGCCCTGCGCGGTTAGACTGTTCTTAATGTAGATGTTGTAATATTGGGCGGCTCCGGGAGGTGTATATTTTCTATCTTTTACTTGGTACCTGTTAACAACTTACATACTACACCACTCTAATCTCCTGAAGAGTATTTACTCTCGAAACACCTCTACCTAGAATAACATAGAAAGTTTGGTAATATTTTTGGTGAAGTTTATAAATTATTAAGGAGAAAACGGTTTCTTTCCGTAATCCAAACTGGTTAAAAATATCGCTTTCGTTCCAATTAAAATGGTTCTCTCATTTCTGTACAAGTAGTTTACTTCCTTAATAACCTTAAATAGAAAACGCTACGTCTAAGAGGCGCCCCGTAGCTCGTAGCGACCCAAGACTCAGTTAATTTCAGTCGCCACTAATCGTGACGTAGCCGGCGCTACGTAATCCGGTGCTACGCAATCTAAGGTGCTACGAGGCTACGACGCTACGACGCCTACGAGCACTACGACGCTTACCTTACTCAAGAGCCCTTTTTGTTGATACTGAGACTAAATAAAGTTGGTCGATTGGAAAATTGGATATCTTTCTTTTTACGCAGGTATTTTAGTAGAAGTTGTGTGGAGTGTGCTGTGATGAGCAAAAGTGATAGCACTTGTCACTTCATTGGAAAAATTGCAATAAAAGTACCCAGATTAAAACTTGTTAGTTGAATTAATTAAAGTATCATGATAGTACCAATGATAAATAATTACAATTTGATTAGATTCCTAATTTGAAGAAAAATTTAGTTTTAACTTGTAACAGAGAGTATTTTGTTACTTTTCACAAGAATATAATATTAATATTATTATACTGTTCATTGTTGTGGTACTTCAGAAACTTTGTGCATAAACCAAGTGACATCACGCACGGCTATATTATGTAGTCGAACTCATTTTCATCTCATATGAGCCTTAGCTTTCGAAAGAGCGTTTAAAAATAATTATCTAAATTGAGACTTTTCGACAAACTGAACTTTTGCTCGTGTTACGTCACGCTCCCAATAACATTGTTATACTCCTTGAATAGCAATAACGGAGTAAAGTAAACACGCGCGGAGAGGAAACCGGTCAATAGCGAGTCGGACTCACGTGTTGAGGGTTCAGAACCTCCAAACTATTTTACCTTACCTACCTTCTTTTTATTAATTCCCATGACAGAGGCAATACTAACACATATTCTGCGGTAGGTATTTTCAACTGGATACGGTCTATTACTTTTAAAGCTCGACGCACACGTATAAGCACTGCCCCGGATCAGTATCTCCTGAACTCGAGCTGTTCACACATTCCTTCTATCAAACTCCATACGCGCACACTTATAAGTATCGTACAGTACGACACAATTTAGATGTAGCATCGGCAAAATTTGTAAAACCGATCACCACCCGAACTGAGTGCGCCTTCAAAATCACCAATCTTTATTACTGCTTTAGGTGGAAATGATCTTTCAAAAACGCAATAACTTGTAAAGTTTTATAGCCAAATACATTCGTGATATTGAAATGAATGAATGAAAATTTTCAAATCTATGCTACATCTAAGTTGTGTCGTACTGTAACTGCATCGCCTTGGAAAAAATGAGGTGTGGTGATAGTGACCGGGCGCTTACACGTGTGATATAAGCTTTAGAAGATACATCTCTGAGATAGTCAAACCGCGGTAGGCTTAGCAGTAGCCGTTCCGTTGGCATCTTTTAGACACGGAACCCTAAAACACATCGTGTAAGCCCCCGCCATCCGCGCGGACGCATATTTGCATATCAAAGCGGCGACGCGCGTTAACTTAATGTCTCCGCGGAACATCGCAAAGTATCGCACGAGTTCGTACCGCGACGTTCCAGCGTTGCGCCCTCATTGCGAATTTAGCCTTGTTTCTTTTGGTGTTTCTTTCTAGAGGTCTGCAAAAAGAGATGACGAAAATAAAACTGGCGATGACTTATTTTGAATTATATTTTACAAAACAGCGAACTAGAGATCTTAACTTCAATCAGTCAAGTCAATGTAGTTAGAGTGAAAAATAAAAACATCTCTTTGAAAATCTCATCCGGCTCTCTGTGCAAGTACCTACATACTATGATAACATACGATAGTGTTACAAGGCAGCCATCCGGTACGCAGGCTCCTTGAGCGCGGGCCGCTTGTGGACCATTGTGTGCCTAGTGATGGAGCGGAATAACGTACCTTTGTGTAACACGCGAGACACACCCGACGTCCTGCATCCTTGCTCCGATACTACAAGACATACACAAGAAAAGTGTAATTTATTGCGACAGTTTATTACATACTTCTTATCAACACACGTCCCAGAAACGTTCAAAGAAAGCGTGTCACACGTACGTACAGTGTGCTCGTACTTCTACTTCACTTGAATGGGGAAATGAGAATCTTTTTGTTGAACTCATAATATTGCGAGGAGTGTAGTGGCGACAGTGGCGCTCGCCGGCAACACGCGCGTGACACTGTGGCGCGGTGACCTGTGAACTGTGCCGTCTCGTCATCACGTTCGCACGCACCTCACCTGATGTGTGTCATCTAAAGAATGCAATCTCCTGACCCAAGGACATTTGAAGGTTATATTAGAAAACGTTTCCTTGAAGCTGTGGACGAAGTGCGATGAACCAAGATCAGTAGATCAAATTATATTAAGGAGGGTTTCAGCTTGGATGATCTTCCTCCGCTTGCGGTCACGTAATTGTTTTAGTTTATACTGAGATTTGTGATTGATTTAATAGCCATCAGCGGTCCATGGAAGCCCAAACCGCAAGCAATTGATTTGTTGTTTTCTTTATGTGTTGGAAGCATTTCAAAGTATGTAAACCACGTACATTCTACTCTCTGCCTATGGGTTAAGTCTGGTTACTGGGTACAAACCAAGCATGGTTTAAAGTAAAATTTCGGCAACTCTAATTATTGGTTGGCTGTAGATAGAAGTATAAATAACAATAAGTACGTTGCCAATACTAAACATTACACACGTTCCAGTAGGCTACCAGCCTACTGGAACTAGCCTAGTCGAAGTTAACACACAATGGTACATACTGTCGGCTCCGTGCGGTGCCATGCGGCCTGTTTCCGCCACGCGAGCCCGTTTTGCGGCCCACTAATGAACCTCTCCGGGCCGCACGCGGTTGTTAAAAATTTTCGGTTACCGAGCATTGGACGTGAAGCAAGAAAATACAAAAGGTTCACATCTGAAGACCGACAAAAAAGGGATATAATTGAGGGGATTGTAATGTGGAATATCAGAAAGGGAAAAACTACTTCAAGCTTTCAGCAAAGCATCCACATTAGAAGGATGGTAATGAAATTAACCAAATTGCAGTCAATTTGTCTTACACAGTGCAGCGGTCTTTCTGCACACACACGAGACAGCGCTAGTGTCGCCGCACTCAACGATTTAGCAACACACCAAACTTTTTTAATGAACTCTTTTGGCAAACTTTGATATGAATACCGCTATACCGGAGTAGCGCAGTACCGGAACCGGAGTGCCGCAGTACCGGGATACCGGGAGGATTGAGACCTGGATTTTCATAATCCTTGCAAATTCATCAAGTTGCGCGCCTTTGTGCGTGGGATTTATTCACGATCGGCAGTTTCAATTTGTATGATCCTCTGTTACAAGAGAAGCAAAAACTTAGTTTGTTATAACTTCAGCGTGTGTTCAGCTCGTCTTACATTCAATACAATCTGTACTTTCAAGTCACAATGGAAACTTGTTATGAATTCATAAAAGTTTATTTATTTTCTACCCTTTTTTGTCAGATTTATTTTAGAAATCTATATACTTATGTAAACACTTAAATTACAAAAGTACCTAACCTTGAGAGAAAAAAAAATCCCCGCTGAGTTGAGAAAAAATAAACAAACGACTACACATCGTGTCCTAGAAGCCATTTAGGACATTCTTCGTTGTGGATTAAGCTAGAAACCTGAATTTTCGGTATCCAAGAACCTACTCACTATGCGTGCCGTGTCTAGTAGTACAGCTTTCTGAATCAAGCCCTTGACCCAGCCGCGCAATGAGAGCCTCCTGAGGTGTTGGTCGAGGCTCTCCGCTATAAGGCCATTAACAGTAACGATTATTGATACAATGATTGCAGAGTCCACGTCCATACACATACCAGTAGTATAGTATTTCAGACTCCACAAGGTTGTACTAGATGGCAAGTTGCTGGTGGATAATCCTAGCCACAAAATCATTTATTTATTTAGATTTACCAACGTTCATTATATACTACAGAAATTACAGGAAGCAACAGAAAATAAAGAACTAAAACGTAACAAACAATTATAGGTAAATACAGCATTTTCTTATTATTATCACCTAATAGGTAAACAATATTAAGGTAAAGCAGTTAAATATTATTTGCTGTATAAAACAAAACGATAGATACTTACAGCTGTCTCATATCTAATTAAAATAACAAAAAAAATTGAGAGAAGAAAATAATGAAAATCAAAAACAAGTTGGCAAATCGTTATTAAAAACATTAAAAAGCACCGGACTGACATGGGAGCCCTGCGGCACACCAGATGTAATATTTCGAGCACTAGATTTAAAGCCACAACAAAGAAAATACGTTCTTCAAGGTACACATTAGCAAGTGATGCCATTTGCTGATAGCTTTTGCAAGAGTAAATTTTGTAAAACTCGGTCGAAAGCCTTACTAAAATCTGTATAATATATTACATCTAATTGTCTGCCGGACTCCAAGGCCTCAGTCACAGTTCAGTGAAAGACACCAGGTTGGTGCAAGTTGATCTTGCCTACAAATCCGTGTTAGCTCTCACAGAGATTATGTCTGTGCAAGTACTCGGCGTTAGCAAGAAGAGAACCACTGGAAACAATTATATCGGATTGATTCACCGGGACGATGGCATGCTACAGATGTCAACCGTACCGTCCTTGACAATGTATTTCCGATAATTATTCGTCATGAAAACTTCATCCATAATAACACAGAAAAAACCTTTGGTTTCACTGAAGAGGTCATCAAAACGCAGCCAGGATACAGACGCCAAAAAGTCTATATCAGGCCTCTGGAGAGCCTTACTATACTTTCTTACGATCGTTTGTATCAAGTACTGCAGCAGGTATGCGCCAGTTCGCTTTTGCCAAGGAGAGCGGGCTGAGGCCCATGTCAACTGCGACCACATCTCGGTACATCCCTACGGCAGTTTGAAGGTAATATTCCCTGAGACTGAAAATCTCGTGACTATGGAGGGTTTTAGCATTTAAGAAACGTTTAAATCATGTAAGTCTCATCACTGATGACCGTAGGTGATGCATCCGATTTGCAGTCAGCATTGTACGGACCTTCCTATCCAGAGCATCAAGTTCCGGCTGAGTCCATTTGAGTATGCCAAAAGAATACATACATCAAAAGCGGTATGACCCAACCGTTGAAGGCACGCAGCTTGTTCTGCTCCCTAAGCTCAACGATTATTTCATGTCGGCAATATTGATGCCTAATGCTTCAGTTATACCCAAATACTTGTAGGTTTCCGTTGAGGAGAGGGATCAAAGGTGTATGGAATTCAAGAGCTGGGTTCCCACGGATTCCATAATCCCTACTCTCTTTACATGCATGACTGCACATTTGTGCAGTCAGTACAAATTCCATCTTTATGGCGCTACTGTAAGTTTCTGTTACCTTCAGTAGCGTTATCAAAAAAAAACCGCAAACTGTTGAGGGCAAAGAGTTTCAAGTCATCCATGTAAAGGAGGTGAGATTTAACCTGAGCACCTCTTCTTTACCGATAGGCTAGACCTGAATCCTCCAGCAGTGTGCTTAGAGGATTCATGGCTAAGCCAAATCAAAGCGGACTCAAAATATCGTCCTGACATTATTCCCCGTTCAATCCTGATCGGTTCAGCGATCCGTCGACATCCTGCATAGAGAAGGACCGTCCTCCACTGCCCAATACAGGATATCGAGAAGGTGCGTAGAGTTGCGTCTATTTTGTATAACTAATGAGCCATGTATCGAAGTAGAAGCAGAAGTAGGCACCGAATCATAGGCCTTCTTATTATCAATCCAACATTTTGAAAATCCTTCCGGAATCTACGAGCCTGTTGGCTTATGGTCATGTCTATAAAAAGCAGCTCTTTAGTACCTACCGCGGGATCGATTCTTACATCCATTCTGAGACACAGACATAATTGAGTACGTACAAAATCCATAATAATATAATTGATTTATCTATAATTTAAGGTGACGATAGTAGCTGAATGTAATCAAGTGGTAGTGTGTGTGTGTCATGTATCGTAAACTTTGCACAATGCATAATTAACTTATAATATTTATTTATTTTAATTTATTTATTTATTGCTTACATACGCTACCATTACAGTGTCCCAATTCGGTAATGTCTTTATTTAAAAGAGTGTCCTGGGAGTTTCTTGCCCGTTCTTCTCCACAGAGATCTACTTTTTGGAATGGGCGACTAGCTTCAACTTTCTGACTAACTGACCGACTCTTTGACAATTCAAAAGTGCCTGTAAAGGGTTTAATTGAAATAAATGCTTTGAGTTTGAGTTTGAGTTTGAGTAGTGTAGTTACAGTTCAACATAATGTTATCAAATTAAAAAAAAACATACATATACAATAGATTTTAAATATTGGGCGAGATTAGCCCGCCGCCGCCGCTGCTGCGCAGTGCGCTGCCGAGCGCCACAACTAACCAAACTGAATATGTACACGAACTGCTTGCTACAAATAGCCTTTTACAATTACCTACCGAAACTCCGCTTATGTGAAGGGTGTTATACTTGAAAAATCTGTATTTTTTTGTAAAACTCACAGACGTGATGAGTATCGTAATGTAATCTTAATGTAGGAAGGTACCATATACTGAGTAATCCTAACTTTAATAATCTAAACTAATATTATAAACAACGTACCGCTACAATGGCGACATTAAATTATCACACGGGTAAGGCTAGTGGCCAGTAATCATAAAAATATAATAAGAAAAAAAATCGCTAAAAGAAAATTACAATTTTCAAACGGTCGCCGACATAGGGTTCTCCCATTCCTTCAATTCGCCTTCTCTTTGCATGTTATTTGTTTTATTTTCATTGATGCAATATTATGATCCGTGACCCCGGTAAATGACCTCTGCGCTACAGTTGTTAAGTACAGATTGCTTCAACATCCTATTTTAGAAAATTGTAAGTAAATCAATAAATGAAAACGTTTAATGAAATTAAAATATTTTCTTAAAAACAAAAGTCTAATCCGTATAAGTGTGTTAAATTAATGTCGCCATTAAAGCTTCACGCTGTATAATAAAGAGAAAAGATTTTTTTTTGTACGAGTAGGTTTGTTTTTATTGGATAAACTTAAAAAATACTTAACTGATTACAAAAATTCTTTCATCTACATATAGAAAGCTAAATTACCAGCGAGTAACATGGGCTATGTTCTATCGACTTCCACGTGAACGAAGTCGCGGGTAGAAGCAAGTAATATTATAAAGGCAGTGTATAGAGTGCCACCATTGGCACTCTATCCCTATCGGATAAAGTGCCACTACAGGCACCCAGTAACACCGCCTCGGCCCGGCTAAAGTGCCGGAAGCATTGGATTGTCATTGTCACTGTCACTAAGTCACGTCACTTGGTATTTTGTTTGATTGTCGAGGTTAGATCGCTGTAAAACACCACGACGGACCCTGGCACTTCGCCGGCCGCTACCGCGGCACCGCTCGCTACGCTCGCTCGGCTCGTGCGTTGTGTGGTCACAGTTCTAACCTAACCTAACCTAAATAACAAGTGACAGTGACAATGCAACGCTCACGGCACCCTAGCCGGGCCGAGGCAGTGACACTGGAGTGCCCCAAGAAACTCGCGGCACTCTATACACTTCGTATTATAAATGCGAAAGTGAGTTTGTTTTTTTATTTATTACGCTTTCACGCTAAAACAGGTGAACAGATTTAGATGAAATTTGGCATATAAATAGACCATGAACTGAATTAGGTCATAGAATACTTGTTATCACGATATCGCACGGCATCCAGACTTATGCTAGTGAAACCGCGGGGCGTAGTTAGTAAATTACGATATTATATTAATTATTTTAAAACAAAACAAAATACTGATTTTCTCAAATCATTCTCCAAGTTACCCGTTTGTTTCAACATGTTTATATATTGATACATTTGCGGAGTTTCCCTAGCTAATTTAATGTGACCTTATATAAACTTACTGTACCTATGTGTCACAACAGTACCCGGTCTATGCTGGTAACGAGTTCGTTGTACTTACAACGACAGCATTTTACTCAGCGCGTTTTGACGTTACCCACCATTTTACAAGCATTTACGTTCACACTAATATCAGCAGCCGGCAGCACTCGCGTCGCTTCTCATTGGCGGGGCAGGCCTCACGGTCACCTGCGGTCAGGCTTGAAACGTCTTCACTATTAGCTATAGCAGCACAACTGTGAACCTCACACTTGCATGATCCCATAGAAGAACGAAGCATTCAATTGTTTTAGAATTCAAACTTTTAATTACGAAAACATACAAGCACAAATTACTACATTTTCTTTTTTAATCCTATGCCTATACTATATCCTACTGTATTATGCGTGGGTTACGTTAAACTTGTCAAGTTATAAGAAGTTTAAAATAGCTCCACCTTAAAGTCTTGGTTCAGTCTGTTTGTACTGGAGGTAACGCGATTTGACGACGCTTTATTTGATTACGAACTGCGTCAAAGAAACGGAGCCGAGGCGCGTCACCAGGGTAGACTCTAATTTCGACCTCTGTTGATGTTCACGTTATGTAATGTAGGAAGGAGGGTTGGTGTTGCGTTTCGAGCTTGTTAAGTATTAGGTCATGAGTTACTTTGTGCAATTGTCAAGATACATTGTGTACGTTCATTGTAATCTCAAACATACTTGACGACCTCAGTAGCATTAATATCGGAAGCGCACTTACAAATGAATTGTTTAACGTACTTGTAGTAAGTAAGTTAGGTTACGTTGACCATCCGGTCAACTTGGTATGCATACAACTGTTTTAGTATGTAACGTAATGCAACATGCTCTCCCGATGTTGACACGCTGCTGAACCAACAGCGCACCTGTAAACAGTGCAACCTGCACACGACGACAACCGCATTCCGAAACAATTACACGAACAAACAGATCTGGTTGGAGACGTCCGACTGAGGCTGGGACAAACCTCTTGTCAATTCAGAACAATGTGCAAGCACTGCTCACTACGCAATGAACCAGTCGCGACTAAACGATGCGCTCGCTTATCCCGAGGGTTTGCTCACACAATCCGTCTCCTGTAGTTAGCACAATTACGAGAGGGTCTGCCGGCCGTCCGGCCGTCACGGGGCTGGGGGGACGTACGGGGGGGAAGGCACCGTCCTTATGACACAGAGAATTATTTAGCAGCGTCTCACGAGTGTCTTACGGGCCGGAGAAGGCGCCGGATTCCGTGCGTTATTGAAACCGAATTGAATCATGAATAATATTTATGCGATCCGTATGTAGGCTGTAATGAGGTCTTAGAGTTGTACACGCTGTTATCTGATACGTCAGGCTCTTTATAGATACCCCTATATACATATTATAGGTACCTATAGTCGTTTGAGATTCAGGTCTTTCTTTGTTCAGTCCCCGTTTGACTCTACCTTTGACTGTAGTATTTATGTAATAAATAATGCATTATTTAAATTCACGCTTTGATGTATTGTTTTTGTGTTTATTTTTATGTGTTTTACAGGTAAACAAGCAACAGTACTACGAATCTGCAGCTAATGATAAGTAAACAATTCGTCGACATCTCGTTGCATAAGAATAAGCGTCGCGTCGAAATGCACAAGACGTGGAAATAAAGACGAAACAAGAGTTGCCGCGGGCGACCACTATGAAACACAATTAGTGTCGTAGAGAAACTCACCGCAAATTATAATGAACTAGTTTGTACAGAGAGTATTTTGTTATTATTTTTTGTTATAGCCAAATCCGCAGGTCAATTTTCATTGTCTATATACCCTTGTGCATCAATATTCTCTACTAGTGATGGGTCGGGAGAATATTCTCACCCGGAGAATATTCTCGGATCGAGAATGTTCTGCAATATTCTGGAATATTCTTTTCGACGGAGAATATACGAGAATTTAAAAATGGAAGTAAAATTGCTAAATTTTATCACAATATATTTTGATTTCAAGGCCTCAAGTAAACATCTTTTGTTGTTATTTTATACTTTATTTGAAAAAACGTTACTGTATTATGTTTCGGACTGGAAATGGTGCCGATTCTCTTGTACACTGGACTAAACTAACTAAACTATCACTAAAATTCCTTACTTTTGGCTATGAGAATCTTAAAGCAATTCTGACAAAAAAAAAATCTTAATTAAAAAAATATTTTGACACATCTAAAATTGAATTTGACAATCGCGTGACGACTCAACGTGGTACTTGTTTGCTCTACTTCGTGAATTTTTTAGAGCCGTAGGCGCGCATGGGGGCAGCCTCGACGTGTTTTATATGGAATTTTTCACTTTTTGTATGGAAAATATGAAAAATTATTACCAACATGTCAGGTAATAGGGGTTTAAGGGTTTCCTTAAGGGGGTCGAAAATTTCATTATTTTTGCGATAGGACGCACCATTCTCGAGATTTATGCAAAAGAAAAAAAAAATAGTACTGTTTTTGCACTGAAGTTGAAGTGTTGGTGTGAATTTTAGTTCATGCCAACTAATTTCATTCCACTCGTTTTTAATCGCGTTTAAAAATAATCACATTTAGACGGATACACTAAATTTATATGGTGAAAAACGTCAAATTCATAATAGCAAAATTGCCATTTTCACTAAACTGCTATCTCAGTGCAATCTTAGTGCTGTCAAACTAAAATATAGTTAAGTTGTGTCACTTTAGTCTAATTCAGAATGGGAAATCCTCGTTTGACAGGACTAAACTAAATTTTAGTGATTGTACACCGAACTAAACTAACTAAACTGTCACTAAACTTCCCTACTTTTGGCTATAATCTTAAAGCTATTCTGACAAAAAAAAAACTATAATTAAAACAATATTTTGACACATCTAAAATCGAATTTGACAATCACGTGACGACTCCACATGGTACTTGTTTACTCTACCCTGTGAATTTTTTTAGAGCCGGAGGCTCGCAGGGGGTGCAGCCTCGACGAGTTTTTTAAGGAATTTTTCACTTTTTGTATATATATAGGGGTTTAAGGGTTTCCTAGAGGGTGTCGAAAATTTCATTATTTTTGCGATAGGACGCACCATTTTCGAGATATAACCAAAAGAAAAAAAAAATATAGTACTGTTTTTGCACTGAAGTCAAAGTGTTGGTGTGAGTGCATGCCAACTAATTTTTATTCTATCTTTATAATTATAAACCCTAACTTTATATCTTTATATTTATAAAACCCATAAACCCCCAAAACTCAACATGTAGGTAATATTTTTTTTTATTTTCCATACAAAAAGTGAAAAATTCCATATCAAAACACGTCGACGCTGCCCTCCTGTGCGCCTCCGGCTCTAAAAAAAATCCCAAGGGAGGGCAAACAAGTACCACATGGAGTCGCGATTGTCAAATTCGATTTTAGTTGCGTCAAAATTATTTTTAATTGTTATTTTGTTTTTAATTATTTGCACCATAAACCTTTCTTATAATGTTGTTTTCTTATTCATTTTATTAATGCTGATTATTTTAAACTCATAAAGTTCGTATTAATACAGAAATCGTACTTTAACATTACTACCATACGAAATTTAAGAGAATTTATGAGAATTTTCTCGGAAATATTCTCGGGAATGTTCTCGCTCAGGAGAATTTACTGAGAATTTAAGTTGTGGTGTAGTTTATTTTAAACTCAAACTTCGTAAAACGTTCAAATGCGCTAAAAAATATTACTCTAAAAAAAAACCGATTCAATAAAGTCAGCCAATTTTTAAATTCTCGTAAATTCCCTACCAAAAGAATGTTCTCGAGAACTTAACAGCAAAGTTCTCGCAAGGAGAATATTCTCGAGAATTGCCCATCACTATTCTCTACCAATTAGCAAAAAAAATATTTACGTTCTCTCATCGGATGAGCAGTTACTTTTTAAGACGTAATGTAACTTCGTGAACGTAATACACAATTCAGTAATTGTCTAAGGTAATACAACTCTTACGTAACATCCTCTTCATCGTTTGTGCGACATATAACGATGTATAATAATACAATACGTTAACTCACAATTGCCAACAGACAATTCGATATTACATTTTGCTACATAACATAATAATATAGCTAATAATATCTCGGAAAGAAAAGGAAACGTAATCTCAGTTGATAATAGATGATTGAAAGATCGAAGGAAAAGATTGCGTATTACGTAGTGAGCAGCGAAACAATAAATAATTTCCTTCAGATCGGAATATAATACGAAATGGTTTGGTTTCAGTGAGGCGCGTCGCACGGAGCTAATCGCTTCAGGCGGTGTGTGGAACACGACTAAATGATCAGTCATGCGAAGCATTATGAAAACAAAATGCTATCACCAAAACAATAAATTGCCAAAGGTATAAGGTATGCTGGTGTCCAATAACTCTTGATTGGACACCAGCTAATGAAAAAAATCATATAGCAAAAAACACGGCTGCCCTGACAAAAAACGAACTAAAAAGTAACAAATACCTATCTAGTAGTTTGTTTGCTTAGGGAGCAAGTGTGCAGTGCAGAGTGTTTTTTTTAATCCAGAACGGAGCGAAGGATCCTAGAGTAGAATCCTGAGCGCAGCGAGAGATTCAAAGTTCGTCACTCGAGCTTAAAACTATGTTGCTCCCGAGGTGAACACTCTACTTTTTATCACCCTCTATGAGAAAAAAAAATGTGTGGTCCTATCTTCTCACGTATGATTTAAACCAAAAACAAAATTTTCACAGCCATCATCTTGGATAAATTACATTTTGACCTCACTATCGACTTAAGCACCTTCGAAAACTATAATAAAAACGATCCTCACGATGAAAAATTAGAAAAGTTTCGCAACTGCCATTTTGTATTTGTATTTATATTTTGACCTCACTACTAGCTTTACGGTCTCTTACGGTGAGCATGTTCAATTCAATTCAATTCAATTCTATATTGCATAATGTCATGTGTGTACACGATTTTAAAATAATAGTTACAAAGTTCACATAAGTGTCGGGCACAACAATTTATTACAATAAGAAAAGTAGAATTATTAAGTAAAATAGATATTAATTGTACGTATGGCATAATTTTAAAAATAGGATATAAGTGTTCAGTTATCATTAAAAACAAATCAATTTAAATACATAACATCACATTTTGATGATTACAAATTATACCACTAAACATTCAAATTCATAAGAAAAAATAAATAATAATAATGTCAAAGATTATCATCCAATAAATAATAAAAACAAATAGAAACAAAAACTGAAATAAAACAATAGAAACAAAAAGTAAAATAAAGCAATTATAATAAATGTCTTACAATTAATAAATGGTGAAAGTCATCCCATGTTATTAATGTCATCATTGAAAAAATTGTTCAGTGACATTTATCGACCAGTAGTTTTCTGAGCTGTTTAATAAATATTTTAATTGATGATACATGAGGACTTGAGTTATGTAATTTTAACCTTGATTGTGGTATAACGAGCGTGTTTTCAAATCGTGAACGCGGTGCATATCGGCGAGGTTGGTCTGTAATTTTAAGGTAGGAATTTGGATATTGTCGCATGAATTTACAGATTTCTAGAATGTAAATTGATGTCAAAGTTAGAATGTTCGGTTTCCTAAAATACGGTCTACAACTTACGTCACTGTCAATATAAACCATTATCCTAATGGCTCCTACACACAGTGCCGGCGGCATGGCCGGCGGGCAGTGCCGGCGGCCGATTTTTCTATTTTTCTGTAGAATAAATAAGTCATTGTTATCTACACTATTTCCCCAGTGTTCTCAGATCGGTGGGATTCCCCTTTGCTGCGCCACTGGGTAAAAAACCATACCACTTGATATTTGTAGCATTATCTCTATAATACTAGGCTGATAGGTACTAAGATTATGGACTCAATGTCGAAAGTAAAGAATTTGAATTTGAATTTAGCACCCTCAAAAACTGTGACGTCGTTTTCATAGTTTTCGGTTTTAGCACCCTCGAAAACTGTGAAAACGACACCCATGACGAAAAATTGCGTCACTCCGAATTTTCATTTTGACCAAATTCACACTTTCTCTCTCTCGTGCCAGCCTGTTAGTTGTTCATACAATGTTCGTGATTGATCTCTTTGGTGATTGGAACTTTTACTAACAATATCCACAAAATGTACCTACTACACTTTAGAATGGGCATCTAGCTTCATCATTCTGACAAGTCAAGGGGTCAGTTAGACTCATTGACAATTAAAAGTGCCTATACGAAGTATAAGCTCCCAACTCTTTTTGAATCGTTGTGATAAAAAAACTAAATATACTCCTTGGGCTGTCGTGTAATAATAAAAAGGGGTGATAAATACATTATCTATTAGTACTTATAGAAAACGACGCTCATTGGTGATATTAAGACCGTCCACCGTCACCGCGTCGTACTGACCGTCCGTGACTGTTGAATCTGATGAACTAGAATAAGAAGGCAAAACATAATAAGGCTTACTGAGCTCATGTTCCTCTGTTAATAAGGTGGGCAGTTCTGTGACAGTCCATGTGACCAAGTCGTAATATTGATTCGTAACATACATTGCGCGCTAGGTGAGCGGATTCCCGATCGCAGTACATATTGAAACTCTTGACACGTTTACGTTTTATTATTTGTATTTTTTCGTTAGCAGTCAATTTGAACACGGATAGATTCGATGTAACAATAAAAATACACGCGTAGAAATCCCGCCTACAAATAGGTCAGCGATAACAAAAAACGAAAGATAAAGCATGCTAGGTAATATAAAATAGCACGTCATAAATTACACGGAGAAAAAATGATTCCATATTCGCTCTCTTTCTCTTATAAATTGGCGATTTGAGATTGTGCCGATGTTTCCAACTACCAGTCCCCTTGGATTGGGCTCATTTACCAATATCATCGTAAAGAGAATCCTCCTCGACTTGCCGACGCTTACAGTCAAAAGCACAAAAGCAGAATATGTATAGATTTACGTCTTATGTGATGCATTTGCATAGAACTTGATAATATTTACCTAGAACTTCATTATTAAAGCATAATCTTACAGAAAATTAGCTGAAGAAGCATTGAAGCTCGCGGTTAGTTAAACTAGTGCCAACTAGTTGGTAGTATTGAGTACGAACTTGTACAGCTCAACAATTGCGATAGAAATCTATGAACAGGGCAGCGTCGAGCGTCGAGTGGATCACCTTGTGCCGCTTGAATAATGTAAAGTTAAGAACAAACAAAGCTGATTTATTATTTAGTTTATATTAAGCGAGATTACGAGCGTGTCCCCCCCCCCAGCGCACACCGCGTCCCCCCGCACCGACCTCCGGGACGAGTCAAACCGTTCCGTTGAATTTTAATGTAAATCGGGCTCATTTCCTGTACTTTGCGAACAGGCGTCAGTTTCAATTGTTGATTTTTGACCCATTTCTGTTGGTTTTGTGTCTCTTATTGTACCACTGAGGGTTATGAATGTTCCAATTTACAGAGTTCTCTGAGAAGTTATGAAAGGTATACAATCTGGTTTATGACAAAAGACACGACGATTACTAGAATGAGATTAGCTCGCAGCACTTTTCTCGTTGTTTCCTCTGACAACTACTAAAATAACTTAATTTGGAAAGCAATGCAGTATGAAAGCTTGACGTAAAATAAATCAATGTACGAGTATATCTATTATATTATTTGTCATTAAGAAAGCGAACTTAAAGAAAGGAAAAGGTTATAACATTCACATACCATTTCTCTGCCCCAATAACTGAAATATTAAACGTAGTAACGCAGTAAAATCTGTAGTGTGATGTGAGTGAAGCAGCGCTGATGGCCGCATTAAATATGTACGCGCGGTGAGCGCGGAGTCCCGGACCGCTTGCCAGCGTATATTATAGTTACGGCTGGGACGGACATTCAGCAGGATCTGATGAGAGATACAGAGAGCCACCCGGATAGTGGTAGAACATGCCCGTTATTAAGGACTGGCTTTTGAAAGGGACGATCTCAAAAAAAAAGTTTAGTGACGTTAAATGCAGTTTTCCAGTTATAGTTTGGAAATGACCACACAATTTCATTATGGCAAGTACTAGTGTGTTAGTGCGAGACAGAATTATCAAGTCATCAAGTTTATTTAAGTTTGTAAAAGATTTTTACAAAGTAGGTCCCGAACATCAAAGTACTTACGTCCTACAAATGGGATTTTATTAACAACTACATAGCTTCTGCCGCGACTTCGTCCGCGAGCCTATAACCTTTCTCAAGAATTGGGCTATCCAATGCACAAAAAAATATCAAATCCGACTGGTACTTCCGGAGATTTCCCTACATACAAAATTACAAACAAACAAACGAACAAACAAACTTTTAACAATCAATCTTCCTAGACTTTTTCTCAACTATGTTGGGGTCGGCTTCCAGTCTAACCGGATGCAGCTGAATACCAGTATTTTACATGGAGCGACTGCCTATCTGACCTCCACAACCCAGTAACTGGGTAATACGATACTCCTTGGTAAGACTGGTGTCAGACTTTCGGGCTTCTGACGACTCGTAACGACTGTCAAAGATCCACAAATGACACCCGGGACCAACGGCTTAACGTGCTTTCCGAGTCTCGGTATGTAAAGATGGTCACCCATCCACTGACCAACCCCGGCAAGCGTAGCTTAACCTGATGGATCGACCCGTGCGGCTTGTTATTACTTAGCCACGAGCTCCTCACACAACAAACCAACAAACTTTTAACGTCTTTATAATATTTGTATAGATAAAATCAACGTCCGTTAATAATGTGACAAAACTGTGGTAAACTAAGGTAATTCATTAGACATTACCCATCGCGTCGCTGCTAAGTAGTTCCAACGTTCAACTACAGCACAAATTCAAAGCGAAATTAATCCATTACCTGTATCTGTTGGATTATTAAATTACAAGTTTATCTGCGAGCGGCGAGACATGAAGCATGGCCTAAATGTTGAACATTCGCGCTCAAGAAACTTTTCTCAGCGGTTATTTAATTAAGTACCAAGTATGTACAGGATTGTGAAACTGTGAGAGCTTATGATTTATGCAAAAAACTGGGAAGTGTAGTGGTTGAGTTTGTTCCAGCGCCCGCCGCCCGGCGCCCGCGGCGTCCGCTCGCTCTACCTAATGTTGATCATTACCGCAAGCAGACTCGCGCACAATGCTCAGTCGATATTATAGCAACATTACACGTTGTCGTCAGCAAAAATATACACGGCTGCATGGGCCGTGTTAGTACCGAGTATAAAAGTAGAAAATTTCGGAAATAATTCGTGCTCACGGGTACGTACTTTATAACAATGACATACTTCCAGTCAAATGTGAACGTGTACTATATTATGATAATTAGGTACTCTTACGTTGGAATCATTTCCCCGATTCTTGCGCGTTATCTGAATTGTTAATGGTGGCAGCTCTTTGTGTGTCATGTGTGCCTGGTACTCACCGTCACTTATCGTATATAGGTAGTACTATATCTTACGTTATCGATGGAATGAATGCTCGTGTTCTGATGGAAGAGCAGAGAGATTCCTTGCGGGTGATCGTAGTAAAGCTTGTCAACTCTGAAATGACGCGCCCCACCACCATAGATGAGTGTAATCACATGTAAGCAGCTGGATCCTTGTGATCCCAATATAAATAATTGAACAGTAGAAATACATATGAGATCACAAGAAAATACGTCAAAAGCCTTTTAAGCTACCTATGTAATTTTATCATTACATAATTATCTATAATATTAGTCTAGTGGTCTCAAAACAGGCACTACTTATCTATCTTTACTTTTTTAGTAAAGCTAAACTTCTGCCTACCTCTTCAGGGAATATTTATACAAACGGCATATTTCCATAATATATTCTCTAAGCCTATTAACAGAATGCATACGGAGATTTTTTACAGCCCCCGGATGACGGGACGCAGACGCCGTAATCCCGGGGTCACAACACTTTTACGACGCGTGACGCGGAATATGCAGTAAACATCGTTTTACAAACCAACAACAAAAAATAACATCTTCTCGCCTAACAATATATAGACATCGTATCGGCGGTACACCCCCGCGATCACCGCCATCACGGCGCTACCGCCAATCAACTATCACTGTAACGATTATTACACCTCTAGCTTCAACTTTATTAAGTTAATTTCGCGAAAGTCGAACAGTAGGGGTCAGAGCTCGCTGTGGATGCTAGATGGGTATGTGTGGCAGGTTGGAGTGGTTGTGGTTAAATATTAACAACAGGTTAGTTACATTAGGCGGGCCAACAATACGCGAGCGCACCGCGCGTGAAGCGGCCGCGCGGACGGCAGCGGGACGTGGAAGGTTACTAAAATGTTTACCTAATGAACCTGTTCACAGCGCTTTGTGCGACGAATAAGCGACCTCGGGAAACAATATCAGCTCTCTGTGCGTACATTAATGCAACAAACACGCTCCTAAACGTACCCGCGTACATTATGTATGCGTCCCTTTGCGAGGTCCTGTACCGTGACCCTTGTGTAAGACGCTCGACTACTGATGTATTTTGTAACCTCTGTATATCGTTATGCATTAGATATGAGTGATTAAGTAGTTATGTCACGACAAGTAACGATGAGAGGATGCTGTCACTAGCCATACATATTTGATACCAACAATATCATAATATCGTCACCTCCACGGCAAACTTACGAATCTGTAGTTTTAGTGAAATCGACATTTTGGAAAATTTACGATTTTTTATCTCTGACGGTTACAGAATTCAAATTGTTTGAATCTGCGTTTTATGTTAATAAACTTACGAAACAACACCCTTAGTAAATTTACGAAATTTACATAGGGTGTTTTATCGTAGTAAAAAAATATAAGAAGATAATAGATATTTATTCATAACCTGGCTAACTTACGAAAGTGGTAAGTACTTTCGTAAGTTCACCGAAGTTTCAATTGGATATTTTTATTATGTTAGTTATGTTAGTATTATTTAGTAACGAAAGTACCACTTTCGTAAGTTTGCCAGGGTATGAATAAATATCTATTAACTTCTATGTATGATGATGATGTACACTTACGAATGTGCATTTATTTCTAATCTTTATAAGATATTGACAATCCGTTGATAATGGAAAAAAAATACCATTTTGAAAACTAAATGTACCGCGGTACCTTTATACATATTACAAAAAAAAGTTAGCATTGATGTTTCCTTTCAAAGCGCGCCCCTGTAAAATTAATTTTCTAAAAATTCGTAAGTTTGCCGTAGAGGTGGCGAATGTCAATCTTCATTGTCCGATTTTAAACTGGTGGAATTAATAGTCAGTGTAGTGTTCATTGTGATGATGTCTCTCTTCGAGAAGTTATCAAAGTACACATCGAATAAGGTACATTGAGTCTTAGATAAGGGTTTTTACATTATTGGCTCTGTCAATCAATCAATCAATTATTGGTTTGCAAACATGGGTAATTTTAGTAGGTACATAGATGTTTTATTATAATAGCCCTCCGTGTTCTACCGACACATGCAAATCGTAATATTATTATTGAATTTACACAATCAATCTTCCTAGCCTTTTTTCCCAACTATCTTGGGGTCGGCTTCCAGTCTAACCGGATGCAGCTGAATACTAGTATTGAATTTACACAATACTAATAAAATTTCAAATAACATTATAATTATATATAATATAACAATTAAGAAAATAAAATATTACAAAATACAAATTAATGTCAAATCGTTTGAATCACTAAGAAAATCGTCATTATACAAAAAATTTAAACATGGTTGCAGTACCTAATTAAGAAAATACAAATGTCTACAAAGTCACTGTAATAAAATTAAAAAATTAAATTCAAATGTCAACATGGTTAAGGCTATAATAAAATATTAAAATTTAATTATTGTCAAATGGAATAATAGCATCACTAATGCTTGTCTGACAGTCTCTCTCTAAAGCTCGATGTGTCAAATATTAACAGCTGGGCTTTGCTGACGAGTGTACTAGTAGCGCAGGAATAGATAGGAGGTTTAGGCCTAATGCATACAGAGCACATACATGCATATTGCGAGAGGCGGCGACGTCAGCTGAGGCCTGAGCTATAATTACAATAACACGCCTGGCGCTGTAAGCCGTCGCGACGTATTTGCAAGCACTTGAGCACTCGTTGTCTACACGGAGAGACACGTTATCTGACTCAATTTAGAACCAGCAGCAAAGAGGTACTACTTTAGACTATTCTGAGCAGGTACAATCGAACAACCTATTTGGAATACCGGAAAAATTATTCATATTTCTACTACATTGCCAATTTATTGGCCTACTAACTTGCACTAAACTTGAAGTTACCTGTATCATCTTTAGATATCAGCGATTTACCACGGACTGATAAAATGTTTATAGTGTTAATCCTGTACAGTTGTTAATATTTGGTTTTCTAAGAAAACGGTCACACAATAACGGCTGTCCAAATACAGAGCTTGGAAAATTATCAATAATGAAACGAACAGGAACAAAAAGCATATTTCTGATTATACACTGAAGACCTCATGTGGTGGTCTTATTTCCGATACCAAAAAAGTTGCTCAAGAATTTATAGATTTCTTCACCAGTATCCCACTTAAAACTACTGAAACCTTAAATTCCTCGCCCTCGCTCTCTTTTAATTTAGTAAGGGCGAACCTGCCTGCCCGATTGAATTTAACTTTAAGCATATTAACCCCATAACAGTAATAAAAGCTTTTAAATAAACAAATCAAGATCAAATTGACCGAAGATCTTTGGGGAATGTCCATCAAAGTTTGTACTTCCATAATTGAGACCATAGCGCCTTACTTAGCCTTAATATTTAGTTTTTGTGTGGATCAAGGAGTCTTCCCGGATTTAATGAAATACAGTAAAGTAATACCACTTTTCCAATCCGGGGACAGTAAAGAGTGTCTTTACTGTATAATTATAGACCCGTATCCGTGTTGCCGGTTTTCAGCAAGGTGTTTGAAAAGGTTATGCTTAATCAAATGCTCAATCATTTTAACACAAATAAAATCCTTCACGATCAACAGTATGGTTTCACCAAAGTACGTTGTACGACCGACGCCGGTGTAATCTTATTAAGACACATTTTTAACGCGTGGGAAGAGGCCCAAGACGCCATAGGGATCTTTTGTGACCTCTCTAAGGCATTTGATTGCGTTGATTACGAAACCTTACTCTTGAAACTTAAGCATTACGGACTTGGAAAACTTGCGCTTAATTTAGTATAATCTTATTTAAATGATAGACAATAGCAAGTCCAAATAAACGGTATCAATTCTTTAGGTTTAACAGTAAAAGTGGGTGTGCCACAAGGCTCGATATTAGGTCCATTCTTCTTTTTAGTTTGCATTAATGATCTACTCCATTTATTAAAAAATCAACCACAAATGAAATTCAAAATTCAAAATTCAAAAGTCATTTATTCAAATTAGGCTGAGAATCAGCACTTTTCGAACGTCAAAATTACATACGACAGTCCCCCAAAAACGCCCGCCCTTCACCACTTCCTAGTGCCTTTGCTGGAGAGAAGAAGTGGCGCAACAAACTCCCCAGCAGCACAGCTGTCTGTTCAGTTAGAAAAAATAACTTGATTCTATACAATAGTATGCAAATAATTTACATTACTCAACACAAAACATTCAATAAAATATATGCCATAATGACAGCTAGCACGCGCCAATGTACCAACAAAAAAAAAAAAATATCGAAATCTAAACTCAAGCAAAAATAAAAACTAAAAACGTAAACAGAACTTAATACCCGAATTATAAAGCCTCCAGGCATAAAGGGCGTGCCCGCTTACATATAGCTAATAAAGCTGTAACTCGAAGTCACATAATTAGATATGATAAACTAGGACCATTGAAGTAAAAATAAATCAAAAATAGATCAACAGTTAGGCAAGAATAATATATAATCTACTGTACACATATTGCAATACAACTCATACGAAAACATTGTAATGAGTAGATCATGTCAACAATAAATAAAAATAAAAAAAATTGTATAATAAAGTCAAATAAATTAAACATTCTATATACATATAACCTGTCAGTAGGTAAGCTAAAACTGGAGAAAGAACATAAACATTGTCTTGAATTAATCACAGCGACCAACTATTTTTATCGCTTAAGTAGTCATTGATAGAATAGTATGCCTTTGAACAAAGGTTGGATTTTACTTTAGCTTTAAACGCATTAAAAGGCAAATCTAGCAGAGAAGTGGGTAGCTTGTTATAAAAGATTATACCAAGCCCAACAAATGAGTTATGAACCTTATGAAGCCGGTGAAAAGGAGCTCGTAATTTGTCTTTATTTCTGGTGTTGATATTGTGGATATCACTGTTTTTAGTGTATATCTGTATATTTTGCCTAATATATAAGATATTGGCGAAGATGAATTGTGATGCCACTGTAAGAATACCAATATCTTTAAAAAAATCTCTCAGAGAGACTCTGGTACCTAGTAGGTAAATTGCTCGGACAGCTCGTTTTTGAAGAACAAATATATTTTGAATGTCAGCGGCTTTGCCCCACAGCAGAATACCATAGGACATAACGTTATGGAAATAACTAAAATAGACTAATCGAGCTGTATCAACGTCAGTGTATTGTCTTACTTTCCTGACAGCGTAGGCGGCCGAGCTGAGCCTTCCCGCTAGACTTGAAATATGTGGGCCCCACTGAAGTTTGGCATCTACTGTTATGCCCAGAAAAACTGCCGAGCCCACAGTTTCAAGCACTTCTTTATCTAAGACGATGTTGGGTCCTAGATTTCTAACATTCGGTAAAGCGAACTTTATACATTTCGTTTTCTTGGAGTTGAGAAGTAAGTTATTTGTTGTAAACCAATCCGTAACCATTGAGAGTGCACTGTTTACATCGTCAAAATCTTGTCTGTTCCTGTCTACTTTAAAAATAAGAGAGGTATCATCTGCAAACAGTACAACTTCACAGATACCCTTTAAAAAGAATGGTAAGTCATTGATATACACTAAGAACAAGAATGGACCCAGTATTGAGCCTTGAGGTACACCTAACTGAACTGGTAACCCGGAAGATTTCACACCATTAATATCTACACATTGGGACCTATTACTTAAATAAGAATTTATAACATCGAGAGCTTCGTTTTGTACACCGTAAATGGTGTTATTTGCTGACGATACTTATTAATTTTTAAGGTAGATAGACGTGCTATAAATTTTGACGACGTAAATAACGCCCTGCAGGTCCAAAATTGGTTCACTGCTAATAATTTAGTATTAAACGGAAAAAAACTAAGTGCATAAAATTTTCTTTACCAAATGTCAAAAGTAGAGATTGTGAGATAGTATTGAATCAAGAGAAACTAGAATTCGTTGATAAAACTATTTTCCTGGGGATCACGCTCGACTCAAGGCTACAATGGGGTCCTCATTTAACATCGCTTGCAGGACGGCTAAGTTCAGCAGCATTTAGAAAAATCCGTCAATATACCGATGTAGATACCGTGAGGCTAGTCTATTTTAGCTATTTTCATAGTATCATGTTTTACGGTATTTTACTGTGGGGACGGGCTGCAGACATCGAGTCTATTTTTATTCTGCAGAAAAGAGCGATCCTCTGATCGCTCTTTTCTGCAGAATAAAAATAGACTATCTGCGCATATATTATCTGCGCAGGCTCGATTCTCTAGGGGAATGGTTTAAGGACATTAACATCATGACGGTACCTTGTCAATATATCTATGCAAATATGTAAGAAAAAATTTACATCTTTTTAGCAAAAGAGGTGATAGACATAATTATAGTACAAGAAATAGGGATCTATTAGTTCAACCAGGTTTCAAACTGGCTAAAGTAGACTCATCTGTCATGGGGTACTGTTTAAAATGTTGCAATAAAATTCCTCTCCACATACTTCAACTGAATGAGAGGAAATTCAAATCTTGTATAAAACGCACACTATGCAGGCAGGCATTTATAAGTTGACTGATTACATCGCTGATAAAAATGTTTGGCTCAATGCTGGTCCTGCTCCACAACCACAACAAATTGATTAACATTTGAAAATACTGTTGGAGCTGCTGAAGATTGTAAGACATCATCTTTGCATTGTATAAACTCAATCTCCTTTGTATTGGGCAACTAGCTTCATATTTCTGACTGACTGACTCCTTGACAATTCAAAAGTGCCTGCATATGGTTTAATTGAAATAAATGCTTTGAGTTTGAGTTTGAGAGCGTTCTTTGACACCTTATAAAGTCAAATACTGATGAAATAATATGACGGAACCACTTTCCAAGGAAACCCAAGCTTTAGACATGCCTCCTGCTTCTAATCTTCTCACCTCCTGGTACCAGTGTCGTGCGACTGGAGGCAGGTGATCGATTGCTTCGCGCCCTGGTACTCGCAGTCACTGAGCACTGCCGCACGTCTGTCTCGAGGCGCTAGCTACAGCTGTCAGCGCCGCTGTGTGTTGTACGTCTACCATTCAGGCAAGATGTATCAATTAGATAAGGGAGGGGTTAACGCTTCATGATTTAGTGGATAATAGATATTATATTCTGTTCGTCATTCATCCTTATCAGTTTGTATTTAAATAATGGCCAAAGCCAAAAGGGTTATGATTTTAGCAGTCTATGTATGTATGTACACACATCAAAAGTGTCTAGGGATCAAGCATTTTTATGCGGATTTCTTGAGATTGAGATGTGGCTTTGTAATAAATTTATGATTTTATAAATTTATATGGATCCTTTTTGGTGCATTTCATAATTTGAATCAGGAACTGTGAATCAAATTCGAGTAAAAGATGAAAATCAGCTGTCAATATTTTCCCTATAAAAACATACAACGCATTGAAGACATTATTAGTGCTACTGTTTCCCTACTACTGATTAAAACCAACGTTATTATGGAGCAGCGACGTCATTTAAGCAGGGAAGAAATGCTCAGAGCCGTGGGAATGATAGAAGCTGGTTCCCGGCAACGTACTGTGGCTTTAGCTCTGAATACAAGTCAGAGTGTTATCAGTCGACTTTGGACACGTTACCGAAGCACTGGTACCGTGGCTGAGCGCCATGGAGGACGGTATCGCTGCACCACACGGAGACAAGACCGATACATTCAAATCTTAGCTCGAAGAGCTCCAACAATAACCGCCATGATGTTAGCCGTGAGGCTTCATCACTCTTCAGGGAACTTAATTAGCGACCAAACAGTCAGAAACCGCTTGCATGAAGTGAACCTTCATTCCCGAAGACCGCTACGGGTACCACCTATAGCAATGCACAATCGTAGGATTCGATATCAATGGGCTCTTGAACACAGAAATTGGGCAGAAGAACAATGGCGTTTCGTGTGCTTTTCTGATGAGTCTCGTTTTGGTATGAGACCGGATACAAGACGTATACGACACTGGAGAACCCCTGGACGCCAACAGCGATTAAAATCCTGCCAGGAAGTCCATCCTTATAGTGGTGGAACCATCATGGTATGGGCGGGTATTTGGATCGGCGGAAGAACTGAGTTGATTTGGATCAGAGGCAACCTCAACGCTCAAATTTATGCTGAGACGATTGTATCAGACGTCATCGTTCCTCTACAAGTGCAAATCGGTCCCTTATTTCAGTTAATGCATGATAATGCACGACCGCACACCGCAAGAGTTGTAAGACAGACTCTCGCCGCAGCTAACATCAATGTCCTGCCCTGGCCTGCTCAGTCGCCAGACTTGAACCCGATTGAGCATGCATGGGATATGCTACAGAGAAGAGCTCTGCCGAATATGGAGGGTATCCAGTCGCAAGAAGACCTTTTTTTGTTGTTGCAACGAACATGGGCGGCCATTCCACAGCGTGATTTGGATGAACTCATTTTGAGTATGCCAAACCGATGTTCTTGTGTTGTTAGTGTTCGCGGTAGAAACACGGATTATTAATTGTTTAAGTTACCCAATAAAATTTTAAAGAAAACTGTTATTTCAGTCTTTTTTTCGAACTTTAATGTTAGTGGTTCAAATGTCAAAAATCCCTTTATTAGGAAAATGGCAAATTTCTTTATTAATGCAAAGGTGACTTGGTTTATCGTTACTGTGACAAACGAAAACACTTTATTTGATGAATCCTTAAAGAAAATTTTAATTAATATCAATCAGGAGAAAAGTTATTGCAAAAATATATGTTGATCCCTAGACACTTTTGATGTGTGTATATATGTTTACTTTTACATGTGCTCCAACGTAGCGCCTAAATTACTGAACCGATTTTGATGAATGAGCTATCAATAGATTCGCAGTAATGGTCCGGGTGACATAGGCTATATAATTTTTAGGCTTTACACATCAATATATAACCTCGAAGAAATTAAATTGCGATAATCATGACATGTTTGGTATCAAAATGAAAGGTCTCGAGAAAGGTAACGAGCACATTACAAATATGTATATACAGGGTGGATGTTTTGAACGACACCTCGGATGAAAGAACTCTAAATACTGACGATAGCAATTTTTACTCAAAGGATTTCAAAGATTTTCGAAAATTCTAACTCAAACTCAAAGTATTTATTTCAAATAAACCAATCACAGGTACTTTTGAATTGTCAATGGGTCAGTCAGTCAGAAAGATGAAGCTAGTTGCCCATTCCAAAGCGTAGTAGGTTCTGGAGGGTATGGAGAAGAACGGGCAAGAAACTCCACGAACACTCTTTTAAATCAGAATATTGTTACAAAATATTGCTTACATCATTCATGTTCAAATTATATACGAGTATGTGAGAACAATGTAGAAAGACGTGCACGTTAAAAGCGTCCGTAATAAAAATAAAAAACAATTCTAATATTAAAATAAGCCGTGGCAGCTAAAGAGATGACCAGTCCCCACTGACGGCGCCCGTTCAGGAACTTCCCACACTCGAGAATCGAACCAGCTAAAATCCGAAAAAATAACACCCTGTATTTTTATAGGATCGATCGATAGAGTCAATCATAAGGATCAAATCTTTATAACAAAACATGTTAAATTAAATTAAAGGAAAACCATAAAATCTAAACTTATAAAATAAAATGGGACAAGATAAAGCACTTTTATTAAAAGGTCTATCAGATTACATCAGATAGTACCTAACTAACAATTGTCTTTAGATTTTTTTATGAGGATATTATGTCTAGAAACAAATTTACCAAAAATCCTATGCAACTGTAAACGAGTTAAAAACTGAGGACGTTCACACTACGATTTTCAATATTCATCACAACTCGCTATTTAAAGTTTACTGCAAACGAATTCCTTGCTATTTGAATTTAATAGTAGATTGTTTACTAAGGGAGCAAACAACTATTTTTAAGGCGAGAGTGTTTCTTTGAATCCAAAGCGGAGCGAAGGATTCTAGAGTAGAATCCCGAGCATAGCGAGGGATTCTAAAGTAGAATCCTGAGCGCAGCGAGGGATTCAAAGTACATCACTCGAGCTTAAAATAGTGTTGCTCCCGAGGTGAACACTCTACTTTTTATCACCCTCTATGAGAAAACAAACGTGTGCGGTCCGACCCCCATCAGGAACGAATTTCCTACTCACTGATTTACACAAAATAAAAAAAATATGAAAATAAAAAAAAATCGCAGTCACCATGTTGGATTCACATTTTGACCTCACTATCGGGTTTACCACCCTCGAAAACTATGAAAACGATACCCATGACGATTTTTTTTTTAACTTTCGCATACACCATCTTGGATTTAAATTTTGACCTCACTATCGGCTTTACCACCGTCAAAAACTACGAAAACGATACCCATGACGAAAAATTTGAAAATTTTCGCATCCGCCATCTTGGATTTAAATTTTGACCTCACTAGCGGCTTTATCACCCTCGAAAACCATGAAAACGATACCCATGACGAAAAATTTGAAAACTTTCGCGTCCGCCATCTTGGATTTACATATGACCTCACTATCGGCTTTACCACCGTCAAAAACTACGAAAACGATACCCATGACGAAAAATTTGAAAATTTTCGCATCCGCCATCTTGGATTAAAATTTTGACCTCACTATCGACTTTACCACAGTTGAAAACGATGAAAAAAAAAAAAACGAATCCGACATCTTGGATTTTAATTTTGATCAAATTCACACTATCTCTCTCTCTTGCCAGCCTGTTACTTATTCATACAATGTTCGTGATCGATCTCTTTGGTGAATAGAACTTTTACTAACAATTTCCACATTCCAAATTCAAATCACTTTTAGTCCCTAGGGATTAAAACGCTATTTTGGTCCCTGTTTACGAGGATTAAACTACGTCTTTTTGAATAGATGTGATAAAAAATAGGTTTATTTGGTACTGACTAATTGTATCACTCTTATTTACGTGTCGTACCTTTTATCAAGCGTTAAGAGGGTGCATCCTAAAAGTTGGCAACGTCGTAAATAGCTGTCAAATAGTAACCTGTTTTGATTAATTTGGAAATAATACTGTATGGAAATAAAAAATGTGGCTAACTAACTAACTAGAATATTAATAATGAATTGCAATGATAACATTGAATTTGATGTTGCACCCGTTTTAGGTGTAAAAAAGGCATTTAAAAAGTTTCCAAATACTTTTTTTACATCTAAAACTAATTATTCGGTGTTACGATATTAATTGTTGCATTCCATAATCAATATTCTAGTTCGCTAGTTAGCCACATTTTTTATTTCCATACAGAAATATTATAAAATTAATCAAAACAGCGAAATATTTGACATCTATTTGCGGCGTTGCCAACTTTCAGAATAAACCCTCTTAAAACAGAAAAGTATAAAATAAAAAACTTAGTTTAAAAAACTGTAACCCGGCTACGGGAAAATAAAAGTGATCTAAAAAGTACGAAACAGAAAATATTTCAGACAGAAATCAAGACATAGGTACAATGTCTTGATTTCTGTCTGATTTTTATTCATTTCTCATACTCGAAAAGTAGTGTTTGTTTGTTCCGAGTAGCGGGTGGAAGACGCTGTTTCACCCTAGAGAGGGAAGCAATTACTATGAGTCTTTCCCGCCCTAGAGAAGGAAGCAGCGTTTTCCACCCGCTACTCGGATCAAACAAATGCTATTTTCCGAGCATGAGAAATGAAATCCCTATTCGTCCGTGAAGATTCGGACATAAAGGAGAATGGGCGCTATTGTATGGGCTCCGTCCCCAGACTGTATCAAATTGAGCAATACGTCTTTTTAAAGCTTATTATAATGGCTTTATTTTATTCTATTACACCAACCACCGCACTCATGCAGGGGAAGAACTACGAATGATAACATTTTTCTTCAGAAAAAAATTGTTTTCTCTTAGTTTACCATCGTCCACCTCTTTTGCCCCTGCAAATATCCTGGGGTATGCCTAGCTAGACTATTCTATCCTATTACACCAACCACCGCACTCATGCAGGGGAAGAACTACGAATGATAACATTTTTCTTCAGAAAAAAACTGTTTTCTCTTAGTTTACCATCGTCCACCTCTTTTTCCCCTGCAAATATCCTGGGGTATGCCTAGCTAGACTATTCTATCCTATTACACCAACCACCGCACTCATGCAGGGGAAGAACTACGAATGATAACATTTTTCTTCAGAAAAAAACTGTTTTCTCTTAGTTTACCATCGTCCACCTCTTTTGCCCCTGCAAATATCCTGGGGTATGCCTAGCTAGACTATTCTATCCTATTACACCAACCACCGCACTCATGCAGGGGAAGAACTACGAATGATAACATTTTTCTTCAGAAAAAAATTGTTTTCTCTTAGTTTACCATCGTTCACCTCTTTTGCCCCTGCAAATATCCTGGGGTATGCCTAGCTAGACTATTCTATCCATCCAAAGTTTTTTTTTTTTTTCTATTTTAATTAGGGCCAGTTAGGCCCGAACAGTAATAATTACAGATCGACTCCCTTATCGTCGTTCTTGTATTAACTAAAATGTCATCATCATCATCACCATTTCAGCCAAAAGACGTCCACTGCTGAACATAAGCCTTCCCCAAAGCACCGCTTCTTCGACTGATTTGTGCTTCCCGCATCCAGCGGATTCCTGCGGCCTTCACAAGGTCATCGGTCCATCTTGTGGGAGGCCTTCCAACGCTTCGTCTTCCGGTACGCGGTCGCCACTCCCAGAACCTTTCGGCCCCATCGGCCATCTGTTCTACGAGCAATGTGCCCTGCCCATTGCCACTTAAGTTTGGCAATTCTTCGAGCTATGTCGGTTACCTTGGTTCTTCTACGGATCTCTTCATTTCTGATTCGATCACGTAGGGAAACTCCAAGCATAGCCCTCTTCATTGCCCTTTGGGTGACTTTTAGCATTCTGATAAGACCTATTGTGAGCGACCAGGTTTCAGTGCCATAAGTCATCACTGGCACTGACACGCACTGGTCAAAGACTTTCATCTTGAGACACTGCGGTATGTGGGACGAGAAGATATTGCGTAGCTTTTCAAACGCTGCCCAACCGAGTCGGATTCAACGATTGACCTCTTTCTCGAAGTTGGACCTACCTAGCTGGACAGTTTGTCCTAGGTAAACATACTCGTCCACAACTTCGAGCGTAGCGTCTCCGATCTTCATGAGAGTGGGTGTTAGATGAACATTTGATATGACCTTTGTCTTGTCCATGTTCATTTTAAGACCCACTCTTTTGGAGGCTCTACTAAGGTCATCGAGCATTGTACTGAGGTCCTTCATGGTCTCGGCCATTACAACTATGTCGTCGACAAACTGAAGGTTAGTAATGTACTCGCCATTAACATTGATGCCTAGCCCTTTCCAGTCCAGAACCTTGAATACATCCTCCAGTGCAGCACTGAATAGTTTCAGAGAGATAACGTCTACCTGTCTCACACCTCGCTGCAAAAGGATAGGTTTCGAGGTCTGGCCCTGGAGTCGGACTGACATAGTGGCGTTTTTGTACAGACACTTTAGCACCTCGATGTACCGATAGTCGATCTGGAGCCTTTGAAGAGACTGCAGTACAGCCCTTGTCTCGATCAGATCGAAGCCTTTCTCGTAGTTCACAAACGCTAAGCAGAGCGGCTGGTTATACTCTTCGGTCTTCTATATAACTTGCCGCAGCGTATGCATGTGGTCTACTGTGCTAAAGCCTTTATGGAATTCGGCTTGTTCGTACTACAATGTTGGAGTAATATATTCTATTGGATATATGACGTTATTGAACACGGCCTCTCAAAAGCACTCCTTCAACATTGAGCCCGTAAAGTGCTAGGTCGGGAATTATGGTCTCGCTAAATACTGGGAATGCCAATGTTCGTACAGCTTCATCCATAATAGTATAGAACGCTGCCCTCTGTCGATTGAGATTGTTTTATTTGGCTGATGAAGTCTTTCTTGGATTTCTCTGATTATTTGATTGGCAAGTGGCGTGTTTGTCACAGGCTCATTAAACGTGTTTGTTAGAGCGGCAGCAATTCGTACATCTTAGAACATATGAGGCAGTGCTCTGTTGAAATATTCTTGCCGTAATATTTTAAAATCACGTTTTAGGCGACAATTTATTACCTCCACGACCCATCTGATTATTGTCACCAGCCGGGACTTATTTGCATCTTTGGTGCTGAGTTGTGATTCGGTGGGAGGCATATAAGCATTACAACCATGGTCTTCTATATCTCCAAAGAGTCCCTGAAGCCCCTGTCTAAAATGAGTACGTCACTATCACTAGCATGAAGTACAACATGTATTGGAGCTTCATTATGAATTGATTTCGACATAATCGCAGCATCTGATACGTGCTGCGTGCGGTCCGGTAACATCAACAATAGCAAAGGAGCAACAGCGCCGACAGGTAACCACCCGCACCGCACTAAATACCTGCACCGCACTAAATACGCCAAATAAATAGTAAAAAATACACAAAATAATTGTCCAAGCTAAAAATAATATTAAAATAGTTTATGGTTCCTTCCCTGCACGAGTTTCGTTGTTGGTGTCATACAATAAAATAAACCTATTGTTATGATCTTCAAAATGACGTGTATCACATCTTGATACACCACTGGGGACGAACCCGCCCATTCTCCTTTAAATAATAAAGCTGTCCTGAACAAAACAGTGTTCTGCGAGTAGTAACAACTCCTTATAACAGACGCGTCGCAATCAAGGCGGTGCGGAGCGGTACAGTACGGTGCGGTGCGATGTGGTCCAGTTCAGTATGATGCGGTAGAGAGGATGTGTCCTTTCCATCGCAACGCACGCGCTGCTCGCGCCCGTATGACACAGTTGCGATGTGTTCCAACTGTGTCATATTATACTGTACTTGCTCTTTTTAAGTGATGAATGCATGCAATGATAGCGGGACTTCGTATAAATGGTACAGGCCATACCATACTTCTTATTTGTACAGTTTAGCATGTTATTTTATGGGTTATGATGACGTAAAGTTGTAAAAAATACCTACATTAATGAAGATTCATTTAGAAGATTAGTCGCGACACGAAGTCAATAAGAGAAGATTCATAATATAATTAAAAGCAAATTTTTTATCAAAGCTATATACAATCGCAGGTGAGGAGAAGTGTTGTACCGGATTTAGCTATCCACTCTTACATGAAGATTCTTTATTTCACGGTTTACTAATGTTTGCCATAATTTAAAATGCCATAATTTTATATGCCATAATTTTATTTGCCATAATTTTATTTGCCATAATCTCATTAGTAATAACGCTTCAGTTGCCATAATCGTGAAATGACATTAAATCATTTTCACTAATTTCATTGGTCATAATCGATCAAGTGTCATAATAATTTTAATCTATAAATTCATTTGCTATATTTTTCATTTTCATTAATGTCGTTTTCCATAACATTTATTCACAATAATATTCATAGCACCATACTAGTTCAGTACAAGCACCTGCAATTTTGATGTTATGATCATGTCAAAACCAATAATTTTGCTCCACATATTCACAATTAATTAATAATGATGATGATTTTATTAATTGATTGTGAACATGTGGTTTTTATTTCCCTGTCAAAACCATGCAGACAAGCATACATGCAGCAAGCATGCAGCATGCAAGCAAGCATGCAACATGTAAGGAAGCATGCAACATGTAAGCAAGCATGCAGCATGCAAGCAAGCATGCAACATGAAAGCAAGCATGGAAGCAAGCATACAGCAAGCAAGTGAGCATGCAGCATGCAAGCGAGCATGCAGCAGGCATGGTTTCTGTCACAGCTCCGGCGCTGCGGGGCTCCGGCGGTCTCACGCGAGCTTATCGTCGCAGATGGTTTAACGCTCGCCGCCGCGGCGCAAGACGAAGCTGCAAGTTACAACCACCTGCTCCTCAACTCGCGGGTCGCCGCGCCCCTCCGCGCCTACACGATTTTAAATTACACTCTAGGGGTAGGGCAGACAAAACTGCGTGGAGTCGGATTTACAGCGATTCATTTCTGTCACTATTTCACTAAAACCAAATGTTTTAGGACTAACCATTTTATTATAAATGAACATTCGGAATAATACATATATTATTATAAATACAATACTGAGGACATCTGTCTGACCCGTTTCTAAATTATGTTAAATGTTGCTTATGTCAAGTACCTATCGAATATGTAATGTGTTACGTATAGAATCTAATGATTATGACACATGATATTATGGAAACTAATATTATGGCAAATAAAAGTTATGACTAATAAGTTGATATGGCAAGCGTTATTAGTATAAATGATAATAGTGCAAGTAAATATTATGAGTGGGGACGATTATGAAAAACAATAATAGTACAAATAATTTTATGAAAAACAAGACCATACCATTTCAGTAGCTTCAATGTAATTACTACGTAAACACTAAAGTCAACACAGCCCTGAATAAATAACTACTAACTCAGTGCCTAAACACGGAGGGTCTAGTTGAAAACTGGACGCAGATTTTGTTTTACCTTTTCCCGAGTTTTCGTACGAGGGTCCCCCACAGCCCATTTAAGTAGAAAATTTAGTTTTTCACTCGAACACTAAACTTCCAAACATGTCTATTTGACTGGCGAATGTTCGCGCCAGTTTCATAGAACTAAACTTTGTAAAGTGAGTGAGTTTAGCGTGAAATGTACTGTGTGAAGTATAATCGTGTTGTCCCTTTGTTTTAAAACGTTGATGTTTACTTGCCATCACTAGTACCACACTGACCTGTGAGTCCCTGCGAGGAATCAGGTCATCCCATCAATTGCACACGGGTTGTCGTAAGGGCGACTAAAGGATTAATCGAGAGCACCTACCTGCGAACTAATAACATCAGTGTCTGCCAAGCGCGGTGATTACGCCAAGATCCCCGGAATTACGGCAGGCTTAACTCCGGCCACTACTGGACGTCTGCCCCTAATATCTGATATTGCACTTAAGGAGTTACCTGTCTCAATATTGGTGGCAGTACGCATTGGACGGGTCTTCATTATTCGTGAGAATCTACATAATTATCATATCAGTCCTAAAATATTTAGAAGATTCCTGCGATTCCTTGCCAGGAACGTTGTAAAGCCAACTTCATTCATTTGAAACATTGTAACATTCACACAGCATCGCGGGAAAACTCACTGAGCTCCAACTTCGCTAGTTTACTTTCACCATCAGATGTTCATCCAGAGCTCAGTGCTGTATTAAATAATACTACCGGCTATAAAATTTCAGGTAACTGTCGATCCTTCTAGTGGGGCAAAGTCCACGACGTTGCTACGAGTATGTACAGCTCGGTGACAACCAAAACTTCTTGAAATTATGCAACAATAACTGTGGTAAATGATGTGCGATGCTCCCACGAATAATGTCTTGTAATGCCACTGTAATTGAGAAAAGAAAAGAGAGGGTCTAAGTTCTGATAGAAAGAGAACCAGATACAATCAGCTGCATGCTGAAGTTCAAAAATCTACTCAGAAGGATAGGGATGTGCACATCAATAGCTTCTCCGAGGAAATTGAGGGACAAAATGCAATTAAAGTGCAAACTAAAGATCTGTTCATGAAAATTAAACAGCTAATAGGTATCTTCAAACCAAAATGCTGGGTAGTGGAAGACAGTAGAGGTAACAGTTTGTCCGAACTAGATCGTGTTTCGGATAGATGGAGAGACTACTGTTACAAACTATACCGGGATGAAGATTGTTTATGCACCGAGCGTAGATGGGATGACCACTTGGAAGAGCCAGGTATACTACTATCTGAAGTCCAAGATTCTGTACAAAAACTGAAGCATAAAGCAGTGGGTCCTGATGGCGTTTCTGGTGCAATGTTACAACATCTAGGTTTTGATGGGAAAAAAATGTGTACCAGATATGCACAAAGAACGGAATGATAGGCCAGTGGCCAGTAGACTGGTCACAATCTGCTGTTATTCCTCTTCACAAGAATGGTTCCACCAAGAAGGGTGAAAACTACAAAGCCTTATTGCTCATGTCCCTCACCAGTAAGATTATCAGCATGTATACCACCAGATACCGAGAGAACAAGGGAACTCGAGAGCTATCAGTCAAAAATATTAATCCTTATAAAGCACTCGCGAACCCGCAAAGTAGCGTGCCATTGGCTTGGCTACTTAAGTAAATAAATAAAGCAAAAACAAGTGTAATAATTACACACAATTGCAATACTTTATTCTTTATAAAACAGGACTAAAATACATACTCGCCATATAATTATACAAAACAATAACATAAGCCCAACCTTTTCGTTCGTAAGCGATCATTCACCGATTTCGAGGCTAGGAACGTGATAGCTATTAAATTAGCACAAAAGCTTAAATAAATTTCCCCGAAGGACTAGGCACCTATAATAAATAGTACACCCACATTTCGAACATTATGTTTAAGTCCCATGTAATAGGGGGCGAGCCTATTGCTATCAACCGGGTACAAATCTAGACTACGGGTTACTACCGAGAAATAATTATGAGTATTAAGTAAAATGAGTATTCTAAACTAAATATGGTTATGGAAACCATATAGTTTAGAATACTCATTTTTAAAAGGTAATAAACTACCAGCGTAGGTAGATTCAGTTCAAAGGACATCATAAATGAAATCGTAGACATCGACAGGTCCCGAACTAAGCGGCCCGGAGCGCATCGTTCCGTGTTAAATCATGTTTACTCAAAAAAAAATCGGACAAGTGGGAGTCGGACTCTCATACGAAGGGTTGCGTACTATATCGTACAAGATTTAAGTCAAACACGAATTTAAATTTTAAAAAATGTAAAGATTTATTTGTATTTCATAATGATCCAGAAAAACACCCAAATTCAAATAAAATACCTCATGAATCGGTGTTTTAAATATAATATATTGTACATGAACGAAATATCTAGATAACGGAGGAGGCATGTCTCTTTTCGTTATTATCAGCCATATTTTAACTACTGTAAGCGTACTGTGGGTAGTGTTGATTATTGCGCAATAGAAAAACCGTCAATTAATCACACTAGCAATTCACACACTGTACGTACATAACACAACTAATCGAAACGTGCGACAGTTTCTAAACGTGTTCACTGCTTGACTGTCGCCGACGAAGTTTAGCGTTAGGTTGTAGACTCAGTCGAGCGCCGCTAGGCGAAAAAAAAACTCTATTCGATAAGTTCTAGACAATAATACCCACATGCCAGGGTAAGAATTTAATTTTTAACTTTATTTCATTTTAATTATTCAATAGAAATACACAATTTGTGAAAATTTTAAATGTCTATTACGGTTCATGAGAGCTTCGTCTGTCTGTACGGTTAATGACAACAGACGGACGGACGGAAAGTGGAGGCTTGTAATAGGGTTCCGTTTGGCACCCTTCGACTACGGAACCCAAAACGGTATGAAAACTACTTGCGCCAAATCAATATTTGTCAATAGTTGTTATATCAACAATATCAGCCACTGACCGATAGATAACTTCTATGTTTTAGGGCGTTGTGTTCTGATCATTATGAACTAAGATGTTCATCAGTTAGGTACTGTACTGACCAGGACCGCTTATTATCTATTTAGTCGTATATATAAAGCTCAACTCCCACCGTGCGCCATATCGCGGACGCACGCGCACGACGCACCGTGGGAAACCTAGCGTGCGTGGTAGCGCTGACGCGCATTGAACGCATGCGTGGCGGTGCGTCCTCGTGCGGGCTGGTGCGCGTGCGCGATATGGCGCACCGTGGGAGTTGGCTTTTAAGGAGCTATGATAGAAACTTATGACTTTGACCCCGTTCAAACATACAATGCTTACCTCTGTGCTAAAATGATTAATTTAAGTAGTTGAAAGTTAAGTAAAAACTTAACTTTCAACTACTTAAATTAATAATTTTCGGTCACCCTATATAACAATGACAGGAATCTAAAGCAGAGTAGAATATGGAGTAATAACGCAGCGTGTATCCCAGTGTATGTGCATAGTGTACACGGACGGGTACCAGGACTGCATAAAACTCAGTAATTGCGCGCGCGGCGAATGTGATATTATTATGTTGTACCGCAGCGCGCCGCCCCACCGTACCACCCCGTACTGGCCCGCGGGCGCGTTTCAAGCCGGTCTATTACATTCTTGGGGCGAGCTCTTTAAATACTGGGATTATGATAAATACCGCGTGTCTCCGCTTCGCTTGCTCGAACGCTTCAGCGCTGCACTCGCCGCTTACTACTTAATTTGCTCGCTTGTTCACATTAATACAATGACAACGCTGTAATTCACAATTACGATTTAACTGCACTTAGCTTAAATAGTCAACAGAATGAATCGTTTTGTTTACATGGAAAATGCGGATAAAAATGCTGTTTGTAGCAAAGTGAGTTTTTCAATTAGAATGCTACATTTTCAGGGGTCGGTTGGGCAGCATACGTTTGGTAATAAACAATGTGTGATCTGTTCCAATCGGCTAACATTACACGTGGGAGAGTAGACCCGCGCCCCGTCGTAACGAGCGGCCGTATATAGCAAGCGAGCCACTCAATGAGAACGATTAGAAAGCACATTTTGGAGGTGACAAGTTGCATTAATTTAATTTGTTTTATATTTATTAGGGACAAAAAAACAGTTGCATGTTAAGGCAATACAATAAGTTCCATTCCAAAGATTTCCATACGATTCCAAATTGTCCGTCATCTGCTCAGTGCCTTAGTGTAGCAGCGTGCTATCATCGAATGGGTCTTCTGTAGTGCTGTTGTTCTGTGTGCCACCGTGCGCTCCGCCGCCGCCGCCGCCCCGCCGCCGCCGCCGCCGCCGCCGCCGCCGCCGCGCCGCCGCCGCCGCGCGCCGCTCGTTACAGCCGAGATTGTGCTGAGTTCAAATAAAAGTTGCGTAAAATAAATTGTTACTTGGAAATGGATCGTTGAAAGCGGCACCAATATAACTGTGAATGAGCCTCGGTTAGCTTATTGATGAATTTCAATTCGCCGTTATTGTTACCGGGAAGGAAAATATCAAAATAAATATTTTTATGCAGCCAACAATTAAAAAAGTTTTTGACCATCCATTCAAACTTTTTTAATCAATATCACTTTATACTTTTACAAGGGAACAGAGAGTTCGTTTACTAAACTCTGGCGAATATCTACGTTGCTACAGAAAACTCAGAAGAAAGCAGTGAGGTACTTGTAACGTGGAGGAGGTATGTGCTGTCATGTGACATGTGTGACACAGTGCGCCAGTGCAGGCTGTGTGACTGTCTGTCACTAGTCTCTGTCCTCGTCACAGCACCATGACGTTATGATGTCCTGGTTGATCGTTTTCTCTGCCGCAATATATACGTGTTATCCAAATAATATCCATTTATTATAAAGAACTAAATATATGCATTAAATTTAAATTAAAAGCTAAGGTGATGGAATGGCTACTTGAACAGGAATAAGCACAAACAGAATCACTACTCAAATACATTGCATAATATTGCATTATTTTGCACTTTTATTTCAAAATCAAAGTCAAAGTCAAATAATTTATTTCAATTAGGCACATGAAAGGCACTTTTGAACGTCAAAGATTTACAACAAAATAAATAAAATTGATTCTAGTCGCCCCTTCCAAAATGTAGTTTTCGTATGGAGAAGAATGGGCAAGAAACTCCACCGTTACTCTTTTAAAATGTTTTACAATATTTTGTAGACTACTATATCTATATACAATGAGGTTATACAATACTAGAGGCGCAGCGTCCTACAAACAATTTCTGAAAAATGTCACCACTTACGAGTTTAAAGACGTAGCTTTGAAACGGATACATAAAATGTCAATCTGTCAAAATAATCTATGTTTGTCTCATTTCTTCTACCGTCAAACTAATGACGTTGGAATGAGACAAGATATTGCTATCGGAAAAACGACCAGAGTTGCCAATTATCAACATAATTTGCCCAGAATGAATGAAGGTTTTATTGAATCAATTAGTTATGTACTATGAAAGGTTGTGTTATGGAACTTTCACTAGATAATAGTTACTTATGCAACTGGGGGTATAACAAGTGGTATTAAAACACGAATGTGGGTTTTTAAAAAATAGTATCACATGAGTGTTTTAATACCTAATTATAACAGTTGCATTCAAGACTTTATCTACACCCATGATATGAATCCTCTATAAACAACAAAGTAATAAATTTTTGCAATACTAATATCTAACAAAAATGGCGGGATACGACGTGAATTCGAAGAACCTACTCAACCTTTTCTAATTGTGAAACGCGCGTGCATGACAATGTTCTTTTTTTGAAATTCATAAACATACCACGAGAATGTGGCTGTTCGATGAGTAAAAAACGAGTTGCATTATGAAATTTAGTACAACATTATAACACCCGTTTGGATGTCATTAGGGTTACTATGACATTGGCTGTTTTAATTTTGGCAATAAGCTAACTGTTTCAGGAACTTTTATAGAGGACTTATAGCATGGGTGTAGTTAAAAGATTTTAAAAAATTTACAAGGATTACGGTATAATTACAAAACATAGGCAAAAAAAAAATGTTTCAAAAGTTTTAAGATTTGTGACAAATAATAATGTTCATAATGGAATATATAATTTATATATTCATGACAATCGATTAAATTAATTAAAGTGATGTAACGCACTAACCAGCGACATACACTTTTTTTAGAATAATCTAAATCAATCTTCCTAGCCTTTTCCCAACTATGTTGGGATCGGCTTCCAGTCTAACCAGATGCAGCTGAATACCAGTATTTTACTTGGAGCAACTGCTTATTAGACCTATACCTGTAAAACTGGTTGTCAGACTTTCGAGCTTCTGACGACCCGTAGGTAACGACTGTCACAAGATCCACGAATGACAGCTGGGACCAACAGCTTAACGTGCTTTCGAGGCACGGATTAGTCTCGGTATTTAAAGATGGTCACCCATCCACAGACCAATCCTGGCAAGCGTAGCTTAACCTGATGGATCGACCCGTGCGGCTGTTATTACTTAGCCACGAGCTCCTCCTCCAGTTCAAATTTCTTAGAACAATAACATCAATTAAAAAATAGTTAGTAGTAGTTTATGAAACTGTTGGAGGGGTATTAAAATACGAGCGTTTTAATACCTAGTTATGTGCAGTTTTATACACACTACTACATCTATCCCTACTAAATAAATGATAAAAGTTAAAAGAGTACGAAATATTTTTACATGTCGTCATTCACTAAACTCCCAACAGTCTGGCAAAATCAACATCGTTTTTCCTGGTAACATTGATCGCAAAAACAATGTTTGCTAAATTTATTTCGTTTTGTAATGTTTTTTGGATAATCTGAAGAAAATTTAGGAAACTTGATTGTGAAATGTAACACCACATGCTTTATTAATCCTTTCAGACCGTGACATACTAATTTTAACCGCAAATTCCACCATTTTTTATTTTTTATCGCTAAGCAATTGCTCACTTGACGTCAAGCTGACAACTGAATTCAGATATGCCTGCGGACACCTAAGTAGTGGTGCCGCTTTTGTGCCGTCCACTTCTCCTCTAGTATTGTATAACCTCATTGTCTATATATATAAAACAAAGTCGTCTATATATATAAAACAAAGTCGGGTTTGTTCGAACGCTTATAACTGGCGAACGGCTGGACCGATTTACATGGTTTTGGATTTGTTGGATTTGTCTCCGCCCCGAATAGCAGAATAACTAAAATCATTGGAAAACTTCACGAAAAAATATAAAATAATAGAAAAACATTTTCCCATAAAAAATGTTCATGGGTTTCGTAACTGTCAAACATTTAATGTTCATCACGTCGATACGGTAAACTCTCCCCTTAAATTAAAGAACGTATTTAAATACAGGTTTCGAATCGACAACATATATCCACAATATTCGGATAATGGCGTATTTTAGATTTAAAAAATATAAAATAATGTCAGTAATGAAAAAGGATTGACATAAATATATTGGTTGTCAAATATTTATGCGTGCGTTCAGAAATTTATTTTGTGTAAACTAAGGAAAATATAATCGACCTACTTTTAAAAAACAAACAAAAATTGTCAAATAGATTAGTCTCACTCAATCATTACAGATTATTCTATCAATCCAGTCAGAGTCAGTATATTATATGTATAAATATTGTTTTGTGTGAGTATGCCGCGATCAAGAAGATCTAATCTGTATGGCCGTTTTTGACATCCAAACATCCAATACCAACGATGAAATTACGCGCTATCAAGTTGGTAGATATGTGAACTGCAATGAGGTAATTTGAAAATTACAGTAAATTCTGAGCGATTTTTATGATTTTGAATTGGATTTTATTTATTTATTTTTGTGTTATTATCTTAAAAGTACTGAACTAAATATTTATTTTCATTGTATTACTTTCATAAAATCATAAATTAAGTTCAGATAATCTGTAACACGACATTCAGTGACTGTTGGGCGGTACGAAGTTCGACGGGTCAGCTAGTTAATTATATAATTATATGTGATTGTTTCTTCTCTTATAACGCCTCACACTCACTATTCTCATATAAAAACTCACCACACACACATCATAAACACATCCCCACACACATTTACCCATTCATATTACATAGGTATTTAATTGTTAAGCCCACCACAGACATAGCTATAATATACATATATTATAGCAAGACATATTTTCCATAGTAATCTTCGAGTGACGTCAGACGGAGCTATAATAATTATATAAATTTCTAGTCGGCACCAATAACTACGCAAAAAAAAGCAAAGCAAAGTATATTCATATATATGTCGTGGCCAGATCTTAGAATTGATCATTTCATGAAATGTTCGACCATTTCATAAAATGGTTGTGTTTCATTAAATGGCCAGCTAAAATTGGCCGATATGGCCAATTTTAGCTGGCCAGGTTAGAACTGTGACAAATTGCGCGCGGGCCGAGTGAGTGAAGCGAGCGGTGCCGTGGCAGCGGCTGGCGAGCGCTACTTCCAATTTGGTCGCAGTTAGCAATTTTTACTACACCTTAAACTATGGATACCCTACATTAATGATATGGCCAAACGCCGACTGACATATCATTAAACGTTGAGTATTCAATGATATGGCCAGACCACATCATGATGTGATCAGCGGTCGATGTTCTATTTCATGAAATGCAACCATTTCATGAAATGGCCGAACACTTCATGAAATGATCAACTTTAAGATCTGGCCACGACGTATACATATTATAGCTATATCTGTGCGCTTCAGTCTATACAATTTTTCCTACTTTTCCTTTTTCTTAGAATATAATATTTTATGTATAAAAGTAAATCTGACTGTTAACACGTTAACACGATCAATTAACACGATCAATAAGTTAGCACAGTCCGCAGTTGTATAATACTATTTTAGGTAACCTCACAGCTGAACACTGTTTCTTAAGCTACAGGTTATCCTAGTTTAAGAGGCAGGATTCACAATGGTGCCGATTCTCTTGTCACAAATGCCTCTAAACTAGACTAAAAATCACTAAAATTTAGTTTAGTCCTGTCAAACAAGGATTTCTTATTCTGAAATAGACTAAAGTGACACAACTTAACAATATTTTAGTTTGACAGCACTAAGATTGTACTGAGTTATCAATTTAGTGAAAATGGCAATTTTGCTATTCTGAATTTGACGTTTTTCACCCAAAAATTTGGTGTACCTATCCAACTAAATCTGACTATTTTTAAACGCGATTAAAAAGGAGTGGAAACCCTTAAACCCCTATAACTGTACATGTTGGAAATAATTTTTAATATTTTCCGTACAAAAAGTGAAAAATTCCATATAAAACACGTCGAGGCTGCCACCCATTAAAAAATTCACGGGGTAGAGCGGTAGAGTAAACAAGTACCACGTGGAGTCGCAACGTGATTGTCAAATTCAATTTTAGATGTGTCAAAATTATTTTTTAATTTAGAGAATATTTTTGTCAGAATAGCTTTAAGATTTTCATAGCCAAAAGTAAGGAATTTTAGTGATAGTTTAGTTAGTTTAGTTCGGTGTACAAGAGAATCGGCACCAATATCTGTATATTGACTTCTGCATCGTAGTTAGCATCTTGTTAATCAATGTATAATAATATATGTTTCTTTGTGACAATAAACTATTATTATTTTTTACATCTTTGACAATTTTTCGGGACCCCCAGGGACCTTTGGAAGGAGTACGAAGCCGAAGCCAACTAATGAAACGAGACACCAACCGACGAGTATCCCTGGTAAGCCCTGGTTGCACTTTGCTAGTGCACCCAAGGATTATTATTATTATTTATCCTTTTGCGTAACATTTTAATTGTTTGAGTCTTACATGTCACACATTTGTGGATCTACCTAAATGAAACAACAGTGAAATAAAAGTCGATATTTGAAACGATTTCCTGATTCCACCAATAATATAATTCATCAAATTAAAAACCGGTCAAGTGCGTGTCGGACTCCGCACAATGAAGAGTTCCGTAGTTGGGATAAATTATTTATTCCGAGAACAAACTCATAATTTTAGTTCAAAAACATGTTCATTCCAACTGCAAATGTAAGTTTGTACGCACCATATTAAGAGATTTATCATGTTATTTTAAGACCATAGACTTTTCTGTAATCTATGAGTAAAGAACCATTCTCTGTATTTTTTTTGTAAATTTTAGGCTCAGTAGTTTCGGAGATAAGGGGGATCGAAAATTTTCATAAATTTTCTTAAATATCTTTAAAAGTATTAATTTTAAAATATATTTGAGATCCCTTTCATTTGATAAAAAATAGGCAGTGTATAGAGTGCCACCATTGGCACTCTATCCCTATCGGATAAAGTGCCACTACAGGCACCCTAGTAACACCGCCTCGGCCCGGCTCAAGTGCCGCAAGCATTGGATTGTCATTGTGACTGTCACTAAGTCACGTCACTTGGTATTTTGTTTGATTATCGAGGTTAGATCGCTGTAGAACACCACATTCCCAAAACATTACATTCTCTTGTGCCTAAACGGACCCTGGCACTTCGCCGGCCGCTACCGCGGCACCGCTCGCTACGCTCGCTCGGCTCGTGCGTTGTGTGGTCACAGTTCTAACCTAACCTAACCTAAATAACAAGTGACAGTGACAATGCAACGCTCACGGCACCCTAGCCGGGCCGACGCAGTGACACTAGAGTGCCACAAGAAACTCGCGGCACTCTATACACTTCGTAAAAAATATGTTACACGGTACAGATTACAATTTTTTTTTTTTTTAGTTTTCTATTGACTCCTGCCTATATTCTAAATTAATAAATTTATGTTCATTACACGCCCATATTTGGGTCACAGAAATACATGTGTACCAAATTTCAACTGAATTGGTTTAGTAGATTCGGCGCAAATTGGCTGTGACAGACGAACAAACAGACCGACAGACAGACAGCCAACCAGCCAGGCACACGAGCGATCCTATAAGGGTTCCATTTTTCCTTTTGAAGTACGGAACCCTGAAAAGATACAGACAATACCCACTGACCGTTAGTGGCAGGTGCAGCTGACCGTTAGCGGCAGGTGCAGCTGACCGTTAGCGGCAGGTGCAGCTGACCGGCATGTTCCTCATAGTCGCATCACTAGCCATCATTCACTACCGTCAGTGTGTATGATCGTACACCCCCTCCTGACCGCCCGCACCCCACCTGCACCCCCGCTCTCGCCCGCACTGCCACCAACAGATTTATCGCATCGCAATGCAGATGCCCGACAATTGATTCCAATTGATACGTAGTGTGTTGTGTCAATGGAAAGCAAACCGCAGAATACCCACTACGAACAATCACGTGAATGTACGACATTAATAAGAAATAATATGGCAGTAATCAATATCGGTTGATTGTTTAAGTCCCATGTACGAGTAAGTCGGGTCGAGCCTGTTGCCATCAACTGGGCACAAATACAAACTCCGGGCTTCTACTGAGAAAGTTCTGATGGAAAACCCACTTTGCCTGACCTGGGAATTGAACCCAGGACCTCATGCTAGTAGTAGCGCTTGCGACGACGAATATTTTAAAACATACTAATGTGTTACTAATTTCTTTTAAGTAGTGAGTGGTGGCGTAAGAATTTGTTTCCACTTTCATAAGTAATTATGACGTTTATGAGAACGCGAGCGTGCGAATGAATCCGTAATTAATAAAAAATAATAACTATAATAGTCCTCCACACCTAGTTTCGGCTATGCCGACCAATCTCAGCAGTGACGGCGCATGTAGTGCACAAGTGTGTGCACAGACACGGGTGCACTCTCTCCACCCTCACTCTCATAGTCCGATTGGACGTCAATCCGACACGACCGGAGAGATATCAGGTACAGAGCTAATGAATGGCTTAACGTGTTTTCCGAGGCACGGTTGTATCACACCGCCAACTTCCAAAATCCTGGCTGTAACTAGGAAATTCGTAATGGACACTTCGCCCGATCCGGCAATCGAACCCTAGGACCCCACGCTCAGCAGTCGCACTTGCGACCACGAGACCAACGCGCAACGGGCAGTCAATTATATCCATAATTACCATCTAACCAACTCCTCTATAATATTTCGGTTATCCTTCTGTAACTATCTAGTCTGTGACACCTACACGGGTGCCTACATTTCGGTCGTCTGTAATCGCCGCATGAAAAACGCAACGCGCGCGTCGTTTTTATGAACGTATCGGATGCTTGCTTTAACGTTTCAATAATGAAAACGATGTCAATATTTATGTTTCGAATAAAAGAAAATATATGTCCTGAGCGCAATTAAAGCAACATACGAAATTGATATTATTTCGGCGAATGGTTAAAAATTACTTTAATACAAGTGTTAACGGCAATTGTAAAAATTACATAAATAAAATAGTTGTTCGACGCGCGGCGAAATGGCACAATATCCTTTGTAATCTTTATAGCAACATCATTGTTTAAGAGAGACAATCATATAGAATCCAGCACGACACGAGATTGGTTGGTTTCGTTTATTTTTAACCCCCGACGGAAAACGAAGGGGTGTGTATCTGTGTGTCTGTGTATCTGTGTATCTGTGTATCTGTCTGTGGCATCGTAGCTCCCAAACGGTTGAACGGATTTAGATTTTTTTTTGTTTTGTTTGAAAGGTGGCTTGATCGGGAGTGTTCTTAGCTATGATTCAAAAAAATCTAGTCAGCCGTTTGAAGAATATCAGGTATTTTCTAATTGATGAATGGATTTGAGCATCTTCCACAGGTCTGATTGAGTCTAAATTTGGTAATTTGTTACTTCAATGGTATTAGAATAACATAGGAACCTTGAACTGATGCTGCAGCATTACCTGGCATTTGCAGAATACCCAACTCCTCACCAACTTACAGCAGTGGTATTGTGTTTGGGCTCATTGGAATGGTCTCAATGAATAGGTTATAGATATATATTTATCAGGGTCTGATAATGGAGAAGCAAAAAAAAACAGGGTAAATTAGTAACTAACTTTACTGTGGGAAACGTATAGCGTACGTATAGCGATATAAGCGAGGCACGTGTCGATCGTAGCGTATGTACTAGTAATACGTATATAAAGTTTAAAAAGCAGGAAATAAAAGTTAAATTAAAAATTTAAAAAACCCCCGACACAAACAAAATCCTTTAAAAAGTTATAAAAATAAAAGCCCTGGCCCTTTAAGTTTAATATAACGCGTCGGGGGACGGCATGCTATTGTAGAAAATATATTTTCAATTTTTCATTCGCCGTCCCCCGACGCGATGTCAAAATATTATCTACAAATTATATTAAACTTAAAGGGTCAGGGCTTTTATTTTTATAACTTTTTAAAGGATTTTGTTTGTGTCGGGGGTTTTTTAAATTTTTAATTTAACTTTTTTGAAAACTTCTTTAGCGGCGCGGGCGTTGTGCACTTTTTTTGGGATGGGTAAAATATGTTAAACTCGCGTCAGGACATGACCGTAATATCTGTTGCTTAGCAACCGACAAATTAAATATCAAAATAAGTAGTCTTTGACATTACGTAAAGATTGCGAGGTAAGAAATTTTTCCTATATTGATGGGTAAAAAAAGCAGCCAAAACATACTTCAGAAAAATTGTTAAAATAAATTCTTTATTTTTATTAGACAATTTTTTGAAAATAAATAAATATACTACTACTACTAATGAATATTGTATTTAACCACATAAATTATAGTACTTTTACGCTGATAAATAAAGCAATTCGTGCGAAATTATTCCCAACCATTCCAAAATATTCAAAAATGCACAACGTTAATGTTCAAGTTTTCACTTCTGCTGGCACTCCCGGACTGTAACCCGATGTATTTTTTTTTGACAATTCATTGTCATTTCATGTCTCACATTTAAGACATCACAAATTCACAATTCACTGCTGATTTAAAAATGCACACAACTTTTGCCATTTTAAGCTAAGTACTGCATTTTGTCTATATGACTCTGTGGACTGATAAACATGCACATGTCAGTCGGGAAATAACTGTATATGTGTAACATTCTTACAGATCGTCATCATAATCATTTTCAATGCAAGAATTTCCATCAAACAGTGGTGAACAACTTAGTTCCGAGTTTCAGTTGTTTTGTGCGATAATTCCTCATTTCCGTCCACCAGCGCGTCTTGTCTCGTCATCTGAACGCTTTGAGTCGCGATACCATCGCGCCGACATAATGCGACCTTTGTATTGTAAATAACAGCTAATTTCATCGCTCTGCTTTGTCCCGATATGTAAACAAACTGGTTTGCTTGTGCTTGTGTTATTATCGCGCTGTTTCCGGTTCAATGAGATAATGATTAAAGGACTGTTTCGAGAAGATAAGGATGAGCAGCGTTACTTTTATTTATTGACCAACAACAACACCTTAAGGGTACAATAGTCGACGGCTCGAACTCGTTCGTGCGTAACTAATACGCATGCATTAATTAGTCTAATTATTTATATAGTTAGTTTTTTTTATTAAATTTTATTTATCTATTCGTTATTGATTTATTTATATATTTATTAGTTTATTTAGTGAAATAGATAATGATTTACAACGAAAACTTGCGCGTAATATTTCATGAACAGACCTTTGGGCTTATAGATATTATGAAAAAACTCCTGAATATATATACTCAAAATAAAATTATTTGAACTACATAACATCACGCCTTGTTTCTCGAAGGGTTGTGCAGAGGTGTACCTGTAGCAGGTACACCCACATTTCGCCAATTATTAATTATTTATTTGAACAATTGAAATCTATATTTTGCCATTTTCTTACTGTCATAAGTTATTTATTTACGCCCAAACGCGAGTTAAAATTAGTTTTGAAATATGGAAGTTTTGACACTCATAACTTCCAAACCTTTTTTTCTAATTCGGCTTCCATACAAGGCTAGATAATGACAAGACAAATTGATATTTTTTTTAGTTTTGAACGTACACCATACAACAGACGAGTAATCACCATACTACTTTTGTATGGAAGACTAACCGACAAGCGTACCCTTAAGTAGTTTAACTCAATCAGTTTCTCAAACATGTTAAATGTAAATTTTCTGTTATGTGACCTCTACACTTACGATATATTGTGTTATACTCGTATCACGAAGTGAACAATTTTTTGGGCAGTTTGAAGTTAGTAATACAGTGAAAGTATTGAAAAAAAGTTTCAGCATGTTTAAATATTGCGCAATATTTTTATTGAACCGTGTAAGGCGAGCCTTAAATAATCTTGCTCACTCGAAAACATTGAAGCTTATAGGCCGTCAATGTTATTGTGTGGAAATAATAGATCGTTTGAGTGTAAGGGCTAATTAAATCATATTGCGCAACGCACAAACTTATGGGTTGCCTTAAAAATTTCTTCACAAACAGTTTATAATGAATTATGTTCCAGGGCTTCTTACGTAAATGCACATAAAAGTAGGTTTATACCATTCCCCCTCTAAAAAGCTTATTTTATTCACTGAAAACAGTGAATAAAAAGCTCTTTTAATCACTATTTTGGTGTTTGAATTTAGAACACGTCAATATATTCGACCGTCATCTCAATGCTATACAACCTCCTTAACACTTTCGACTCCACTCATTTTCATAGAACTCATACGCCATGCCGCCATACATATTTGAAGTCTAAGACTTTTATTATTCGTAGTTGGAAGTGAAACCTCCGGGAGGGTTGCCGGCATTACGTTTTGTTAAAATATACATCAGATTTTATTTTCACGGTTTATAATCTGTATTCGCTAAAAAAAACCTACATTTAAAATGAGCCCTCGGCGAGGGCTCTCTCTAGGTGAAACCTCCAGGAGGGCTCCCACCACTGAACGTTAACCTTCCTTTTTTCTTCATTAAATGTCTATTTTCGCTTACATCTTTCTTTTTCTCGTAGTCATGGTATAAAGTATAGTATGCAACTCTTGAATATATCGAGGGCCATGAATCACTCGCGTCGCTCAGGATTCTAACACTTGAATCACTCGCTGCGCTCGTGATTCAATCATCATGAATCACTCCCTACGGTCGTGATTCAGTCGTTAGAATCCTTCACTTGATCGTGATTCATCTATGGCCCTCGCTTTAAATCCGTCCTTTATTCATTAGTTGCATAATATACTATTGTACATCAAAAGGTCGGTTTAGACGGAACGAACAGCCCCCAAAACAAGAGCCAGAACATTCTTTTGTTGATCTTCTTCACATTTTAGTAGGGAGAGACCAACGAACGAATATTCTGTCCGTGTTTACACAAAAAGAATTTGGTAGAGTGAGGGTTTGGTAGTTTGAAAGAGCGAAACTCTTTCTTTGGTGAGTGAGTGGCTCGTTTGGTCTGAATCAACTTAACACTGTGTTGTAGTCGTTGTAGAATGTATTTTCGTGGAGCTTTAGCAACGCCTTTGAACAACATAATAAGCTGGTTCCTTATTCCGTCTGTCAGCAGTAATCCACTCGAATGGCTTCTGTCTCCGCACCGCACGGCGCAGGAGCTCGCGGCAGTGCTCGAGTGCTCGTGTGCTCGCCTGCTCGACATGTTGAGAAGTTACTTCCTTCTTTCACAGTTCATTAAATACATAGTTATGAGTAGTGATTACAGTCTGGTGTGCGCCGAGCTAAATAAAACACATCCAAAGCAGGTAATCCATTTTAGTCTACTGCTGAACTCGGTCCACTACTAAATGGTTACAGTAAACAGACTTTTAATACATGAATATTAATGAAAATCAAGCATAAAATCCTAGGCTGTTATTGGCTTCATGAAAAGCTCCAAAGCCGATGAAAAGCGATTAGCATCACATATTATGTGAGCGGAACATTTGTCCAGCTAATATGTCTAAATTGAAATTTGGTTGGAGTACAATTACAGTGGCTAATTACTTTTGCGGCGCGATGGGACGGTGCGGGACGGAGCGGGACGGTGCGGGACGGAGCGGGACGGCGCGGGACAGGAGCGGGTCGGGGTCGAAGCTGATCGCTGTTTAATTGTACGAGTTACGTTTCAGTGACACACACTGGGACAGTACCAGTCAATGTCTAATTGTATCGACACACACAATCGAGTCAATAAAATAAATAGGTGACAAGAACGGCGATATCCTTATTTTACAGAACATAAGTCAGTAGTAATAGAGCATTGTTAGTGAAAAAGATGAAAATCTATAATATAAAGGCTTCTCATCCTCGTTTTTATCATTGAAAAGTTGTGTATTAATAGCGGTGATAGTAATCATTGTTTTGATAAAAGTCTTAAAAAGTAACTTGGAAGAAGGTGATGTAGACTGACAAGTAGGACATCCTAAGTTTAAAAAGTTAAACTGGTGTTGATAGACACACTAAACGTTGTTATTGCTGCGAGAACGAGGCCGCTCACTTATTCGTAGCACTCTCGTAGCACTCGTAGCCGATGCTACACTCCGATGCATTATTTAATTTCGTCCGAGCGTAGTCACAGCTCGTTGTGGTAGACACCACAACTTATCGGTAAATGGCTTCACGACTTTGTGAGAACTGGAAAATTGCTCAATTTACCACAGGATCGATAGTTTTGTGAACATTATTTGCGTATGTATCATAATTATAACAACGACATCGTATCATTACTCGGTCTCGCTCAGCTTACAGAGTGTGGTCAGAAATGAGCGTGTCACTAGCCGCTAGTGAATCATCCGCGTCACTGCCACATGTTTATTTATTTATTAAAACTTTATGCCTAAGGCGTTAAATCAGCCTTTGTATCTTATTGTGAGAGAAGTTTAAATAAATAAATTGTGCACAAGTAAAAAAAATACCGTACAAAGGCATGCAATGACAGCACAGTAACTATAACATGTAAAAATAAAGACGGTTATGAATATGACATTAATGGAACTTTGACATCAATAATATCATGGTTAGATAGGAATAATGTTAAAATTAATTTAGATAACACGACGATAATGCATTTCAGTCAACGGGTGCATGCTGATATTGACATTGAAGCCATCTACAATGGCACAGTATTAAATAAAGTCGACGATACAAAATTTCTTGGTGTAATGATAGACGCAAAATTAACTGGAAAACGCACATTGAATATCCAAGCAAAAAACTGAGCTCGTCCGCATATGTCTTGTACAAAATGTCCTCAGATGACTTTACCCAGATGCTTTGGTGACAGCCTATCATGGATTGGTGGCATCAATTCTGCGCTATGGGATCAATTAAATAAAATATAATTTAATAATAAATTAAAGCCCAAAAGAGGTGTATTTGGGCTATGTTTATGATAAAATCGACAGAAAGCTGCAGACCATGGTTTAAAAAACATAAATTATTAACTTTACCGTCTGTACTTTTTTGAAGTTACATCGTTTGTAAAGTGTAGCCCCCAACCTGTTTCCACGACAATCGGACACTTTCCCGCGCAACAGACGTGACAATAGCCAACTCTGCTTGCACTCGGCAAAAACGGCCCTCATGGAGGAAAGGTTTTTTTGTATGGCCCCGAAAATATATACAATAAATTACCGCAGGCGTATAGAGCTGAGACATCAAATCTATTTAAAAAGAAGATTCGAAATCTATTAACAGACGAAGTGCTATTATAGTATAAATAACTTGTTGACAGATACGTTTTGACATGCTTGAACTATAGTTTTATATTATTAGTATAATTATTATTTCTAATTATTATTCTCATAAAATTTAATAATGAATGTGAATCTGCCTGTAGTTTTTAGTTCAATGAATTAATTATTTATTGTATATAAAAAAATTGTACGCCTTGTCAGGCAAAACATGTATGGATTTTTTTACCTATATTTAAGATCTAGATACTCGATTTGTGTATAAACGCATGTTTGACAAATATAATTACTATCTTTATCTAGGTAGACTTAATGCCTGAGGCATTTTCTACCAGTCAATCAGGGTGAAGCAGAGACAAAACATGGCAGGTGCAAAATAAAGGATTGATAACACGAAAAGAACTATAAAATACAAGAATAAATAAATACATACATACATAATAAACAGAATAAACTTTGTCAAGAGAAATAACTATCGGTAGAGGAGAAATAACGATCAGTAGAGAAGAAAATGAATCCAGCAAATCACCGCGTGGATGTTCCAACTTCTTACGTATAATGCTCACGTGCCTTCACTTTAAAAGACAACTGGTTGCCGTCCTGATTGTCAGAGGTAGCGCATTCCAAAGAAAGACCGCCTGAACAAAGAAAGAAGAGTGAATGAAACCAGAACGGTGAGAAGGACATCATAGAAGACGAACATAGAGCAATAAAGAAGTAAAAAGCAATAAATAGTTTGAATCAGTTTGAACATGACGAGACATGTTAATGATGAGCGATACCTACCGTCACTCCACTCACATTATAATTGCCGTTGTTCGAACACGAGTTGATGTTTCATCGTCTCTTGTTTACTGCAGGGGAACGCAGTTAAGAGGTTTACTACCTGAATGTCTCCAAGACTCGTAGGACCGATGCCGACGAATTCCGAACGTAGAGCAAAAGGTAATGAATACAGAAATTTTGACCACTACTGCAGAAGGTGGCTTTAATTAGAAATAGGTTTACCAATATAATGTTAAGCTTTACTTTGTTCCTTAGAGCCACGTCCTACGAGCAACAGGGAGCTATCAGGGGGAGGGGGGGGGGTGAGTGCCACACTGAGGGCAGCAGAGCGCGAGTCTGTACCCGTCGCGCCGGTGAGACCGCAACCCTTGAGTAATGAACACCACCCCGCGGGACCCGCCAAGGTAACGTTACACGTAATGCACATCATTATTTGTATCAACATACAAATAAAGTTTCTTTTTTTGACCTGCAGTCTATGGGTGGACTACACGCAAACAGCTTACAGCATCTTACGTGCCAACAACAATGCATACAGGGTGCTGTTGGGGTTGCCGTGACACTGTAGCGCATGAGGGATGTTCGCACAGGCACGTATAGACTACTTTTACGCAATCATCCAAAAGCGTGTCGCCTTCCTGTTGCGGCGGGTGCGATGCAGCGGGTGCGGCAGCGCCAACTGCCTCTTGGTCGCTGTGGCCGATAGGGCGGAAGGTCTAATAACTAAGTATTAGACCTTCCGCCCTAACGGCACTGGAACAGGACACAAGCCTTAAAATCATGCCTTGAAATAATGTTTCTTGGACCTATTGCATATTTGATAATGATTTTGTATTGTATTAGAAATTATTAATGATTTTGACATAGTTGTCAATAATTTTGACATTATTGTCAATGATTTTGACATTATTGTCAATGATTTTGACATTATTATTAATTGTTTGGACATTATTAGTAATTATTACCAAAATCCAAATGTAGGTACTAGCGCTATTGTTTAAGATGTGTATGTATGTAATTACTAACTAATTGGATTTTATGAACTGTAAAAAGAATTATTATATTTTATTTTTATTTGAATTGTAAAATTAAGCAGAATTAAGCAGATTACTGTTAATGTTAGCCAAAAGGCTTTTCCAATACTGCTTGGCATCTTAAACGACGATCTATTGGTATCTATGACAAAACCTCTATAACATCCCAAATATTCAATGGCAATCTAATTGAAAATAGAGTCGTATGTCGCCGTCACTGTAAATGTTTCTGAAAGTCCGCAAAAGAAAATAAAATAAAATCAATCTCTCCACAAGTGTACGAAGTGCACGCAACATCGCCCAAGAATTAAAAACTCCGCAAAACTGTTCGTTTTCTGAAAATAAAAGCGTCCGAATTCCTACTAACATTAATCGTGGACCGGCCGGGGGGAGGGCGGGGTCTGTGCGGGGCGCAGGGGGGCGGGGGCGGGGTGCGGAAGTTTGTGCTCCAGATCAAAGGCTTTTGTCTGTGGATTAACAAGTCGGTGTACAAATTATTTGGGTCGCGGGTCTGCCGCGCTCGTCCCGTCGTCGTGTCGTCACCGTGTCCGGTGCCTTTTTCGTCACAAAACTGGGCACAGCCCGGTCTTTCCTTAGAAAATTACGAATTATGAATAGGGTTGTCCACGACAGCAAAATAATATCGCTAAATTGTGAACGAGCTGGGACTCTCACTCATGAAGGTACTCAACGAAGGTGATTCATACCGTTCCATTTGACCTAGAGCCTATTTATCTAAATGGTTGCACATCTGCAATTCGTTTAGCGAAATTAAACATCAACTTTGCTATGAACACGTATATAAACACTGCATATTCTTCTATAATAATATGTTAGTTAGGCACATTATTTATGCGTGCATAAACCTGCGGATTTATTTTTATGTTATTTAATAATATTTATTCACGCTTGCCGGGGTTGGTCAGTGGATGGGTGACCATCTTTACATACCGAGACTCCTCCGTGCCTCGGAAAGCACGTTAAGCCGTTGGTCCCGGCTGTCATTTGTGGATCTTTGACAGTCGTTACGAGTCGTCAGAAGCCCGAAAGTCTGACACCAGTCTTACCAAGGGGTATCGTATTACCCAGTTACTGGGTTGTGGAGGTCAGATAGGCAGTCGCTCCATGTAAAATACTGGTATTCAGCTGCATCCGGTTAGACTGGAAGCCGACCCCAACATAGTTGGGAAAAAGGCTAGGAAGATTGATTGAATAATATTTATTCATTATAATTTGATAGACAGTTGCATTGTATTCTAAGTACTGTTTATTTTATTTTGTTAGCTATTTATTATGTACAAATCACTAAACCTGATTTGGTTTCCATAGGTACAGTAGCGGTCTTAAGTCGCTAGGCCATTTTTTAAAGGAATCGCTTGACGTTTAGTTTGACTTACGACCTTCTATTTTCAAGAGACATGCATCATCTTCAAGTGATTGTAGTTCATAATTTCAACCTTACAATCTGAGTCAAGTTGACCTAGCGGTTAAGCGCGTTCAGATAAAATCGATGAGCCGTGAGTTCAAATCCCGCGTAGCATTAGACTTTTTGTAAGTTTTTACTTGATTGGAAGTAATGGGACAGAAATATAATGATATTATTCTTTATCTTGTTCGCCTTGTTCACACATTTCGTAAAGTTAGGAAGGTAGATCATATTAAATTAAATGAAGAATTTAGATTTCTGTGAGGTAGACATGAGTTTTAGGAATATTTAACTTGATCGGAATGAATGTTGTCGTTTGGTTGTAGTTGTTGGTTAGTGACGTGTGGTTTAATAGCAAAGAGAAATTAAACTTGCAAAATGTATGCAAATATTAATATTGAGACGAGGGCGACTATTATTGCGCTGCATAAAAGTGGTCTTAATAGAAGACAAATATCTGATGAAACCGGACTAAATGTGAGTGATTTTATTTATGAATTGTAACTTAAACTTTTATTTGAAAATACCTAAGATTATTTGGTGGCATATGGATTAATTGTTTTAATTATTTTTTAAATCCATCATGAGGCCGATAAATAATTAGTGTTTATTATTGGATTTATAAATGCAGAGTTTTAATATTTTAATGTTATATTGTTATCACATAACATAATCAGCCTATTAATGTTCCCACTGCTGGGACACAGGCCTTCTCTCTGTGAGAGGGATATTGTTATATTATAAATATTATTAAAAATAACAAGTGTTTGTTATTGGATTTATATATGCAGAGTTTTTATATTTTATTGTTACATTAAATAAATATTATTATATTTTATAAAAATGAAGTCTTGTTAGTAGTAGCATTTTGTTATAGCTACTTTATTATAACTAATATATATATATTTTTTTGTTTTAGAGGAATACTGTTAGTCTCTGGATTAAAAGATATGAGGAAGAGGGTAGCCTTGCTAGTCGACAGCGAAGTGGAAGGCCAACGCTTATTAGCGAGGCACAGCGACGATATATGGTGGGCGAGTATGAAACAAATGGTTTCACACCAACTAGACACTTTGCAAACTTATTCGACACTTCAGTGCGAACTGTTCGCCGTGCCCTTCACGCTGAAGGCTTGCATAACAAAGTGCAAAGGTGGGAGTCACGGGATGAGAGATGTGAGAACAATTAAAAACCCATTGCAAGGAGGTGTGGGAAAATTTAAGAGGAACCGAAATATGTGGTAATATTGTAGGGTCGATGCGCAAACGTCTACTTGACTGCATCGAAAATAATGGGAGTTATACAAAATATTAATACCTAGATGTTTGGTTATAATTATTAGACGGTGTCACTAAATATTTATATTAACATAACCGTAATTATTTAATGATCTTAAATTGAGGTTTAGTTTCAATCTTCTTTTCGTCAAGAAAATGAACACTTAAGCTATATAACCTCAATATAACATTCATTGTGACGTTACATAAAAACATGCATAAAGTCTAAAATATCATTTATGTAATAGTTTTCCATAAACTCTGCCGATACCTATTATAAGTGGGTATCAACAATATTATATTTGTGTTATTAAGTATTAGAATATACATTCCTTGTTATATTATTATGAATTGACTAAGTCTAAGTAAAAATCTTAAGAACGGTTAACAAGAGAACTTCTTTTATCTAGGTAGGAATGTGACGTCACAATTCTCATAAAAGTTTGTTAATTTTATAAATGAATAAAACGAATAAACATTTTTGTTATCATAGCACAATTTTTTTATTTCCACCTTTCAACACCGAAAAGATAAATATTATTTAACTATTTATGTGATTTTTAATCACATAAATAGTTAAATAATAATACAAAAACTAATATTTAGTTTCTTATAAATATTATGCATAAATACACTTTAAATAAATACAAATATCTAAAAGTTGTTGTTATAAATACAAATATGGTCTAACATTCACACATTTTATGTGGGATTCGAACTCAAGCCTCATTGATCGCGTATCCATTGCTTTACTCAAACAGCTACGGGCACATGTCAACTATAAGTGAATTTTATCAATGCAATGGTAAGAAAGGTCACCTCTATGACGCTTATTCTAAATGCAACAGAAATATAATGTTGTTTCGTGTTAGTGCGACGGTGTGTGTTACTGATGAGAATATAAATTATGAGATTATATGAAATAAGATATGAATACTCGTAACGAACAGGATCTGTACTCACAGAAATCAAAATGATTAGTAGGTAGACCTCAAAAATCGAAGTAAAGTTTTTTTATGGGCTACCTACTAAACTTTATTATTTATGTGAACAAGACGAATGAAAGAAACAAAAAACGAATGATTATTATCGATCTACTACTAAATATTAAATATTTAAAAACTAAACTAAATATTAAAAAGAAAAAGTGAACTATAAATAGTAATTATTTAAAAAAAAAATATCCGCAGGAGAGATTCGAACTGTCGGCTCGCTGAAAACACACAAGTATCAAAGGACGTAACCATTGAGCTAGCATGTCATACATTATGCTGGTTGAAATTATGAACTACTATAAGTTATAAACCAAGTGAGTGTGTGTGCGTGTGGAACAACTTATAGAAGAAGGTCGTAAGTCAAACCGAACCGTCAGTCGATTACTCAAAAAAATCGCGTAGCGACTTAAGACCGCTACTGTACATCTTTTTCGGGTGACCACTGAAAATCAGCGCTGCGCTGTGGATCCCCCATAGCACAGCATTATGCTGAGTGGAAGCCTTCTTGACACAGTCATGTCGTGCAACTGCCGACTATTTCTGTTTTATGCTCGTGATTACAACATAATAATGTACAACGGAGGGTATGTCTATTTCGTTATTATCAGCCATATTTTAACTACTGTTGGTGTACTGTGGGTAGTATTGGTTATTGTCCTATAAAAAACCGTTTTTAGTTCAGTTCAAATTATAATTTACTATCAAATTAATCACACTAGCAATTCACACACTGTAGGACACGACACAACTATTTGAAACGCGCGACAGTTTCTAAACATGTTCACTGCTTGAAAGCCATCGATCACCGATGAACTCTGCTTAGCTCCGGCCGGTCCGAGCGTTATGTTGTAGACTCTGTCGAGCTCCGCTAGACGGCGCTGGTGTCCCAATTAGTCAACTCAGTAACGTATTTCCGACATATACATAGATCTATTTTGTAATTTTTTTCTGATTACTCTTATCTTTTTGTATGTGTCGTAGGAGGGTGCGCCAAAGTTCACCTAAATTTTCAACTCCGATAATTGGAAATCCGAAAATGTTCTTCCTAACATTTTTCATCCTAACAATCACAATTCCTAACTACTCTGTCTCTAATGATCATAATTCCGAAGCATTCAACTTCATAATGTCAGTAGCAATAAACATCTATTATACTTTTATTTGTTTTCCTATATTTTCTCAACATAACCATCTTTTACACTATTATTCAAAGTCTTATCTTTTTTGTTTAGATTAGGATTAGGTTAGGTTAGGTTAGAACTGTGACCAACTACGCGCGAGCCGAGCGAGCGAAGCGAGTGGTGCCGCGCCAGCGGCCGGCGAGCGCTACCTCGAAATTGGTCGCGAAATTTTTCTAAGTATTTTTTTCATAGTGCCCCCAAGACGACACTTTGACCTGAATTTCATTCATTTAAGACAAAAATCAGTGAAACGACCTTTAATCATTCTAAACAGTTGGTTTTTAGACATAATTATCTCAGGTATAGTTATAGTGATAAATATGTAACAACAATAACCAAAAATAAAATGGCTAAATGTAAAAATGTGAACAGTTGTTTTGTAATCACAAGAAATAGTTTAAAAACAAACCTTTTCTTTCAAAGCATCTGGTTCATGATTATGTTCTCTCAGTAGCATAAAAGCGTTTTATGATAAAAAACAGTAGGAGTTTAAATATATTTACATTAATGATATTATTAATTACAATTTTCGGAAACATGAGTGTTATGAACATCGCCGGTAGCACTACAAATAGTATGAATGAAAACTTTAGTATGAAAAATTTTAGGGAGAGTAATCTTTCGGATTCCAAATCGTTAGGAAGAACAATTTCGGGTAAAGAACTTTAGGTGAGCCAATATGGACCCGTCGTAGGATCATCATCAACTTCCTGCCCTTGTCTTGTTACTCGTGGTCGGCGCAACACGTTTTCTTCTTCGACTCTCCCCTGTCAAAAAAAAAAACGGTGTCTAGGTTAATTATTTTAGTTAATTATTAAAAGTGTTTTATTTATGTTAAATTAGTGTAATATAGTCGAACCTAGATATTAAGTATTCTATCCAGTAATTGTACAGTGTTTTTTGTCGCGAAAACTTCGTACAAAAAGGATTTAAAACCGGCTGTCAACTCAACGCCTCAACGGTGACGGATTTCAAACTATCATCAATCCCGGGGATTATTTTGTTTTATTTATGTGATTGTAGTTAATATTTACAGACCACAGAACACCACAAAATACTGCTCAGGTTTCTGAGCAACGTCCATCACACGCTGGCACAGTTTATGTCTCCTTTTGCTTGACAACTAGTGGAAGCAAAATCGACGACGAAAACATTCGCCCAGACAATGAACACTACATAATTTACTATACAAATAAGCTCATTACGAGCTCTTATTATGTATATAATTTAATCCTGTAATGTGTCACAAATTCTCATAAAATCAAGTTACATTGTACCTACTTATATTTTTAGTTTTATGATAATAACAAGGAAAGCAGTGTTTTTCTATATTATTTCTCTTCTGTTTAACTTTCCCATCTCACTCTAATTAACCTAATCTAAATCTAAATGTAACAGCTATTTCTCAACAAATTACTTTATTTATTTTTTTCCCCCAACTACCTCCTCCTTATCCACATATCAGAACATCTTTTTCTTGCACTGTTATTTAGCTGCATAACTTCACACATTCCAGGTGACTGACAATTATTCAAAATGATGACCCGCACTGCCGCAGTGCTACAATCAAAGAGTTGGAAGCAAAACTGAGAGCTACTTTAAAGGATCTCGAAGCTTCTCAAGTGGAATGCAAACAATTGCTCCAGGAAAGGGAAGATAGTGAAGTGGAAGTGGAGAACATTATCGCCAAAAACACCTTCCTTAAAAATGAACTGGCTGAGCTACACACATAACACATAAACTTAGCCGACCAGTACAGTCGTCTACAACATCAAGTGTCAACATTTCAAGAGTGCAGTGACACCCATGAACTGACTTTGAATCATATTTCAGAACTTAAACAGAAATTATGTGAAGCCCATAAGGCCCTATCTCTTTCACAGTCTGTCAAGGTCAGTGAACAGGTTGCTAACACCAATAACGTATTTTATGATCTGGTAGGCAGTAAGTCAAAATCAGTGTGTGAGCCAGCTATAACGATAGATTTGACTGGTGACGATACCATACCATTGTGTCCCATTGTTATGAGTCATAATAAATTAAAGAAATATATTAAATTTAATAAAATAATTAAACGGTCACAGAGAGCTATTAAAAAACAAAATCTTTTAAAATTAAATTTTTCCCTAAGAACGTGTTATCCTTTCAAAAAGTTTAAATAGTTGTACTGTTGAGTTAGATGAATGTAGGGAAAAGTATGATATTGATACTAAGCTCCTTTATAATGATATACTACACAAGGAGCACTTGCTGAAGGATATTTTTGAGAAATATGAGTCATCACAACAACAACTTAGTGAGCGCTTGTTGGAGGCTGGGGAACTACTGGATTTGGTGAAGTGCAATGCTGAGAGGTATGAGTCTCTGACTAATAATCTCTCATGTAGCTGTGTCAACTAACCACCACCTCCTCAGCCTCAGCCTGACTTGCCTCCACCGGTGTTGGCTCTTCCAGCAGAGACCTGTGTTAATACACAGAATATTAACAAATCCATAATTTTCTGTGACGAATTAGGTTCAGGCTTTGGAAAAATGCTACTTAATTACCTTAGCCATAGTTTTACCAATCATAGTTATCATAACATAACTTTCAAACAAATGATTAAAAGAATTGCAAACACAAACCTAGACAATTATTCTACAATGGTTTTGCTATTAGGTAATAGTACTGGTATTACCAGAAAGGACATAGTGGATGGTGTGGACACCTTATTAAAGTTAAATATAGGTAAGCTTATGTTGTGTGCTTTACCTTACTCTGATACTCTATCAGATTTTGACAATAATTATATTTATAAATTGAATAGTACTATTCACAAGCTGACATGTTGTCATAGTGACAAATTAATGTATTTTGACACTAATAAGTTTATTTGTGGTTTGTTAACTCTGAGGTTAACTCAGAGAACTTTATCTCTGTCTTATTAATGTAGACGTATGATTGCTATGTTGATAGCATATAATATTAATGAGGTTATAGCTAATATAACAAATTGTAGTATTAGTGACGAGTCTGTGTTGTCTAGTTATACTAACAACATAGTAATTAATTATGAATTATCATGTTGTACGAAGGAGGATCCACCTATAACACCAACATCTTTGGAGGCCACTACCAGTCAGATAGGGTATTCTCTTCCTGCTGGAACCCATATGGGCATTCTAGACTCTTCAGTTGTAGTTGTGGATGTCACTCCGGATACCTCTTTAAACTAGGTAGTAAGACAACAGAAGTTACCCCTTCAAACAACCAATTATTAATACAGAATAGTAAAAAGGTAGCTTCTGGCAATATTACACATAATAATAATAATAAAAAACCAAAGGGAGTGCAACATACTATAAAATTATTCCATCAGAATATCCAAGGTTGCTCCTCTAAATTACTGGAAATAGAATTGTTTTTAGAAAATACCAAGTTTGATGTCATTTGTTTAACAGAACACTGGTTAAAAGACCATCAAGTAATATCAATTAATTATGAAAATTATTGTGTAGTTAGCCATTTCAGCCGAAAACGTATGATACATGGCGGGTCATTAATATAAGTAAAAAATTCTATTCATTGTAAAGAACGAAAAGACATCATCGGACTGTCTGTTGAACACACCATTGAATTGTCCTGTGTTGAGCTTGATAAGCATGTTATAGTATGCTTAAACAGACCTCCCAGTTACCAGAATCTATCTATGTTTGATTCTATAATGGAAGATGTTCTAAAGAAACTCAGTGCTAGTAATAAATCAATAATCATATGTGGTGATTTTAATATTAATTTATTAGAAAATAACTCGAACACTATCAGATTATTAAGTCTTTTTAGGTCATTTGATTTGTCAAATGTTTTTATTGAACCTACTCGAGTGACAGCTTCTTCTGCCACTTGTATAGATAATATTTTTTGTAATTGTGATTATTTACATAAACAAATTGTAAATAAGTTGCCATCTGATCACAGTGGACAAACAATAACATTTTGCTCCTACATGCCTTTACAAAAAATTCAAATAAAGTTTAGGCCAATTACAAGTAAAAATTTAGAGAAATTAAATAATTCTTTGGCAAGTAAATTATGTGTTCAGAGTTTTAATAATATATGTGACCCTAATGAGTTCTACGCCGAGTTCTTTTCACTATTAAACAAACAATTTATTGACACTTTTCCAATACACACTAAAACTATTTACACAAAGTTTTTATTTAGTGATTGGGCGACTCCAGGTATTCGTAAAAGCAGGGAAAAACTTTTTGAACTTTATGGCTTAAAGCAGCATATGAATAATACAAGCTTTCATCAGTATGTTGCAAAATATTCTAAAACTTTTAAAATGGTGTGCAAATTAGCTAAAGTTCTTTACATTAGTAATAAAATAAAATCAGCTGATGATAAAATAAAAACTACCTGGCAAATAATAAATAATGAAACAGGTAGGAAAAAACAGCGTAATACTAAATTTAACTTAGAGACTGCACATGGCCCCATAAACTCGGATGTAGAAATAGCTCAAGAATTTGAAAACTTTTTTGCTAATATTCCCCTTAAAACGACTGAAGCTTTAAATTCCTCACCCACGCTTTCTGCTGCCTTACTTAGAAAGAATGTAAAGTCGTGCCCTTTAGAGTTTAAGTTTCAGCATACAAACCCCCAGGCTGTTACGAAAGCTTTTAAAGATCTTAAAATTAAACCAACAGAAGATCTATCGGGAATGTCTGTAAAAGTCTGTAGATCTATCATCGAGACCATTGCGCCCTATTTAGCTTTCATATTTAATACTAGTGTAGACCAAGGAGTCTTTCCGGATCTCATGAAACACAGTAAAGTAGTCCCATTATTTAAATCCGGTGATAGTAAAGAACCCAACAATTATAGGCCTGTGTCAATCCTGCCTGTTCTCAGTAAGGTGTTTGAAAAGTTGATGCTCAATCAAATGTTACGTCACTTTAATAAAAATTCCATCTTTCACGAACACCAATACGGTTTCACCAAAGGGCGTTGCACCACTGACGCCGGTGTCACCCTAATAAAGAACATTTTTAACGCTTGGGAAGAAGCACAAGATGCCATTGGAATCTTTTGCGACCTCTCGAAGGCGTTCGATTGCGTAGACCATGAAACACTTCTGCTGAAACTGGAGCATTATGGGATTAAGAACACAGCTCTTGATTTACTAAAATCTTACCTGAAAGATAGAAAGGTTAAAGTTCAAGTAAACGGCATAAACTCATTAGGGTCTGAAATGGCAATGGGCGTTCCTCAAGGTTCGATATTGGGTCCATTCCTCTTTTTAGTTTATATTAATGATTTACCCCAATTACTTCAAAATCAACCGAAGATGGTGTTATTTGCAGATGACACATCATTGATCTTTAAAATCAACCGACGGTCGCAAAATCTTGACGACGTGAATAGCTCTATTCTTCAGGTCCAAGATTGGTTCACGGTAAATAATTTGGTACTGAATAAAAATAAAACCAAATGCATTAGATTTAAATTACCTAATGTTAGAAGTAGCGAATGTGACATCATATTGAATGGAGAAAAACTGGAATTTATTAATCAAACGGTTTTCCTGGGAATCACGCTAGACGAGAAATTACAATGGGGACCTCATATAACATCTCTTGCGGGGCGGCTAAGCTCGGCCGCTTATGCTGTTAGAAAGATCAGACAGTTAACAGATGTAGAAACCGCGCGTTTGGTCAATTTTAGCTACTATAATTTTAATACTAGAAATAAAGATAAACTAGATCAACCATTTTTCAGATTATCTAAAGTACATACATCTTTTATGGGGTACTGTGTTAAATGTTACAACAAAATACCTTGTGATATATTACAATTAAATGAAAGAAAATTTAAAACTCTTGTAAAAAGTACACTTTGTAAACAAGCTTATTACAGATTAGAGGATTATATCCAAGATAAAAATGCTTGGAAACATGCTGGTCCTGCTCCTTAGGACATTTTAGAGTCTAGACAAAATCAAACTGGTTGCTTACTTAATTGTATTTATTTTTTATTATATGACATTGATTTTACGAGTACATCCTGTGATTACTTCCTCACACACTGACTTATTAATTTTAATTTTTTTAGTAGATTCGTCTATTTTTACAATGTTTGTGAATATGTGAACACCATGTATCTACCACATAATTAATTTATCTGTCGTGTGCTCCACTTTAAATTCTTTTTACTTTAACCAGTAATTTTATTCTAGGTGCATCGTATTCACATATAATTATATAAATAATGTACCTATACAAAATATTGTAAAACATTTTAAAAGAGTAACGGTGGAGTTTCTTGCCCATTCTTCTCCATACGAAAACTACCTTTTGGAAGGGGCGGTAGAATCAATACTTTATTTTGTAAAATTTTGACGTTCAAAAGTGCCTTCAAGGGCCTATTTGAAATAAATGATTTGACTTTGACTTTGACTTCAACCGTCATGTTATCATTCACTCCCTTCTCTTTCATATCATCCCTCACACAATCCATGTATGTGTCGATATGTATCCATGGATGATTTTGATAATTCAGATTTTCGCGAAAGTCCTAAGGATACCCTAGGGATATTGCGGAGGGGCTTGTGGCTAAGTAATAACAGCCGCACGAGTCGATCGTTCAGGTTAAGCTACGCTTGCCGGGATTGGTCCGTGGATGGGTGACCATCTTTACATATCCAGACCACTCCGTGCCTCTGAAAGTACGTTAAGCCGTTGGTCGCGGCTGCCATTCGTGGATCTTTGACAGTCGTTACGAGTAGTTAGAAGCCCGAGTCTGGTTCAAATGCAGGGAAGAGACAGGTAAAGTATAAATCGAGAGAAAAAGGGAAATTGCACTTTAAGCATCCTTTCAGTTAAAACTCAACATCTATTTATTGAAGCTCCTTCCTTTCTTCGCCTTCAAAGATTTGGTTAATATGTTATTATACGATGATTGTCATTTCTATACAGGATGGAAGGGTAAACACCGTTGTCACTCAAACTATTTGTAGTTGGCTTAAATACCTATAAACATAAAAAACCGAGTAAAAAAAAAATTACGTTATTTTCTTTAACAAATATTTAAAAAGTTATTGTCCGACACCGTCCGCAAATTCATAGATATGCGCCCGCCCGAGTGACGTAATCGATCGCCGCCCGTCCTACCTACCTACACAACACATGAATAAATACAATACAACCTTTACCTGGCTTAAGACAGGCAAAAATACTTACCTTAGGAATTGCGTGACGGTTCTAAATGTACATCTTTAAAAAAAAAAGTTGTTATTTTCCTTTGAATTTATGTTCTATAAACGAAACCAAACCACTGGTTTGAAGGATAACGGTGTTTACCACAGATATAGATAGACATAGATAACGCAAGTATCACGATCTGTATGAAAACCAAGCGTGCCATTTTTTGACTACCTACTATGACGTCACAAGCATTATTTAGTGATGGGAAAATAAAATCCGCCGCACGCGGCGGCGTCTTTGAATCGATTTTATTATCTTTGAATCGATACTGCTGGCTGGGTGAGCGCTGGTGCTAGGCGGAGGCCTAGCGCCAGCGCTCACCCAGCCAGCAGTACGCTAACTAAAAGCACAGATAATATAATACTACGTACAGATATCCAATCCCATACAAACAAACGCGACCTCCCTAAGTCGGGCTATTGTCTGGCTACAGCATAAATGTGGTACAGTGATGTAAAACGCCATCTATTGCAAAGAGCCCTAAACAAAAAGGTTTTATCTTTTTTTGTTGAAAATACGAGATTTATGAGTTACAATAGATAAATCAGCATTAAACGAGGATGTTTTGATTTTTACTAATCTTACTTCAGTTAAAATCTTCCGTATAGCGCTTTTTTGTGACTGTTAATTTCATAATTGTTACCTATGCTGCCATCTATGATCTTTTTTCAAGACTAATTATAATTTGTTCGAATTGGTACCCCATGCTAAAAGTCTTCGCATTGAGAGGTTTTGTGGTCGTGCGCGTTCCGTCGACGTTTACACGTCGTTTTTGGATACCTTTTCCAAAATTTCAAGTAACTTTACCATTATAAATACGTGAATATTCGATTGAAATACCTTATATTCAATTTAGTTCTAGTGTTTACAAAAGCAAAGAGATTCTACCCTTTTTCATCTCAATTTTGAACAAAGATCGCCTTTGTATTATACCATTTCTCTATTTATTGAGTAATCGTGTACAGTAAAGAATTATTGAGAATCGTTTAAAAATAGATTAATTAATCGATTTTGTGACATGAGATAGACAGAGGAATGAGAAAAATAAAAGAAAATAAAATTCCTGATCTGCTTAGTAGGCAGTTAAGGATTTATAATTTCTTCAAATTGTTAGTATTTCCCTACTTATTTCTTGTAATTGTAGTGTGTTGTAGATTATCTTTCAGAAACAAAAAAAAAACCAGAGAAGAAATTTTAGAAGCTAAACGAAAACCCAGTAAAATACGATAAGTATAATAAAATTAAAATGGATGCAAAATTACTTGAGCTACAACAGCAAAAAGTTAAAGAAAGTTGTGATCTTCAGTACATCAATAGTCTGATATGCTGCTTTTGTTAATATTCGATACTTTTTCCCTTCAACAAAGCATGCTTCCTCAAAATGTATTTAACAAATAGTGCTATGCTTTGTTAGGAACCAATCTTTATTTCCCGTCGCCTCAATCTATTTTTCTTTTAAATTGGGTTCATGTGGGAAACTAAAAAAATCACTAAACGTTACGATTATTTATTAAAATTGTCTACATAATTAGTACCTATAAAATACAAAATCATTCCTGTGTTTCCGAAAACGATTCTTGAGAATCGATTTGTGTTGCATACGATGAACAGCACTAATCGCTAAAATTGACAGAATAATGATAAAAGCGCCTGTACTACGAGACCGATGCGATATACGATAGTATCACTTGCTTCGATATTCATCACTTGTTAAAACAAAACGTCGCATCAACCGCTTCAAGTAAAAGCCGCAATGTAATACGAATATTCAGTTTACGTTTGATGACCTATGTTTTTCTCTTACAGAGAGTATTAGATTAAAAATAATTGATTTTAATATTAAATACGCATAATATTAATCACAAAATGACTTATCGATGGAAGGAATCGTTTCCTTTATTTTTTCTCCTCGCATTTGTACAGTTTTGACAATTTATAACTGAGCAATCAACCATTTTAACTTTTTTAACTGACGTCCGACTAGCGTGGCACAACGATGCAGACTGAGAGACAAAGTGGCAGCTTACGATTTTTGTACGTAAGCTGGGCACGCGAAGTAGTTGCTCTTGCGTTATCTAGGTCTATCTATATGTGTGGTGTTTACCCTAACACCCTGTATAAGGTGTTAAAAAACTAACTTTAGAAACTTTAAGAGGTGCTTTAGACCATGAAACTGAATAACTTTTACTATGGGACCAACATCGAAATCGCGAAAAAAAAAACAGCTGTCCCATACATTTAGAGCAGTAGGTATTAAACTTTACTATGGAACAGCTGATTTTTTTTCGCGATTTCAATGTTGGTCCCATAGTAAAAGTTATTCAGATTGATGGTCTAAAGCACCTCTGAAAGTTTTTAAAGTTAGTTTTTTAACACCTTATATAGAAATGATTATTCTTGATTTGGAATGGATTTTTTTTTTTAGAAAAATCCTAATTTTATTTCTGCTTCATTTGACGTTTGACAGCGAGTGACTCTATTGTCAAAAAACATCACGCATCCGACCAAAAAAAAAACAGTAAAATAATGAATTGATGCTGGCCAGTTGGGGATCAACGAGTTACCAGCATAGAAGTTTTTGCACGGGAACACTGCACTATGTATAGCTGGGTGGCGTCATCAATGAGACAATTAATACTGGGGCCAGTGATCGGTGGCTGTGAACACTCCCTCCCGACGTGACACTAATTTGTCTGATGTTGCTCCTTCAGCGACGCTCACTTGCTTCACTAATTGAACGAAGATATTGAACTTCACAATTTTGTTTCGACTTTATTATTGAAAACACAAAATGTCAAAATACAAATACGTACATATCAGAATCAATATTTTTACGTGGCTAATAGAATACTAACTAAAGAATTCTCTACTTGCCATTTGTTCATTGGTATAGGTACTGTTGAAAAGTTATTTAATTCCTTAAATCTCGCCAATATTGGTATGGGACCCAAAGTCATTATTAGTGCTGACTGAATTCATAGAGTGTCTTATGTGACGAGGTGATGCTTAAGTCCAGTCCATCATTTCACTTTGTTCATGTACGTAGATACTGCAGAGCAGATAAATAATTATATTAAAGAACGTTGCAATCCCGATACAAGCGCGGTCGTCTGACCAGCACCTAACCAAACACTTACAGTCTCGAGCTAGAGATTGGCTCTAGATAAATCTGGCACGAGAGGTACGGGTGCGTCGAGGAGCGGCACAAACACTGACCGGTTATCTCGCGACCGTTCGCCTCTCGGAGTGGTTAACTTATAAGACAACAGTTTTACTCTGATTGAACTCGCAACTCTAGTAAAAGAATTATACTATTTAGGTACGACTTGCTTCTGCCCGCGATATCGTTCGAGTGGAAGTCGTAATGGCTACTACACACAGTGCCGCCGGCCTGGCCGCCGGGCGCGCCCGGCACTGCCGCACATAGCCGCACAAACAAACGCAAAGGAAATGAAGGCGCAAAAGCCGGAGGCACGTGCCGCGCGGCAAAAGCCGGCGGCCATATCGCCGGCATGTGTGTAGTAGCCATTAGACAGTACAATATACTGACACGTTTTTTATAAAACTTCTCTGTAAACTGCGTTTGTAATGGTGGTCTCAGGAGTCAAAATATACAGTCAGTCAGTAATATATAATAGTCAGGACTAGTAATTCCCTGTGTCGTGAGATCCAGGATCCTTCTTTTCGTTTAGATTGATTGCTATGTCATGTAATAGGTATACGAGTACATACGTTACAATAAATTTCTTAATTTCATATAATCTACTCGTAATTTCCTAGAAAAGGAATATACACGATAATACAAAGAAAACAGTAGATAACCAAGTATGTATGTATGTTGTGTGTGATTGTGATGGTGTGTGTGTGTGGGTGAATGAATTGAAAACAAAAATGTAAAAAAATAATCACTAAAAATATCATTAGATAATAATCGATCTTCGAACCACTAGCTTGCGAAGCAGTCGTCGAACAGCTTAATTAACTTAAGCTAAAATGACTGATTGACTGCTTAGTTTCATAAAAGTAGTGCTATAGCTGCAATCGCTGCAATATTCTAACCTTTTGGCTCGTCTCTTTACAATTTGCGGTAAACTATTATTTAGAAGAATACAAACATAATGCTCATAGCAAATAATGTAAAAATTCATAGCCTACAGACTCACCAGACTTATAGGGACTATCTGTGTAAAATTTGAACAGAATCTGTCCGTCAGTATCTGATCTGAGGTCGCTGAAACATAAATTCAGGCAAACAGACAAATAAACAAACAGATAAACAAGAAAACAAATAGATAAACAGTCAAACATACAAACATAATTATACAACTATACAAAACAGACAAAACTATATTTTCGGCAGTAAAATCGTTCCCAGACCTGGCAGAAATTACTTTTATTAAATACTAGCGACCCGCCCCGGCTTCGCACGGGTGCACTCTCCACTATTTAATGGATGTTATTATACATATAAACCTTCCTCTTGAATCACTCTATCTATTAAAAAAAACCGCAATCAAAATCCGTTGCGTAGTTTCAAAGATTTAAGCATACAAAGGGACATAGGGACAGAGAAAGCGACTTTGTTTTATACTATGTAGTGATGTAATGTACAGTTATATTTCGCTGCGATGTTATTATAATTATGTATCTGTATATGTATACCTAGATAGATATGGATGTTCTTGCTAATTGGCAATAGAACATTTGACTGGTTCACATAATATAATATATTTCCCGGTTACCATAAATAAATTAAATCCGCACTAGCCGTGGTCTGGATTTTGTAGTCAATCACGTTTGTGGAATAGTTTCATAATTATAATTCGTAAGGATTATTAAATATAAACTTAAAAGATATTTCCCTGATACTCACACAAGTCACAAAGTGGACGTTCATAGCGCACAGTAATTTATTTTCTTCTAAAAAATTATCAACATTGCAATAAGTTTTATTTAATAAAACATTGAAAAATAGTGTTGCAAACTTACATCCTGCATTGTGAGATTTTAGTTAGGTCTGTTTGACCGCTTTTGTGTAGACGCGTGGCGGCGGCAGCACGGCGGCGGGCTGCGCGAAGGGGGGGCGGGGTAGAACTTTGTCAATTATACAGGTCAAATATTAACCCGCAGTTAATCTATTCATTGCTCTTTACGTTTTATTTGTTGTCTAAACCCGCTGTTCCGGTTTTTGTCCCTCCGACCGATTTACATTTGATGGAGTTTCGCAGATTAGCCTTTTTGCTCGCGTCGAAAGGCACAACTTCGACTAACTTCAAATTGTTTAGAGTGGGCCTGTATAAAGTAAATGAGGGGAGCGGCTTTCTCTTATTTTTAGATTAAAATTTAATTCGTTTATCCATATTCAGAGAACATTCGTGAGATTGCATTAGAACTGAACCTAACATTAGAGCATTAGCTGTAATGATTACTAGATGATAAAAGCGTGTTAGCACGCGAGCTACGGTGTGAGTTGACATTTATATTAGGTGGTAACTCATTAGCATGTCTGCTGATTGTGCAGTCACCGTCAGCTTCCAATTTGAAATAATGGCATCGCGTCATACGGCGCGGCGGCGCAGCAGCGGTGCGCTGTCGAGTTGTGATGATCACGCCGGCCGCGTTGGTCGCGCCTCCCGCCACTGATGACACGTTATAGAGATCATTTTGATTGACTGCAATCGTAGCCGGTCCGCACACACTAACCCCAATAATAAGCATAAGTTACAAGTAATAAAGTAAAAAAATATAAGTAAAAATCTTTTTAAAACAAGCTTGTATTAAACTAATAAGTACAAAATAAAACTTACGTAAACATGTAACTTTAATGTTTTCTTAAAAGTTTGAGGCTTATATTTAAGAAGGACGTTCACACCTCTTGTTTTAAAAATATTTTTACTTATTTTTTATTTTGTGCTATCTAGCATTAGATTTTTGAAAAAATATCTGTTCTATCACTTTCACTTGTAAGGTACTTATCAAGACAAATTCAACGACTCCAACACAACAGGGCTACCTTGTAAAGTGTACCTTCCGACACATCATCAGACCCTAGACTACGGTGGACTTTAGAATGGTCTATCATAATTAAAGCGTAAGTATATAATATAGTGTGTCTGTTCTGTTGGCCGTTGAGGAGTTCCCTCGTCAAGAGCCAATCCTGGGTGCAGCAGCCAAGTCATAGTGAACGTTAGAACGGACCATCATAATTCAATCGTATATTAAATTTTATGTCTGTATTGTTGGTCGTTGAAGAGTTCCCTCGCCTGAAGCTAATCCTGGGTGCAACAGCCATATCATGGTGGAATTTAGAACGGACTATGATAATTAAAGCGTATATAAAAGAAGAATGGGCGAAAGTGGTTCAAGAGCCTCCACTGATGAGACTTAGGGGAACTGGAAGTGCTTATTGGTCTTATGATTTTGGCTAAAGTCTATTAGATTCTGGGTTCTATTGTTATGGTCATGTTTGTCGTGACTATTAAATAATAATATTTTACGTATCATAAAGAAAGGCCGGTTAAGCAGCTAACAACCTCCTAGGTTGACCAGCGAGATGCCATACATAAAAATAAAACTTGATTGACTGGCATTGGGGCTTGTCTTTTCAAGGGTCATACCGAGATGCTTGGCTGTATTCTCGTATGGGACTAGTTTATTAATAATGTAAACTGGAGAATACTGTGATTTTTTGTTGGTAAAATCTATGTGAACAGATATGAATTAATTAAGTTTAATCCCCCATTTTTTGATCCAGTCATAAACTTGATTTACAGCCATTTGTACCTTTTCTACTGCTTCTACGTGGTTGTTTCGTACAACCCTTATGGCTGTATCATCAGCAAAGGTCCCAATCGTGTATAGTAGGTACAGGACCGGACCTAATGCACTTCCTTGCGGTACGCCAGCTTTAATTTATTTCAGTTCTGAGTAGGCATCTTCTTGTCTTATTCTAAAGACTCTGTTCCGAATGTAGGATTCTAATATAATCTGCAAACTCCTTTGGTAACAGGCTCTTCAATTTATGTATAAGGCCTTCATGCCATACTTTATCAAACGTTTGCGCTACGTCTAGGAATACAGTAGAACATTTTTTATGTCTTCAAGGGCGTTTTCTATTACGTTTGTGATCCTATGCACTTGATCGATAGTAGAGTGTTTTTCTCGAAAACCAAATTGGTGCTCTGGTATTATGTTTTTGCTATCTATTATTGGTTTAAGCCGTTTGAGTAACAGCTTTTCAACTAGCTTAGACATGATTGGTAGCAAGGAAATAGGCCTATAAGCCTAAATTGATGCCACGTTTTTCTCTGCCTTCTTTTCTCCATAATAAGCTGCTTGATTTTGGGCGGGTATGTATTTCCCTTCGTCCTCTTTTTAGAGTCGGGCCTAATAGTGAAAGGCCTCGACAAACACCTGAGGAGGCTCTCATTGCGCAGCTGGGTCAAGGCTTTATTGAGAAAGCAGTACTCTTGGACACGGCACGCATAGTGAAGAGATATCTCTCTCTAGAGCACTGGCACCTTGGACCTAGACCCTGAATCCCTGATGCAGATGGGCTACTATTTTTTATATTTTTTTATGTTTTTTTATAAAAATATTAAACAAAGTAAGCAATATGTATTGAAAATGAAATGAAAGATTAATCAAATGTTATTTGTTCCTCCAATATCTTGTTTTTTTTTTAAATCCAGCAACTACCTACGTTGAGCTTATTATAATCTTTAGTCTTCGCAATGCATCGCTATACTTAATCACAATAGACGGGGGTGAATGGAGGAAGATGATATTATTTTACGTTAAACTTAATATCATATTTTTTTATTATCACGATAAACATGACCATAACAATATAACCCCAGGACAGAATCTAATAGAATTTTTCCAGAATCATAAGACACTTAAGCACTTGTATTTCTCGCAAGTCTCATCAGTGGAAGCTCTTGGACCAACTTCTAAACATCTTTGCCCATTGTCCTTTCCTGTTTGTACTGTTGACCGTTGAGGAGTTTCCTCATTTGAAACCAATTCTGGAGGCAGCAGCCAGATTATGATTGAATTTAGAATTGACTACTATAATTAAAGCGTGTATTAAAATTTAAGTTTTTACATACTTTGTACCTTTCAGGAGTTCCCTCATCTGAAGCCAATCCTGGGTGCAGCAGTCAGATCATGGTGGACTTAATAACGGTATGTTATAATTAAAGCGTATATAAAATTTCATGTCTGTACTGTTGACCGTTGAGGAGTTTCCTCGTCTGGAGCCAATCCTGGATAGCCAATCATGCTTGCCATAAAAATGTATTGTCATTAGAACTGAACCAACGTGTAAAATGTCAGCTCCGTGGGATAAGAGAAAGTGAGTGAAGAAAGTGAGTCTTAATTCAGCTTGCAAGAATCCACCTAAACAAACATACTAACTAACTAACTCACACACATACAAATATTGCAAGTTGAATAAAAGCTTTTAAAAATAAGAGAATATAGATACGAGTTTAAATAAGAGAGTTATTTTTACAAGAAGGAGAAGAAGAAGGACAAGTCTGCCATTACTCATCAGTAATGGCAGACTAATTGTCCTTCCCACTTTGTCTTTTCACAGTTATTTTACCTCTGACAGCAGCAACCTCTTCCGATCAGATCAGATCTCCTCATATCTTTATTCTCGTTACAGTACGGTTGCTGTTGAGCCTTACTGTAACGAGAATAATGTGATTCTGACAAACTTGTCAGTGGCTGCAACAAAACAGAAACCATATTACAAAGAAAATAAAGACGACAGTGATTTTGACAGTGCCAAAATCAGAGGTAAAATAATAAGAATAAGACTGTCCAGTGTGTGTCCTTCCGGTCACTCACCCGATTATATAATAGTTCAATATTATATTGGTCACTCTGCAGGGACCCCTCAAGTATCTGCATAGTACATAACGTGTGAAGGCGACCCCTCGATACAAGTATCGACGACATCTTTATGAGCCCATCTGTCCCACCACAGCGCTACTGGCTTCACAGAATTGCTAATGTGTGTCATCTTAAGGGACCGCAGTATCTAAGGCGGCCGGTACGAAGTCTCCATGCCACATCTCAGATATATTTAATGACTAGTCAGTATGATAATAAGGAGTTAATGCCTATACAAATATACTATTAAAGGCTTTTGCTACTCTGTTCTACGAGTAAAATAAACACATATTTTTGATGTCCCCCTAATAAAATTTATTGTTTTGCAACAAATACATAAACTTTTATTGTGTTATTCGGTTGAATCGCAAAAAAACGAATACGATTATTTATATTAGAGTAGATTTACGAATTATTCATGTACACGAAAGGCTCACTTTGTGTCCAAACCACTCATATCATATTTACACAAACAACATGAAAAACCTACTATTACAGCTATAATCATGGTTTCAATAACTGTCGCGTCAGCATTCTATTACGATGAAGTAAATAACATTTTCTGGAACGCTAACAGATTCATCACCAAAGCTCATTTATTTAGAAACAACATAATAATTATGAAAATAATTTATTTTAGTTTGCTAGCTTTATTATTATCTTACGCTCTTAAAAAATAACCAATTTATTTCACAAAAGACGCTACTTGCGTTTTTAGTGAAATCAATTTATTTTATTCATTCTACTTGCTAATATTATTGTTAGCACAACATCGTCTTCATTAGCGTCAATTACCTAAACACTAGTTTGTCCATCGCTGCGCTAGGCGTAGACGATAGAGTTCGCCTAGAGCTAGTCATAGCTAGGCGTAGGCTGTGACGCAGCGCCGACGCAACTTAGCGCCAACTAATTCCTCCCCTTTCGTCCGAACCGTTGTCGAGTGCAGACGCGTTGACCAATTTCTAAGTAAACTAATAATACTCTAACTGAGAAAACAGTTCCTAATCATAGTTGAATAAGTGAGACAATCGTGGAAACATTACGCCGCGTAGCCCTGGAGTCACTGCGTCAGAAGCCTCCCGGACCTCGAGCCGCGAGAAAGAGAGCTACTCAATAATTGCCATCCCGCTCTCGCGCCGCTGATAACGCGCGGCGCACGGACACGCACTGAACGCACACACGCACAGCTGGGTTGTTTTGTTATAATAATTATCCTACCTGCTACGTTGGATGGAGACCAAAGTTCAAGTAATCATCGTGCGTTTTACTATTGCTTCGCGCCACAACCGTGAGTCTTTATTAGTGAATACCCATAATACTAACTAGGGACAATGAAGCGCACACCACCAAAAGGTCTCTCTACCTCGGACTCTCAATTAAATGAAGCAGGGCATAGACCTTCCACCCCTAGCCCGAACGTCACTGTAAGGTCTACATTCAAAGGGGCGTGCATGAAAGATGGCGTGGTAACTGACAAATTTGAACAATTCAAGTTGGATATCTCTGGAATGCTTAAGGCAATGATAGCTCCACTGATAACACGGCTGGATAGTGTAGAAAAGAGTTTAATTAACATCACACAGCAAAATACTGATATTATTTCGTCTAACGTTGAGATAGAAAACACACTTAGTTTTTTGAAAAATCAAGTTGTTGATTCTGAAGCAAAAATTTGCAAACTTGAGAAAGAGATTAACACTACACGGATCTGCATCGCCGATATTGAGGAAAAGTCGGAAAACCTAGAGCGCTTCATTAGGAAAACCTCCGTTGAGATTAGAGGTATCCCGATTGTAAAAAGGGAAAATAAGGCAGACCTGCTAAAACAAACTAATAACCTCATGAAGTCAATTTGCATGGAATCTACCAACGAAATAAGGGATGTATATCGTATTCCTTACAAAGCAAGTGCCACTACATCGACAGTCGTAGTGGAGTTTCCCAACATTTTCGAGAAGGAAAGATTCCTTAGGAGTACGAAACTGTACAATTCTGAACACCATACATGTCGGCTCAATACCTCTCACTTGGGGCTCGCTGGCACAACATCGCCCCTCTATTTTTCTGAACATCTCACGAATAAAGCCAAGCGGTTGCATTTTCTTGCTCGAGACTTCGCTGCTGCTGAAAAATATCGCTTTTGCTGGATTGCAAACGGCAGAATCTTCCTACGAAAAGAAGAGGGTGCCAAGTATGTACTGGTTAAAAATGAGAATACCCTTGTACAGTTGCGTGGTACCTAGTTATAATCCCTTGTTCTCACATTTGCCTAATTGTTTTTGTCTCTCTTTTTACTTTTATAATGTAAAAAACCCTTACTTTTGTTATTTAAATAACTTTTTATTATGTCCTAAATTATACTTTAAGATAACCAAAATAACATTTATGTGCATCACTTTTAAGCTTCTAATAATATTATTTTTAGTAAGTACCCCAAAACGCGCTAAATCACAAAACTACACAAAATCACAATACTACACAAAACTAACTAACTATTCTAACACACACACATGTATGAAATGTAAAGCACACATAATTCATTTAGCAAATAAAGACGTCTACCCACATAAATCAAGAACTTACAATAGAACCATAAAATTACCTCATTCTGAAAATGGCTAATCAAATTAACCTAATCGATGACATCGACAGTACCGAAATATTTATTAGTACTAAACATAATATCCCTGAACGATGTGTGAATGATCTTGGTGACGTTAAAAACCAGTTAACTGTAGTTAGCCAAAATATACGTAGTATAATGAAAAACTTTGATCACTTCACAGTTTTTCTGTCCCGGCTAGATTTCCTACCTGATATTATCATACTGACTGAATGTAGACTGCATGATAACACCCCAAAAGTTCAACTAAATGGCTACGAATGCCATTATTCTCAACATTATTTAAATCAGAACGACGGTTTGGCAATTTTATATAAATCGGAACTTAATGTCACCATACTCGAGCCGCCTTTTAAAGATGCAAACTGCTTAGTTATTAGTGTTGGTACGGAGTTTACCATTTTTGCTATCTACCGATCGCCCTCAGTATACAACATTAGTAATTTTTGCGAATCTTTAGTAACCCTCCTCAGCTCCAACAATACATCATCGATGGCAATTATAGGGGACATAAATATCGATATTAAAATTGGTACAGAAGACAAACGAGCCAGCGAATATCTTGACACCACTGGATACTACGGTTTCTATCCCGGGCACCAATATCAGACACGCGAAAATTCTTGCCTTGACCACGCATTAATAAAGACAAGAAAAACAACAAAAATTGTCGTATGTCAATCTTTTCTCACAGATCATGATACAGTGCTAATAGGAATAAGTAGAGAACCATCGAGTCGAATATCTAACTCTGGGCAAACTAAGTATAAGCTTAAGCTGGACTATCCTAACATTCTTAACGAAATCGAAAATACAGATTGGAATCCTGTTTTAAACTCCGATGACATGAATGCAGCAGTCAATATTTTTACTGATAATCTACAGTGCATCATAAATCGACACACCAAAAAAGAAATTTTGCGCAATTCTAAAACCATTAGAAGACCCTGGTTGACAAAAAATCTGCTGAAATGTATACGTAAAAGAGACACGCTACACACTGAAACAAAGAAAGACGAAAACAGAGACAATTACGCACTGCAACAAAAATATAAAACCTATAGAAACCACTGTAATAATATTTTAAAAAATTTAAAAAATGCCTATGATAGAAGCCTCTTGGAAAGTTCCAAAGCAGATAGCAAAAAAACCTGGGCAGCAATTAAAACAATATGTAACATTACGTCAAAAAAATCGAACAGTTTAACATTACTCAACGCAAATCCTGATCCAGTAGTCTCGCTGAATATGGCCAATACCTTTTTTGCTGATGTGGGAATACAGCTCGCCCAGCAGTCATTGACTCAACTCAAAACAACAGAGATAGAACTAGCAAACTTAGCACTTACGCTAGATAATGATAATCCTTCTTTGTCACACTCCTTCTTCATGACTCCAACCGATGAAGCAGAAGTTGTTTCTATCATAGGCAACCTCAAAAGTGATTCGGCTCCTGGCTGGGATGGTATTACGAATCGTGTCTTCAAACTGGCCCAACATTGTCTAACCGGTACCATCTCACACATATGCAATCTGAGCATGTCGTCTGGAGTGGTTCCAGTCCAGTTGAAAACAGCGAATATCTGCCCGATCTACAAAGCTGGAGACGCATCAGTACCATCCAATTATAGGCCTATATCTCTTCTTACGTCTTTGTCCAAAATTCTGGAGAAGCTGGTGAACAAGAGACTATTGGCGTACTTGGAAAAGAAGCAACTGCTGTCGGCCAACCAGTATGGCTTTCGGAATGGCAGGTCAACGGAGGATGCAGTCTCTAAGTTGGTGGATCATGTCATTGATAACCTTGACAAAGGCAAAAAGTGTACCGGCGTCTTCCTTGATCTTGCCAAGGCCTTTGATACCGTGTCAAGGCCCATACTGATCAAGAAGATGGAACGCTTAGGTATCAGGGGCATTGCATTGGAATGGTTTACCTCCTATCTTTCCGAACGTAAACAGAAGGTTTGCCTGGGTAACTTCCAGAGTACCTTTACGAAAGTGGAATTTGGAGTGCCCCAAGGTAGTGTCCTTGGTCCCACCTTGTTTCTCCTGTACGTTGATGGTCTATGCTCACTCAATTTGGTCAACGCGCAAATATCTGCGTACGCTGATGACACAGCTATTATTTTCCATGGAGACTCTTGGAGGGAAACCTATAGTGCCGCAGAGGCTGGAATGCAGAAGGTTTCCAGTTGGCTGCAACATAATTTGCTCACCCTTAATGTTCAAAAAACCAAGGTAGTAAATTTTTCTGTCAACATAAAAACAGCTGCCCCTAAACAATTTACGCTCAAATCCCATCAGTGCAATTACAGTATAGGGGTCTGCTGCAGTTGTCCCGTTTTTGAACATGTAAATAGTATCAAGTATCTTGGTATTTACATAGACCAGCACCTAACATGGGGAAAGCAAATACAATCTCTTACTTCACGCGTAAGGAAGCTCTTGTACATATTTAAAAGACTTCGATCTATAGCTGACAAAGACACACTCAAGATGACTTACCTGGCTTTATGTCAGTCTGTGCTTGGTTACTGCATAATATCTTGGGGTTCCGCTGGTAAAAGTTATCTAATTACTGCGGAACGTGCACAAAGAGCTATCCTTAAGGTCTCTCATGGATTAAGAATTCGATACCCCACTGATATGTTATACCGAGAAATGAAAGTGCTTACGGTGCGCCAACTTTACATATTATCAGTTCTACTTAAATTTCATAAAATATCTGCTGCCACACTGGTAGCAGATCAGCGCACACGTAGAAATCCTAAGTGGAACACAGTTGGCTGCAAACTTAAATTTGGCAATAAGGCTTTCTTTCGTATAGGACCATACCTGTATGAAAAAGTTAACAAAAAGCTTAAAATCTTCCCCCTGACTAAGTTTGGGTGCAAAAAACAGGTTCGCGGTTGGCTGCTTGGGCTTAATTATGCTGAAACGGAAACTCTTTTATCTTTCAAATATTAAAGTATTCATCATCTCATACACACTAACACTCATTACATGCATACATACACTCATCACATTGACACTCACACTCATCACTTACATACTTACGCACACCACATACACACATACTTTTTGGTCACCTTTAAGTCCTAAGTTTGATTTATTATATTGAAACGATGCATTTGTTAACCTATCATTTATAATTCATATTATTTGGCGAAAGAGACTGGATCCTGCGACACAGGGTATCCTAGTGCGGGATCCAGTGTCATACCTTATTTGTAACACTTGTTTATGAATCAATAAAACTTTTTATTTATTTATTTATTTATTAATTATGAGCATAATTAGGAAGTAAGCCAACTAAGTGAAGTGAGTTGGGAATAAAGAAGCTCCCGCCGCCACCGTCGTGTGCCACGGCGTCGCCTCTAATGGATGACTTGTAGTTGTTAGCTGTAGTGTTAGCGGCGGTATTGGAAGGCGGCTTACTTTAACAATATAATTTAGGGTAACTTGTGCATTACAATACATTGCCTTGAATTTTATTAGTACTACCTTGTAGGTTTACATTCAGTAGTTACATCTTAGAATGTATATGATTAGTTAAAGGCAGTAGTATTTCAGGTGTACTAACGATATTTCTGTCGCCGCGCCTACATCTGTCGGTAACAAAAGAGCGCGCTCCCCCACACACCGCCGACATACAGACATAAAGCGGCGCGCGTTAATGAGTAAACGCAGCCCGCGACCACCCCACTGAATACCGATCAGCTGCGGGGCGGTGCGTTGCGGCGCGGTGCGACTCGGTGCGGTGACGTGTGGTCAGGTGCGGCCGCCCGCGCCGGTGTAGATAATTGCGACAATTATCCGCAGCCGCACGTCGCAGATGATACAATGAGCTGCGAAACTTTCCCTTCGCCGGCATTTCGGCTACCGTGGAACTGTCCACTAATTATATTGTAGATCGTTCAGTAATAAGGGATGTCTACTCATGTATTCATTGTATAAGTTTGCTCATAACAACGCGATCCGTTAATCTCAAGTGATTATTAATTGATGTGTGTTGTAAGTACACGGCGTGTTGTTAATTTGATTAATATTAATATAACGCCGCCAGCCGTCGCTCCGCAGTACAACACAACTCGCGAGGCGCCTCGCACAATGCTACAGACAACATTTGTGTGTACATAGCTTTAATTACTCGCTATTACATAAGTAAACTACGTTGAAGACTTTTGCTGATATACAAATGACAATTCCAGAAGTGTATTCGTAGCTCCGTGCGTGAGTTGTGTCTGGTCGGTCGGACCGCCGGGACCGCTCGGGTCGCTCGCCTGTCTCCTGACGCTCGTCTCGCTAATCGCTGCTAGTTTAAACTTGCTCGTGGTACCCCTGGCACGTGTGAGAAGCACGAACTTATGTACACAGACACTTGTGATGCTTACCATTCTTTGTCAAAGTAGAACAATTTTTGTAAGGCGAGTGTTTTGACGGCTCCCTCTGAAGTATTTAGTTAATAGTTACACTCGGATCTTCTGTTTTACTTGGTTTCTTCACGTCGCTCGCGGGGCCGGCAGGGGGGCTCGTCACAGCTCACTTGAGAAACAAAGGCTCACGTTTTTATTTGAACTCGATTGTTAATATTCCCGAGCGTGTCCCGCGTGTGCCCCAGCCTGCCTCGGCCCGCGGCTGCCCCGCGGGCACAAAATCTCTCGCTTTTGTAGCGCGATAAGCTGCGGGGCGCGGGTCGAGAGCGGTGAGGGGAGGGATGATTACACCCGATAGGGATACCCTTCAGCTTGAAGGGATTGCCGCCGACCGAGCGAGTTAAAGAATGCTTCAAAAGAAACGGCCGCTTTGATAACGTTAAAAATAGTTGTTGTTCTCGACATCAACATGTAGGTTATTGTTTCTTTTGTATTATTGGGTTAGAATTTCAGGGTACGTGTTATTTTTATTTCGCTTGAATGAATAAAATATATATATATAAATCTTTATTTCAGACCAGAGATCCATAACATAGGTAATTGAAATTAATACTACTTATCTACTAACTAAATCTAAAATACGTTAACAACATTGCACTTATCATCTCAAATACCTGAATGACGGTCTGTGTGCCGCCATCCAGTGACAGATTATAAGGCCATCCACCCTGCCGGCTACAGTGGCCACGAGGCTGTTGGGGCTGTCGCGCACAAATAACATTCATGTTATATTCTCGTATTACCTACACCACTTTCTTTATACTATTTACATACGAACAAGCTTAACTCGTACACAATTGTTCTGTGGATGTTGTGTGCGGCTGTTATCTCGAGCAGGCAATCAATTACATGTGGGTTACATAATAGTAGCACGTCGCGGCGTATCGCGTGTATCGCAGGTACGCCGCACGGGGCACTACGCGACGTACCGCGTGTATTGCAGCGATGCCGTACGGGGCTCTACGCGGCGTAGGTACTGCGCGTCCGTAGGAAGGAAGGAAGGACCGTAATTGTGTTAGCAGTTACAAGTTGACGCGTTGACGTGTCGTCTACCAACAGTTAGCCTGTTTGCACGGTGTCGGTGGGGGAAGGGGAGTCTTATTAAAAGCTTATTTAAAAAGCAGTGCTATACTGAGTGCATTTTTTTAACTTAGGCAGTATGGGAAAATCCGATCTATAAGAGAAATTTACCCATTTTATGGACAACTCGCACTGGACTAAGAAAATAAGAATGTCGAAATTGTTTTCATAAAAAAGAGCGACTGTTTCCTAAGACAGTTTCCGCGTATCTCCTTTGCATGAGGATCTCTGTTATAAAACTTATAAGTATTTCAGTGAGACGACCTCCGCCCCGCGCTAGTGATCACTGCCTGAGCTGCACTCACACCGGACACGACTGCTGCTGAAAACACAAGATAACGTTTCATTTCTTATTTTTGTAACAGAGTGCGAATGGGCCCAGTGTCATCTGTTCACAGCTAAGAGCAGATAAACTCATTAGCGCCGACGTATCAATAGCACGGGGCACGAGCCACGAGTCACGGGCCGGGGTTGCGCTCGACGATAAGTGACGTTTTTACAGTAATGTTTGTATTCAATCACGTATTGTTTTGATTAGATAGCACCCTTCCCCTTCCACCCCTTGCCCCTGTGCCGAGCCGCGTTTGAATAACAAAATTGTTTCGTTGCTCGCTGTAATTTCAATTGTCGTATTCATGGAGGAAAGTTGTCGCGTCACTCGCGAGCTGCATAAATATTCAGTGTCCTACCCCCCCCTCCCCGCACAGCCCCGCACACGCCGCACCTCCCCGCATTCCGCGCCGCAAGCAGGCGGCTCCGCGGCTGAGATTTGTGACAGGGCCGTATTTTTTGTTTAGATATTTGGATGCGGATTAGCACAACAGAAGGGTCGCATGCGTACATACAAAAAAAAATTTATTGAAATAGATATTTCAATTATTTATGAATGTAACAGAGGGTATGTTTGAATAATCAAGCGTTGATTGTGTAGCCGGGCTATATGCAAATATAAATTCTGCACATCGGAAGCGTATCGATGAATGGACGGCTGATATATCTCACAAGCCCCACACATGCACACTGTGACGTCAGCCGGTACTTCCGCCGCTCTGAGCGCTGCGCGAGTGTCATTGTTCGTTATAAAATTGGAAACGTAATAAAAACACTCGTATTTCACGAAATAAACTCATAATTCCGACTTTCATTCTGACATGGCCATTCAGCGGAGGGGCTACGCTTGTAGCCCGTAGCTCGTAGCGCGGCTACGGCGTAGCGCGTGCCGCGTAGCGGTGTCCGCCGCCGCCGGAAGCGGAAGTCGTTAGCCGCCGCCCGCCGTGCCCTCTGCAGGCCGAATGTTAAATATTATCTGCGCCAAATGTTGGGCATCATGTGAGTAGTAAGTACATACTGTGAGTGGCCACACCACATCGCTCCCTACTTACTCATCACATTTACTTTTGCTCTTCATTTTGCTTCCCTCTTCCATTTGTCTTGATGCCGTGGACCTCCATGATAATCGTCACGTTATAAATTATAAAAACGTCCATAAGAAATAAAATGGCATGTATCTAAACGAACGTCTAATCATTCCCATTTTGCACTCCTAAAAATATTATTGAACACTCTAATATTATGACTGCGACTCTTTTTGTCAACATTTAAAAAAAAAAATTGACGCGCCTTTAAATATTTCCCAAATAAAATATTAAATGCTCATACTTATAAGTAACTTCCTATAAGAAATTACAATGTGTGATTATGTATCCATAAAGAATGTGAGTGCACAGAAATAAGGAAAACGCGTGAGCGCAATAGTATGAAGTGAGTGATCACTTCATACTATTTATAATTGCAATCTTATTAGGTTAAGCAAAAATACTTTGTAAAGAACCATTAATGTTTCTTTGAATGAAAACTTTGCTTCTTCGTGATATCAGACGAGGTTGTAAAGATCAGTCAAAGCTAATGACTGAGGAGACTTTTTGTAATGTAGTCCTAATTAGAGAGATGTGTTGTAGGGCGGGCGGGAGACTGGGTCTCTTATCGTGTTGTTTGGGCGGCGCGGCGGCGCCTAGCAATGATAACAACTGAATGAATTTAATGGTTGGCCTGGGTGGCCTGTCACTGGTTTAATTGAAATAAATGCTTTGAGTTTGATTTTGCGCTTCAGAACGACCTGCATTGATTATTTTATAGAAAGACTTCAATTTCAACAAAATACAATATTTGTTCATAACGATAATAAATATTTAGTTACCCCTTTTCTCATTGTGTCTAGATGATGGGTGGTCTTCTCACAAATTCGTCTTTCGTTTAAGTTACTAACAATAGTGATTGAGTGCAAACATGTTTTACTACCAAATTATGGATCTTTTTCTGTTATCCGAAACAAAATGATTTTATTTAATTTATATTTGCATTCGAAGAGTACACTTGCACTTTCAAAGAGTTGAGCTGTTTGATTTCTACCCGTAACCGGTAACAAATCGTTACAAATTATTGTTCCAGTCTACAGAATTTCACATTAACGAGATCGTATCGTATAATTTTATTATTAAACATTGTTGGGGTTGTAATGTTCAACAGTGAAAATGTTATGTACTTGTTATGTAAACTTGTAAAGTATGTTATGTTATGTAAATGAGTAGACGAATGATTCTCTTGATGGATTTATTGCTACTACATATAATTACATAATTGTTCCACTTAAATAGCATTTAAGTGGAACAATTGTTAGAGAAATGCACAGCTGAACAATATCGATGTGCATTATTGAGTATGACGTACAAACTACCACAAAGGTCAATGATTCGTACAGCGTAGCTCGTGCAAACATATTAAACTATGTGGCATTTCCCGATCTACTTAGTATACTGAGATTTCGATGTCGACGTCGCGTCGCATTACTACAACATAAAGTCTTTGAGGATTCCTGCACAAAGTAGACACGGCGGCGGATCAAAGCCAAACTAAATTATATTAATTAGATCTGGAGCAGTTTGTCCCCCCCCCCCCCCGCTTCAACCCCTTACCCCCCGGTCGCACTGGGCGCATACTTTAATAAGATCCATTGAATGCTCGATAGCAATGGAAAGCTCCAACAACCTACAAACAAATGAAGCGCTAAATGATTAGTGTATTACCTACTTCAGCCGCTTGAAGGGGAGTGGTCTTCAGTGCTTGTGTGTCGAGGGCGACTATTTAGCAGATTGACACGCTTTGTAAAGTAGCTCGGTCAAACGTCGGTCGAGCTCCCAACAAGCAAAAACGTCGTATAATTCCAGTCTTATAAGACTCCATAATATACAATGTGTGCCAGGGATAAGTGACCGCCCGGTGTTTTTTGAATATTTGTACAAAATTATTAATAATTACATTAATATTTGTGACTTAGCGGCTTTAGTTTTTTTTTTATGATTTTTTTTTTTTTTTGTAAAGACGCGTGACGTGCTGCAGTTTTTTTACGATATTTCCTAAGTTTGTTCATCTTTTTCCTATATTTTTTTTTTACTGATTATCCGACATCATAGTTTATCAATTAAAATCATTAAACATAACTAAAATGTAGTAAAACATTTATTAAATATAAAACAAAATTAAAATTCGAAGAAAAAAAATCTCTTCAGTTTTTTCAAAATAAATCTAAAAAATGCCCCCTTAATATCACATTTTTTAAATTTATTAATTAACTACATGATATTTCCTACACACTAACGCCGGGCGGTCACTTAAAATTATCCCTGGGACACATTGTATAACGGTTAGTATTAGTGTTAGTATTTAGCAAACTAAGATGTCATATTATAGACTCAACAACGTTATCATACAGATTTCGAATAATAAAATAAAATGAATAAATAAAACTACCAGAAAAACATCAAAAACATCTTTTTGACCCGGGGACCAATTTTTATATTGGTATTTTTTTTTTGTCTAAATTGATCGCAGGAACCATTTGGAAGTACTCCCATGTCTGGGCAGCATTTGGTCCAAAACCGGTCAATATCCTTTAAAGTTGAATTCCACTAAGTGCCAATTCTTAAATGAAATAAATCTTTTTATTTCCAGATATGACATCCACATTATAAGTTTCAATAAATACACATATACAGTATGTTAACTAACAGAGGGCGTTCCCGTTAACCCGCAATAGTATAGCGTCCATACATGCCAGAAAAAATATTAAAATTGAAAAAATTTTTTTTTTTTTTTTTTTTAATATAATTTTCTCATTTTTTTTTAAATTGATGCTTTATTGTAACACTCTGTACACGGGCACTTGTCTTTCAACGTGGAAAGACAAGTGCGACAAGTGCGCGTGTACAGAGTGTTTGTTTTACGTATGAAATTTAAAAAAATTGTGAACATTTTACGATAATAAAATAAAAAAAGTTTTTTTTTTCGATTATAATATTTTTTCTAGCATGTATGGACGCTATACTATTGCGGGTTAACGGGAACGCCCTCTGTTAGTTAACATACTGTATATAACATACTAAGTAAAAATGATTTTTTTTGTCTGGGTCATTCAGTTTCAGCAAAGTTAAAGTCAAAGTCAAAGCCAAAGAATTTCTTTCAATTGGGCACATACAAAAGTACTTCTGAACTTCAAAGTTTTACAAAAATTGAATTGATTCTAGTCGCCCCTTCCAAGAGAAGATGGGCAAGTAACTCCACCGTTACTTTAAAACAATATTTTGCAATATTTTTTATACATTAATTATATAATAAGTGAAGCCGATGCACGTAGAATAAAATTACTGTACCACAATAGGTAAAAAAAAAAATGTTAAGCAATGGCAGATAAACTAATTTTGTGATAGATACATGGTGCTCAATTAATATTTCCAAACATTATAAAAGTAGACGATTTTCCTAAAATTTTACAATTAATATGTCAGTGTGTGAGGAAGTTTAGGTTTAAGATATCTTTATTTCCCATAAGAAAGAAATTTCACTTATATGAGAATTATTAAACTAGTTTACAAATAATAATTGATTAACGTACAGTTCTGGAAAAAAGATTACAACACACAAAATTATTCCAAAAGTGTAGGGTAATCGCTAATAATTTAACACAGCTAAGATGTAAACAGTCGTAGTCGTAGTACAGTCCTACGTATTTATCTTGGAGCTATGGTCGCGAACAATGGCAGCTGCTCCGCACAAACGTCTCCATACTCCAAGATCTCGGCATCAAACAGCGTCTATCAGCACTAGTACAGTCTCGAATACTGAAGTTTTTTGGTCATGTCTCCAGGCGGAATAATGACTCCATAGAGCGTCTAGTGGTGGAAGGTTATAGGCCACGCGGGCAATTACCGATGAGGTGGACCGATCAAATAAAATCCGCGGTCGGAGGCCCTGTCAATGAATGCGCCAGACTGTCACGTAACAGAACCAGATGGAGGGAGATCGTGAGGCGGGCAACGACTACACCTGCGATTGGACACAGTTCATTGTGACCACGACCGCTCTGTCAAGAGCGAAACGAAGATGAAGAAGAAAGATGTAAACATACACGGAACGCGCGCGCGCAACTAGATGTGGTATGTAATGTACTAAGGTACGCTCGCTTTATTTTTATTTAATATAATTATGTAATTTTAAGTGTTTCTTAAATATTGAATTGGATTTAGCATTTTTTATGTCTTTTGGTAGTTTATTGTACAATGCAACACCTTCGTACATCACATTTTTTTTGCCATAGCTGGTGCGTGGTGAGTATAATTGTATGTGATTTGCATTTCTGAGCCTAATTTTGTATATTTGATGTTTCTTTGTAAAATGTATCCTCCACTCTTCATAAGCACCTCAGGATATGTTGCCCCCTTGTCGCTACGACACTTTGTGCTAGCGACCGTTTTCGGGGGCCCTGGCTCCGGAGCTAGGTTAGAGTACCTGTATTTCAGGAGCCAGTGACTTTTTCCATTTAGGTTATAATAAAAGCAAGTACAGGTTACAATTAAGCAGCAAAAGGTGATAAAATTATTTTAAATTAAAAAAATTTAATACTCTCATTAAATCAAATCAAAATTTGAATAAACCAAAATTGACTTAAAAATTTAGAACAAATTTAATACTAATAAAATTAAATACCAGTACATTAAGTACAGCGTAGCTCGTACAGTGTGAAAGCTGCAGCTACCCTCGCGCCTGACTCGCTTGGTGAGCACAGCGAGTATGTCCTATGTAGTACCGTTACCTTTTATTGAAAGAGGCGGCAAGCAATTGTGGCTATGACTTATTTCCGACTGCGTCGTTGGTCTTGTGATTGTAAACGCGACTGCTGAGCGGGATCTGGGTGCGATTCCCAGGTTGGGAAAACTGTTATCGAGTTTTTCCTACACGAATTTCTCAATAGTAACCTGGATTCTGAATTAATGGCAACAGGCTCGCCTACTATTCATGTGAGTACTAACACAAATAATAAGCTCGTGTGCAATAAGTGCGGGTCACAAGTCACGCGACGTCCAACGTGTGTCTGTAGTGAAGCCACAATATATCGCGCACGTGACGCGCCGCGCAGTAAGAATGTACGGAAATGTGCCGCCCGGCGCTTATCAGCCGCGCGCCCGTCGCGCCCGTCGCGCGGCGCCACTGAATAGTAATGTACCCTTGATTTATTTAGACGGATACTACTGTTATTCTGCAAATCATATAATAATTAACTATTGTATTTGCTCTAAAATATGCATTCGTTTGACGATCGAATCAAGTGTATCTGCCACCACAGGCACAAAGCATACCAGATCGTGCGATCGCACTCGGTCAGCGGCAACCGACTGTGCTGCTCCAGGACGACCGAAGAGAGAGGTGTACTCGCAGTGGTGGTACAAGCAACATTGTCAGTATACCAGCGCCGCCGCCGGTCACGATCAAAACAACGTCTGTAACTCGGAGCAAGCTGACATTAACCTATGGCACAACGATTGTAGGCAAGAATTCACATCTTGTCGATGTAAACATCCTGTCGAGGCTGACTGTACCTACTGTGTACAAACACGTGCAAATTGGTAGAACTTGGAAACAACGCACGATCAATCGGGCAGGTTAGTGTATGTGACAAGCATGGCTTATTCATATTTCACCACATTACTCAGTATTGCGCTGTAATCACGTCCCCGGCCCGGTCCGGTGCGCGCTCTCCAGCGCCGGTTATTTGAATAGAATAAAGCGCGGCGCGTGACCAGCATGCGACGTGCCCTCCGTCCCCTTCAGCACGCAGATTGTACTGGGGCCCATAGCTCGGCGGCCACCGCGCGGGGCCCGGGGGCCCGAGGGCCGGAGGATTGATGCCATTTATTTGTTATGTATTGAGATTGCAGATGAATGAATAAGATTCAGGAGTTGTCAAGTCTTATTATGAGAGTAAGATTGCTAGATTAACTCTAAAATAATAACTAGACAGCTTTGATCAACGAGAATTATTATGCGTCTACTTCTATTCTCAAAAAGAATAATTACCTAATTAATTGGGAAGACAAACATTTATTGTGTAAAAGATATTGTTTTTCTGTTATGCAATAATTAAAATGTGTAAGTGTTTACCCCTGTGACTAGTCTTCTCCATAATGTTACAAGTATAATAAGAAAATGCTCACTTCTGATTATTACATTTGGAGCAGACGCTTAGTAATCACAATCGGACAGCGGTGTCGTACCTACCAGACGTAGACGTATCTCACCTAAAGTAATTACTATAATGTTCACATCTCAAGCTCGACTAGTTTGTACAATAAAGCCCATGTTCGGGCTCGAAGCGAAGTAATAGCGTTCCGTGTGGTCATACATATGTATGTGACCTCGACCAATAGTTCGGCGTAATGATGACATTCTAGTAGTGTCAGCATACGAGTGCTCGATACACAGTGTAGTTTGTTAACAAGGCAAGCCACCGAAACGACAACAGTGTCTATAAAACAAAATATGCCGAAAATTATATCTGCATGCGTACTTTTATTATAGTACTAGTGATAACTAGTACTATAATAAAAATTGTGTAATTTGTAACTAAATAATATGTCTTTTCCTCCGTTGTGACCTATCCACTTTACCAGGTAACCATGGCTTGTGCAGATAAAGCTATGAGCTACGCCACCGCTACGTCCCTCTACGAGACGCTACGGGGCTACGCATAGCGAATATTAAAAGGGTTTAGGCGGTGCAGCAGAGGGCGCGTATAATTAATGCGTCTAAATGAGCCCCCCACTCCCCCGCACCCGACTGATGAATATTAAGATTTATTGACACCCCACACATACAGATTGGACGAGAATTAATAAGGGAGGAATATACTCTTTGAATAAATTACCTGTTTTTATCTTAATTCTCGTGCACGCGAGCGCTCGGCCGTGCGTGTGCCCAATTATGTTACGACGGAGGAAAGCCTACCCAACATCTATCCAATTACGCTTGATTGTTTTTTTTTGCTCTGTTGATAAAATTTATGAGGGATCGGTTCTTGGTAATTTTGTTTTCCACTTTATGAAAATCAGTTGTTTTAATTATGAATTATCGAAATAGGTTGTATCAAATTACTGTTACTTTGCACATTAAGTCGTGTAGTATGTAAAGTGAAATTAATCATCAATCAATATTCTATACTTGTAAACATACTTAAGTTACAACAGTGTGCAAGATGTTACAATTGATGACCTTTGAATTTGACCTTTTGGCGTATTAATAAACATATTTATAGGAGGCTTTTGCCAATGGGGAAGGCAACTGTCAAAATGGCGCTGTCGTAGCTAGTTCCCAAAACAAGCTAAAAATACTAGGCGTGCGGTGGTTTTATTTTGTTTATACGAAAATTAAACTTTGTTGTGTTCGTAAATACTGAAATTAAAAGATTGTTCGCTATTCGTAGATTTTTATTTTAAATTACACAGAGTTCGAGGTTACGTCAAAAACATTTCGAAGAAAGTAATTACAAGGAAATATTTAAAGTTTTCGAATTCTGACACTTTTCATGTCAAATAACGGAAACAACGAAATAGTGAAATAAAACCAAACTCATGAATGAACACAAACTTGCATGCATGAACGAAATGTCAACTTCATTGCAATCTTATTATCTATATAAGGACCTAGCTATGATTGATCACACCATCTACAATTAGCTTTATTTTTTATTTATTTATTTTCATTTATTCGGACAACAAGGATCCATGATGTTAGTAATACCTTAAAGCTAGTGTTAGTAGTAAATTATTTGAGTTTGTAATTGAAAGACATTTTGCACAGAAGATGACCAAGTAAGGTACAAATTTCTCACTTGGCCATCATCTCCACAAAATGCCTCAGAATGGGAGAATAAAAGCTCTCTGACACTGTTTTCAGAATGCTGTTGCTACTGGCCCGTGTTCTAGTGACTAATGATGCGACTTTTTTTCGAATGATTGCATGAAAGTCGTCAGTTCGATTCTGTGCAAACATTTCCGATGCACTACAGAAACGGGGCAGTCTCAAGAGCATTCTGAAAATATTATTGTATTGGACGCGCAAGACATCTAGCGACCTTTTGGTGTAGCTGGTCCATAGACCCCCCGTGTACAGACCCTGACAATATGCCTTGAATAGTGTTATCTTGACCTGGTCGGAACAGCGGGAGAATCTACGTGCCACCATATTACCTCGGACCGCCAGTGCCCTACGCTCCCTCTCAATATCTACATTGTCTTTAAGGTCGTCGGTAAGTATGTGCCCCAGATATTTAAATGTATTCACTCTTTTTATGCTCAGGCCATTTAGGGTAAGATTAGGGGCATAGTCTAAGCATTTACCGGCGGCCTTAAAGACCATGTACTCACATTTCTTAACATTGTACACGAGCCCATGTGTAGCAGCATAGTCCTCGCACACTTTTAACATGTCTGCAATGGAACCTGCAGTCGGGCCCAGCAGCACCATGTCGTCCGCATAGCTGATACTGTTAATATTAACACCACCAACCCGACAACCGACACGCATGCTGTTGAGCTCGACTATGAGGTCATTAACAAAAAGGTTGAAGAGCCTAGGAGATGTCAACCCCCCCTGTCTCACACCACACTCGAGCCCATACGTTCCAGAGAGTGTGTTGGACCACTTTACATTATTAGTTTGGTTCGCGTACCAATACTGCAAGATTTTACGAACTTCAGCCGGTACATTCCTGTCCCCCAACTTCTTCCAGAGCACATCGTATGACACAAGGTCGAAGGCCCTGGAAAGATCCAGGAAACAGGCATATACCGTCGGCGTACCGCCGGCGTTTTACGATCAGTATAATATTGGACAGTATTCTTGAGGCTTAGAATTGCACTTTCCGTGGATAGTTTAGGTTGAAACCCAAATTGTGCATCGTGCAAACATAGATATTTTTTTAAGCACGAATCAAGCATACTGTCCAATATTTTAGCAATGGTCGTGGCAAGAGAAATTGGTCGGTAATTTCCCTTGTCCGAGATATCTCCTGTTCCGTTTTTGACTATCGGTACTACAATAGTTTTCATTAGTTGAAAAGGTAGGTATGAGTGACTGACGCACAATGAATAAAACATTGACAGGACTCTTGGCAGATGAACACCCGCATACTTAAAATGCTCGATGCTGAGTCCATCGTGTCTCGTACTCATGTTTTTAATTACAGTTCTGACCTGTTTAGGCGAGAAATACATTACCGGTTCCACTCCCTCACGGCTGGACTCGGCACCGGTCATCGTAACTGAGGGACCAAGAGGCGACCGCACTTTAAAATGTTCCATGAACATGTTTGCGATTCCCTCTGGATCATTTATTCCTCCAACGCTCACCGGTAACCCAGGCTTGGTATCCAACTTACCCGTAGCCTTCCAAAATTTACGAAAATTATTCGTCGCTCTTTGTTTAGCTATAAAATCCATTTTTATCTGTTCAGTATTTTTTGGCACCATTTATGACGACCCTTAAATTTTTTTCGAATTACATACATTTCTTCATAAATTACTCCAGAAGTCGGCCTGTTATGTAATACCCACATTTTGAATTTAAGCCTGGCCTCTCGGTGAGCGTCTCGAACATGATTGTTCCATCCACACACTTACCTCTTCTCGGCCTGTACCTTTCTTTCTCACTCGTTAATACAGCAGCGTCACATAAAATATCTATAATATTCTTATATAAATTATCTAGAATATGTTTATGCTCGACTAGGCTGCATGACCCATAACTACACCTTTCAAACTCGCGAGGGAAATCAACGTTCCGCAGCCTGTTATTACATACATTATGATATTGAGTAATTTGCGATTCATCCCTTTCACCCCAAATTACGTTACAGCGGGGGGCATTTTGCGTTGTCAGCTTTTGTCTTACTACATTCAAATCACATTCAATGTATAGCGGTAAGTGGTCAGATAAAAATACATCCTCCTCTATGCCTACCCTAACAATCGTTTGCCACGCTGATAACGATACAACACAGTGGTCCAACCAACTTTTGCACCCGTGAGCTTCGCTAATAAAGGTGTAGTTATTTGCCGCGCAGCCCAGCTTCTCTATATCGGCACAAATCCAGGATTGCTCAGCGCAGAAGTTTGTGAGTTCCCTAAAAAACAGTTCATGAGGATGCGCATTAAAGTCACCCAGCATTCTTCGACCGCTTTCGACAGCTTTGTTCGACCTTCCTCATTAACACAGTCTTAGGCTGCCCGTCCACTGGCGCGGAGAGGAGAGGAGCGGCGATGTGTCAATATTAACCAATAGAATCGCACCTCCTGGAGCGGAGTTTTGATTCTATTGGTTAATAATGGCACATGTCCGCTCCTCTCTTCTCCTCTCCGCTCCAGTGGACAGGCAGCCTTAAGCCTTATTTTATTTATACAGAAGTTTTGATTATATTATAAATATATTATGTGTTTAGTTACATTAAGGTATTTTTCTCTGGGCCTGTGTCGCCTGAAATAAATGGTATTATTTTTATTTCATATATAATTAATTAATTATACATATTGCTTACTTTTTTATAAAAACAAAATATATATAATAGAAACAAAAACATTTAAAAATATAAAAAATAGTAGCCCACCGGTATCGGGAACAGGGTCCAAGCTACCGATGGTCAGGGCTCCAGAGAGAGGAGCCTTCTAACGATACGCGGCGTGTCCAGAAATACCGCTTTCTAAGTAAGCTAAGTAAAGTATTATGTTTATTATTAAGTTTTAGATTAAAATAATTCAGTGATATCTATGTCTATTTTTTTAAATGTATGTTAATTAAATGCACTAGGTAATGTCAAGTAAGTAATGAAAATATTTAACAAAATGCAATAATAATTAATTATAATGTCAATAAATTACTGATAAGAAAAGATAATAAAAAATTAAGTTTCAAAAACTGTAACCCGACTACGGGAAAATAAAAGCGATCTAAAAAGTACGAAACAAGAAAATCTTTCAGACAGAAATCAAGACATAGGTACAAAAATGGTCAGGATAAAGCCGTTGTCACATGCCATTATAATAATTTTGATGGTGTTCCTGGCACCCACATGGTATAATACAGGCATGCGACGGCTTTATCTTAACCATTTTTGTACCTATGTCTTGATTTCTGTCTGAAATATTTTCTTGTTTCGTACTATTTAGATCACTTTTATTTTCCCGTAGTCGGGTTACAGTTTTTGAACCTTAATTTTTTATTTTATACTTTTCCGTTTTAACACTTGATAAATGGTACGACAACGTAAATAAGAGTGATCCAGTGGGTCAGTAATTAAACTATTTTAAATTCAAATACCAGTGCATAGTGCCTTGAAAGAAACCATGGCCCGATTTGTTTCGACGCCAACACCATTTATCGATCTTCGAAGAAATTGAAAATATAAATATTTTGTTGTACTTGTTTTTCTTCTGTGGCATTACAAATTATTAAGGCTATGTTTTCCGAGCCTGTAGGCCTTTGAAACGCCTCCCCCAAATGCAGAGCGACGTATTTATTTACGGGTGCATCGTACGCCTATGATTTCGTGGAAAATCCATGCCACAGCTTAGAATAATTGCAGATGATCAACTGACCTATCAAAAGCTAATCAACCAAACTTAAGAAAACTTAGCGGCGGCGTTGTGCACTTTTTTTGGGATGGGTAATAAATGTCAAACTCGTGACCTGATCGAAAATTCAAAAGACGGAGGGAGAGTAGAGATGCATAACGTTAATGTTCAAGTTTTTGTTGTCCCTTCCTTTTGGCTTTGCCGTAGTCGGGTAAAAATTAACTAAATTTAAACTGTTTTTTGAGCAAACTAGCATTTATAATTATCTTTGGGCCATACAAAAATCTTTTCCTCATTAAAGCCGTACCTGCTTGTGGTACTACTCGTATAATCACTAACTTATTCTGCGATGACCTTTAGTGTGATCAATGATACTCATATTGTTTTGTCCGCGAACACTTTACCAAACGACGGCAGTGGTGAGCGGAACGACGTACTGAGTTCGCATTAATATTTAAAAAAATATCGCTCACCCTCTCATACAAATTCAAGTTTTTAATGAGTTTCGCTTTGTGAAATAAACAAATTAGACGGCAGGGTCCGCGGAAATCTACGTTCACTCGTTCCGCTCATACCGCTTGTACCGCTCACAGTGCTCATACCGCTCACTTCGCTAATTTATTGTGTGAGCTTTGTGCGGCGCACACCGCTTTTAAATTCATTTACCGAGTGGAACATCGCGACGTTATCATTTCACAAATAATTTATTCGTATCTCTACATGTTATGTGCGGGCTTCGTGCGGAATTACATTTTACTAAATTTAAACGGAACACATTTCAGAATATGTTTTAAAACTACGAGCAGCGAGTACTGTTTGAAACACGCATGATTAACCAATACAAGTTGAGTTCACGTTTGGCACATCGTTTCTTTAATGACTAAAACAGATTGTCCCCGAGCGGTTCGTGTATTTCTTCGCCTCAAACCTGGACCTGTTTGTAACAGTTCTAACTAATGTTATTTGAGATAAAAAAATTATGGTGTGTTTTTATTATTTCCAGTTACATTTTTCTATTAGTTGCGCGTTAAAATATTATAACCGACTCATTGATATGAATAACACGAATCCAGCAGTAAAGTCGGTAGTTACTCTTACACTTCTCCATTGCGGACTTTAGTCTGGTCGCTGTATATGTGTGTAATAAAACGACTACACTTATTCGACGATCCGCCGATTGCTTTGCTCATTTTAAAAGGCGTAATGCTTATCAAACGCGCCAGATATTTAAACTAGAGCAAGCATAAGATTAATAACCCAACCTTTTGTCAATGCATGGCGCCTAGGATAGTTCTTGCGTTCGTGCTTGGAACAGAAAGCCAACTGTCTGCTGTAATTAAACGCCATTGGTTAACAGATAAAGAATAATGGCAGTCGTCGATATGTGGGAGATGCGGGGGAATCAATAAGTGAGCGAATTTATATCTACAAGTAGCGGCGATTGCTCCCAGACCGCCGAGCTGGCGACAAATGCCCCTCGGGATCACACTCATTAATTTGACTAGTCTTTTGTTCTACAGAATTCAATGACGGCCAAAGTCTTTAAATTGCTATTTCTTTACCTTTAACACATAACACTTAATGGGAACAATTAAAAAAAAACTCTCAACGTCCACTCAGAATACAGTGCGTTGTGTACGTGTGCGTGCTACGACCGACGACTGCGCGGCGTACCGCATCTGCTATAAGTGAAGCTGGTCTGTGTCGGTGTCATAAACAAAGCTCAAACAACGTTTAGTGCAAAGAATACATTAAGGTTCGTTAGGAGCTCGGAGAAAAGGCCACGGAGGGGTAACGAGGCAGAGGGGGAGGGGAGGGAGGTGTTCCTCTAATGAGCTGGCACGCGATCAGCTGTCACCTGCAAGTAGGTTAGTCTCAACCACTTCGTTATGCTGTTTGTTGTAAGTGCCAGGTTTCTTCTGCAGCGACCACGTGTTGTTTCCGACTTGACTAGACATGTCACAATAGCGAGCGTGATAACATCACGCGGGCAAGTTGTGTATTAATGTCAATTGAGTACTAATCAGATTAGAAGTAATGACAGATGGTATCTACTAGATAAATAAAAAAATTGTATCTGTATATACCGCCATTATATTTGTGTTGTAAGAAAATACTTAAAATAGATCAAATTGCTCAAACTGTAAATTATAAAAATACTATAGAATTGAATTCTATAGTATTTTTAGAGCAATTTGATCTAATTTAGAAATTGAGTTATTGATGAATTAGGTACAAATAAATGTATTATAGATATTAAATGCATTATATTAAATTGTGAACTGCAATTATTTTATGTTATGAATGATTTAATGAATCAAATAGTATATAATTATATATATATATATATATATTAACATGTTTTTTTTTATTTATTTTTTATTTAATTATCATATATACAAAGAACACAGGATTAGATAATAGATAGCAATCAAAAACCACTAAGGTTTAAACTTATGCTATCGTATGCTTATGTAAACCTGCTTACTGTATTACCTGGACAATAAACTATTTCTATTTATATTTCTATTCTATATATATATATATTATAATAATAGTAATGAATAGATTATGTTTCTCATATTTATTATTGATTTGAAGTGTTTTTTTACTGCTTGTTTTGAATGAAATATTAATTATATGATTGTTTTGAATAAATAAAGGCTATAATATGATATAGTGGGTCTTGAATACGATGCTTGATAATGTCCAATAACGTGCGATATCGTTCCGTATTATGACGAATTATAATTATTGGATTACCCTACTTTGGCTGATTATTTGGTGGTAGAGTGCCTCATGATGAGTATTGTGTCATTTTATAGAATAAACAAAATATTGTGAAAATATTTTAAATGTAATGGCATAAAACTTATCCTAGAGATGGCACAAGCACAAGTACCTAACAGATATGACGGTCAGTGTCAAGGCTCAGTAACACAAAGTATCCAGTAGCGTGTCCATCCGAAGGTGACACTTCGTGTCGATGGCACGCCATTAAAATTGTGTAGTTGTAAAAAACTATGTTCCAACTCTTATCCTGCCCTCAGTGCTCCAAAAAATGCAGTCAGAGTGACCTCACATTACTGGTACTTACATTTTATCGCCGTCGGTTCGCGGCTGCCTCGTGGAGTCGGCCTTTATGGATACGCCACAGTAACTATTATTTGGAAAGGAGACATCTAATAGATTTCATATTAATAATAGTCCTCCAGAACCGAATTTCGGCCATGGCGACCGATCTCAACGGAGACTAGCCTTCGGCGCGGGAGGTGTTATAGTGCACCAGTGTGTGCACAGACACAGGTGCACTCTCGCTTCCCTCACTCTCATAGTCCGATGGGACGGCAATCCGATACGACCGGAGAGAAATCAGGCGTAGAACCCACGGCTTAACGTGCGCACCGAGGCACGGGGGTATCACACACCGCCAACTTCCAAACTCCGGGCTGTTACTAAGAAATTCCTCATAGAAAAACTCAATTACACTTTGCCCGACCCGGGAATCGAACCCAGGAGCCCACGCTCAGCAGTCGCGCTTGCAACCACGAGACCAACGGAGCAGTGGGATTTAGTATTACGGAGGGGTTAACCCGAAACACATCGAAATTTTAACAAAAAAAACAGGCATACCCGAGGAATCAAATATATAGATATAAAAGTCGTAACTTTATGCATAATAACGTGAATAAAGGATGATCGCTGTAATGTATAAATTATGGAAGTAAATGAGTAGCAACAACCGACAGATAAACCAAGTTTAACCAAGTCATGTTAACAATCAGTTTTTATCAATGAAAACACTTGTCTTACCTATTTAACTATCAGTAGACAATGTTTACAAGCAATTCATTAATTTGCAATCGCATATCAGACAATAACACAAAAATGCAAGTAAGCGAGTTACTCGATACTATTCAGACTTCTATTCTATTTTTATTTATTAATGGCAAGCAAACCCGATGTCGCCTATTCTGCCAATGTCTAAAAATCAATCTGCCTAGCCTTTTCCCAACTATGTTGGGGTCGGCTTCCAGTCTAACCGGATGCAGCTGAATACCAGTATTTTACATGGAGCGACTGCCTATCTGACCTCCACAACCCAGTTATTGGGTAATACGATACCCCTTGGTCAGACTGGTTGTCAGACTTTCGGGCTTCTGACGACCCGTAACGAACTTCCACGTCTCGGTATGTAAAGATGGTCCCCATCCACAGACCAACCCCGGCAGGCGTAACTTAACCTGATGGATCGACCCGTGCGACTGTTATAAGTTAGCCAATGTCTAAAGTGCATCGGAAACTTGTTTCAATGAGTTACACACCAGAACATACCCACAATGTTTGTTTCTAGATCATTTTAACAGTGCCATCACTTTGAGTTAATATCATTCTCTTCTATTCTTAGCTGGTAGTTCCACACGGTAGTGGTTTTTCAGTAGGTATTACTCGTATTATTACCTATTAATATATATGGCGAAACAATTTACATATTTATCTTGAGAGCTGCTTGTGATACCGTCAAGGCAACGATGTTAATAAGATTAGGGTAATCTACGGATCTCTCTGCGATAACGAGTGATAAGCTGGGTATGTGATACGGTGATAAGGAGATCCCTGCCACGTTGTTGGGTCCGCAACTCCGCACTCGTCACACAACACCAGCACGCACTACCGCACCTTCCTATACAGTGTTACGGTTACGTCAGATCAAGCATATATGGATTTAACACAATGTTTTCATTTTTAGCTATCACACTTAGGTACTACATAATAAAAGTATCAACTAGTACCTACGTCCTTCATCGGTAATAATTACTAAATCACGGTCACACATGGTTTAAAAAAAAAAAACTGTTTCTTTGTCTGACTAGGTAACTACTTGCATAACGTTACATCTAGATATAATTTCTTTTTATCGGTAAGTACATCATCAGCTGATTGATATTCTTGAGAAGTGACTGAGACGGATAACAAGGTCATATCGCTAGCGATAAAGTTGATGATTCGAAGAGAACATTGAAACGCACTACACTAAACAGCCGCCCGTGATTATAAGACGAATGACGTGTAACCGACCTACGAATAATATTATTCGTAACCACTGACACACGGCCTGATCCAACATGGACTCTGTATACTTATAAGACGAATGACGTGTAGCCACTGACCTACGAATAATATTATTCGTAACCACTGACACACGGCCTGATCCAACATGGACTCTGTATACTTATAAGACGAATGACGTGTAGCCACTGACCTACGAATAATATTATTCGTAACCACTGACACACGGCCTGATCCAACATGGACTCTGTATACTTATAAGACGAATGACGTGTAGCCACTGACCTACGAATAATATTATTCGTAACCACTGACACACGGCCTGATCCAACATGGACTCTGTATACTTATAAGACGAATGACGTGTAGCCACCGACCTACGAATAATATTATTCGTAACCACTGACACACGGCCTGATCCAACATGGACTCTGTATACTTATAAGACGAATGACGTGTAGCCACCGACCTACGAATAATATTATTCGTAACCACTGACACACGGCCTGATCCAACATGGACTCTGTATACTTATAAGACGAATGACGTGTAGCCACCGACCTACGAATAATATTATTCGTAACCACTGACACACGGCCTGATCCAACATGGACTCTGTATACTTATAAGACGAATGACGTGTAGCCACCGACCTTCGAATAATATTATTCGTAACCACTGACACACAGCCTGATCCAACATGGACTCTATATACTTATAAGCTAAATACCAATTTACATAATCTCATTTAGCAGTTTTCACAGTAGTTATACTAAACTATATTTTGGTCCATAATCTGAAGTTATATCAGAAAAATCAACGAAAAAACTGTATTATTGTAGACCAACAATATGACAACGTAGAGGAGTCGTTACAACAGCTTCGGTGCTGCTTATTTAAGCCTAGAATGAAGCAGAGTTTGAGACAGAGGTAATGAACAGAAAGTTGAATTGTCTGAGAGTAGGTGTGCCTCTGTCCAGGGGTGAACAAGCGGCGTCCGCACCGCAACAAGAGCGCGTCAGTCTGTGCGACCACGCTTCAATGTTCTACTGCATGATCACAAAACTTACCTTCGGACTTTATTTTAAATTGTACTCCAAACAGTTTGTGATATTTTGCACCCTGAAGGCCAAGTGTTACCTACTCAGTTCAATAAAACAATGACGCAATTTTGGTAAAATATTTCGGCTAAGTAATTGATACGACTTATTGGATTAAATAGATTAATGTTAAGATATCTAATATAACGACAACGATTAGCATCTATTCGAGTACATAAGTACGGATTTTGAACTTCTCGTTGCGTTCGGAGCCGCCACTATCTGCCACGCGGCGGCAACAAGAAAAACCCGCGAACATGACTGCTATCACTCAACAAGATATTGTGATCGTATCACTTGGATAAAGCTAAGATGTCAACTGTATCGAAACTCGATGAAAAGTATACTTAAGTCAACAAAACATATTTCAAAAAGGACTGTTATAAATGTATATCAACGCTTAGGTATGACATAATGTATTGGGGTAACTCAGTCGATAGAGAATTTGTATTTATAGCTCAAAAAAAATGTATCAGATCTATGTGTGGCCTAAATAGCACCGACAGTAATTGCCAACCGTTCTTTAAAAGCCTCAATTTTCTAACCCTACCATCATTGTACATCTACGAAACTAATATATTATTTTGTCAAAACACACATCTTGCAATACAAAATAGTTTCCAAAAGCTACTATAGAAAGTTACGTGACAAAAATAAGTTAGAGCTCGAAATAACTCATGGCAGAACAGCCCTAATGAATAAAAATACTTCCTGGGCCACAAAAATATTTAACAAGCTGCCTGAGACATTGAAATCATTAAATCTGGACAAATTTAAAAGTGTACTTATGAAAATTTTTATCGATATATTATGTTACTACTCAATAAAGGACTATTTGGATGACAATTCTATAATCCCTCCTTCAGATAATCAGCGATAAGTCAGCATAATCTTTTTTGAAATTCTTATACTTATTTGGTATTTATCTAATTGACATTACACTATAAGTTTTTACTGTTGACATTCTGGATAATTATATTTCGTAAAATATTTTTTTATTTTTTGTCTCGTACTGTCTTAGATCTTATTGTTGACATTGTCAAAATACTTAATTGATTTATTGCTTATTTTGAAACTCTTGTATTAATTTGATTAATTGACAATATCCTATTTTTATTTTTTGACATTTCAGCAGTATCAAAAAAATGAAAATTGACAATTTTTTAATATTTTATTAATTTGGTACTTGTGTTTTTATTTGAAATTTAATTAATTGTCAGGGGAATATTATATTGTTTGCCCAAACACTCTAGCTCTTTCTATAATTAAACTTGATATGAAATTGATACTTACTACATTGTACTAACAAAAATGTAACATCTCACACACCTGTGTATCTGTAACCTATGTTTACAAATAAATAATTTGAATTTATTTTTTTGGGTGGTAAGTCATCAAAATAACTTCTCCCGCTCTGGGCGGAGCGAAAGGGCGTGTCTGACTTAAACCCACCACTGTTCCTTCACTTGCCTGTACGTTTCCGGGGGCCGCGGTCTCCCCTTAGGACTTTCCCGGAACTCCGGCAGGCAGCGGCCATAGCGGACCCCGTCAATTGTGCTGACATCTCTTTGAGACGCGCGTAGAACACAACGCGCCGTCGACCCGGGCCTCCTCCATCAGCCGACCTTTGTAATGATGATATTCAACACTATAGGTACAATAAACATTTAACATCTTTGCAACGCGTTCCGGGACGAAGCGATGTTCATATTAGGTACCGATCTGTATTGTATCTACTTATGTACCTATATTTATCAAAAAAATATACAATTTGTTCTCATCATGATCAGTCTATAGTTTACCACTGCTAACATGCCCAATGGACGCCCACCGAGCTTGATTTTTGAGTAGGTATTCTCATCGCCATTACTAGCCATTTTTGAAAATTTGTTGCATATTTTGTTGATCGGTTTTCCTACATAATTATCTGCCTGAAAATATGGCACCTATTTATTCCAAATTCAAAATATTTTATTTCACATAAATAAATCTACATGGGAATTTATGAACCGTCTGTAGCTAAGTTAAGTGCACGGTTACAAATACAATACAATAAAAATAGAAAAAAAAAAAAAATTGGGGGTTCGCCATACTTACTTAAAACTGAAACTCACAATTTTTTTTTCATCAAACCCATAAGTGTGGTGTATCTATGGATAGGGGTTGTACGTTGTTTTATAGAAAATTGTTTTATAGAATTTCGTTTCACATAAAATTTTTCATATACATATTATCATTTCATAGAATAATCAATACGCAGAATACTTACTTTGAAAAAACTTAAATCATTGATTTTTGTTACGAATAAAATTAAAAGTTTGGATATTCATATCATAGAATAACAAATCAAATATTCTTTATTCTCATACTGTTTAGTTAGTTCTAACCTAACCTAACCTATATGGTCGGAGTGCCCTAATAGTATTACTAGACACTACACTACACAAACGATTTATTCCCTTGATGTCGAGTCCAACTCGCACTTGGCCGGTTTTTTTAAAAGAGTAACCGTGGAGTATCTTGCCGGCTCTTCTCCATAGGAAACAACCATTTAGAACCGTGCACCTAGGTTCTGACGTTTCATAAGTGCTCTTGTAGGTTTATGTACAATAAAATATTTTGAATTTGAATTGCATTGTAACATTTGGCATGATATTGCCCCACGGATTTCAAGTTGTTCAAATTATCTAATAATAATGATGGTTTGAAATTAAAAGAGCTCGTATCCTAAATTTTTGTTGATCGTAATCAGATAATTATAATTATACAATCATGTACTGCTCTTTGGCCGTACCCAGAGCGAATGATTATGTTATTATCATGCACGTGCAATACATGAGATGCTGATACATAAAGGTTACACCTACATTCCTGCCAGGTGTTACCTCGCAATCGATCGTCGATAACTGAATATTGATTACGGTTTACAGCTCACCCAATAAAATACCTACTTAGCATATAATATCCCTATTATGTTATTAGTTTTGGTAATTCGGCCTGAAGAGAAAAGCATAAAATTCTGTTTTGAAACCTTTAGCATCCAGCTGACATGAAATAATAGATTATTTCCTCGAAAATCGCACAATGTCGCCATTTACAAAATATGTACTTACATGTTTCTGTTATCTGAAGTGTGATTATAGTGTCGTGTTTCAGGGGTAGTACCAACAAACAACGACGGGGGAAGCTAATACGAAGACATTCGTTCTGCAAAATCATTACCTAAAAAATTTGAAATAAGTACACAATAAAACAAATACATTTTAATTTTCATTTTATTCAGAAATTCCAAGTTTATTAACATTAGTTTTTTTTTAATAATATAAATTCATTGCTAGCGTAATATCTAAACAACCTGCTTACAATTCCAGTCTTCGGGCCAATAGCGCCCGCCCGCGCGCGCGCACCGCGCCTCTCCGCCCCGCCGCCGCACCGTCTGGCGGAGCGGGACGGGAGCGACGCGGGGCGCGCGCGCTGCCACACAGACGAACCGCGCTTCCGCCATAGAGTATCAAGTACACAATATTCTAACGTAAATGTACAATACGATACAAGGATCACCTCTGGTTGCACTGCTTATTGCTTACTGAGAGACGCGCCGCCGCGCTCGCACCCGTCAGATAAACTCCAAATATCAAAATATTACATCGTCGTAACAAAGTAGAGACAAGAGAGTCGTTGTAGAGATTAAATTTATATATCAATTACTTTAGAAATAATATTTAATATATAATTTACATCATTCTAATCAAGTCGCGAACTACCTATGAGTTACACTATGTACATCGCCCGGCGCCCGGACTACACCAACTGACTCCTAGTCTATGTGTTCAGTGTTCACTGTACTATCAATCAAAAATTATTAACAATAGTTATTTTATTTTACCTGTCTTGTAATTCGTTCAGTTTCCCATAGTGAAGGTAACTAACACTTATTATAACGCTGTGTCGCACCGACGCGTAACATTTGGCACTGCAAGCGAGACTATTGCGTGACATCGTAGAGACTGCGCCATCGCGAGCTCCTAGGCTGGTGTCTCTGTTGTCTCATTAGAAGATAATACAAACACAAGGAAGTAGATTAAACGAACAATACTCCCAAACACTGTGAAACTCTCAAAGTGGGAACAGAGCGCAAACAAACCGACGCATCGAGGACAGACCTTGGACGGATCACACTTAACATACCACACGTAAAGTAACGCTCAGAGATGTTACAGCTCAAATACAAAACTACACTTAGCAACAGTTTGGAACGAAACAGACAATAAGTAAGAACGCCGCGAGTAAACGACGTCTACGCACTACAAAATATGCACAGAAGCTCCACTCCACGCAATACTCGAAAATAATGTCCCGCACACGTAATACCAGTTGAACAGACAGATGCCAATATGCGACTGTATAAAATGAGTGCGCTTAAAGCGGCTTACGTGTCGAATAGAGTCGCACAAAGTTTAGAAGAAAACTGTTTAATATTTTTGTATTGCATAGTTCGACTGCAGTATCAATGGTCCGTGTATTGCTCGGAGTGTCTGTTCACATTGTGGTCTACGGCAGGTTGGAGTAGAGGTGCGGGTGAGGCGGGGGGTGTGGCGGGTGCGGGTGGGCGGGGGGAGCGCGGTACGCGGACGCCAGGCGCGGATCCAGGTTGCCGTACTCCTTGCCGGAGCGCGGCCGCAGCGTGCTCGTCGTCTGCCGCATCACTCTATGCGCAAACAATCATAGCATTAGACTCCAGAGCTACATGAAAACACTTCCCATGAAGATGGTGTGAGACACGTGCATTATTCTCTGAAGTTTTGTCATCTTACCTCATGGTGACAGGAGTGTCGGTGGAGGAGTGTGAGGAGCAGATGGACAGTGTCTCGATGTAGTCCGACATGTCCGACGTGCCGCTCGACGTGCTGTGCGTATCCATGACACCTGCGGGAGTTAAACAGATCTAGTACCCACACTATGCTAGAAACACCGGTGGACAACTGACTGATAGGACAACGTCACTGAGGACTGATATGCCATACTATTAACAACATGGGGAAAACCATTTGCACATAAACTTTTTGTAAGCCCCACTATACATAATACAAAGGAAATGATTTAAAATGAATAAGTAAACCCTACCTCTAAGTGGCTTGGCAGACAGTACTGGCACCTCGGCCTCAGCGGACGAGGACTTGGCCGGCACGCGCTCCCGCTGCAGCGTGGCGAGGTCCCGCAGCGGGTCAGTAGACTTGGAGCGGCGCGGCGGAGCGCTGCCGGTGCTGGCCGCAGCACGCCGGGCGCTGCGGTAGTGGCGTCGCGCCGCGGCCGTCGTCAGCGGCAGCTCGAATAGCTCGCCACGCCGCAGGGAGCAGCTCGACACGCCAGAATCATTGGAACTCGACGAGTCTCTGTTCCCACCCGTCTTGCCTGGCACCGACGCGGAACGCTTCGCTGGCGGGAGCCGACTGCACGCACCTTTAGACGCTTCAGAACTATCCGCGTCAGAGTGTTTATTGTCCGCCGCACAGTTGCACGGTGTTAATGTCGGCTCCCCGTTGAGCGCAATATTACGAAGGGTTTCTATAGAAGATGTAGAGCCGTGACTACCGACGCTGCCATCGAACTCTTTAACGTCTTCAAGGAATCGCGAAGAGTCTGCGGAACTAGAACGTTTTCTGTATTCTATTCTATCGGGTCGCTCGGCAGCCGTACGAGGCGCAGGTTCGTCGAGATCACTCGCGTCTGCTCGTCGAGTCTCTTCGAGTCCACACAGCGTCGGGTTGCTTGCTGATTTCTCTTCTAGCAACCTGTTGATTGGACTTCTTGCAGGATGTTTCAGAGTGTTGAACGCAAAACCACCGATTGGAGACATAGGAGTATAACCAGCCGGTAATGGTTTGCTTTGTTCTAATTTGCTACTGACATTCGGTGCCATCATGAGATAGTCATCATTCGTGCTAACTGTGAGCCCCTCCAGGTTGGTTTCTTTTTCTCTCTGTTGTTGGTGACCACACTTAGTACAAATTTTTTTTCCGTCTACTTTAGCAAAGGAAACCGGTTTCAGATTAGCACTAATCGCATCCAGCTCTGACTGTGTGACCCCAACTTTTCTCAATAAATCCTTAGCATTTTCGTAATGCTCTAAAGATAAAGCGAAGCTGAGGTTCTCATAGTTGGCCAGCGGGCCGTCGTCGATCTCCGCGGACCTGGTCGTGAGGCTGCGCGTGAGCTCGCTCCCCGGCGCGTCGTCGTGTCTGTCACAAGGCCTTTGTTTTCTTCTAGTTTTTCGTGACAAGTCGATAGTAGCGTAGAGAGCGCTTCGGTCACTACTGTTTGGTTTTACGTTTTCTTTATTTGGCACTAAATTGTCACTGGACACAGTATTTTTCCTACAATAGGGTAGTTTGATCCAATTGTTCGCCCAGTCAGTGACGCGCTGGCAGGGACAGTTGGCCGGCTGGAAGTTCTCCTCGGAGTCCACGATCGTCGGCTCTCTTCGTCTTTTGCCAAACTTTAGTAAACAGCCGCAAGGCTTTTTTAATATAACGGCATTTGACGTGGAACTTTTAGTTACTTTAAATAGTTCATTGTTGAGACACTCTTTGAGTCGCTTCGGTGTATCGTAGTACTCGCCGTCCGCCTGTACAACAACAAACAATTAAAGCTATTGACAAAACCGTCAGTCATGTTTACTACGTAGCGCATGTTAATGTGTAACGTTATACCTACATACTGATGCATTGGTTTTTATACACAAATGCAACAGTATGTACGTATCACGTATGTAGGTATATAATATATGCTGATCACAGTGTTTCAAGTGGTGTGTGAGCCATAAATATTGTGATACTAGGATATTACATAAATAACTCACAAAGAAGAATGGCAGTTCTGGTGTCGAAATTATGTCAGAAGCGTGCATGAAAAAAAAGGTACTCCCTTGCTTCTCCTAAAATAGTTTGTCCGAAAATAATTATCCATAACACGTTTGCTATAAACTTCAGCAACCATAATGTTCTAAAATACGAAATTTCGTTTTACATAATATCTTTACTTCTAAAACTATTCTGTCATAATATCGATTACTATAATAATTGAATCTCCTAATTTTGCATGGAATAAATCATATGTCCTAAGTATTGTATTATATAATGTGCATTATTCCGAATGTTCATTTATAATAAATTGGATAGACCTAAAAAAAAAAAAAAAAAATTTTTTTTGTGAAACAGTGACAGAAACGAATCGCTGTAAGTCCGACTCCACGCAGTCTTGTCTGCCCTACCCCTAGAGCAGGGGTTACGAACCTTTATGGATCAACGTGCCATTTTTCTAAAGAAACGTTTACTGAGGCGATAGACGTGCCGTCAAATAATTTTGACTTTGTGATTATTGAGAATATAATAAAACTAAATACTATCAACTCAAAACTCTTAATTTACTAGGTACAAAAAAATACATTTTGCACTAGTAATAATTTAAATTAACATTAGTGTGACTTCTGTTGTTGCATATTAGATGACAAATAACTTATATTAGGGTTGTAAGATGTTACAGCAGAATGCATGCTGAACTGGAGTCATCTGCCAAACTATTTCCAAGCGAGTCTTTAATGTTATTCATCTCTGAAAATAAAGACTCGCAGGCATAGGTAGATGAAAATATGGTTAAAATAGCACGAGCCAGTATCTTCAAACAGGTAAATCTGTCTGGAATCGAATTCCATGTTTCTACAATTTTGTTACCGACATTTTAAATTAGCTTGTTATTCATTCTATTTCAATCAATTACAAATTTTTCCTTGTTTCAATAGATTTTTGAATCCATATTGAACTACTTAGACTAGAAATCAAACAGCTGCATTTCAAATTCTTCAACAACTAAAATGCAAACCGTTTCGATCGGTGACGCGACGTGCCCAAATTATTTTGTCGCGTGCCATCATGGGCACGCGTGCCATTGGTTCGCCAGGGATCCCTTCTTTTCGCATAATGTTCTTTGTCCTAATATACTTCGGCATAACGATTTTGGCACAATTTGTTTTGGCATAATAATACTTCGGCATAATTTTTTTAGGCATACATTTTATGTTGGCATAATCATCTTAAAGACTAATTTGTTTTGGCATAAATTTGATTCGCATAACGTTAGTAGGCCTAATGACTATTAGCATAATAATATTTAGGCATATCTTATTTGTTTAGATTAGGATTAGGTTAGGTTAGGTTAGAACTGTGACCAACTGCGCGCGAGCCGAGCGTATTACTATTGTGATCACACTATTAGTTCTGCCTATTAGTAAAGCTAAAAAATTCTATGATATGGCGACAACATAATTATACACCGGCTTGTAGTTAATAGGTTGAATCTGTTCCAAAACCGAGTCGGGGCACCCCGACTTTACGTAGTCTTTTGGCTCCTACCCCTAGAGTGTATATAAAAACCGGAGGCGCGGAGGGAGAGCAACCCCCGCCCGCTGTAACAAAGCATAGGCACCCGTGCGAGCCGTAGCGGCTGAGGCTGGTCGCCGGAGGCGACCAGCAAGCCGAAGCTGCGGAGGTGAGCATGGGTGCCTATCCTTTGTTACGTAAGGGCGAAGGGGTTGCACTTCCCGCAGCGCCGGAGACGATGCAGAAGCAACTTTAATTTTTTGAGGTTAGGTTACAATATAATTTGCTTTTCCCAAGAACGATGCGTTACTTTAGAAATTTCGTTGATATGAAAGTTAGGTCAAATGAACATTATATAAAAAGAGCAATATACAATATGAAAATTATATGAAATGAACGTTATACTAAATGAAATTAGAGAAAATGAAAATTATATCAAATATAACATTCGATCATATGAAATTAGGTTCAATATTTTTATAGCATATGAAAATTATATCATATGAAAGTTATGGCATATGAAATTAGACTATCTGTTGTTATACCAAACATTACACACCCCGGCGAGCGCTACCTCAAAATATTATGCTTAAAAAAGTTATGCTTTAGAACTTTATGCTTAATAAATTTATGCTTTAGAATATTGTGCTTAATCATTATTATGGTTAGAGAAATTATGCTTAAAAAAATTATGCGTAAGCTGTTATGCGTAACTATATTATGCGAAAATATAATTATGCCAAACAAAATTATGCTAAGTTATATTAGATCTTAAAATTTTATGCAAATGGATAGGGAACCGGTTCGCCACCCCTGCCCTAGAGTGTAATTTAAAATCGCGAAGGGGCGAGGCGGCCCGCGAGTTGAGGAGCAGGTGGTTGTAACGCTCGCCGCCGCGGCTGAGGCTGGCCGGCAGACGAAGCTGCGGTGGTGGGCGTTAAACCATCTGCAACGATAAGCTCGCGTGGGACCGCCGGAGCCCCACAGCGCCGGAGCCGTGACAGAAATCATGCCTGCTGCATGTTTGCTTGCATGCTGCATGACATGTTGCATGCTCGCTTGCATGCTGTATGCTTGCTTACATGCTTGCTGCATGTATGGTGATGCTTGTTTGCATGCTTCTTACAGGGAAATAAAAACCACAGGTTCACAATCAGTTAATATAATAATGTCGGAGACGGTCAATAGTACGGTCGCTAAACGACACGTGAACCGAGTGGCGGGAAAACTAACACTCGGCTTACTTCGTGCTACGACGGAGCCTAGCTAGTGCAGGGGCGCCAGGGCGTGGGCACCGGCCCACAGAGCATGTAACCTGACACTTGCCTTCCAACCGTTCTAGAGAACAGCACCTCCAGTCTAGGAACTGTCCTTCGTTTCGTTTAGTGGTGTCGTATACCTACAGTGCCTGATCACATAGGAGTTAAGACGTCGCGGAACTGTATTCGATTCGTTGTGCTCTGTGCTCTGTAGTTAATTGTGTTAATTGTAATTTGTGATCATTGTGATAATTTGTAATTTTAATAAACACCGTGTATCGAATCCAGTGTGTTATCATTGCACGAAACCTATCTTCTGCCCACATGATTTCTGAATCTAATGGAATAAATCCTGACGATCCGACATACTTATAAATAAAAATTAAATAATTAGAATTTAGGACTTTTAACTTTTATTGAAAACAGTTTTAAGTCTTTTGTATATTATTGATTGTAATATTTATGACAAACAAATTTAGGGCATATTGTATTTAGGGATTCCAATTTTATGTCATGTTATATTATGTGACATTATGTCCGGGCAAGTTATTATTCGGACAAATGATGATTAGGACAAAAAAAATTATACCACTTTAGATTATGGATAAAAAAGTTAGATAACACAATAGAGAACCGAAAAAAAAGCGGCCAAGTGCGAGTCGGACTTGCCTATGAAGGGTTCCGTAGCAGCAAGTAACATAATATAAAATTTCTTGTAGTTCGTTAAACGTAAATTGCGGTTTACGATATAAGACGTATTAAAAAAAGACTACTTGCTAAATCTCGTTCAAACCATTTTCGGTGGAAGTTTACATGGATGTACATCGTATATTTTTTTTTGTTTTATCATTCTCTTATTTTAGAAGTTACAGGGGGGGGGACACATTTTACCACTTTGGAAGTGTCTCTCGCGCAAACTATTCAGTTTAGAGAAAAATGATATTAGACAACTCAATATCATTTTTGAACACCTATTCATAGAAACCCCACAAGAACGGGTTTGATGAAAAAAAAAATTGAGTTTCAGTTCGAAGTATGGGGAACCCCCAAAAATTGTTTTTTTTTTCTATTATCCTGTGAAAATCTTAATGCGGTTCATAGAATACATCTACTTACCAAGTTTTAACAGTATAGTTCTTATAGTTTCGGAAATAGGTGCATCGTCTTCACATTATAGTTATATAAATAATGTACCTATACAAAATATTGTAAAACATTTTAAAAGAGTAACGTTGGAGTTTCTTGCCCATTCTTCTCCATACGAAAACTACCTTTTGGAAGGGGCGGTAGAATCAATACTATATTTTGTAAATTTTGACGTTCAAAAGTGCCTTCATGGGCCTATTTGAAATAAATGATTTGACTTTGAGTTTGACTTTGTGACATACGGACGGACAGACAGACAGACATGACGAAACTATAAGGGTTCCGTTTTTTGCCATTTGGCTACGGAACCCTAAAAAGTGTGTAAATTATAATAATATGAAACAATTACAGGGCTTTACTTTCTATAGTTTCTATGCATTAGTTTTTTTAAAGCTGCACTAATAAAATAAGAAAAACAAATGTTTTCTTAAAACTGAATTATCAAAACGCAATTATCGCAATATATGTATAAATTCAGAACCTGAGATGGTAACTCCCATATTTACCAGAATAAAGCATTTCTATTTCTAAAATGTATGCTAACTAGCCGGACTTTGGTGTTAGGGTCGGGCCACACCTGCCGAACGTTCCGCGGCGGAAGGTTCGGCGACGGAACTATCGGTCGTAGATTCGGTCGGCATGACACACCAAACGCGCCGAACGGTCGGCGGCGTTTACTTCGGCGCGTTACGCGACGGAAACTTACGTTCCGTCGTCGTCACAGTGTGTCCACTTTTTGGGATTTCTCCCTTTTTTAGGGAAAAATGCCAATAATAAGCATGGTTTAGGGATATTTTATTTTGAAAAATTGAACTTGAGTTGGTAGCCCTTTGTTTATAGTAGGTAGCACCCAATGTACCTACTACTCAAGTCTATGGCACCACCGATTGATTAAAGGGGATTCCCTCAAACTCGTAAAGTCGTAACGAATGTAATTCGTCTTATTTTAGTTTACAGTAATTGGTGCCGATTGTCTTGTCAAAAATGCCGCTAAACTAGGCTTTAGTCCTGTCAAACGAGGATCTCCCATTCTGAAATAGACTAAAGTGACACAACGGGGATGCGCCAAGGTAACCCGCGAAATTCAAATTTTCTTACGTTGTTTTTTGTTACGGTCGCGAATCATATTTTAATCAACATACAATCTGACACTGGTGGCGATTCTCTTGTACACCGGACTAAACTAACGAAACTATCACTAAAATTCCTTACTTTTCGCTATGAGAATCTTAAAGCTATTCTGACAAAAAAAATCTCTAAATTATAAAATTATTTTGACACATCTAAAATCGAATTTGACAATCGCGTGACGACTCCACGTGGTACTTATTTGCTCTACCACGTGAATTTTTTTAGAGCCAGAGGCGCGCAGAGGGGGCCGGCTGCCTCGACGTGTTTTACTCGTATATGGAATTTTTCACTTTTTGTATGGAAAATATGAAAAATGATTACCAACATGTTGGGTGATAGGGGTTTAGGGGTTACCTAACTAAAGGGGGTTGAAAATTTCATTATTTTTGCGATAGGACGCACCATTTTCGAGATATAAGCAAAAGAAAAAAAAATATAGTACTGTTTTCTCACTGAAGTCGAAGTGTTGGTGTGAATTTTAGTTCATGCCAACTAATTTTATTCCACACGTTTTTAATCGCGTTTAAAAATAATCAGATTTAGTTGGATACACCAATTTTTTTGGTGAAAAACGTCAAATTCAGAATAGCAAAATTGCCATTTTCACTAAACTATTATCTCAGTGCAATCTTAGTGCTGTCAAACTAAAATTTAGTTAAGTTGTGTCACTTTAGTCTATTCTAGAATGAGAAATCCTCGTTTGACAGGACTAAACAAAATTTTAGTGATTTTTAGTCTAGTTTAGAGGCATTTGTGACAAGAGAATCTGCAAATTGCAGAAAACGAAAGAAAATTTGAATTTCGCGGGCTACCTTGGCGCATCCCCCTTAACTATATTTTAGTTTGACAGCTCTAAGATTGCACTGAGTTATTAGTTTAGTGAAAATGGCAATTTTGCTATTCTGAATTTGACGTTTTTCACCAAAAAAATGTGGTGTATCCAACTAAATCTGACTATTTTTAATTAAAAACGTGTGGAATTAAATTAGTTGGCATGAAGTAAAATTCACACCAACACTTCGACTTCAGTGCAAAAACAGTACTGTATTTTTTTTTTCTTTTGCTTATAATTATCTCGAAAATGGTGCGTCCTATCGCAAAAATAATGAAATTTTCGACCCCCTTAAGGAAACCCTAATATCCCAACATGTTGGTAATTGCACGACTCGTAATGCTTCGCATTAGAGTGTGCTCTACGATCGAAAAATATTTTTTGCCCCATTTCTGCAACTGTTTTTATTGTTTTACTCCAGCTAGTACACAGAACCTACTTAATTTATATACCATTGTATATATGATTAAATGGAGATTAATATTGTATTTTTTAACAATTGATTTAATGCAGCAGAAATGGAAAAAGCATCAAAATAGTTGAAAAAAAATTCCTGTCCGTCAATTTATGATCCCTGAAAACATTGTAGCTTGCGATAAAATCAATTAATTGAGTCAATTTTTTTTTTATACATTCGTTTCAGCCGTAGAAGGAACCCTATTGAAAATGGCTCTTTTATTCATAGTAGTTTAATTATAATTAATAAAATACTAACTAAAATATAATATCAATATCTAAATATTTTCAACCTTGATCCGGTGCCGTTGCCTAGCAACTGCCAACGTAAATATCTTTGTCAGTCGTTGACATTACGACTTCATGAAAAGTGATAAATTGTTCATTTCTATACTACGTTTTGAATTTCTTTTTCGTTTATGAATGAGTGATAAGTATGAGGCGTGCACTTTTGGATTTTCCAAACTATTTTATTTTTTTCCATATAAAAAGTGAAAAATTCCACATAAAACACGTTGAGGCTGCCCCCCCGGTGCGCCTCCGGCTTTAAAAAAATCACGGGGTAGAGCAAACCAGTACCACGTGGAGTCGTCATGCGATTGTCAAATTCGATTTTAGATGTGTCAAAATATTTATTTTGAATAGTTTTTTTTTTGTCAGTATAGCTTTAAGATTCTCATAGCCAAGAGTAAGGAATTTTAGTGATAGTTTAGTTAGTTTAGTTCGGTGTACAAGAGGATCGGCACCAATGTCATTGTTAATTGTACTATTACCTTGAGAGAATTGAAATTTGAGGAAATCCCCTTTAATCAATCGGTGGTGCCATAGAGTTAAGTAGTAGGGATATTGGTTGCTACCTACTATGAACAAAGGGCTATCAACTCTAGTTAAATTTTTCCCCAAAATTCCCAAAATCCCTGTCAAAATAAAATATCCCTAAACCATATTTATTGTTTGCAATTTTTTTTCTAAAAATGGTCAAAATTCCTATAAAGTGGAAACACTGGCCGAGATCCACCGAACGTTTCACTACGCCCGCGGAACTTTCGGTCGCATAACGCGTCGCCGAACTTTCGGTCGCGTTCCGTCGCGTCATGTGACGCTTGCTCATGAACCGACGTAACGTTCGGCTGATGTGTCATAGGTAACTTGAAAAACATTACGAGCGTATCAACCGAACCTTCCGACGCGGAACGTTCGGCAGGTGTGGCGCTAGGCTTAGAGGTTTCATAGTTTAAACTATTAGGACACTTTTACTACCCCGTTTTTTTTAGAAGAGTATTTTCGTGCATGACTTTGGACAAGGTGGGCAACGTCAGGCGATGTCGACCAACGTCGGCAAATATCTTACCTTGGCACCTTTTCGATATTGCCAGACATTTCGTGCGATATGTTTGCAAAGAAGTGCATGGAGCATCATGTCATGGTGTGTAAGCCCTGTACACATTGGTCGAATCTTCGCCGATGTGTTCAGGGCTTAATAAACAAAGTCGACTACTACTGTCACTTTCCCCTTCATTAGTAATTATTGGAACTTTTCATTTCAGCCATTATGTACGTACTGTTGTACTTTTTACAGTAATTGTACTCTTTCATTAACTGTCATGGAGTCAGCTTAAACAGGGCTACACTTGCTCTTAACACAAAGTTTTTCAGGCGACAATATTAAAAAATATGCGATTATTAACAGTACATCCACCCTTAACAAACATCACGTCCGGTATACTGTTAAGGGTGTGACAATACATGAAAATATATGATAAAGTTAAGAGAGCCTATATAAACTAAGACCTACAAGCCTAACAGTCCCTACAACTCTAAGCCCTATAAGTCCTACAGCCATAACCTATCATATACCTAGTATATTGTGATAAATAGATATATAATAAGTACAGTACAGGATGTCTGCAGACCATGCGACCTAAGGTTACAGATGGATAGTAGACAGGGATTCCAGGTTCGGGAAGGATACACTCACTGCCAGTCCCGCAGACTCACGAGACTGATCAGAGATGGCTAAAGGTGTCTTGGCCACAGTGAGGGGTCATGAGACAAGAATATAAAATTCAAATCGTTCTTTTAACTGGGCCGCGCGTAAGCCGGGCCGAGAGTCAATGTCCAAAGGTAACATTGAACATTATCTTGTATCTTAATTTGACCGACATCTTTCTTTTGAGAGTACTTTTACGAACGTACGCGAAATCTAAATTTGACACCAAGAAACATGGAGACCTACCATTCTTCATTGATTTATAAAGAATTCCAAATTAATGCCGCAGGCAGATTGTATGATTCGTCATTTTACAAACGGCGGGCGCCGTCCGTTTACAAACGCTCGCGGTTTTGCAAAATGACTAAGGCAAAACTGTAAACTGCCTAATAAGCGCAACATTTGATGGACAAATCAAACGCCGTTTACAAAATGCCGCGGCAAATTAAAGTAATTAGTTATCCGGGACGTAAAAAACGTAAGGTGGCTATGGAATCTGGTGCGCGGAAGACTTTTGCGGAATATTATTGGTATAAAATTGACTAAAAAATGCTGCAAGCAACTTGGAAGCTCGCTAGGCAGGCTATTTAGTATAAGCGCAAGGTGCATTGCGTCACATGGTGCGTTACGTCGCAAACAAGTTTTATACCATAAGTATAAATTGATTGTATTTAGTCTAAGCCTTCTTATGTTGATCCATGTAACTGGTGAAACCTCGACCCCTGTCATACAGGATGTCCTAGTTCAGGGGTCGAGACCTCATTGATGTAACGTGTACTGAAGTTTGGAAATAAATTACTATTACTATTACTATACCAGTTCACAAAGCGTCGGCATTATTACCATTAGATTAAAAACTATCGAAAAATAATGCGCTAACGCATTTTTTTTTTTATTATTCACAATTTTTCGACAATTTTACTTCTACAAATACACTTTCTTTTTGTACTCGCTTGATTTATCTTTTTTTTTTGTACTCGCCATCTCTGTATAACCTCTGTTTGCGAAATAAACGAATTGAATTGGATCGAATACCATAATTAACAAAATTTACCTCTTGGTAGGGAACTTTAGGTACATCATAGTTCTCGTAAGGTCCGACTCTGCTGGGCTTGTCGTCGGGTACGCTGAGCGCACAGCGGCACAACGGCGCTGGCGCCGGGCAGCTCAGGTTGAGCTCGAGCCGCGTGGGCTTGGGGGGTCTCTCCGGCGGTAGTGCCGGCCGCGCAGTGCAGCGACACACGTCCTCAGTCTTATCGGTAGCACTAGGTGCCGTATCACAATGTCGAGCGACCTCTGCGGGTTCAGTAGGCAGGGTTTCATGAACGGGTTCCATGGTCCACGCGGGGTTGAAGTGCTTGGCTCCCGGCGTGAGCGCGGCGGTGGAGGAACGAGACATCGCGCCCAACTTGGAGATGCAGCTCATGCAGCGCTCGAGCGTAACGTTGCCAACGCCGTTCCATGCGCCCGCGTCCTCCACGGTCTCGTTGACGGACGCGGTGTCCCCGTGCCCCATGTCCGTGAAGTGCGTCCTCTCCGCGGACGGCCAGTACGGGGAGATGGCACCCGCCTCCTCGCAGCCCTCCTCATAGCTGTGGAGGTCGAGGGGCGGCAGGGAGTGCTCTATCGTGTTCAGTTCGGAAAGCCGGGTGTCCGGCCTGTATGCTTTATGGGATTTCGGACTGTCTGAACCTAAACAAAAATAATTGAGTTTTAATAATACATATTTCAGACAAGTTTGTGCACAGAATTATTTAGTAACTAGGTGCCTCCCGCAGTTTCACCCGCGTAAGTTTTGATCCCGTGGGAATATCGAGATTGCCACACTCTTAGACCTTGAATAGGCCTGGAATAGGACATAGAATACTTTTTATCCCGATATTCCCACGGGATCGAGACTTATGCGGGTGAAACCGCGGGGCGTAGCGTAGCTAGTTATAAACCGCGGGGCGTAGCGTAGCTAGTTATAAACCGCGGGGCGTAGCGTAACTAGTTATAAACCGCGGGGCGTAGCGTAGCTAGTTATAAACCGCGGGGCGTAGCGTAGCTAGTTATAAACCACGGGGCGTAGCGTAGCTAGTTATAAACCATGTGAGTTTGGCGTCTTCTATCTGACTACTCTGAGAAGAAAGGCCGAAACAAACTCATAGGTCACAGTCCTTTTTAAAGTCCAGACATATTAATCTTTGTCATTATCATTTTGTGAAAACCACGTAAATTAAAAAAAATTGGCGTACGGAGACTGCCATCAGAAATGAAAACTTAAAACTGGTATTAGCGCCATTTAGATTCTATAGTACAGCACTATGGGGCGAGCAAACCGGAAATCAGAAAGGGCTTTTTTTCGGCTCAGTAAGGTGCAACAGTCAGACAAGGGTAAATTTTCATCAATTTTCTTAAATTTCTTTAAAAGAGATACTTTTAATTTACCGAGCGAGCGTAGCGAGCGAAGCGTCTCTGCATCAACTGACAAAATTTGCTTTCGTGTGTCAGTTTGTAGGTACTCCTCTACAGGTCGTATTTTACAACCGATCTGGATGAAATTTGGCATACAGGTATTACGAATTTTTCGCAATTTTTTGTCGTCAGGGATTTTTGGTTGGAGGGGTAGTTCCTCCAAAATTTGGCAAAAAGGGGGCTACTGGATATCTCTGCCTTATAAGATCCGATTTCAAAGGTTCTTTTTTCATTTGAAATGTACCTAGTAACTTTAGGATGGTCTTAAAAAAATTGGTGAAGATCTGATGAGGATCTGCGGCATGATACCTCCTCAAATGCAGTAAATTGCTCGCTATTTATTCAAATCTATTTGTAAATTTTTGTAGCTGGCCTATAAATATTTTCTTAAAAGCTTGAGGCGTGAACGTTGTTTTTTTACTTTTAAGATAAGCCTCAAGCTAAGCGGTTAATTGTTGTCATAAAATTGTGCTCGCGTCTACTGTTCGCAGAACTACTAGTATTATTTTAAATAAAACATTGAGACAAGCCCCTTCATTTCATGTGCCACACTGTCAAGTTTGCAATACGTTTCTTTAAAATTTTCAATTGGCCCCCGAAAAGTGAACCCCATATTCAAAGTTCGTTTATTTTCGTTACACGTCCATGTTTGGGTCACAGTTTATATGCGGATCAAATTTCAACTATAGTCTTGTGGATTCGGAGCAAATTAGCTGCGACAGACGGACGGACTGCCAGCCAGACACACCAGTGATCCTATAAGGGTTCCGCTTTTTCATTTGGACGCATGGAACCCTAAAAATTTATCAATGTCAATGTGTTCATAAAAATCAAGAAATAATCTTGAGATGGTAAATTATTATAAAATAAAATTGTGCTCCTTCATAGGTGTTCCTTTTACAATACCTTCATTCTTTTTAAAGTTGTGAGGCCTCCTCCGGGGTGAGAGTCGTCCCTGCGAGGCGAGGTCGAAGTCCCGTGCCACCTCTTTGGCCTGGTCAGTGATGAGCACGTGCAGGCCCTCGCCCTTGCCGCAGTGCGAGCCACCCTCGAAGCAAAACCTCCCCTCTACCACGCCATAACGCCTGTACACATATTATTATGTGAAGAGTGCTAAAGGATTATGTTGACTTTGCGTTAAGCAAAAAATATACAGTGATCCGTAAACAGATTTCTTATATTAAATACTTTTAGTTGTCGTTTCCTCTAAGCTAGCAGCTAAGCAGTGGTTGAACAACACCTCACCTGAGGTGTGGCAGCTCCCATATCCCGAGCAGGCGCGGCGGCACGCCGGCCGTGAGCGCGAACCGGCGCTCGTGCAGATGCAGGCGCGCGGGGCCCGCGGGGAGCCGCTTGTTGCCCCCCCCGCCACCCGCACCCCCCGCACCACCCACCAGCACCAGGTAGTGGCGCGGCTCGCCAAGATGCGCGCTCACCTTCACCTGAATGCAGAGGGCGCGTTACACGAGTGTGGCTGAACCGGTGAGCACAGACACTGCTGGTGGTAGCGTACCTGCCACTGGATGAGGCGCTCGCGCGTCTCGAAGGCGAGGATGGCGACGAGGTCGCGGCACACGAGCGCCAGCGTGTTGGAGTGCTTATCGAGTGTGAAGCCAGCCTCACAGCCCAGGAAGTGCTGCAGCGACAGCGAGGCCTTGCAGCCGGCCCCCGCGCAGCGCGCTTTTGCGTCGCGGTACAGCTGCAGGTGGACGCAGTCTGCACACACACGTTACTTCACTCAAAATAAGGCCGATCATGCATTTTAATAACATATTAATAATAGAGGCTTCTACCTTATTCTGACTTGGTGCGCAGTCAGTATTATATAGTGTGCACGACTCTGTACAAAATATGAGCCCGATTGATAGGCTTCTGATGTAGTACCCCTACCTACTGATGCATTACGACTTCACGACACGTAATTGTTTATTTTAAAAAAAGTTTTGTCGTGTCAGAATAGTTTAGTCAGAATATCCTCTTATCGAGATAATTTAGTAGATAAATCCTACAAAAAAAGACGTGTGGCACTCGGGGACTGCCCCGGCGAAGCTATTGCATAGCATTTTTTATCAACTTACGCAATTGTAAAATATTAACCCGAATACAAGAAATAGCAATGATGACATTGACAGGAACTGTTATTCACATTTATAGTTTTTAAAACTTGACACAACGTAATGGGAACATCAAACTAATAAAAAGGTTTTAATTTAACTATTAATAGTCAAGGATCATTCGTCTAAGTAAATTTGAACTTTATTGTCAAACAGTTAAACATAATTTTCAATACAACACTCTCGTATCATTCGTTTAAGTAAATTTGAACTTTGTTGTCAAGCAGTTAAACATAATTTTCAATACAACACTCTCGTATCATTCGTTTAAGTAAATTTGAACTTTGTTGTCAAGCAGTTAAACATAATTTTCAATACAAAACACTCTTTTCTTAGGTAGTATTTTCGTTACGAAATTTCTGGATTAGGTCTCCACGCTCAAAGCCCGCGATAGAAGCTATGCAATAGCTTAACAACAATAATACTATTTTAAAACCTCAAACGTCATCGTATCGTATCCAAGCTATTTCATTTCATTTCATTTCATTTCATTTCATTTCATTTCATTTCTATGTGAAAAAAGATTTGAATGGTGATGAATTTCTTACATTAAACACTATCCATACTCGTAGATAGGTACTAACATTCGATGAATCAGAGCAAAATGTTAGCGAGAATATTGTTTAAATTCCCAAACGTATTGCACTTTAAAACCGATAGGTTAGGGCGACAGGGGCTCGTAACATTTCAACTTATCGATTGTGGGCAATAAAGGGGCGCTCACTGGGGATCGACTTACATTCTTCGTATTTTATGGAGTCGAAAATAAGCATCCTTTGTAGTCGACGCGCCGCACCCTAGCGCCCGACACACTATGTACGCATGATGGCCTTACGTGTCAAACATAACGACGACGCCGACACTTACGCATACACTTACTTTAAACTTTTATTGTAGACCGAAGTCGTGGTCCACCGGCTATATCAGAGATTCGGGTTAATTACCTACATGCCAAGTAAGTCACTCTTCAGATGACCGGTCTGTAGCTCTACCATGAGTTGCCATCGAAAATTTACTCGCTAGCGTTAAACTCGCTAGCGTATTAACGTTAATCAAATACATTTCGATAATGTCAAAACTTGCTAGCGTCCCCGTAAATGATTTATATGAAAAGATATTGTACAGCGCCCCTAGCGGTCACAGAAAGAATTAAAATTTGTTCCAAGAGCACTATAGTTTTCGATAGGTAAGAAAGCTAACGTAATCTATTCGATAGTCGCTAACGTTTTTCAGCTGTCACCATACAAAACGGCACCATTAGTCACTAAATCGACAGACGCTATCGAAAAATACGCTTGCGATAGTAGTTACGTTGCTCACTACCATTTTGACGTGTGAAACATGTTTACATTCAAATTATATACGTTTTTGAGTCTATTAAAGGCAAAATAATGTCTGGAAGAGCTTATTTAGCATGGAATATGTTAGTGGCCCCAAAATTTGGAGGCCAACGACTGGAAGAACGTAAATTTCAAGAAACTATCTTTATAGTTCTCTTACAAAATATTCTATTTGCCGGCGACGCCGACGGGACTGGTTTGTTCTAAAAGTTTTAACTACAAAAGTTAATTAATTGTATAGTGTTTTATATGAATAATCTACAAATATTGTAAGAAATACTAATAAGAAATAAATAAATGCACAATTCCAAGAATTCGGCTTGCACCACAATATCTTATCGGATTTACCTACTTACTATAAAAGGCGTACCATTATTACCTATAAGGAATAAAAATTCAACAACCCCTAAATACCATAAAAAGGTGCACTAACCGCCAACCTTTCTATTTAGTCGGATTGTTGCATGATACTTATTGACTGTCATAACATTGTTACCATAGCGATACCTTATGTGTAGTGATGGGCAATTCTCGAGAATATTCTCCTTGCGAGAACTTTGCTGTTAATTAATTCTCGAGCACATTCTTTTGGTAGGGAACTTATGAGAATTTAAAAATTGGATGACTGTATTGAATCGGTATTTTTTTAGACTAATAGTTTTTAGTGCATCTGAACGTTTTACGAAGTTTGAGTTTAAAATAAACTACACCACAACTTAATTTCTCAGTAAATGACGTTTTTCACCTAATAATTTGGTGTCTGCATCTAAATCTGACTATTTTTAAACGCGATTAAAAACGAGTGCTTAAAATTAGTTGGCATGAACTAAAATTCACACCAACACTTCGACTTCAGTGCGAAAACAGTACCTACCTACAACAAGTACCTAACAACACAAACAGTACCTAAGGTTGTCTGTAAAAGATCGCTTTTAGCGATAAGACCGCTCATTGTGTCACCCTATGTAAAATTTCTACATTTATACCTGTAATTTTTATGGTGTACATAATAAAGAATATTCTATCTATCTACCGTATTTTTTTTCTTCTTTTGCTTATATCTCGAAAATGGTGCGTCCTATCGCAAAAATAATGAAATTTTCGACCCCCTATAGGAATTCCTTATACCCCTATATCGCAACAAGTTGGTAATAATTTTTCATATTTTCCATACAAAATGTGAAAAATTCCATAAAAAACTCGTCGAGGCTGCACCCCCCGCTCTAAAATCATTCACAGGGTAGAGTAAACAAGTACCATGTGGAGTCGTCACGCGATTGTCAAATTCGATTTTAGATGTGTCAAAATATTTTTTTAATTTACAGATTTTTGGTTTTGTCAGAATAGCTTTAAGATTCTCATAGCCAAAAGTAAGGAATTTTAGTGATAGTTTAGTTAGTTTAGTTCGGTGTACAACAGAATCGGCGCCATTTCCAGTCCGAAACATAATACAGTAACGTTTTTTCGAGTAAAGTATTAAATAACAACAATAGAAGTTTACTTTAGACCTTGAAATCGAAACTTATTGTATTAAAATTTAGCAATTTTACTTCCATTTTTAAATTCTCGTATATTCTCCGTCGAAAAGAATATTAAAGAATATTGCAGAACATTCTCGATCCGAGAATATTCTCCGTGTGAGAATATTCTCCCGACCCATCACTACTTATGTGACGTTTTGATCATATGAGCCGTTCCCTCTTCTTATTACTGAGAAAGATAGAAACAGAACATAAGAGTGAAGTTAGCTAGACGACCAGTGTGGCAGATTTCTACCATTTTGGCAGATTTCGCTCCAAAATTTTGTCTGTGGCAGATCCTGCTGACGATTTACAAAAGTGGCAGATTTTGGCAGATTTAAAAGACTTCAAGGAAATTCACATAACCTTATTAGAATTTTCCTTTTTTTATTATTATTAGGTATAATAATGCATAAGAAAATTGTTAAATATTTTTGTTGATTAATGATATTTCATTGAACTTGTGTGTATTTTTTCTGTTTCCATGAAGGCATATTTTTGGCATTTTTGGCGCCAAGTGTCAGATTGTGTGTGGCAGATTTTGGCAGTTTTTTTGCCCAGTCTGTGGCAGATTCGCCATTTATGAAATGGTCACACTGTAGGTGACACGATCTATCGAGCTTACCTTAGCGCCTGCATGAGACTCCGTAAAACTCATGGTGCGAGCATTATCGAAATCAGTTTGATCTACGTCAACACTTCCAACTCCACCCGCTTTTCTAAACCCTCCGGGAGGGTCACCGGCATTTCGTTTGCGCTAAAGTTAACCATCGCTGACGGTCTACGGCATTAGGTTTAAAACCGTATTATAAACCACTGTAAAACGAAGTTAATTTGTGTGAATATTTGTAACAGTGAACAATTTTTTTATTGATACGAGTAATTAAATTATAAATTATAATATCAGATTTTATTATCACGGTTTATAATGCCAGCTGTATTCGCTAAGAAAAAACAACAGTTAAAATGAGCCCACCGCGAGGGCTCCCGGTATTCCATATGCGACTAGGTGAACCCTCCAGGAGGGCTCCCGGCACTGAACGGGTTAATACGCTAGCGCTAGCGAGTAAATTTTCGATGGCAACTCATGGTAGAGGTACAGTACCTCTACCATGAGTTGCCATCGAAAATTTCAGTGGTAACACTTGTACTACGAAAACCATCGACGGCGCTGCTGTCAATGTCAAATAAAGTTGACGAGTGAACTGATATTTCAAATAATAAAAGCTTTTAAAAACAGATCACAGACACGCCATAGTATGAAAGTTTGTCCATATCCTACTTAGTCTGTGTCCCTATCGAACGAATGTCGGCGAGCATTCGACGTCTGATTCAAAAGTGTGAGCCATTTATTTAGAGGCACCGGAGATAGGCGCCACAGAGAGCCATCCGCCCGTGAATCATACGCCCGGAGCGCTTTTATAATGTTTATTATTTCCTTTGTGCGAAGTGAGGCAGCTTATGGTTGCCTCAAACGCATCCCCGGCAGGCTTTCGAATATGTACTTAGAAACAGCAAGACGAGCTCCATAGGAAATGCCAAATAGAACTACAAGTTTCACGACGTGACCATACGTTTTAGATATCTTCTGTCAGTGTGCTTGTGGGCTCGGCTCGGCCTGACACAGTTTTATTTACTATGAACCTTCTGTGGGCCGTATGTGTGGGCAGAGGCGTGCCGTACTAGGTATTATCGTACTAGATCCACCTTGTAGGAGTATCGAAAAATACTTAGTCCAAATACCTGTTCCAAGTACATATGAAGTATTTACTCAAATTCAGATTTATACGCGTGCAGTGGGGATGTATCGTATCGTATGATCGTTCTCGTTCGTATCGATTACAAGGCGTTTAATAGTCTCTCTCATACATCAAATGATTTTGTGTTAAATCATTATACTATACCTACCTTCTGATGAATATAATTATTTGATTTTTGATGAATATTGAATTTTTATACTAAACCCTACTACGATTTTGTGAACTAAACAAATGAGCATGTCCAAGATCACCCATCAAGTAGCATTATTTCAATATTCTTACGTCCATGTAATAAGGTTTATTCTTGCATAGTATTTATGAATAGACCGTAAGTACCTACGGTATGTACGTACTTCGTAGTCACTAAACTTTCGCTTTGATAGAAAATACTCGATGTACTTCTTCCTTAGCGTTGTGCTAGGTGCGACCTAGTCCAACACAATACCTAGTGCGCTTATCTGTCTAGTAGCACATACGTCTCAGTGTCTAGCTGTATATAATATGTCGCAGGTTTTTCATAAGATTAGGTTTTTGATGAAAAACCGGAAGATGACACATTTTAAACTCAATTTCATGATAAACCTGTAACAATCCAGATTTTTTATCAAAAACCTGAACTAGTTAGGGTTTATGATAAAGTTCTTGTCAAAATCACGGATTGCTTTGTTTTATGACAAATAAATCAATTTAAATGAAATGAATAAAACAATCCAACATCATTTGCAACTAGGTTTTTGATCAAAACCCTAATTTTATGAAAAACCTGCGACATATACGTATAAGTACACAGTACTATACTACCTTTTGTAAAATTTTGAAATTATATTAAACCGATTAAAAAGATTTTATAAAAAGATGACAATACAATAATTTAGTATCCTGGAACTGATCTGATGATGGAGACAGGAGGTGGATCCCGGTACTCTTCAGTGGCTACTAGTAAACCCCTCGAATTTGGGTTCATATGATTCGGTTTGACGATTCCAATATATTGCACTTGATGTCGAGGGTCTGATAATGAGGCCAGGATGTGGATAGTATAACTTTTCTGTGGCTGCTAGTAAACCCCTCGAGTTAGAGCTCATATGATTCGTTTTGATGACTCCATTTGGTGTCGAGAGCCTGATGATGGAGCCAAGAGGCGGATTGTGGAACTCTTCAGTAGCTATTAGTAAACCCTTCGAGTTTCAAGTCATATGATTCGTTTTGATGAGTCTACTAGATTGCACTTGGTGTCAAGGGTCTGATGATGGAGCCAGAAGGTGGATAGTGGATTTAAGCACGTTTTTTTATTTACAAATGATGTGAATCTGCCCAGCCTTTTCCCTTTTGGAGTCGGCTTCCAGTCTAACCGGATGTAGCTGAATACCAGTATTTTACATGGAGCAACTGCCTATCTGACAACCCAGTAACTGGGTAATACGATACCATTGGTAAGACCAGTTGTCAGACTTTCGGGCTTGTGACGACCTGTAACGACTGTCAAAGATCTTTAGGGGTATGAGGAACAGGGTGTAAACTTCACTCATCCACCATAGAAAAGGGAGGATCCTCCAACCAGACGGGTGTTATGTCTGGCAAGCAACTGGCCGTAAGTTGATTTCGGATAGTCATATCTATGTTTTTCGCTCGGTAAACTTTAACTGCGCGATGCAGGAATTGTGTGACGTCATGTCTTTGCTGCGTAGTTCGTATGTGGCTGGGTTACCGCTACATCACTCCCCTCTGGAGACCGGAGGTCGATAGTGGGCTGAATCATGGATCTTGCGATGCTTCAGAGTGCCAGCTGTGGTTCTAGAGAGTCGGAACCGGGTGCTGCATAGTTCACGGTGAGTCGGAACTGTCTGCGGTGATTCCCCAGTGAGTCAGGGTGGCGCTGCTTCGTCATCCAGTGAGTCGGATGTGATACAGTGCCGGGTTGTGGCTGACTGCTTGCATCGACCAGGAGAGGGTAGAATATAGGCTCTGCTTGTGAGAGCAGCCACCTAAGTTTACATGTGGAAGCAATAAATATATTGAGTATTGAGTATTGAGCAGCCGGAAGTGCAAGTGCTGTGCCAAGGTTGCTGATGTGGCTGAGGGTGATAACGGGTAAGGGTGGTGTTGTGTCTGGCGGGCAACTACCCGTAAGTTGATTTCGGATAGTCTTATCTATGTTTTGCTCTCGGTAAACTCTAACTGCGTGATGCAGGAATTGTGTGACGTCATGTCTTTGCTGCGTAGTTCGTAGGTGGCGGGTTACCGCTAGAGATCCACAAATGACAGCCGGGACCAACGGCTTAACGTGCTTTCCGAGGCACGTATTAGTCTCTATATGTAAAGATGGTCACCTATCCACGGTCCAACCCCGGCAAGCGTAGCTTAACCTATTGGATCGACCCGTGCGGCTGTTATTACTTAGCCACAAGCTCCTCTTATTTATTTATATTTAAAATACTATAGGATATTTACGATAAAAAAATCGTTTGTAATTACGTTACCCCTGGCTACCATGTTCGGCGACTATGCTGTCTTGTAAAAAGTAGTTGTATTCATTTAGTTACTTTGTGGATGCACCATTTCATCAGTGTATGAAAACACTGTATGTTTTCATACCGATTTATGGGCAATAAGACGTCGGAAGTGTACATTAGTCGCGTGACTAACTGTGCGTCGTCGTAAACACGCGGTACAGGCGCACACAGCGGGCGCCGCCGCCGCCGGCAAGTGGCGCGCGCGCCACACACGACGCGACACTCGTGCGCCTGCGCACACAGTAGTGCGCACTCGGTGACCAAATAGACCTGTTACAATTACTTACGCGAGGCTGACAACAGCTAAAGCGCGGTCAGTGTCGGACTGCTTAGAAAAGAAAGAGAAGCGCGATGACAACGTTGGTAGGTCATTTGTTACAAAATATGAAGCATTTATCTATTTATAAAAAATCTATTGATTGGACTAAATAATAAAACACTGTAACGTTATTAATTTTGATTGTAAAAAATCAAATTATTGTATTTAGTTTTCAACACACTATCTTACTAGCATAATCAGTTAATCATATCCTGAAGACTATCATAATTATATTTTTCTGATTTTGTTAACTGCAGTGGATCATATACTTGTAGCCATTAAATCTTGCGTTTAGGTCCTGTAGGTAGCTTTAATTGACTGCGACACGCGCCTTATTATGGTCATCACTCATTATAGCAGCACGGCTCCGACACGGCAAATAACTTATCAATCAAGTTAGGACTTTAAGTCAAATGTATTAAAGTCTATTTTACGATGACTATACAAAATAGTGGACGGCTCGCCGGCAGCGAGCGGCCTGCGAGCCGTCTCACGGCGCGCCGACAGCACGCTTCAAGCGAGGCGCCCGCTCGCCGGCACCTCGCCGTCCGCACGTTGACGCCTAGCAGTCCACGCGGTGACGCCTGTTGCAGATAAGTCCTAAGGTTGCGGATAAGTCCTAAGGGGAAACCGTGGCCCCGGTCTAGGCAAGGGAAGGAACACGGGTGGGTTTTAGTCAGCAAAAGTCTGACACGCCCTTCCGCTCCGCCCAGAGCGGGAGAAGTCATTTGATGATTTCCCACCCAAAAAAAAAAAAAAAAACGCGGTGACGCCTCGCCGGCCTTGCGGTGACACCTCGCTTGTGAATGAACAACAAGCTTTTACCTCACCGGCGGCGTGCCGTCAGCGATCGTCTTGCTGATGGCGCGTTGGTGACTAGAGGTCGCCTTGCTTACGGCACGTTGGCAACTAGCCGTCGCCTTGCTTACGGCGCGTTGACGACTAGATATTTTTTTACTAAACCACCCCAGTATTGAGGCGAAAGACAAAAAATCTAATCGGTCGAGCCATTCTCGTATAAGTTTTTGCGAGACGAATGCACGGCAATTGATTTTTATATATGTAAATATGTTACGGCTAAAGGTGGGTGTGAAAGGAAATGAAAAAGGAAACAATGTAATAATGTTTTCACTTCTCTTGCAAGTGCCTTATGCTAATACAGCCAAATACCTTGGCATAACTCTTGACGCCAAACTGCGTTGGAAATCTCACGTCAAAAAGAAAAGACAGGAACTCGACATACGTTATAAAAGTATGTATTGGTTACTCGGAAGGAAATCCTGCCTATCAATACATAATAAATAGTAGATTGTTTACTAAGGGAGCAAACAACTATTTTTAAGGCGAGAGTGTTTCTTTGAATCCAAAGCGGAGCGAAGGATTCTAGAGTAGAATCCCGAGCGTAGCGAGGGATTCTAAAGTAGAATCCTGAGCGCAGCGAGGGATTCAAAGTACATCACTCGAGCTTAAAATAGTGTTGCTCCCGAGGTGAACACTCTACTTTTTATCACCCTCTATGAGAAAACAAACATGTGCGGTCCGACCCCCATCAGGAACGAATTTCCTACTCACAGATTTACACAAAATGAAAAAAATCGCAGACGTCATGTTGGATTCACATTTTGACCTCACTCCTCCTCACATAGGTAAGATAGGTAAGATAGGTAAGATAGGTAAGATAGGTAAGATAGGTAAGATAGGTAAGATAGGTAAGATAGGTAAGATAGGTAAGATAGGTAAGATAGGTAAGATAGGTAAGATAGGTAAGATAGGTAAGATAGGTAAGATAGGTAAGATAGGTAAGATAGATATATTTATGATTTTTCTCCAATTATTATAAATTGCACTGGTTACCTTAATATAATTTACAACAGTGAAAACATTACCCTCCTTCTGGGGCAGTCGGGTAAAAATGTCATCATCTAGTGAGAATGGAGACCCTAATTTGCAGATGGAAGAGAAAGGAAAATAAATAATTTTTAATAAATAATTATTATTTTATTTACTATTTTATTTTCTCGCAATCGTAGTGAAAAGTAGAGTGTAACACACGGCGCTAAAAACCCATTATTACACTAACTGATTACCACCTGCCAAGATGGTCACTCGCTACGCTCGCTCGCCTTCACGCGTTAATGTTCACTGTTCTAACCTAATCTAACCTAAATGGTTCACCAACAAGAGAGGGGATCTGGCACTCGGCGGCCGCTGCCGCGGCACGCTCCCTACGGTCGCTCGCCTTCGCGCGTTATTGGTCACTGTTCTAACCTAACCTAACCCAAATGGTTCACCAACAAGAGAGGGGATCTGGCACTCGGCGGCTCGGCGGAATCACCAATAGTGCGACGCCGACATTGCAAGTACGTGCAATCAACCGCAAGGAAAGATGACGCAATACTAAATAAAAACATTGCCACGTGGGCGCGCATTGTCTCCCCACCGCCCTCTCAAACCCGGCGCGTCCATCGAATACATTTTTAGCAGTTTCGTTTCGGTTAATGTGCACATTAGCCCGCTAAAGATGGAATATCACGACGCAAACTAACATGATATCGAACTTTAGCTGCTTCTCGAAGATAAACCTAAGTTTAGCCGGCTAATCTTAGGTTTATGTTCACACCCACCATTAGCCGTAACATATACTTACAATTATAATAGATGTGTATCTACCCAAGTAAATAATTAAAACGCTGAAACAGAACGTTTTTTATTATTGTTATTGGATATCAGGCGAAAGCGTCAAGGAAGCTTGCGAAATTCAAATTTTCTTAAGTTTTTTGCAATTTCAAGTCAGTGTTAGGTTGTATGTTAATTTAGATATTATGGTTCGCGACGTAACTCGAATACAACTCTCTTAGTTCATATCATCCTATTGAATGACTTTGTCATGAAATCATGACATTTGAGAGCAATTCTAACTTGAGAAGTTGTATTGCTGATTCAACTGATTATATTATTCTGTGAAGCCAAATTCGTTACGGTCTCGAATCATACATATATTTTAATTAACATAGGTACAACCTGATACTGTGTGGCTACCATGAGTTTCATTTTACTATCTCGATCAAACGCATCGACCGCGTTTGGCACTCCGATTGGCAGCCGGCCAGCCTTCACCGGTGAAGGGCCAATCGGAACGCCGAACGCGCTCGATGCGTTTGATCGAGAAGGTTAAATGAAACTCATGGTAGCCACACTGACTTGCAAATTGCAAAAATTATAATTCTGTAAAGACATAATTAATCGGTGTTTTACTCCGATACAAGGCTAAACCCTTTCCGTGAAGCAGGTGTCGCACCTTCGTTTAAATCCATACACTTACTGGAGCAAACAAACTAACTAGTGGCGACAAATCAACGCTAACGAGGCGCCATTAGCGAGCGCCATGCCTCACACGCAGAGACGCGAGAAAAATTGTCGCACTTACATGTCGTCACAAAAAATACGACGCAATTAACACACAGCTTTATCAACGAAACAAGATTATCGTCATTAGTCGCGACTCGCGACAATCGACCTTAATTAGAAGTTCCCGCTACATGTGAGACCCGTCACCCGCGGCGCGACTGACGCACTGTTATATCGCTCATAGTTTCATTGAATACAGTTTGAGATGCATTTGCAAGTTCGTGAGCTACGATGTATGCTTGCTTGTAGCCAGTTGTAGCAGGAGACAATGATGTGTACATTCGAGATGTTCATTAAATTCTAACCACATACCCTTAATATCGTTGGGAATACGTAAAAACATGATCGTGTTGTTATTTTCTCTGAAATTAACATGACCTCGGTAAAAAATTTCGTATCCATTTTTAGTGTTCCCTACACAAAGGGTGCCAAACGGAACCCTATTACTAAGCCACCGCTGTCCGGCTGTCTGTCAGTGGGCTGTATCTAATGAACCGTAATAGGCAGAAAGTTGAAAGTTTCACAGTTTGTTGTACCTATTTCTATTGCTGCTATAACAACAAATAATATAAAATTAAATTAAACATGAAAGGTCAAAAAATGGATATACAAGAAACGTGTTTTTTTCGGCGTTTTTGCAAAATATTGTGCTGTGGTACGGATCTCGCACAGTCCGACAAGCACTTGCTCGGTTTTTTCTGTCTTATATTTAACTGCTAGATGGATTTACTACATGACGTGATAAAAGCTAAGTTTTGTGTCAAAATGGCAGATTTTAGACGTCAAGAAGCAGTTATTTTTATTAGGGTTCCGTACCTCAATAGGTAAAAAGAGGAACCCTTATAAAATCACTCTCTTGTCCGTCTGTCTGTCCGTGTGTCACCGATTTTCTCAGGTACGGGTAGAAGTCAAAGTCAAATAATTTATTTCAATTAGGCACATAAAAGGCACTTTTGAACGTCAAAGAATTACAAAAAATAAATAGCATTGATTCTAGTCGCCCCTTCCAAAAGGTAGTTTTCGTATGGAGAACAATTGGCAAGAAACTCCACCGTTACTCTTTTAAAATGATTTTACAATATTTTGTATACATTAATTATATAATTATATGTGAAGACGATGCACCTAGAACAAAATGACTATACCAAAATTGGTAAAAAGAATGTAATAATAAATAATAACCCCACCGCCGTATCTCTACGTTGACGTCGTAGTGGGGCTTGCGCGCTCCAAATTCTGGGTCTGGAAAAGGTTTAGAATAAGGAGCCAGACCAAGAGAGATACAGAAACCCGCAGGGCAGCAAGTGGCGAGCTGTTGGGCAGTAGCGACCCCACAGACCCTATCTCCCGGGAGAAATCTTGTTCCTCATCTCTGGCTTGCCTTTATTGGCTGGCTGGAGTAAACACTGACGAGGAACAGAGCTCCTACCTCAGTCTTGCCTTAATTGGCTGGCTTGAGTAGAGATTCGCAAGAGCAAACGTGCTCGGAGGAAGGAAGTATTCCAGTAAGATGCTGGTAGGGATCTTGACCGTACTTCCGGTATTGTCCTGATAGCCGTGGAATACCGCTCCACTCCTCATAAGCACCTCAGGACATGTTGCCCCCTTGTCACTTTGTGCTAGCGACCGTTATCGGGGGCCCATTATTGAGTGTATCACCCCCTGCCATTTTATCCGTGTATACCATAACATTGATCAGGCAGGGGACATAGACGTTACCTTCCACAGTTCTAAGTAACCAATCCACTATAGCCACTCAAACCCAATATTTTTTGCTTTCATATCCTGCAACAGTCCTACACCAACCGGGGGTTGTCCTTGGGTGCACTTGCATAGTGCATACAGGGATAATCAAAATTCAAAAATTTAAAGTCATTTTTTCAAACTAGGCTGAGAATCAGCACTTTTCGAACGTCAAAATTACATAAGACAGTCCCCCAAAAACGCCCGCCCTTCACCACTTCCTAGTGTTTTTGCTGGAAAGAAGAAGTGGCGCAACAAACTCTCCAGCAGCACAGCTGTATGTTCAGTTAGAAAAAAAAACTTGATTCTATACAATAGTATGCAAATATTTTACATTACTCAACACAAAACATTAAATAAAATATATTTGCCATAATGACAGCTAGCACACGCCAATGTACTAACAAACAAATATCGAAATCTAAACTCAAGCAAAAATAAAAACTAAAAACGTAAACAGAACGATAAAGCCTCCAGGCATAAAGGGCGTGCCCGCTTACATTATCTATACCTATTATTATAAAGCTGAAGAGTTTGTTTGTTTGTTTACTTGAACGCGCTAATCTCAGGAACTGCTGGTCCGATTTGAAAAATTATTTCAGTGTTAGTTAGTCCATTTATCGAGGATGGTTATAGGCTCTATATCATTACGCTAAGACTAATAGGAGCGGAGCACCAATGAAGAATGTTTCAAAATCGGGGTTTTTGTTTTCATTTTGAGAGCTTCCGCTGCGTGCGCTGCGTAAACGGTGAAAGTTTCGCAAAATTCATGTATAACAAAACTTTTAAAGGGGAACGCTTTAAAAGTTCTCAAAAAAAGTCCGCGATAGCATATGTCTATCTTTTAAGGTTGGCTCACTATAACCGTTTTTATGCTAACCAAATTTGTTCTAAAATAATGCATTATTTGCAAAGGTGTTTTTATAAACATGACATTAATCCTTATCCAAATAAATACGTTATTTATGACAAGTATTTAATTTAAAACAAAATTGCTATTTACATTATTCGATTTCAATGAATATCTTAGGAGATATCGCAGTTTTAAAATAACATCGCAGCAAAATAATGATCAAGTACTACGCGCGTGTCAGATAGTTCATTTTGAGGTTATTATAATATTAAAATATTGTTTGTCGGATAGTGCAACTGTCACACTTATGAAGCTTGAGACCAATGTAAAAGTACCTCATTTGACTAAGGTATTGTGTTTACCTAAAAGTAATACTTGTAAAATTCATTTAGATATTATTTCTATTAATTATTAAGTAATATTTAATGAGACATTAAGTATATCTTAGATTTTATATTTTATTTTAATATAACAAACTGTTTCAAACGATTGTTACGTCTCAAACAAGGTCGGGTGATCCCCCACTTTGTTTACAACAACCGATGTTATAAAAGACCCGCCTTCTGTGGGAAGTCAGTTTCTATTTGGCTTTAGAGCTGTGCGGACCGAATCAAGTGATGGAATAGTCAGTTACTCAGTAAATGTTCAGTTGGTTGGTTATAGTGCTGTTAGTGTGTGGAATATACCGATCAGGTGTCACGTAAGTTAAGTAATTTGATATTATACTGTAATTATTGCTTATTATGATTATGTTGGTGTATTATTGCCAATATTGCTATATTTATAATGTTGCTATTATTCTGAATCCAAGACATAGAATAAACTGTTAATAATAAACGATAATTTATGGAAATATAAGAATTGTGTTGATAGAATACTGTAATATTGTTGCCATTGAGTTTCTTGTCCTTCTTCTCCGTGAAGACCTAGATTTGGAACGGACAACTAGCTTTCTGATTAAATACTGACAAGTCTAATTGAATAAATATCTAGTCTTGTCTTTCTATGCTTTATTTTATGAAAACCATTCCCTACACAACTTATTCATAAGAACATTCATAAGTAATTAATAATTAGTAGTCATTCTGACATTCAAATGTTGCTATTTGGGTAATATCTATACATATACTTATAGTGCCCACCGTATTTTCTAACACGCGCATTTATGATGGCAACAGGAGCAGTGGTGGCTCAGTGGTATCGGCCCCGACTTACATGTTGTAGGTCGTGGGTTCAAACCCGAGCAGGCGCTTTACTTTGTGTTAATAATTTCATCACCACTGCTCTCAAAACGGTGAAGGAAAACATCGTGAGGAAACCGGCGTCTTAGAACCAAAACTTCGAAGACATGCGACGTCTACCAACCCGCACTGGGCCTGTGTGGTGCATTACAGCCCACTCACTCTCATAGAGGGGGTCCCAGCAGTGGGAACAGTAGGTAATAGGCTGATTGTGTATGTTATGTAAGGCAGTCGTGAGGGGGAAGGGCGGTGGCCCCAGTTAGCTCTGCGAAATACCATGCCGCGCAGCTCAGACGCGTGGTTGGCTGAGTCGGCTCCTTAAGCTGGTTTTCCTCTCACGCTGACCATCAGCGGTGCTGATAAGACAATGTATATAAGTTTAGTATTCATAGGCTGATTTTAGTCTCACGCTGACCGTGGTCGGCGCTGACAAGACAATGTATATAAAGTTTAGTATTCTATGAAATTACGCCAACCGCTCAGTGCTGACATCTGAAGTTCATAGATAGGTGCATGGTGCTCACATATTTACAAACATTAAAGTAGACGATTTTAATTAAAATCGTACAATTTTTAAAGTCAGTGTGTGAGGAAGTAACCACAAAATGTAAAAATCTATGTCATATAATAAAAATAAATCAAAAAATTATACAATTAAGTTAGCAACCAGTTTGATTTTGTCTAGACTCTAAATTGTCCTATGGAGCAGGACCAGCATGTTTCCAAGCATTCTTATCTTGGATATAATCCTCTAATCTGTAATATGCTCATTTACAAAGTGTACTTTTTACATGAGTTTTAAATTTTCTTTCATTTAATTGTAATATATCACAAGGTATTTTGTTGTAACATAAATGTTAAAACACAGTACCCCATAAAAGATGTATGTGCTTTAGGTAATCTGAAAAATGGTTGATCTACATTTGTAGTTTATCTTTATTTCTAGTATTAAAATTATTTCTATCACTTATTTTCTTAAAAATATGTAGATTTTTTCTTACATACATAATATTTTCATAAATGAATTGGCAAGGTACCGTCATAATATTAATCCTTTTAAATAGTTTCCTGAGAGATTCGCAACGAGTTAGATTATAAATAGCTCTGACAGCTCTCTTTTGCAAAGTGGACCTAGCATACCAGATACTGAGGTCTACAGTCCCTATTAATATTAGGTGTATAAAAATCCTGAGCTAACACGATAAAAAGATATGGGAGATTTTCGCGAAAATTTGTAACCTACCATTTACCTTAATATTCAAAAAATAAAAAAATCTTTAAAATTAAAGGGTGTCCCCATACATACAGAGTCCGTGGAGTTTCTTGCCCGTTCTTCCCTATCCCCTACTACGCTTTGGAATGGGCAACTAGCTTCATATTTCTGACTGACCGACCCCTTGACAATTCAAAAGTACCTGTAATTGGTTTAAGTATTTGAAATAAATGCTTTGAGTTTGAGTTTACATAGTTGACGACATAAATTTAAGATAGTCCTCTGTGTTGTATGGGCGCTCATACAATTTAGAAAGAAAGAAAAAGTATTTATTGAGACAAGCACAGGAGATCACAAACTAAACTAAGACACATTGAGATATAAGTAAAAAAAATCAAAAACAATAAAAATAAAACTTTGTATAATTAAAATAGAAGCAGTCCAGTGCGAGTCCAAAAGGCTCCTATCTCAGCACGATGCTGCGCCATTTAATAATAAATGTCGCAGCGCTGGTATTCTGATAGGGCCCGCAGTGATGTCACGGAAAGATACAAAAATAGGTAAATAGGTACTAAATAATAAGAAATAAATTATATGTATCATATACATAATAAAAAAATAAAAAAATTGTACGTAGTCCGTGTCTCTGCACCCGACGTAACATCGAATACTTGTCGATGCCTTTAGTGTCTGTGGTGTGGTACTCTATGGCATCGTTGTGACAAGTAAAGAGACGCTAACAATAAGGCATAGATAATATACTCGTAATACTACGTAATGGCTGTTAAGTTCTCCTTTATTTAGTTTTTAACATATAAATTACATTTTTAAATATTACGAGTAAATAAAAATTATAGAAACATTTAAAAATATAAAAAAATAGTAGCCCACCGGTATCGGGAACAGGGTCCAAGCTACCGGCGGTCAGGGCTCCAGAGAGAGGAACCTCCTGACAATGCGAGCCGTGTCCAGGAGTACCGCTTCCTGAATCAAGCCCTTGATCCAGCTGCCCAACGAGAGCCTCCTTAGGTGTTGGTCGAGGCTCTTGGCAATTAAGCCATTGGCTGATACGACTATCGACACAATGATCACTGAGTCCACATCCCACATGTCGACAACCTCGCGAGCCAAGTCAAGATACTTGATTTGTTTATCTTTCTCGGCTTTCACGAGGTTTCCGTCATGCGGGACCGTTATGTCAATGATCATTGTGCGCCGCTCTACTCGGTCCACCACCACTATATCAGGTTTATTTGCAACAATAGTCCTGTCAGTGATGATGGAGCGATCCCAGTACAATGTGATATTGCCATTTTCGAGAACTGGGTCGGGCACATACCTGTAGTACGGCACTTCAGATTCCACAAGGCTGTATTTCAGAGCAAGTTGCTGGTGGATAATCCTGGCTACAAGGTTGTGTCTATGCAAGTACTCTTCGTTAGCTAGACGAGAGCACCCGAAGATAATGTGTCGGATTGATTTTCCCGGACGGTGGCATGCCCGACAAATGTCAACCGTGCCGTCCTTCACAATGAATCTCCGGTAATTGTTCGTCATCATAACTTCGTCCATAATTGCACAGACAAAACCTTCGGTTTCCCCAAAGAGGTCACCAAAACGCAGCCAGGCTACGGAAGCTAGGATATCTACATCGGGTCCATGTAGGGCCCGGAAGTAGCGTCCGTGAAGCTCCTTACTCTGCCATACCTCCTTGCGATCGTTAGTGTCAAGCACTACAGGCTTGCGCCAGTTCTCTTTAGCCAAGGAGAGCGGGGTAAGGCCCTTGTCCACCGCGACCACATCTCGATGCATCCCCACGTCGGTTTCTAGGAAATATTCCATTAGACTGCATATCTCGCGATTGTGGAGGGTCTTAGCGTTTAATAAGCCTCGACCTCCACACTTTCGCGGGATATACAGTCTCATTACCGATGACCGTGGGTGATGCATTCGATATGCAGTTAAGCTGTTAAGTTTATTATTACAATATTAAAAGTGAATAATCGTGGAAAAGTGTTTTGTGGTAGTCAGTTGACGGCATAAATATGGAGAAATAAACTTATGAGTGATGAATTCCAAGATTCACCAATGACAATGAAAAATAAAAAACTTAAAACAGGATGCGAAACAACTGCTGTGTCTCCGAAAATAATCGCTGTCAAACGCTCGTCACCACTGCCAGACGCGTGCAGATCAAGGGTAAGTTTAATATGTGGTATCCTTTTGAAGCTGTAGTAAGTGCTGTTTAAATTTGAGTCTGAGAGTACCAACTGTCATTTAGAGGAATAGTTTCTGGGCACAGAACTATTTAGGTACCTATACGAATGAAGCTCCTTACGGAACCCTCGGTGCGCGAGTCCGATTCGGTCTTGACCGGTTTTTTATTATTAGCTCAGCGCCAAATCCAAAGTTCATTGACGAAGTAGAGGACTACTCACTTTCTCACCGAGTGATCGATCCGTTTGAGGTACCTACAGTTACAGTACAGTTGTGGTTCAGCGCGAGTGCACTAGTGCAGTGTGTGGTGTGTACCGCACTAATAACACTAAGAACGAATGTACCTTAGGACGTAATCATTAGTATTTTAATTAATTGTTAATGTAAATGTAAAAAATTTGGCGTACTTTCAGATGTTCATATTGTTGTTTTTTCTGATTTCTAACTATTATTCCTACTATTTTTTTTTTTTTCTTAATTTGTTTCTTAGTTTTTTTAGTTTTATTTTATAGTACCTAGTGCTTGTGGCACATGTATTACGTTTATAGGGCATGCGGTGCTAACCTATAAGAAATTGTTATACTAACCCTAGTTTTAGTAAAACGTTAAGTGATCATTTTACCAGTGTAAACAATTATTGTTGGTTGGCCATTAAATAAAAAATAAAATAAATAAATAAAAAATCCTGGCACCGTAGTTAATTGACTCAGGCGTGACTTTGCGGAAATCCATTATAAAATACAATAGACGACGTATATTTAGTAACTTAATCCGCTTAACTGTTCTTAAAGAGTCTTACAACAACAACAAGTCAATCGTCATCCTGAGGATGCCTCGTTGAGTGGCGAAACACGTGTCGATTTCTTACAGGAAAGACTCTTAAAGAACAGTTAAGCGGATTAAGTTACTAAATATACATCGTCTATTGTATTTTTTCCTGGCACTGTGCTAGGCCGAGACTACCTCTACTGAAAAATTGGGCTGTGTGCTCACCTGCGACCGGCGACAGCTTGCGCATGACGCACCAGCGCGACTTCCACTGCGGACAACACAGAGCGTTACTTTACCAATCACAGCATACAGCAACTCTTAACTCCTTGTTGTCCGAATAAATAAAATAAATAAAACATAATGTACATTCAAAATTGACCTGTTTAGTTTCATCACCTTTTTGCGTGAGTTTGTGCCTACAATCAAATTAACACAAAGTATATTGCAATAAGCGTCGGTCAAAGTGGATTTACAGCTGTGTCTGTTGAAAAAGAGGAAGCGCATTTGTCTTTCAATGTCTTCTTACACGATTTCAAGCAAGGAAGCATTATATAGCCAGATTGAACACCCAGCTGATGGCTGGAAGGCGCGTGTGTCCCACATGATGATGGTGTTCCAGCGTAACACCGGTCGCGAACACGACGTGAGAGTGCGCGCGCCTCCTACTGCGTGCTTTAGAAAACTGTTCGATGACTTACTAACATACGATGCTCACCTTCTTTCCATCGCGGAACTTGACAGTTCCCTCAATGATGGTGTTATCGTCCGCCATGTCGCGCCGCTGCCGCGCCACACCCGCGCCACAGTTGCGCCGCGCGCCGCACTAGTGCCGCACGCCACTCATAGTTACACCGTCACTTATCACTGGCTCGCATCACTAACACAGATCATCTATTATCTGAAACAAACCAAAACAGTACGTTAATATTATTATTCAGATAGGTACAAAGCTGAAACATGAAATTCAACATTTTTTCCGGGATTTCCAAAGGTCAATTTGGTCTGAAATGGCAGGATGCACAAGTTGGCGTTACGTTAAGTGATATATAGGAAGGTTTTATAAGTGAAACACGAAAGTATATTAAAAAAAAACTTAACTCAAAAAAACGTGCCGATTACTACAAAACGACGATTTACTACAAACAAAAAAAGATTTTGTAATAATGCCTATTGTATTGTATTTGTATTTACAGTAAGCCGCACGTCAGTGGTGTGGTGGCGCTGACCTTGAGCTAGCCTAGCGTAGTAAGGAGTTGTACATGAATAAGAGACCGGCTTACACCTACTGATGGTTTTAGAGGGTGCGTCTCATATCATATAAAGTTATTTGGTATGTTTTCATTTCAATAACGTTCACAAGATATAATAAACGTGAGATATACCAACTGTTGATATAATTTCTTTACATATAACATTTATATACTCTGAAACTTATTTCGTATAACGTTATTGGATATAACGTTTATTTAATCGAAAATCATTAGGTCTATCGTTTAAAATATATATTATTGATACCATTATTATGGTTAACACCCCGATTCAAAGCCATCCAACTCGGATAAGTTAGGTTAGAAGGCTAAAGGCTTTTGCAGACCAGCGCGACACGACACGAACAATACAATTTCTAAGAAAACTTCACGGTATAACAATAACCGGTGTCGGTCTGGCTGCACACAGCGGCTGGTCTGCACACACACACAAATCTTGCATGAGCGGCCCCCGAGCGTCAGATCCCCTCTATTGATGGTGAACCATTGGGGTTAGGTTAGAACAGTGACTATTAAGGGCAGGATATTCGAGCGCAGTAGGCATTTAGCGCTACCTCAATCCCCGCGAGCCAGTCGCGCGGACACGCAGTTCAAATGAACTCGCTGACCCCGCTGTGCAAAAATTTTGCGTCACAGTAAAACATTATAACAGTAAGTACAATTAACTTTGTTTTACGGAATTCATGTTAATGTTTCGGGTGTTTCGTTTTTAGGGAAATATAAGCAACACAATTTATTTTATTACCTACCTACAATTGTTTATTTTTTATGTCACTAACACTGTTTCCTTTTCTTTCATGACTGTTACAGCGCTTCCGCTTACAATGCGGTTTTTTGAATTTTTGTTTGATTAGAAAACTACTGGAGGGATTGTATTGGGAGTTTCGGTATTCTGTAGCTTTAGTTTTCACCTATCACATAGGATTTATGTTTTATAACTAGGTTATACTCCACGCGTACGAAGTCACGGGCTTAAGCTAGTAATTTATTATTACTTAAATAAATTCCAATAAAACTCATTACAATATAATACAGTGTGTATTATATTGTAATGAGTTTTATTGAAATAGTAAATTCTTCATCATTCATCAAAAATCACAAAACGGTGCTTGGACCTGGTTGCTGCAAATCTGGTTGAGGTAGAGAATGTGTATTGGATGCGCACTTATCAGGCTGCTCATTTTCCTTGTCGATAGATAGATAGATCAATGCAAAAAAGCCACTTTAAGCTGAGTTCAGACCAGCGCGACTTGTCGTGCGACGCGACAAAGTTTATTGTTATACCACGGTAATACCTATTATCATACTGTAAAGTTTTGTATTGTTCGTGTCGCGTCGCGCGACGAGTCGCGCTGGTCTGCAAAAGCCTTCAGCCGCATTTGCAGGGTTATCCCTATTGCTAAGTTTCATAGGTACCTATGTAGTGTATTATAATAAAAAACGAAGTATAAAAAAAAAACAAATTATTAAAAAAAACAAAAAACCCGATTGCAAAAACATAACTGAAAAGAGAATAACAAGCATTATAATTAGGGCATGTAATTATCCGCTCATTTTACTATTCGAATATTTCGGATACTGCCAGACAACTATTCGAATATATCCGGATAATATGGATATTTTGGAAACCACTGTAAAAGAGGTAAATTAAACTTATATTAGTTTACAATCGACATTTTTATTACAAAAACTCTTCAATAATCGTATACTAAAGTATCTGTCATTGACGAGAAAAGCTATCATCCACGGGTTATCTACCAATGGTATAATAGATCGTGAGCTGGTCAAATGCTATCTTTGTTAAGATGGCTAGAACAATTGAAAGCACATTAGATGAAGACTGTAAGTCTTATAAAGTAGTGCTTGGTAATAATTGAGACAAAATCACACTACTGACATTGCTAGATGTCAAAGTATCTGATGTATAAGTTGGATCAACACAAACTACACACATCAAAAGTGTCTAGGGATCAACATATATTTTTGCAATAACTTTTCTCCTGATTGATATTAATTAAAATTTTCTTTAAGGATTCATCAAATAAAGTGTTTTCGTTTGTCACAGTAACGATAAACCAAGTCACCTTTGCATTAATAAAGAAATTTGCCATTTTCCTAATAAAGGGATTTTTGACATTTGAACCACTAACATTAAAGTTCGAAAAAAAGACTGAAATAACAGTTTTCTTTAAAATTTTATTGGGTAACTTAAACAATTAATAATCCGTGTTTCTACCGCGAACACTAACAACACAAGAACATCGGTTTGGCATACTCAAAATGAGTTCATCCAAATCACGCTGTGGAATGGCCGCCCATGTTCGTTGCAACAACAAAAAAAGGTCTTCTTGCGACTGGATACCCTCCATATTCGGCAGAGCTCTTCTCTGTAGCATATCCCATGCATGCTCAATCGGGTTCAAGTCTGGCGACTGAGCAGGCCAGGGCAGGACATTGATGTTAGCTGCGGCGAGAGTCTGTCTTACAACTCTTGCGGTGTGCGGTCGTGCATTATCATGCATTAACTGAAATAAGGGACCGATTTGCACTTGTAGAGGAACGATGACGTCTGATACAATCGTCTCAGCATAAATTTGAGCGTTGAGGTTGCCTCTAATCCAAATCAACTCAGTTCTTCCGCCGATCCAAATACCCGCCCATACCATGATGGTTCCACCACTATAAGGATGGACTTCCTGGCAGGATTTTAATCGCTGTTGGCGTCCAGGGGTTCTCCAGTGTCGTATACGTCTTGTATCCGGTCTCATACCAAAACGAGACTCATCAGAAAAGCACACGAAACGCCATTGTTCTTCTGCCCAATTTCTGTGTTCAAGAGCCCATTGATATCGAATCCTACGATTGTGCATTGCTATAGGTGGTACCCGTAGCGGTCTTAGCGAGCGAGCGTAGCGAGTGACCATCTTGGCAGGTGGTAATCAGTTAAGTATATCTACAGTATCTACTCAGGTTACTAACTGTGATAGAAATTACATATTAGACTAAATATGTTTTATGTCTTTTGAGTGGTATATCAAACGACATTATATTAAATGTATGTTATGATTATAAAAATTAGTTATTTTAAAATTATATCAATCGTTTATCATATTAACTGATGATTATATCAAATAAAATTATAGATTCAGTTGTTATATCTTGTAAATATTACTCATTTTGTAATTATACCATAATTATATTACTTACCCGGTTTTAGTAACCAATGATTTGCGGCCTACTGTTCTATAAGAAATGTCATCAATCTCCTGACCTACTACAGAATGTAGGTCCTGATGGGAACACGGTGTATGTACTCATTACGCTACGTTGTCACAGCCAGCGGAGTGTCGCGGCCTCGCGGGCTTGTCGGGGGCGTTAGTCGTGACGCGATACCGCTGTAACTCGTTACCTCACTCCGAGCCACTTTCAGCCGAGTCATGGTGCGGTAACAGAATGCTTGTAATCTGTTACTCAACACCAGGCTATCAGCTGATTAGTGCACAGTGCGACTGTAGTGAACAGTTCAACGCTCCAACATTAATGATGCCTATTCAATATAGAGGTATGAAGAACATGGTGTAAAATTCACTCATAGAAAAGGGATCCTCAGACCAGACGGGTGTCGTGTCTGGTGGGCAATTTATATTGATTGATCGGAAAGTTGATTGCGCGGTAGATCCTGCGCGATGCAGGATTTGTGTGACGTCAGAAGGCGAGTTTCTTAAAAATGAAGGGAATTGCCCCTCAGGTCTTTGATGCGTAGTTCGCTTGTGGCGTTGTAGATGCCGCCACAAACAAACCATGGTCACAGTCATAGAATCTTTCATATACCTATGGTCACAGTACAATCTGAACAGTAAACCGACGTTGTAGTAATTTTTATGACCGGATCAAATTATTCCAGTTCAGTAAGCCAGCGAGTCAATTTGGACTGGATTGACTGGATTATAATCGTCTACATTATGCCAGTCATTTAGTAAGTTCGACAAACACCACAAAGCACAATACGTGTTCACTGTTCAACGCTTAATCCAGTCCTGGATTCCAGTGCCAGTTCAGAGTATTCTAGTGGCATTCCAGCGCTGGTTTGGATCGCTGGACTGGAATAATGTGAACCGGGCATTAGGGATGGAAGTGCAAGCAGACCGCGGTCACTCAGGCAGCAGGACATTGTGGTTGAAAAACATGTTCTCCCATCATACATTCCAGCTACAAATGTAAGTTTGTCGATTATTAGGTACTCGTTAACTTGTAAAGCATACTTAGCTGTGATAGTTTTCCTTTTAACTTTGTTATATGTAGGGTCATTGGCAAATAATGACCGATACTTAAACACGTGACTTTTACTATACCAAACCAGAAAGCGCGAAAAAAAATCAGCTGTTCCAATTTTGACGAGTTATGCTCCCCCTACCAAGTTTCAAGTCATTTTAAAATTGTTCTATTTAATAAATCTATGACTTTTATTCTATTCCAGCTGTTTGTACAAAGTTATTTCTTATTTATAAGGTAATCAAAAGACTGTATTTTGCCATGTCAAATGATAATAATATTAAATACAATAGACGATGTACACGTGTTTCGCCTCTCAACGAGGCATCCTCAGGATGACGATTGACTTGTTGCGAACTCGGACATGAAGTGTTGCCACCACTCGAGCCGAACACAAAGTCTTTCGCAAAGTGACTTTGCGTTCGGCTCGTGTCGATTTCTTACAGGGTTCTCTAAGACTCTTTAAGAACAGTTAAGCGGATTAAGTTACTAAATATACATCGTCTGTTGTATTTTATAATGTATTTCCGCAAAGTCACGCCTGAGTCAATTAACTATCGATAATAATATTAATAATCACCCCACCGCCGTATCTCTACGTTGACGTCGTGGTGGGGCTTGCGCGCTCCGAACTCTAGGTCTGTGCCTGTAGAGTTTACTTTGCCGGAACAGGTCTAGGATAAGGAGCCAGACCAAGAGAGAGACAAAAAATCGCAGGGCAGCATGTGGCGAGCTGTTGGGCAGTAACGATCCCACGGACCCTATCTCCCGAAAGAAGTGTTGTTCCTCACCTCTGGCTTGCCTTTATTGGCCGGCTGGAGTGAACAATGACTAGGAACAGAGCTCCCACCTCATTCTTGCCTTTATTGGCTGGCTTGAGTGGAGATTCGCAAGAGCAAACGTGCTCGGAGGAAGGAAGTATTCCAAGAAGTGCTCGTAGTGATCTTGACCATTTTCCGGGCTCTGAGATTGTTCTGAAAGCCGTGGAATACCACTCCTCCTCAAGCATTTCAGGACATGTTGCTCCCTTGTCGCTACGTCACTTTGTGCTAGCGACAGTTTTCGGGGGTCCATTATTGAGTGTGCAAGGCACCCCCTGCCATTTTATCCGTGTATACCATAACTTTGATCAGGCAGGGGCCATAGTCCTTCCATAGTACCAGGTCACCAGTCACCTTAAGCCACCCAAAGCCATATGATAGTCCAATATCTTTGTTTCCATATTCTGCAATAGTCCTACAACAACCGGGGGTTGTCCTTGGATGCACTTGCATAGTACCTATAGGGATAATCGTCGGTTGGTGCCTCATTTCATTAAAAACGTCTAACGGGCCTCTGCGAGTTGGCTTCGGCCCCTCGTACGCCTTCCAAAGGTCCGGGAGCCCAGGGTCCCGAGAAATGTCAAGAGACGTAAAAATTTATAATAATAATAAACCATTTAATTCAGGCGACGCGGCCCATAAATAAATACCTTAACCTAAACATACATTTCTTTATTATTATAAAATAACTATTTTACACGAAGTGACTGATGACTGTGTCGGCGTCGTTTTGCGCTGCGAGCTGCGTGGTGTCGCGTAACCTTCCACGAAATCGTCGGTACACCACACCTTTCGGCCAAAACTCTCTTTCATGAAGATTTCTAGGTACTGAGTTGGAACCCGCACCACAAACGACTTGAAGTTTACGTTATGGCGCGACTTCAACTTCTCTACTCTCAAGGTCCAGTTGGTCTTGGTTCTGATGTCTTCAGTCATCGTGGAGTGATGCAGACGGGATACGTACAGCTGCGTCGACGGTGTAGCAGGACGCAGCAACATATTTGGTCCCGCCAGAACAGTACCACATCGATAACGGCAAGTGGGCTTCTTTCACTTGAACTCCACCGTCACGAAGCCTTCCGTGTCTGGTAGCCCTTTCTTAGGGGCTGGGGACAAGATACCGGGAGCCGGTACATTGCGGCTCTTAGATGCCCCGTAGGTTCATTTTGCACTTTTAGCAAAAACTTTTTTCTGTTGCTGCTCCTTAAAATGATGACTAATCTGTGATTATAGTTGTATTCCTTAGAGCCAGTAAATTAGTTTAGTGGCTGTTTTAGTTAAGTTGTTTCTTTCTGATTTTAGTGGTTATAATAATTAATATCATTTCGTTTTCTATTTATGGGTACTTACTCAATTTGTGATTTTAAGGTTAGTATGAAAAACATTAATGAACCAGTAAGAACAAATTATTGTATATCTGTGATTTTAAAGGTTTACATTAGTATATTTACTAAGATTTTATTTTAATTGTTACAAATCGTGTTATTATTAAAAATTACCAAAGAATTACTTTTGTACTTTTATTTAAAAACACAACCTAGATATGTACTAAGTCTAACGATACTAGTCCTAATTATATTGTTGCTTATGTATGTAAACAATCTTATTAACTTACTCTATTTAATTCTATTACAATTCGTTCGTGTTGCAACCGTCATGCGTCAAGTCGTACAGACGTTCATAATATTAAAAGTGTAAAACTGTGCTGAGTGATCATGTGCTATGAACGATTATGTTGGACGATTGAACGAAGAAATATAAAAATGACGTATTATTACTAGTTTAGTACAAGTGAAAAGTTAATGGTGTAACACTTAGATATACATTTCTTTATTTTCCAAACAAGTCTAGACACGCCAAGCCAAGTACTGGTGACGCAGCAGCAGTGTGTAATATTACACGAACCATTTGGAGCTACTTTTGACCCCTTATTAACTCAAAATCTATTTAAAATAATTTATTAAAACCCCTTCGATTAACTAGAACCCCAAATTTCGTAAATACAGCTCAAACGGTTATTGAGATATTAACGTCTAAAACTCGATATTTTTATCACTGACTATGACTGATTTATAGTGGCATATACATAATATATAGTCATCAAAAATCTAACCCACTTCCAGATGACCTAGAAAGTTGAAATTTGGCGTCCAGCTGGGTAATTGTGTGTATATAAAGGAAAACATCAGAAAACAGTACCTAGCGCCTTTCGATGGTTTACTAATGTTTGCCATAATTTTATATGCCATAATTTTTCATTAGTAATAACGCTTCAGTTGCCATAATCGTGAAATGACATAAAATCATTTTCACTCATTTCATTGGTCATAATCGATCAAGTGTCATAATAATTTTAATCCATAAATTCATTTGCTATATTTTTCATTTTCAATAATGTCGTTTTCCATAACTTTTATTCACAATAATATTCATTTGCCCATACTAGCACCATACTAGTTCAGTACAAGCACCTGCAATTTTGATGTTATGATCATGTCAAAACCAATAATTTTGCTCCACATATTCACAATTAATTGATAATGATGATGATTTTATTAATTAATTGTGAACATGTGGTATAATACCATGCACCAAGCATGCAGCACGCAAGCAAGCATGCAACATGTAAGCAAGCGTGCAAGCAAGCATACACCATACATGCAGCATGCAAGCAAGCATGCAACATGAAAACAAGCATGTAAGCAAGCATACAGCATGCAAGCGAGCCTGCAGCATGCAAGCAAACATGCAGCAGGCATGGTTTCTGTCACGGCTCCGGCGCTGCGGGGCTCCGGCGGTCCCACGCGACCTTATCGTCGCAGATGGTTTAACGCTCACCACCTGCTCCTCAACTCGCGGGCCGCCTCGCCCCTCCGCACCTACGCGATTTTAAATTACACTCTAGGAGTAGGGCAGACAAGACTGCCTGGAGTCGGATTTACAGCGATTCGTTTCTGTCACTATTTCACTAAAACCAAATTTTTTGCAAATGTTTTAGGACTAACCATTTTATTATAAATAAACATTCAGAATAATACATATTACAAATTCAATACTGAGGACATCTGTCTGTAACGTTTCTAAATTATGTTGTTTATGTCAAGTATCGATTATGTAATGTGTTACTTATAGAATCTAATGATTATGACACATGTTATTATGGAAACTAATATTATGGCAAATAAAAGTTATGACTAATAAGTTGATATGGTAAGCGTTATTAGTATAAATGATAATAGTGCAAGTAAATATTATGAGTGGGGACGATTATGGAAAACAATAATAGTACAAATAATATTATGGAAAACAAGACCCTTTCGATATTATAATAGCAACTAAACTCTTCCTTTCGCAGGAGAATCGGTTCCTTGATGTCAAGTCAAAGTCAAAAAGTCAAAGTCATGAATATTGTTTATATCAGCTAAAATGTCAGATGTTAAACATATGCGACTACTGTAAGAGTCGCTCATTTTTTTTGTTTCCTCGCACAATGCATATTAAAACGTTGTATGATACACGTGCGTCAGATGATTTCCGACTCGTGTCGACTTACACACTCGTACTCGACTCATACACTCGTCGCAAATCACCTACTTTCCGCATTTGTAGCATAAATAACTATTTTATCGTTTTGTATACCTATCAACTTAGACAACCATCCAACAAACCAACAGTCTGCAACTGGTAGCGCCGCGCCGGCTCAGTGATCTGACATAATTACAAACAATATTGTAACAATTGTGTTACGAAAGAAACATACATATATTTAAGTCCCATGGAATAGGGGGCAAGCCTATTGCCGGGCACAAATGCAAACTCCGGGCTGCTACTGAACAATTTTAGATAGAAAACCCAATAACACTTTGCCCGACCCGGGAGTCGAACCCAGGACCTCATGCTCAGCAGTAGCGCTTGCGACCACTAGACCAACGAGGCAGGCATCTTGCTACGATTGACGCATAATAATAATTTCTTTACAAAAAGTAATGATCATCATCATCATCATCATCATATCAGCCGAAAGACGTCCACTGCTGGACATAGGCCTCCCCCAAGCACCGCCACTTCGACCGATTCTGTGCTTCCCGCATCCAGCGGATTCCTGCGGCCTTTACAAGGTCATCGGTCCATCTTGTGGGAGGCCTTCCAACGCTACGTCTTCCGGTACGCGGTCGCCACTCCAGAACCTTTCGGCCCCATCGGCCATCTGTTCTGCGGGCAATGTGTCCTGCCCATTGCCACTTAAGTTTGGCAATTCTTCGGGCTATGTCGGTTACCTTGGTTCTCCTGCGGATCTCTTCATTTCTGATTCGATCACGTAGGGAAACTCGAAGCATAGCCCTCTCCATTGCTCTTTGGGTGACTTTTAGCCTTCTAATAAGGCCCATTGTGAGCGACCACGTTTCAGTGCCATAAGTCATCACTGGCAACACGCACTCAAACTCAAACTCAAACTCAAAGCATTTATTTCAATTAAACCATGTACAGGCACTTTTGAATTGTCAAGGAGTCAGTCAGTCAGAAATATGAAGCTAGTTGCCCATTCCAAAACGTAGTAGGTACCTATGGAGAAGAACGGGCAAGAAACTCCACGGACACTCTTTTAAACAAAAAATTGTTACATAAAATTGGTTACATTATTCAAGTTGAAATTATACATGTGAGAACAATGTAAAAAGACGTGCACGTTAAAAGCGTCCGTAATAAAAAGATAAAAATAAAGAACAATTCAAAAATTTAAATTAATTAAAATAAGCCATGGCAGCTAAGAGATGACCAGTCACAACTGACGGCGCCCGTTCACGAACATGACACATGGATTAGCACCATTCAGCTCAACCATTTTGAAGGGAGCTAAATGATCCAACACACGCGCCACCATCAGCGAGACATCTGAGTGAGCATGACATACTCCCAGCCGCCAGGGCACATTCAATTCAATGAAAGACATATTACCCGGTGAATGGTAGCTCTTTAGTACATAGTACTCACACCAGTGCTATGCAATTATATAATACAAAGGAAATTGAGTTTATACAATGCAAAGATGGTGTTACAATCTTCAGCAGCTCCAACAGTATTTTCAAATGTTAATCAATTAGTTGTGGTTGTGGAGCAGGACCAGCATTGAGCCAAGCACTTTTATCAGAGATGTAATCCCCCAACTTATAATATGCCTGCCTGCATAGTGTGCGTTTTATACAAGATTTGAATTTCGTCTCATTCAGTTGAAGTATGTGGGGAGGAATTTTATTATAACATTTTAAACAGTACCCCATGAAGGATGAGTCTACTTTTGCCAGTCTAAAACCTGGTTGAACTAATAGGTCCCTATTTCTTGTGCTATAATTATGTCTATCACCTCTTTTACTAAAAAGATGTAAATTTTTTCTTACGTACATGATGTTTTCATAGATATATTGACAAGGTACCGTCATGATGTTAATATCCTTAAACAGTTCCCTTAGAGAGTCACGCCTGCGGAGATAATATATGGCTCTGATTGCTCTTTTCTGCAGAATAAAAATAGACTCGATGTCTGCAGCCCGTCCCCACAGTAAAATACCGTAAGACATGATACTATGAAAGTAACTAAAATAGACCAGCCTTGCGGTATCTACATCAGTAAATTGACGGATTTTTCTGACGGCATATGCTGCTGAACTTAGCCGTCCTGCAAGAGATGTTAAATGAGGACCCCATTGTAGCCTTGAGTCGAGCGTGATCCCTAGGAAAACAGTTTTATCGACGAATTCTAGTTTCTCTTGATTCAATACTATCTCACAGTCACTACTTTTGACATTTGGTAAAGAAAATTTTATGCACTTAGTTTTTTTTCCATTTAGTACTAAATTATTAGCAGTAAACCAATTTTGGACCTGCAGTAGGGCGTTATTTACGTCGTCAAAATTTGTAGCACGTCTATCTACCTTAAAAATTAAGGAAGTATCGTCAGCAAATAACACCATTTGTGGTTGATTTTTTAATAAATGGAGTAGATCGTTAATATACACTAAAAAGAGGAATGGACCCAATATCGAACCCTGTGGCACACCCATTTTTACTTTTAAACCTAATGAATTGACACCATTGGTCTGGTCAAAGACTTTCGTCTTGAGACACTGTGGTATGTGGGACGAAAAGATATTGCGTAGCTTCCCGAACGCTGCCCAGCCGAGTCGGATTCGACGATTGACCTCTTTCTCGAAATTGGACCTACCTAGCTGGACAGTTTGTCCTAGGTAAACATACTCGTCTACAACTTCGAGCGTAGCGTCTCCGATCTTTATGAGAGTGGGTGTTACATGGGCGTTTGACATAACCTTTGTCTTGTCCACGTTCATTTTAAGACCCACTCTTTCGGAGGCTCTACTGAGGTCATCGAGCATTATACTGAGGTCCTCCATGGTCTCAGCCATGATGACTATGTCGTCGGCAAACCGAAGGTCAGTGACATACTCGCCATTGATGTTGATGCCTAGCCCTTTCCAGTCCAGAACCTTGAAGACATCCTCCAGTGCAGCGGTGAACAGTTTCGGAGAGATAACGTCTCCTTGTCTCACACCTCGCTGCAGAAGGATAGGTTTCGAGGTCTGGTCGTGGAGGCGGACTGACATAGTGGCGTTTTGGTTTAGACACTTTAACACCTCGATGTACCGATAGTCGATCTGGCACCGTTGAAGAGACTGCAGTACAGCCCATGTCTCGATCGAATCGAAGGCTTTCTCGTAATCCACAAACGCTAAGCAGAGAGGCAGATTATACTCTTCGGTCTTCTGTATTACCTGCCGCAGCGTATGTATGTGGTCCACGGTGCTAAAGCTTTTACGGAATCCGGCTTGTTCGGGAGGCTGGAAGTCGTCAAACCTGCGCGCGAGACGGTTCGTGATGACTCTTGAAAACAGCTTGTAGATATGGGTCAGAAGTGTGATGGGCCTGTAGTTCTTAAGCAGGGCATTGTCGCCCTTTTTAAAGAAAAGTACCACCACACCTGTGTTCCATGCCTGTGGCGTTTTACCCTCGAGTATGACGGAATCAAATAGCTTCTGAAGGGCCTTAAGAACGGGTTTCCCACCGGCCTTTAGGAGTTCGGCCGTAATTCCGTCATCACCCGGCGCCTTGTTGTTTTTAAGCTGCTTTAGAGCCATCCTAATCTCGTACAAGCTGACGTCCGGGATATCTTCGGTATAATGTCAGGTTAATCTAGCTCTTGGGTCGTTTGCCAGATTCGTAACGGGGTTACTGGTTGACGTGTATAACTGTCCATAGAACCTCTCGATCTCCCTCAACAGCTCAGGTTTGGCGGATACGATTCTGCCATCATCGGTCTTCAGTTTCGCAAGCTGGCTCTGCCCAATAGACAGATCTCTTGCAAAAACCTTGGAGCCCTTGTTCCGCTCTATTGCGTCCTTAATACGGTTCGTATTATAATGGCGAAGGTCGCTTTTCAAGGACTTAGAGATCTGTCTATTGAGCCGCCGGTAATTGAGTGCATCGTCTGAAGACTGCAGGATCATCTCGCGCCTCTCCTCCATGAGCTGTAAAGTAGCATCAGAGAGCCTTTTGTTTCGGTTTGTACGACGGGTCTTGAAGATCTTGGACCCGACCGTATGGACAGTTTCCACGAACCCATCGTTATAGTCGTCCACGGAGCTCCCCAGGCTCGTCGAAACGATTCCGAAGTTCGAGCTGAAAGCTCTCGGGGTTTTGGATCTGGATCGGTGCTGGGCGGAGCGTAGACTTCATCAGTCGAGATCTTTCTAGCTTGATATTTAGGTTCAATGTGCCTCTTACCATACGGTGATCGCTTCCGGTTTTCACCGCCTTGATCACAGAGACATCATTGAATATCTGCTTCTTCGTCGACATAATGAAGTCGATCTCATTTTTTGTTGCACCATCAGGGCTCTGCCAGGTCCACTTTCTGTGCTCACGTTTTTTGAAGAAGGAGTTCATCATAAAGAGGCCTTCCTTCTCCATAAAACTGGCCAGTAGGTGACCCCGGTGGTTCCGACGTCCAACTCCAAATTGCCCCACTCGCAGTTCATCATCGTTTCGCTTGCCCAGTTTCGCGTTAAAGTCCCCCACGACAACGGTGAAGTGAGTTTTAGAGCCATGCATGGCTCTTGAAATATCCTCATACATGGTCTCCACCTCATCGTCGGGGTGTGACGAGGTCGGGGCGTAAACCTGTACGACCTTCAGAGTATAAGGTACGCCACCCTGGTCGACACACTCTCGATCTTCACCACGTTGCTCACAAGGGACTTGTGGACGATAAACCCGACACCACCCTGGGACTGCTGGTCGCCCTCCCGGAAATAGAGCAGGTTTCCGGATTTAAGGATTATCGAGTCCTCCCCCTCTCTTCGGACTTCAGATAACCCTACTATACCCCATCGTAACCTGCTCAATTCTTCCTCGAGTTCGATGATCTTCTCGTCGGTTCGGAGTGTACGCGTGTTGAATGTTGCCAGGTCCAGTTCCCGGTGATTTTGGTAGCCGGATCTCTTCCGGGGATTCTTCGCACCCCTTGCCTCACCGTGACCTTGACCGCTACCGTAGCCAAGGGTAGGTAGGCCGCCGGGCACTAGGGGCCGTTTGTTTTTGGTGCTTGTCATTTTTGGGGGGGGTTTGCCATATAATCGCCACGCTTGGCAAGCGGGTTGGCGATCGCAGTATGGTGTTAAAAGTGCATAGAGAACGCTGCTGCCCATTCTCTAGTAAGTCCCTTAGTCGCCTTTTACGACACCCATGGGAAGAAATAGGGTAGTGCGATTCTTTAAGTCCGGCACCACACGGAACAGTCCGGCACCACACGGAAAAAGTAATGATATCCTATCAAAAACATAAATGTGAAAATTGGGACCCAAGTTTAGAATAGGCTTTGTTGTCGACTTCGCCAAAAAAAGAATTGAGATCTAAACGGGTGCCAGGTTCTATATACTGGTTAATACTGGTATTCAACTGCATCCGGTTAGACTGGAAGCCGACCCCAACATAGTTGGACAACGGCTAGGCAGATGTTAATGACTTTAAGATTTTATTCTTTTTAGTAGGTATGATATAATGTAGCTGTCTGTAGCGTGTACATTTGTTTTAGATCATATAAGTTTGTGCATAAATAACTGTTAGTTTCACTGTACTCAGTTAAATAAGTAAGTAGTGCCACTTCTGACACTGCTCCAGAAATAGCTGTTGCTAAGCATGTAAAATTGTATACGTTTTATAGACGAGGCGTAGATGTTTCATTGATGAGTCATAGATTTTACGTAGACGAATTGTAGCCCTACCGTAACGCGTTAGTTTGAGGCATGTTTTCACTTTTATTGATCAAAGTACCAATAGGTAGCTTACTAACACGTTCGCCCGTATTTTGTGGAGCTCAGTGATCGATAATCATAATCGTTATCAGTAGAGTGTATTAACATCAGCGAGGCGGCAACGGGGCGGCGGCGTCACTATCACGTAGTGGCGCGCACGCGTTGCGCATGGCCGGCCGCCTGGCTGTGGCCATGACCGTGACGTCACGTGGCACACACGATCTGCTCGCGCTCGACTCACGCAGCTCACACTACACTCAGTACTCTTGAATAGCATTGATACAATACTAAGCCGTCAAAAACATCTAATAATGTTATGTAGAGCCAAGTTCGGTGCAAAGGTGGTATGGGATTATTATGTGCGGTTCTGTGAGTTCAACGACTGTCAAGTTCTATAGAAGTTTTTTTAAATCATGTTTTCAACCATAGATAAAAGTATGGTTTCAATTTTGTCACAAAATTGCTTTTGACGGTTTGAGCTCCTGATACTCTGCCATCATATTCATAAGTAAAATAAAGTAAGTACGCTTGGTTGCATGATCAATTGCAAGTAAGGGCCATAGTAAACTTTATTTAGTATAGTGTAACTTTCTATAGTAGCTTTTGGAAGCTATTTTGTATTGCGAGATGTGTGTTTTGACAAATATATTAGTTTCGTAGATGTACATTGATGGTAGGGTAAGAATGTTTAGGCTTTTAAAAAACGGTTGACAACTGTCGGTGCTATTTAGGCCACACATAGATTTGATACATTTTTTTTGAGCTCTAAATACAAATTCTCTATCGACTGAGTTACCCCAATATATTATGCCATACCTAAGCGTTGATGCAACATAACCGTGATATGACGTTAGTACCGACTCTAGGTTGACAGTCTTTGACAGTTTGTAGAGAACATATGCAAATTTACTTAGTTTCTTACAAACTTCGTCTGTCTGGGATCTCCAGGTCAAATTTTTGTCTATGAGGATACCAAGGAATTTGGTGACAGTAGTTGACTCTATTTGAGTTCCTAAATACTTAATGTCAGGGATCTTACTCGGAACTCTCTGATGAAAATGCATAATTTTAGTCTTTTCTAAATTGATAATAAGGTTATTTTTGTCAAACCATGATATAATTGTATTTAATGTCATATTTATTTCATTTTCATAAGTCATAGGATCGTCGCATTTAATTACTACTGTACTGTCGTCAGCAAATAGTACCATAGGATGGTTTATGTGTCCGGGAAGGTCATTAATGTATAGCAGGAAGAGAGGAGGCCCTAGCACGCTGCCCTGAGGTACGCCATATTTTACTGTCCTACATTTGGATCGATATTTCTTCTCGCAGCCATCATCAGTGCATATTTGTATGATTTCTACATATTGTTTTCTATTTGTCAAATAGGATTCTAACAGTTTAAGTATATTCCCCCTGATACCATATTTTTCAAGTTTGCTTAATAAAATTGCGAAATCTACATAATCGAAAGCCTTGGTTAAATCCATATAGATAGCGCAAACAGGATTTCTTTTGTCCACATTTGATAGAACAGGAAGGAGAAGATCATGTATGGCCATATTAATTGTATTTTGTTTACGAAATCCTTTTTGTTCCTTGACTAATATATTTTTATTTATTGTAGCACTAAGGTGAGGGCATGGTATAAGAAAACAAGGTATAGCATTCCGGGAGTGACACATGCTTACGTCATTATCCAGTTGCCACTTTATTGCAACAAAACACGAATTAAGGAAAGATTTTAAGTCGCCATTCTGTAAAAAAAAACATCAACCGGGGCATTAGCGTCTTTGGGGCAATTGCGTTTATTTGAAATAATTTAAAATCTGTTTTAAAACCGACCTCTCCTGCCATCTAGTTTTGTTTATTTTGAATAAAATTAAAAATTATAGTTTCAATAGATGGCGTTAAAACGCATAGATTCAAAATATCGGCCATATTGAAAATCATTTGATTTTTGTGAAGTTGTGCTGCACGATGTGAGTTATCAAAATCCTAAAAAATCCATATTTTTTCTCGGTTTTCCGTTTTTATTCTGAAATGTACTTAAATAATATATTATAGCCTGTCTATAACAATAGTTATTTTTATTGAAATCGTTTTGGTTGTGGAGAAATGAATAAAAATTATTAAATTTTTTAGGATAGGTCTGAGCTTATGGGGTAAATGCATCTGCAGTTTCGGGGTTATTGCGTCTATATGACGCATTTGCCCCAAAACCAAAGATGTTAAACCTTAAACTTAATGTTAACCTTTATTTCGTGTTTTTTATATTTTTATTTAATAGTTAATTTATTTTCGTAATTACCTAAATGTTTCAGAGAGTTTTGTTTAGCTTTGAATTTAAATTTATCTTTCTTCATTTTTTAACTTTTTGTGAGAACTTTAGCGATTATTTTTTGCTATAGTGAAGTTATCAATTTGTGTTGCAGGTAGAATACGATCACAATGGTTATATTGAGATACATTGATATTTTATTTATTTAGCACCCATTTTAGGTTTTTCTAGGAGAGTTCATTCTAATTTTACTTTCACGAATAAAATGTTCTTAACGTCTGGATTTGACACGGGGTAAATGTGTCTAAGAGAAAATAGTCGCATTTACCCAGTTTATATGACATAGCTTCTGATGTGATGATTATTTCATATTTTTGTAATTTACTAAAAGATTCGTATAAAAAACTTTAATTGAAGGAAAATATATTCATTTCAGCCTTCAAACATCACAGGTTTAAAACTTATTTAAAGAAGACGCGTTTGCCCCAATACGGGAAAAAGCGTCTAAAATTCCAATTAAAAAAAAAATGCGTATTTACTCGTATTTACTGTGACTAATGGAACACACAATAAATTAAGGATGCACACAGATAATTTCTATATACATTTGTATTAAGGATTTCTCTAATAAATTTATAATTAGTGTGATATGAATTTTCAATAGCCTGTAAGGAATTTTTATGACGCAATTGCCCCGGTTGACCTTACAAAGCATTTAAACTGTCGTTTCGTTTGTTTAATCAAACAAAACAAATCAATTTAAACATATTACAACGTAATTGTTAATTAAAACCTCATTGTTTTAATCGGATTCGCACAGGTAATAAAGGTGGTTGGAGAGTTATTATTATTCAATACTGGTAACACAGATGTGATGACGTAGGTACGGGTCACCCACGTGACCGCTGTGTCTCGGAATGCCATACCTTATTTTCTTATACCATGGGTGAGGGTAAACGTGAGAGACAGAGTCGGGGTAAGGGAAGTGGCTGAACGACGAGTCAGGCCATGCCCTGGTAGCTCACGAGCAAAATAGGACCATGAACTTTTTATGGATATAAAGCCATCTTGTGATGTTGGTTTAACATTAATTTATGTTAGTAATTAAGCATTACTTAGTATGTATCCAATAATAATAATATGTTAAGCACAAATTGTAACTGCACGCGTATATTACGAAAATGTAACTTGTTTGCAGACGCCTTGGGTTTGACCAGTTAAGTCTACAAATGTTTAATAAATAAATAAATAAACAAATGTTAGCAACCCTGTAACCTGTATATTTTTTTTGTGTTTTTATGTTGTCTACGTCGAGTCGTTCCTCCATATATCAAGAAACACCAAAATTCCAGCAGTGATTGTTGGAGTGCTTTTGTGAAAGTGTTTGTGACATACACATAGGATAGCTGCCCTCCGTAAGAAGTTTGGACCATATTACACCGTATAGTAGTTTTACATGTTACACAATGCTGAGTAGATTTGCTGTGTTCCTGGGCGATCAACCATCATTATAATTTTGTAAATGAATCCGATGAAATTGGCCGCATTATCATACAGAACAAGAACAATAAAATAAAACGAAATGCAAGAAACGAATATGGCAAACTGGTGTAGAAATTAATGTTTCATTAATATGCGTCCTTAGTATATTTCGTGTTTTATTTCTTTCTTTCATTTCCAAATTTTAGTCTACGAACTTTGTATGGATAAGCTACTCTACTTTCAAAAACACATTTGAAAGTATTTTTATTTTACTTTATTGGGACATAAAACAGTTACACATTACAATTTAAGTGTGACAGAATAACTTAAAAACTAGCTAAACGTGTAACCCACACAAATGTCCGCGAAATAATTGTTTCTAGATAGGTACATAATATGTATAATGCGTGTGTAGTAAGAAGTAGGTACTCATACAATATTTTTGAATAATTGGGATCATGGCCTATTTATGAGCAAAAAATAAAATTATATATTTAACTATAAAACATGCATTGACTGTTTTAAAGATTCAATTGCCATCTTTTTTAATCTTAAAATTTTAAATAACATTGATACATACTACCTAAGTATGTTTCAATTTTGTTTAAAATACTTTCAAATGTGTCTATGGAGATGTATAGATGTAGGTACATAGCTAGCTATGTATATCTATACATCTCCATAGCAATAGATAGCCACATCTATACCTAGGTATTATCTTTTAGATATTTTAGTTCCATGGCTTGGCATGGCGCTGTCGTATTCCTATTTTGTCAGACGTTGAGTTGCAAGTCTATCTCATTTATATTATTGTGCTTGCCACACACTTAACGATTTGCTTGCGCAAATTTAGGTTTGCGCAAATCTAATTTGACGTGTTTTCAAAGAAATTTGCGCAATTTTCTTCCCACACACGTAATGATTTGCTTGCGCAAGCCATTAGTGTGAGGGGTGAGGGCAACGAACGGATGCAGACCTCCACTTCTACGTGAAACTGTCGGTTTACCCGAACGTAGAAAATAGTACGTAATGGCTCCTACACACAGTGCCGGCGGCGTGGCCGCCGGCTATTCCCGCGCGGCACGTGCCTCCGGCTTTTGCTCCTTCATTTTCTTTGCGTTTCTTTTTGCGGCTTGCGGGCGGACATGCCGGCGGTCATGCCGCCGGCACTGTGTGTAGCAGCCATGATACTATTAGTATTGTACCTACAGTGATAATTATTCTGAAAGTGAATTAGTAACTGATTTGCTGTATCATTGTGTTTCATTTTATCAAACCTGCACTATGGATTCCGTACCACTGAATCGAGATGATGCTATATCGCTAATCCGTCGCTGACGCCGTCATAAAAATGATTTTTTATTGCGGCGCTACTGAATGTTTCAATTACATTCAGTAGCTCCGTCAGTCGCAATTTGTTGGGGGCAAAGAATTTCAAGTCATCCATGTAGAGGAGGTGAGATATGACCTGACCACCTCTCCTCAACCGGTAGCCTAGACCTGAATTCTCCAGCAGTGTGCTTAGAGGATTCAGAGCCAAGCAGACCCAAAGTGGACTCAAACTGCCGCCCTGAAATATTCACCGTTTAATCCATACAGGCGGACATCCAGGACAGCGAAAGACCGTCCTCCATTGCCCCATACATGACATCAGGAAATTGTGCAGAGTTGCATCCATCTTGTACAACTCCATCACCCGCATGAGCCATGTATGTGGCACCGAGTCGTAGGCCTCCTTATATTTTATCCAGGATGTCGACAGATCCTTGCGGGATCGACGAACCTGTTGGCTTATGGCCATGTCTATGAGGAGTAACTCCTTAGAACCTTGGGACCCATTCCTACATCAATTTTGAGAGGCAGACATAATCGAGTTATTTTCAATATTACTATATTATTATTCCTTTATTTCATTTTTCCACATATTTCTTATCCCAATTTTAAATATTTTTTAAAAACATATAGACAAAACATTTAAAAATAAAAAAAATAGCATCGGCATCAGGAACACAGTCCAAGATGCCGGTGGTCCTCCTCACTATGCGTGCCGTGTCTAGGAGTACTGCTTTCTGAATCAAGCCCTTGACCCAGCCGCGCAATGAGAGCCTCCTGAGGTGTTGGTTGAGGCTCTCCGCTATTAGGCCATTAACCGTTACGATTATCGGTACAATGATTGCAGAGTCCACGTCCAACAGGTCGACAACCTCGTGTGCTAAGTCAAGATACTTGACTTTTATATCTTTTTCAGCTTAGATTCTCGTTATGAGGGACAGCGATATCAACAATCATTGCACGGCGCTCTCGTCGATCTATTACCACAATATCAGGCTTATTGGCTACAATAGTCCAGTCAGTGATGATAGATCGATCCCAATACAATGTGGCGTGACCATTCTCCAAAACTGGGTCCGGCACATACCTGTAGTATGGTATTTCGAACCCCACAAGGTCGTATTGCAAGGCAAATTGCTGGTGGATAATCCTAGCCTCTAGATTGTGTCTGTGCAAGTACTCGCCGTTAGCAAGACAAGAACAACCGGAAACAATATGTCTGATTGATTCACCGGGGCAGTGGCATGCCCGACAGAATGATGTCAACCGTACCGTCCTTGACATTGTATTTTCGATAAAATATTCGTCATGATAACTTAATCCATAATCGCATAGACAAAACCTTCGGTTTCCCCGAAGAGGTTGCCGAAGCGCAGCCAGGATATAGATGCCAAAAAGTCTACGTCAGGCCCATGGAGGGCCCAGAAAAAGCGTCCGTGAAGCTCTTTGCCTTGCCATACATCCTTGCGATCGTTAGTATCAAGTACAACAGGTTTGCGCCAGTTCTCTTTCACCAAGGAGACCGGGGTGAGGCCTTTGTCCACTGCGACCGCATCTCGGTGCATCCCCACGTCAGTTTGAAGGAAATGTTCCCTGAGACTGTAAATCTTGCGGTTGTAGAGGGTTTTAGCATTTAAGAAACTTCGACCCCCACACTTCCGCGAGATGTACAGTCTCATCACTAATGATCGTGGGTGATGCATCTGATTTGCCGTCAGCAATGAACGGACCTTTCTATCCAGAGCGTCAAGTTCCGTCTGGGTCCATTTGAGTATGCCGAAAGAGTACATCAAAACCGGCATGACCCAACCGTTGAAGGCACGCACCTTATTTCCGCCTGATAAAAGACTATAATTTAGCACTTTATTCAGACAGCCAAAGAAGCGTTCCCTCAACGATTGTTTAATGTCGGTAACATTGATGCGTAATGCTTCTGACATACCCAAATACTTATAGGTTTCGGTTGAGGAGAGGGATCTAAGATGTAGGGAATCCGAGAATTGGGTTCCCTAATCCCCCCTCGCTTTACATGCATGACTGCACATTTTTCTACACAAAATTCCATCCAGATGGCGTTACTGAACGTTTCTGTTACCTTCAGTAGTTCCACCAGTCGCAAATTGTTGAGGGCAAAGAGTTTCAAGTCATCCACGTAAAGGAGGTGAGATATCACCTGACCACCTCTTCTCAACCGATAGCCTAGACCTGAATCCTCCAGCAGTGTGCTTAGAGGATTCAAGGCTAAGCAAAACCAAAGCGGACTCAAACTATCGCCATGAAATATAATATATAAATATCCCCGTTCAATCCTGATCGGTTCATCGATCCCTCGGATCTGTCAACATCCTGGATAGAGAAGGACCGTCCCCCAGTGCCCCATACACGACATCAAGATGGTGCGTAGAGTTGCGTCTATTTTGTACAACTCTAGCTGCATCCTAATGAGCCATGTCTGTGGCACCGAATCATCGACCTTCTTGTTATATTGCTCTATTATATTTATTGTTATTAGTTACATAATAAATAATGTAATTTATGTTTTGTTTTGCGTAGTTTAAATTATTTTGCAAACTATTATACTTAATATTTTTTCTATCTGAACAGACAGCTGTGCTGCTGGGGAGTTTATTACGCCACTTCTTTCCAGCTAAAGCGCTAGGATGTGGTGAAGGATGGGGTTTTGGGGGACTGTCTTATATAATTTTGACGTTCGAAAAGTGCTGATTCTCAGCCTAGTTTGAATAAATGACTTTTGAATTTAATTCCAAATGCAAATGTACCTACGCACAATATTGAAAAATTAACCATGTTATTTTAAGACCATAGACTTCTTATAGGTTTTCCTGTAATCTATTAGAACTATTTTCTGTATTCTGTATTTTCTTCAATTTTTTTTTTTTGTCACATTCGTTTCTGAGATAAGGGGGGAATGGTCAATTTCGATCTATTTTCTTAAGGGCAATAATAAAGCTTCCGAAAAACAAATTAACTTCCGACGATCTGTGGTTGACTGTAAAATACTAACTAAGCTGTGTTAAAATGAATTACCGAAAAATTTATACAAAATTAACCGACAATAAATGTTGCAGGTATTTAACAAATAAACATGAGCTCCACTCAAATCTATGTATTTTTTGACACCATTTCTGACACTAATCCACTTTCCTAGTTGAATACGAATACGAATATGGTTCCCATAAAATAAATAAAAAAAGAACATAATTATGACCAACATACTATAGTGCTTAACAAAGTAAATAGGTATTCATGCCATTTTGTGTATAATATTCATCAATGTAAAAGTATTAATGATGATTTTGCACAAAAATTTAAATGTCCAGTTTTATGGTTTTATCAAAAGGCTTAGTAGAGCAAGCAGCTCAATCCCAAGCTTTATACATACTAAGCAAATCAAAAATATGTTTTTACTTTTACTTATCAGATTCTGTATAAACTAAACTGGCCAATTAGTAAGAGTTTAATCAAAGAAATCACTTAGTACCCAAGTAAATAAACTTAATATATTATAGAAATCAACTAGACAGCCACCAACTGTAGATGAGTAGTCCCACGGTGGGCGCCACTAACTGGAAAAGCGCGGGCTTGTGAACGCTACCGGTCTTGTCTACTTGTACATTGCCAATATTTCATGAAATGTTTAGGATACATAGTATTATATTTTGTTGGACATATTTTGATGTACTTTTAACACCCATGATATATTATCAAGCAACGTCTAAATATTACAACATAACTACGAGAGTATTACCTGTCACAAATGTCCCTCTGGATTATCCGATTGTTCCTAAACTCACTATCACACGGATGTACACTATCACTACATCAAAGTTGCACTTCTTCCAATGAGCTGGACTCAAGCTAGCATAACACACATCGCACGACTGGGGACCAGGACACGATCACACGACACTAAACAAGTTCGCGCGAAAGTTTGTCAGCGGCGAGACGCGGAGTGTCGGGAGGCGGCGCCGGGCGCGCGTGCTGCGAGGGCGGACGCTCGCCACTGCCGGAGTGCGCCCTCACCCCGCCGGGCCGCGCCGGCACCGGGGACCGGGGGGGCGCCCGGCCGACAGCTCGCCCGGACCGACAGTCTTCGGGGAAATTTTGACGAATGACATTTTCGTAATGTTTCACTTTGAGAGGAGCGGCGCGCCTTCGCGAGGGGCTATGCACTCCACTAATTGCGCTTTTAATGAATACTGATGCGTCGCGGGCGTGCGCGGGTTGCGGTACTCTGGCGAGGGAAGGGGGAGGCGCTGCCCGCGGGGTCTGCCGTAATGAGCGACGAGCAATTTGTGTAATTGGCAAAGTTTGCGTACTTTTCGGCAGTCGTCGATTGCAGCTTTTATTTGATTCCATTCAGTTCCACGTCGTCCCCGTACTCACGTATGACTCACACCACAAGCAGGGGACAAAAACTAACATAAAAGTCGTCCGTTCCAGCAGCCACTGGCTGGAATCCATAGACGCGGCTGTAGAGGTCATAAAATAGAAAGCGAATGCTAAAGCGTCACACACAAACCATGGTTTCATTTTTGACATAATCATTCACATTCGAATTAAGTGGCCCATGGCCCACCTTACCATATTTTCTTGGAGGGTCTGAGTAGGTACCTATTCGTCCACACATCAACCTTCCCTCCCCTCCCCCGCCCCTCTGCCTCCCGCTGCATTGTTTGATTCGTTAGTTTATTTGTTGCGCTACGGTGATGCATCGCCGAACAGCATTCTTGTGCAACACTGCTACAGTGATTGTGTGGCGTTGATAGATCGAACTGACTCGCTACTAGCCACCATTTCCACCACGTTATAACTAAAGGAAGTTGTTTCAAATTGCTTTTCAATGATCTATAACTTTGTTGCTGATTTTCTTTTCGTGCACCGTGCCTTCGCATTTTGAAGGAGAGGCACGGACTCAAAACCACCAGACAGCCTTATATTAACACGTTCACTGCGTTATCAGGTCTATACGACCTGATGCCTAACTGTCCAATCGCGCGGGTTCAGAACGTGAAGTTCTCCTGGAGCGGGATCCCGTAATACCGAATATTTTACAGAGTTATGGCTACTACACACAGTGCCGGCGGCATGGTCGCCGGCACGCACTGCCGCCGGCCGGCCTGGCCGCCGGGCGCGCCCGGCACTGCCGCACAAAGCCGCACAAAGTAACGCAAAGGAAATGAAGGCGCAAAAGCCGGAGGCACGTGCCGCGCGGCATAAGCTGGAGGCCGTGCCGCCGGCATGTGTGTAGTAACCATTAGAAGGGGATAGTTACTGCTTTATTTTTAGGGTTCCATACATTAAAAGGAAAAAGCACAGCCCTTATAGGATCACTTCTTTGCCCGTCTGTCTGTCTGTCAGCTTATCTTGTTCCTTTTTCTCAGGAACACGTGGAGGTATCAAGTTGAAATTATCCAATACGTAAGTCTATGGTCCCTGGAGCTCTATAAGACGAGTCGGACTCGCGCACCGAGGTTTCCATACCATCATATATTATTATTTCGGACCAGGGTCCATATTCTTGTTATAAGGTGTTAAAAAATTAACTTTAAAAACTTTCAGAGGTGCTTTAGTCCAGTTTGTCAGTCGTTTTACACGTGCAGCCTGTGGACCAACTTTACGCAGCGGGCGTACAGCGCACTGCGCGTGCAGTATAACAATGCTTTCAGGATACTGTTAGGGTTTCCGCGGTATTGTAGTGCCTCGAGTATGTTTGCTGAGGCGCGGACTGATGATTTTTTCGCGATCATGAGGAAACGGAGCGCTTCGCTACTAAGTCGCCTACGAAACAGCTCGAACGGCATCCTGAAGGTATTGTCCGAGCGGTGGGATCTACCCCTGTTGCAGAGGTGGATGCAGCTACATAGTAGCGCCTCCCCTCGTATTATGTAATATTTTTGTGTTGTTGTTTTATTTTACTCGTATTTTTTGACATGTGTATGTATTTCTATCTGATTTTATTTATGACATTTGTATGACATTTGTATTGTTTTTATTTTTATTTTGAATAATATTGACATCTGTATGTAAGTATTTTATATTTGATTTGATTGACATGTGTAAGTATGTATTTTATTTGTATCTGATTTGAATGAATTGAATGAATGTTTGAATAATTTTTATTATGTATGTGGTTAATATTTTTCATTGAATGTAATGTACCTAATGTTATGGACTTTGTCTGAAATAAATAAATTGAATTGAATTGAATTTAGACCTTCAAACTGAATAACTTTTACTATGGGACCAACATTGAAATTGCGAAAAATAAATTTGCTGTTCCATAATAAAGTTTATTACCTACTGCTCTAAATGTATGGGACAGCTTTATTTTTTTTCGTTGTTTCAATATTGGTCCCATGGTAAAAGTTATTCAGTTTCATGGTCTTAAGCACCTCTTAAAGTCTCTAAAGTAAATTTTTTAACACCTTATATAAATATCGTCACAGAATTTTAACACTGGCCTAGAATATTGCAGTTTTAGGGTAATTTATGTCGAAGATTTCTGAAAAGTGTGCTATTTAGAGACATCGTTTTATTTTCCTGTAATCTAAGATAGTTAATTGGCGCAAGTTCTGTGAATCCATCGAAACAAACAATGAGGCCGCAAGGGTAAGGAAGATCCTATCAACTGATCAGGACCGGACCCTTGGCGCGCTGAAAAAACCCGATAACTCATACACATCAACTGACTATGAAACCAGTAAGGTCCTTCTCGAGACTCACTTCCCAGACTGCAAAATCCTAGAGGACGGGACGTGAGAGGCGGAATCAGAATAGACCCCTACGGAACACGACTGGTCAAAAGCCCGCAACATAGTAACAGAAGACCGAATAAAGTGGGCTATCAACACTTTCGCAGCCATACAAGTCGGCAGGACTGGATGGCATCTTCCCAGCCCTGCTGCAGTGGGGGGTAGATTATCTGATACCATGGCTCGTGGAGATCTACCGAGCCTGCATAGCACTCAGATACATACCTCTTGCATGGCGCGAGGTGAAAGTCATCTTTATACCCAAAGAGATTTAAGATACTATAGAGAGGCTATCAGAAGAAATGTCATAGAAAAACTGTGATCCGATGTTTCAGTGACGCCATCTACCGTATTATAGCAAAATCATGGTAAAAATGACATTTACTAGTTTTACATGATACGCTTTTACCGACGTCAACATTTGATTACCAACCGTCAGATAGTTTGACTTAACGGAGAAAATTATTTAATTTACATAAATAATTTATAGATGACAAAATAGGCATAAAATAGGTAGGTTAAATAAACTAAAGTCTAGTATTTTTTTCAGTATGAGATTAGCAATACCGTAATGCACAATTCTGCATAAATAGTTCGAAAATAATTTGCTTTTGGTGGACATAAATGCGTCTTGACATGCAGGCGTACCACACTAGACTAAGCGACTTTTGTCCACTAGGACAAATGTATCGGATTACGATTTTGTACGCTATGTCCCGTCTATTGATACAAATAATTTAATGTCTTTGTTTATACCCAAATCCGGCAAAACTGATTATACACAACCCAAGGCTTACAGACCTATAAGCCTCACATCCTTCCTACTGACCCCCTCGAGAGACTCTATGATAGGCACATCCGAGACGGACCTCTCCGGGTAAAACCATTGCACAAACAACAGCATGCGTACTCCACAGGCAAATCAACAGAATCCGAGCTGCACAGCGTGGTTTCTAAAATTGAATGCGCAGTGGACCACAAATGCTCAGCACTAGCCGCCTTCATTGACATCGAGGCCGCCTTTTAACAGTATAAACATGGCCATCGACAGACACAGAATAGACTCAACCTTGTGCGGCTGGATCACCAACATGCTCAAACTGAGAGCTGTACAAGTCACAGTAAATGACACTACGAGGGCCATCGTCGCGAAAGGCTGCCCGCAAGGGGGCATCCTCTCGCCGCTCCTATGGAACCTGGTAGTAAACAGCCTCATCAAAACACTCAACGACAAAGGTTACTTCACCGTAGGCTACGCCGATGACTTAACCATAATAATAAACGGAACCCACGAAAACACTCACATGCAACCTCATGCGTCAAGCCCTGAGAATAAATTGTAGAGGAATGGTGCAACAAGCACCAACTCTCGGTGAACCCCACAAAAACCGAACTGATTCTCTTCACAAACAAGAGAAAACTAACGACGCTACAGTTACCACGATTCTTTGGAACAACCCTAAGCCTTTCAACTGAAACCAAATACCTGGGCATTTTTTTGGACAAACAACTGAACTGGGCAAAACATACGAACTACATCACTACAAAAGCCAGCATATCCCTGTGGCAGTGCAAGTGGCTGCTTGGCAGGAATTGGGGGATCAGCCCCAAGGTCACCCACTGGTTATACACTACAGTCATCCGACCTATTATCACATACGGGTCACTGGTCTGGTGGCCCAGTACAGACCTAAGCACAGCCCAAAGAGATCTCGAAAAACTGCAGCGACTTGCTTGTGTTACAATCACGAGCAGTATGAGAACTACACCCACCGCCGCCCTACAAGCAATGCTGGGACTGCCGCCTCTGCACCTCATTGTGCGAGAGGAGGCGGCCTTGGCCGCCTTTAGGCTCCATTTATCAGGAACCCATATTAAAGAAATGTTTGTCGTGCTTTAGTTTGTCGAGCGAAAATTGTGTCGCGCTATCGTTCGTCGGTCAAAAGTTTCGTCGTCCCATCGATGGTCGTGAAAACAATCAGTCGCACTAGCGTTCGTCGATCAAAAGTTTCGTCGTGCCATCGTTTGTCGTGAAAACAATCTGTCGCACTAACGTTGATGCACGCACCGCTGATGGTCGACCTATCGTACTGTCGCCCTAGCGTTTGTCGCACATTTGTTTGTCGCAACTTTGATACGGAGTCAAAATAGATACTAATCCCAAAAGAATCTTAGTCGTTACCCCAATATCATAATCTAAAACTCTCCAATAAAACTACATATTTACAATAATTCAGGGATAAGGAAGATAATATGAAACACCAAGATATTTTGTCAGTCATTTATATTTCGTTGCCAACATCAATTTCAATAATCTACAACTTAACATCACATCTCCTATTCTCCACATAATATCACTATTTAATCAGTATTCTAATAATGTACAATAAAACTAGCAGGTTACCTTAATATACAGCAGATCTCCAACCATTATATGCCAGTCTATCTTTTAACAGACACAGCCACTTTTAAAACGTCGTTCCGTTATGAGAGCCCGACCCAGAAGGCCGTTATTTCGCCATTTTGACATCTCGAATCTTTCGATGTTGCCAGTACAAATACAACATAAAATTAAACCTAACATGTATTATGTTTAGGCAGTGTATAGAGTGCCACCATTGGCACTCTATCCCTATCGGATAAAGTGCCACTACAGGCACCCTAGTAACACCGCCTCGGCCCGGCTCAAGTGCCGCAAGCATTGGATTGTCATTGTCACTGTCACTAAGTCACGTCACTTGGTATTTTGTTTGATTGTCGAGGTTAGATCGCTGTAAAACACCACATTCCCAAAACATTACATTCTCTTGTGCCTAAACGGACCCTGGCACTTCGCCGGCCGCTGCCGCGGCACCGCTCGCTACGCTCGCTCGGCTCGTGCGTTGTGTGGTCACAGTTCTAACCTAACCTAACCTAAATAACAAGTGACAGTGACATTGCAACGCTCACGGCACCCTAGCCGGGCCGAGGCAGTGACACTAGAGTGCCACAAGAAACTCGCGGCACTCTATACACTTCGTTATGTTTAATAAGTCCACTATTGCCATCATACTCCAAACCCAAGACATGAGGGTTAAAAAAACGACGAATCGCTTCGAGAAAAGGTAGGCCCTTGCGCTTTGCTTGGCTCGTCTTGGCACATAAATACAAATACCGATCGGTTATAACATTTATAACAATTTCTATTATATTTTTATTAAATGGCAAGCAAATCCGATGTCGACTATTCTGCCAATGTCAAGAGTGCATTGGAAAAACAAGTGTGCATAAAAAAAATATATACATAATACAATATATGTCGGAGACGGTCATTAGTACGATCGCTAAGCGAAGCGCGGCACGTGACCCGAGTAGTGGGAGCACTAAGGCTGCCTGTCCACCCGCGCGGAGAGAAGAGGAGAGGAGCGGAGATGTGTCAATATTAACCAATAGAATCAAAACTCCGCTCCAGAGGTGCGATTCTATGGTCAGACAGCCTAACACTTGGCTAACTTCGTACTACGACGAAGCCTAGCTAATGGAGGGGCGCCAGGGCGACGGCACTGGCCTTCCGACCGTTCTAGAGAACAGCCCCCCAATTACGCAATGCACGATCAATTTTAAATTGAAACCAATTGAAAAAGATTGCCAGTCCATTGCTTCATAAGTTCAACAAAACAAAATCTGCTCAATTTTTTTGTCTGAACTGTCCTACGTTTCGTTTAGTTGTGTCGTGTCGATATAGTGTCTGATCGCATCGGAGTTAAGACGCCGTGGAACTGTATTCGATTCGTTGTGCTCTGTGCGTTGTAGTTGTGTTAATTGTAATTTGTGATCATAGTACAACATGCAAGTCGGTGCGCAGCCCTGTGTGGAAACATATTATGACTGCGACTTGGAGCGTGCTTCGCGTAGTGTGTATGATAACACAACTATCGTTATCGACGGCGCGTGCGGGACGACGTCAGCGTCGTCAGCGGCGGCGGCGCGGGCGGTGCGTTCGAATAATTGTAAACAAACCACTGTGGATATTACGCCTAGAAAGATTTCCTTTGCCGAAATGGCAGGGAATAAAGATGAGTGGCCTAAAGCTAAAAATAATGATGAATGGATTTTAGTACAGAATAAACGGCTCAGAAATAAATTTATTGGAAATAAAGGTAAGGCCGATTTAGATCCTAGTTGTAAATTCAAGGCAGCATCAACCAAATTACCGTTATTTGTATCTAATGTACACAAAGATGTTTTGGAATCTGATATTGTGGATTATATTTATGAAAAAACGAATGAGAAGGTATCGACTGTGAAAATAAAGATGAAAAAACAGAAAGATTACAATTCTTATAAAATCTCTGTTACTGCACACAAAATAGATGTTTTCTTAGACGATAACTTGTGGCCGTCTGGAATAACTTTCAGGAGATTTGTGAATCTGGGTGATAGACCAACCGGTTTCCCGGCTAACGGTATAAATAAGCAAACTTTAAATATACAACATGGCCAACCAGCTAAACAGTAGATTTTTTAGTTATAACTGCAAGTCTGTCACCCGTTCGATGGACTACGTGAGAATATTATGCAAACAAGCCGATATTGTGGCGTTGCAAGAAACATGGTTGTTTCCGCACGACATACCTGTCCTTGGGAATATTAGCAACGAGTTCGGTTTTACGGGCAAGTCTGCAATTGACACGTCTGCTGACATAGTACGAGGCAGACCCTACGGCGGTGTAGCAATACTGTGGCGGAAGGATGCCTTCGATTCTGTGACTGTGCTTGAAACTAATAGTGTTCGGCTAACCGCAATAAAAGTGAGTGTTAATGATCGATTTTTCGTAGTGTTCTCTGTTTACATGCCAGTAGACTTGAATGAAAATTTAGTTCAATTTACGGAATGTCTAAGTGAGATGAGTTCAATAATTGAAAATACACAAGTAGCGTCAGTTTATATGCTGGGTGACTATAATGCTCATCCGGGTGAGCGGTTTGGCAGAGAACTGGAAAGATTCTGTTGCGACCAACTATGGTCATGTATAGACGTCGAGAAGTTAGGTAGTGCCTTCACTTTTATAAGTGATGCTCACGGTACCACTCGCTGGCTTGATCACTGCGTAGTGACTGAGGCCGCCCGGCAGTCGGTTGTAGATGTGAAGGTACACTATGATTCATCTTGGTCTGACCACCTGGCGTTAGAAATTAATTGCAGATTAAATGTACTCAGGCCTCATTATGGTCCTAAAGAAACAAGTTGTAATAAGGTTGTTTGGGGAAATAGGGATATTAAACAAATTGAGTATTATCACAAGTTATGTAATGAAAAATTTAGAGAATTAGATTTTCCTGTAGAATTAAGCTACTGTTGTGATGGTATGTGTAACAAAGTGGAACATAGATCCGTCATTGATAATATGTATTCAAATATTATTCATGTAATTAGTAAAGCGGCCGTGGATAGCTTCGATCGTAAATTTCAGTCACGTAAAACGTGTGTTGTGGGCTGGAACAGACATGTTTACCCAGCACATAAAGAAGCGCGGTCGCAGTTTCAGTTATGGTTGTCACTCGGTCGTCCGCGAGATGGACCAGTGTATGATAAAATGACAGAGTCTCGTCGTATTTTTAAATCTAGACTGAAATGGTGTCAGAATAACGCGGAACAGGTAAAGATGGATGTTCTGGCCTCACAGCATGCGAATAAGAACTTTAAAAGCTTTTGGAAGGAGACCAGCAAGCTGAATCCACGACCGTACACCCCTCTCAGCGTCGACGGCTTCGGTGAGTCACTTGACATTGCTAATATGTTTGTTAATAAGTTTAAAGTAGTGCCGCCTGATCGACCACCTGCGTTGCCGCGGGTGCTCAGCGCTGATACTCGAAGGTCGAATGATTTACCATCAGTCAGTTTCTCTGCTAAGGAAGTAGCTTCCACTATTAGTAAGATGACGAGGGGTAAGTCCCCTGGACACGACGGTATTAGCGTTGAGCACCTTTGGCATGCTGGTGTACACTTGCCTAGAGTGTTATCGATGTTTTACACTTTTTGTATGAGACACTCATATTTACCGGATGAGTGCACGAAGGCTATTGTTGTGCCAGTAATCAAGAACAAGACAGGAGACCCCTCTGATGGCTCCAACTATAGGCCCATCTCGCTAGCCACCACTGTAGCTAAAGTGCTGGACAGTATGCTGGATAAACAATTACGTCGTCACCTTAAAATAAGTGATGCACAGTTCGGCTTCCAAGCGGGACTGTCTACAGAAACAGCAATCTTATGTCTGAAGCATACTGTCCGGTACTACACGGACAGGAAGACTCCAATTTATGGATGCTTCCTTGATTTATCGAAAGCTTTCGATTTGGTGTCCTATAAAACTCTTTGGGAGAAATTGAGGGCCACCTCACTCCCCGAGGAGATCATTAATGTCCTTGATTACTGGTATAACAATCAAGTTAATGTTGTAAGGTGGGCGAACGTTGTGTCCGATGAGTACAGGTTGGAGTGTGGTGTAAGACAGGGTGGTTTAACATCCCCTATACTCTTTAACCTGTACATCAATGAGTTGATTGAGGGTCTCAGTAGCACTGCAGTCGGCTGCACTATTGATGGCACCACTATTAACAACTTGAGTTATGCGGATGATATGGTGTTGCTGAGTCCTTCAATTAGCGGTTTACGGAAACTTGTTAGGAGATGTGAAGAGTACGCCGTGGCTCATGGGCTCAGGTACAATGCGAACAAAAGTGAGTTGTTGGTATTCCTACCGCGGAATTGTAAAGTCGACACCATCCCATCGGTTACGCTAAATAGTGTACCGCTTAACAGAGTGACGCAGGTTAAGTACTTGGGTCACTGGGTCACGGAAGACCTCGCTGATGACGTTGACATTGAGAGGGAACGAAGGGCGTTGGCTGTCCGTGGGAACATGCTGGCTCGCAGGTTTAAACGGTGCCCGAATGAGGTAAAGTGCACAATGTTCAGGGCATACTGCCAATCGTTTTATTCGTGCACCCTGTGGGTCAGCTGTACTCAGCGGGCACTCAATGCCCTTCGGGTGCAATATAATAACGCTTTTAGAATGTTGTTGGGGCTACCGAGATGCTGCAGTGCGTCCGGCATGTTTATGGAGGCTCGGATTGATGGCTTTCATGCCATCATGAGAAAGAGAGCGGCCTCCATACTGCACCGTATCCGAGCAAGCTCCAACAGCATTCTGAAAGTAGTAGCGGACCGGTTAGACGGTCCATTTCTTAGGCACTGGATCGCACTCCATGTGTCATTGTGATGTTGTGTGTTTTTATTTTTGTGTTTTACTAACATAGTTCATAAGTACTTACTAACACAAATATGGATGACTCTGTAAAAGGATAGTTTGAAATAAAGTTATTATTATATATAGTGATTTTAATAAACACCGTGTAACGTATCCAGTGTGTTATCATTGCACGAAACCCATATTCTACCCACATGATATCTGAATCTAATGGAATAAATCCTGACGATCCGACATCAGAACTGGGATCAAATCGTGCTAATGAGATCACACGCGGGGATAGTGACAATAACAATCAGTGCCGGTTACTTTTTGAAACGCAAAACAAACTAATGCACGCGCTGATACAAACTCTAAAAACTAAGCCAGTGAATAGCAAGTTAGTGTTGCCGGAATTCAACCTCGACAAACTTGATTCCGATGCACGATCATGGTGCGCTACCGCTGACTTGTGTTTCGACGGGAGTGCAGTGGAAGGAAACCAGCTTATTTTGACAATAAGCAAGGAATTGAAGGGCTCTGCATCTGATCTACATGGCTGTCGCAGATAACCTATCCAGGTATGACGTGGGACCAGTTTAAAGAGCTGTTCAGGGTCAGATTCGTGTTGGTTCAGGCGCAAAATGAAAACGCTAAAAGTGACCGTTTGGTTATTTTTGAGCTCAGACGCACCGTTTCTGAGATATTTGTGAAATACCTTGCAAAACTTTTGATAACGTTTTTTTGGTGTAAGTATAGTTTTGTTAGTTTACCAATTCTAATCCATTTTTTTATTTGATTTATGAATTTCGCACCATGCCATCAGATCAAGGGACTGGCTCGCGCCTATCAGCGCCAATTGGGGCTTAATTGCGCCACATAGCTGAAGCCAGATCAACAGCGCATCATAGCGGCGGTGAGAGGCATAGCAGTCACAGACGCCTTTGAAGTCGAAGTGGCCACACAGCTGAATCCAGATCAAGGGCACATTCTGCGAGCAGTGAACGGCGAGTGGAAGTTTGCGTCGCACAACTACCCTCAGACACGTTTAAATAAAAAGGTGAGCTGTATTATTTGTTTACAATTCTGGTGCTGAATGCTCGTTAGTAATGGAGAGTTGTGCAGCCAAATTAAGTGGTAACCGAGTTAATAACGTTGTTCCGTTGACTGGTATTGGTCAAACACGTGTATTCAGTACAGAACAATGTTTATGTAGCATAAAGGTTAGCGAACACCAACTTGAGTTTTTGTGTTTTGTTTGTTTTAAATTCTAAGTGTACTTACAAGTAAGCACATGATGGGTAAAGGAGAATTCCCGAAGGCCAAGTACCATTTGAAGTAGAGAATTTGGAATTGAGAGATAGTGTGGAAACTTAGTTCGGATGGTCGGACCGTACCAGTAGTCGTAGCCCGGTAGAAGTCACAATCTCTTGAGGCAACTCAAGTAGTCCGTGGGTGCGCGATGGGCGTTTTTCTCTGGCGGAGGTCGGGTCTGGTAGAGACCATAGAGTCATGTGGGACTCGGCGTTCTTGAGGAACGTAGTAAAACAAACAGGGGTTTGTGGAAGGGCGATGTTGGCCATAGGCCACGAATAAGATTCCGGCTTTGTGTAATGATTAGATGGATGAAGAGGTACTTGGTTGCTCTAGTATTTCAATTGATCTAATTGAATGTTTGATTTAGTTTTTAGTTGGTTTGATTTAGAACTTTAGACATAGAGAATATTAAACGTAGTGTGGAATATGACAAGACTCGATTTGATAGCTAAAACAAACTATTCGGTTGCCGATTTCGTGTTATTAGAAAACAAAAATCGAAATCAGATTAAGTTAGATCGGAAGTTCAGAGGTCTGTTTTAATGTAGTGGAAGTTTTGAATGGTGATCGCTATACGTTAAAGCTTTAAATTCTATCCATATAGACGTAGTTACAAATACGCTTACGATAGATTGAATAAAGATGCCAGTAAGACATGTACCAGTGGAAGTAGATGGTGATCACAGTGGTGATGAACAAGCCTAAGTTATGGGAACCACGCGAGTGGGGTTCTCTATTGGCCGTATTGTGTGCGACCGTAGCAGTAGATACTGGCGGAGGTCTGGGTCTGGAGAGGCCATGTGTGAGAGCAATGTGATTGCTAGTCGGCTAGAGAACCGTGGCGTTAGAGTGGTTTACTCGTGTGTAGGTTTCTAAAGCTCTTAGTAAAAAAGGATGATTGTTAATTTGGAAAACGATGATACATGGCTCTAGTTGATGATTTTTGCTATGATAATATCAAAGGTTGTTTAGTTTATTGAGAAGTAGAAATATTGTTTTTTTTTAAACAATAAAGTCTTGAGGATTAAAGTTTCCTAATCTCAAAAGTTGGAACCCGTAAATGGTCAGAATTAGCCAAGTCGAACAGGCACTGTTGTTGAGTTTTGGTTGCAGGATTATCACAGGAGGACGTGTGTTAGCGCAGGATGGCCGTCTCGGAGACGGTCATTAGTACGGTCACTAAACGAAGCGCGGCACGAGACCCAAGTAGTGGGAGCACTAACACTCGGCTAACTTCGTGCTACGACGGAGCCTAGCTAATGGAGGGGCGCCAGGGCGACGGCACTTGCCTTCCAACCGTTCTAGAGAACAGCCCCCCAATTACACAATGAACGATCAATTTTAAATTGAAACCAATTGAAAAAGATTGCCAGTCCATTGCTTCATAAGTTCGACAAAAAAAATTGAGCAGATTTTTTTTGTCGAACTTATTACGTAATTAGGGTGCAGAACCTCCAGTCAAGGAATTGTCCTACGTTTCGTTTAGTTGTGTGTGTGTCGTATACCTAGTGTCTGATCGCATCGGAGTTAAGACGTCGTGGAACTGTATTCGATTCGTTGTGCTCTATGCGTTGTAGTTAATTGTAATTTGTGATCATTGTGATAATGTGTGATTTTAATAAACACCGTGTAACGTATCCAGTGTGTTATCATTGCACGAAACCGATATTCTGCCCACATGATATCTGAATCTAATGGAATAAATCCTGACGATCCGACATAATATTATAATAATAACTGAAGACATAAGTAAAATTCTTCAATTGATACAGTTGAACACAATGAAGAATTCAATTTGATTTCGACAGCGCTTTTATAAAGCAGCGCCTTTATGTCAGAGCAGTAAGCCCAGGTACGCACAGGCGTATTTTTATGCGGTGATTTTTTTCACGTATTGGATTTTCGACGCTCTGCTTAGCACCGAGAGATGAATATCTAACAGTGTGTATTCTTGACGCGCTGGGATACGCGCTGGATGCGCTCTGTTGGATTCTCAATATTCGGCTCAATACCGAGAGTTGAAAATCCAGTGTACGAAAAAAATTCGCCGCGATAAAACTACGTCCATCCGCACCTGGGCTAAATGTAACCGTTTTATCTATACAGCGGAAATGAATGACGACACAGATAATTAAAATTACGAGAACAAGCTCACAACGACCAGTAATGTTCCTTTGCGAGTCTTTTAAACAACGGTAACGATTGCACTCGTTTTATTTGAACTGGTTCTGCACCTTATTTTTCGTCGTAAATAGTCACAGAGTAAAATGGCTGCCCGAACGGACAGACAGACTGACAGATGGAGAGACGGACATGATGAAACTAAAAGGCTGCCTGTCCACTGGAGCGGAGATGAGAAAAGAGGAGCGGAAATGTGTCAATATTAACCAATAGAATCTTGACTCCGCCCCTGAGTTTAGATTTGATTGGTTAATAATGGCAAATCTCCGCTCCTCTCCTCTCCGCTCCGCTCCAGTGGACAGGCAGCCTAAGGGCCCTCGCCCACGGCGACTTTTTGTAGTGATGCAGTAGCGATGCTGTAATTATGTATGAAGAATCCTGCGCGATAGTAGCGATACAGAAGCGCGTTTACAAAACGCGCGACAGCATCGCTACAAAAAGTCGCACTGGGTGAGAGCCCTAAGGCCTGAACGCTATCAGCATATCGGAAGAGGTGCTACTGACTATCATCATTTAGAGATAGTCAGTTAACGCACGACCTCATGCAGTCATACATTTACGAGAATTGTATTCTGAAACTTCTGATTACACTAATTTTATCTGAAAATAATCTTGTATAAAAGATAGACACGATAAAGACAGAATAATAATATCTTGTTAAGCACCAAGAATTTACTGCAGTCAAACAAACATATTATGATTAGGTACATAAAGCGTAAAATGATAGCTTGATAGATCTTCGTTGAATGTGTGTTAGGCACTGCCTCAAAATTTGTTATTTGAATGACATCAATTTGTCACTAAATAGTTATTTTTTATTTTTCGCTTTTCAGTTTTTTTCGTCGGTTTAATTTTTTGCAAAAAGGTTTTTTTTTTTTTTGCTTTTGAGTTACCATTAAATTGGACCCTGCACAAAATGTTTGGAAAAAGCCGTTCGGCCAATTTGGCTAAAATTTTGGTACAATTATAGTCTGTAATATGCTGAGTAAAAACCTACAGGGGCGAAAAAAAAAAATGGCCAGTTTTAGAGATATAGCCATTTTTATGTTGAAGTCAGGAAGATGATTTTTATGTTATAGTTGCTGCTAAAGAATAAACAAAAAGCAATCACATCAATCACAAGATGTTCCAATTCATATTAACTCTTTGTCTGTATACCCTGAAGGGGTAGGCAGAGGGGGTAATACACACATTTCGCATAGTAGACAAGTCGTTCGTTTACTCAGCATATTACAGGCTATATTGTACCAAAATTTTAGCCAAATTGGCCGAACGGCTTTTTCCAAACATTTTATGCGGGGTCCTTTAATGTTTGCCTCAACCTCTGACCGTCGATGAAAGTCATATCCCAGCTAGGTGTAAAGTTCTCATCAGGGGGAAAGGAATAAGCCCAAACACGATCTAGCTGCTGTAAACTGGTGAGGCTCTCGCGACTGTCTTCTGACTCCAGCATCAGATCAATTCCAGGTCTTTATTGTGTAGTTGTGTCATCAGAACTACATATCTATAATACCTGGCCTACCTCTCCCTATAATACCTGGTTACAACTTATTGCATACCAATATAAATCACAATCAGAATGATGGTGTTTGCTAAGGAATCACATATGGTAACAGTTGAAGAACCTACTCTACAAGACTGTATGATCAATTGCTTAGTAATCAAAATTGGTACAACCTCAGCGATAATCGCTATGAATAGGTCCCCTTCCGTTAGAAACTTAGATTCTTTTCACAATTCCTTAAACCAGATTTTTCAAGCGCTAAGCTCGTTTAAGAATGTTATACTAACAGGTGATATCCCGCTACAGAAACTTTTTTACCAATCTGATGCACAAGTTAAAACATGAACATGAAAGTAAAATGTTAGAAGAAAACAAATCGAATACTAAAGCATTATGGAATACTATAAAAACAATCACCGAGCAACACAATAACAAAAGTAGTTCTAGCGACTTACTAAAGTGTAAATCCACTGCACAAGATTCAGTTGACTACTGCAACGAATACTTCGCCTCTGTTGGCCCACACTTAGCAAGCCAAATTTTAACTGGCATAAATGAAACTCAGGAGTCAGTAGTTTCTAAACAAAAATTAGGAGAACCATTAGGGATTACGTTTTTCATGCAACCTACTGATGTTTTTGAGATTAACAAACTGATTGTTAACCTTAACAGTGACAGTGCTGCCGGCGTTGATGGTCTTACGCCAAAAATAGTTAAAGAAATAAGAAGTGAAATCTTAACTCCACTAACCCACATTATCAACCTAAGCCTTAGTACTGGTATTTTCCCTGATAAATGGAAAGAGGCTAGAGTCACGCCTATATTCAAGAATGGTTCAAAGCAAAATCCTGCGAACTATAGACCTATATCGATCTTAGGAATATTCTCTAAAATTCTGGAAAAGGTAGCGAATAAACGCTTAGTTTCGTTCTTAGAGTCGAACAAGCTGATCTCCAATAAACAGTTTGGTTTCAGGAGTGGTAGATCTACTGAAGATGCAGTGAGCAGTCTGACCAAACTAGTAACGTCTTACTTAGATAATAACAAAAAGTGCCTGGGAGTGTTCTTAGATCTTGCCAAAGCTTTCGATACTGTTGCAATACCTATACTTTTAAAAAAACTGGAGGTTATTGGAATCAGAGGACTGTCATTGGATTGGTTTAAAACCTATCTAACTGACAGACGCCAGTGTGTAAAGGTGGGTGAGAGCATCAGTTGTCGGAAAAATATGTTATTTGGAGTTCCGCAGGGTAGTGTTCTTGGCCCGACCTTATTCATCATCTACATAAATGATATACACCGTACATTAAATCAAAATGCAGATATCATATGCTATGCTGACGACACGGTCATTCTCTTCCATGGCAAATCCTGGGAATCGGTGCATAGAGAGGCTCAAAACAGTTTGATTAGTATCAAACGATGGCTCGACTACAATCTTCTTTCGTTAAATATTGACAAAACCAACTGCTTGTGTTTCTACAAAACCAAGGCCTCAGCGCCAAAACTACCACTTGACATCAAAATCCACTCTGCAACCTGTGACCCTCTCTTGTGCACCTGTGAGAAAATAAAAAAGGTAGATTGGACTAGATATCTGGGAGTTTTAATAGACCAGCGGCTCTCTTTCAAGCCCCATATTGACCTTGTGGCCAAACGCACCAGAAAATTGATTCATTTAATGAAACTCTTGCGTAACTCCGCCAACAAAAAAACCCTAAATATGGTTTATGTGGCATTATGTGAGTCAATTCTATGTTACTGTATAACAATTTGGGGTGGAGTTGGAAGCAGCACCATGATCCAATGCGAACGAGCCCAACGCTCGGTTTTGAAGGTCATGCTCAAGAAACCTTTCAGATATTCGACTGTTCTTTTGTACAAGGAAGCCGCTTTACTCAATGTCCGACAGCTATATATTTTGAAAATGGTGCTGAAACAACATAAAATTGTAACACAGACCCCGGAATACTCACAACTTCTCAAACGTCGAGTTTTTAAGTGTGCTACGGTAAAGACGCGTACAGCCTTCGCACAACACATGCAGGAATTCTTGCTCAGTCACATATATAACAAAGTGGTAAAGATGTGTGACATCATTAATTCTAGAACTAGCCTAGTCAAAAACATTGTTCGCAAATGGCTGCTAGCCCAATCGTACAGTGAATCCGAATCTCTCTTAAAGGTAATTTCGTAAAACACCAACACATACACACACACGCACCCGCTCACACACATTTACACATAGTGCTAATTTCGAAAAAAAAATCAAAATATCCGTCTTTATAAGTAATTTTGTGTTTATTTTTATTTTATTTTTTATTTTTGTTGTGGTATTCTTTTGTTTTGTTTTTTATTTAACTGTTCTTAGTCCGGACATTGTTTTGATTGCTATAAAAAATAACACTTTTTCATGTGCTTCTCAATTGTAACAATAATTAATTATGTAATACGAATTATTTTCATATGGCAATACCACCCAAGGACTCCACGAGACAGGCTCGTCCTAGTGTGGAGTTCATAAGCAGACTTCTTCCTTTGCGTCTTATTTTTAATAATGAATGTAAACCTAGTTAATGTAGACTATAAGGAAATGTAAAGAACAATTTTTGGCAAAATAAACAAACAAACAAAAAAAACAAACAAATATAAATATTGGCTCCGAAAACTGCGATGCAGGTACCCAAGATTATCATAATATCTACTCATACCATGGTTTTCTTCCCTCTCACATATTGCCTACTCATCAGAGTGGTTCCTGTCTTGATCATATGATGATTAAAACCAGCCTATCATATATTACGCTTGTTACTAACGCAACAATTACTGACCATCATGCTGTCCTACTTACCGTAAATTTACCGCTGCCTAAGCTAAATTGTCCCCAGACCAAAAGCAAATTAAACACAAATAAACTCGAATAATGATTTATGCAACCTTGATTTTAGCCTAGTTTACAATACTGCTGACGCTAATTTTGCTTTATCGTATTTTATAAAACATGTCCAACAAGCAATATTACGTAACACGACAGTTTCTACAGTGAATAAGAAACTCCATAATATTAAACCTTGGATTACTCCTGGACTAATTCGGTGTATAAGACACAGAGATAAACTTCATCAGAGAACTAAGAGATATCCTGATAATCTAATAATTCAAACCACATAATTATAAAAGATACAGGAACTTCTGCAACAATCTCCTAAAGAATATAAAAAATAATTACGATAAAAATAAATTAAATAGAGCAGGTAACAATAGCAAGCAACTTTGGAAACATATAAAAAATGTCACAAATATGTCTAAACAGCGTGAATCAAATTCGAGTTTACTGCTTACTAATCCTTCACCACTCTTGTCAGCTAACAACGTTAATAACTTCTTTGTCAATGTTGGGAAAACTCTTGCTGAACAGATTCCAAAACATTATTGTGACCAATCACCTTTCCAAAACTCAAGCAATCGCTGTAGCCTGAAATCTTTTGCTATGCTGGACACCGACGAAGACGAAATAACCCGAATTATTTCTGGACTAAAAGATGACTGTGCAGTTGGATGGAATAACATAAGCAATAAGACCCTTAAACTCTTTAAGCATATTTTGGTACCTCCCTTAACGCATATATTTCGAATCTGTTTATCCAAAGGAATTTTCCCTAGCTGTCTTAAAAAGGCAGTTGTAATCCCTGTCTTTAAATCGGGTAGTAAAGACTTAGTAAATAACTATAGGCCAATATCGTTACTCCCCTCAATATCAAAAATATTTGAGAAAATTATAAACAGTAGACTAGTTAACTATCTAGAAAAAAATAATTTCTTATCCCCTGCGCAATTTGGTTTTAGACCCAAATTATCCACAGCCGATGCGGTGCATAGCCTGACCGATTATATTTCTCAAGAACTCGGCAAAGGTAACCAGACCTTGGGAGTCTTCCTTGATTTAGCCAAGGCCTTCGACACGGTGTCTGTTTCTGTTCTTCTAAACAAATTAGAGGCCATAGGAATAAGGGGAACGCCGCTAAAACTGTTTGCGGACTACTTAGATGACCGATACCAATGTGTTAGAATAGATAATATCACGAGCGATGAGCAGAAAAGTACTGGTTTTGGTGTTCCCCAGGGAAGTATTCTGGGCCCTACGCTATTCCTGATTTATATTAACGATTTATGTAATCTGAATATTAAAGACGGGAAAATTATATCATATGCCGACAACACGGCGTTAATATTTACCGCTAAAACCAGTAGCGAACTGTTCGATATCGCTCAACTAGGTTTTAATACTGTGACTAATTGGCTTCAAAGCAATTTACTAACATTAAATGCTGACAAGACAAAATATTTTCACTTCTCTATGCGCAAGCCTCAATTTAACATTACTAACCCTCCTCTATATGCCCATCAATGTGGAAATCGTTCAGTCACCAGTTGTAATTGCCCTTTTATTCTCAAAACGAGAAGCATAAAATACCTCGGGGTAATAATAGACGACACCCTGTCTTTCAAAAACCATATTGAAAGTCTAGTTAAACGAGTGCGCAAATTAATGTACGTTTTTAAAAAATTGAGATCATTTGCAGATTCAAAATTAATCACACAAGTTTATTTGGCTCTATGTCAATCTATAATTCTTTACTGCATCACTTCATGGGGTGGTGCACCAAAAACCAATCTACTCCCTCTTGAAAGAGCACAGAGAGCCATTTTAAAGGTAGCAAACTTCCATCCCTTTCTCTTTCCCACAGATCTGCTATATAAGTCCTGCAACGTGCTAACTGTTCGCCAACTTTTCATTATGCACTTAGTATTAAAACAGCACACCATGCTTACCTACACTACTGACAATACTAACAAGAGACGGAATGATATAGTATGCATTTCTAATGCAACCTCAAAACATGTCTTTGTAGAAAGATTCTTTACATTCTTAGGCCCATTTCTGTACAATAGATTAAATAGAAAACTTAGTATTTATAAACTAAATTACTTTAGCTGTAAAAAAAAATATACTTGAATATTTACTAACCATAGATTATGCACAGACAGAAGATCTACTTGTTGTCTGCAAATAGAACCACTAACCTGCTGTTTTACTTTTATTTACCTAATTTTAATTTAGTTTATACTTAGACTCTTAATTTATTACTTTAAGTATTTATGCACTTCCTACCCTGAAGCACAGGTCCAACCTAGTTCAGGCAACTGTGTTCTATTTTTTATGATTAAGTATTTTTTTGTAAATGTGCCCCTCTTTATATAAATAAACGATTTTATTATTATTATTATTTATTATATTATGTGTGCGAAATTACAACAGAATCGGTTCACAGTTGAAAATTCAGTACGTGAAACATCAATTTTTTTACACTTAGGGGTGGGTTTCAATTTTTATTTTTTTATGGGACTAACTTCGAGGTATACTTCCCAATAATAAAGTATCGTTCAAATCGGAACACTCAGTAAAAAGTTATGCGTGGTCATACATAAAAAAAATAAAAAGAATACCTATACGTGTCGAATTGAGAACCTCCTGCTTTTTTTTTCGTCAATTAATAAAAAGAGCGGTGATTTTAGTCAACTTTCAACAAAAAAGAAACAAAAAAAGCTATTTGCTATAACTTTGCGATTCGACGACTGTTGGTGTCTGATAATGAGAAATCCCGTGTGCTCAATCTACCACAGAGCATGTAACTTTCAATTCCCGTATTTAAGTGTACCTATTATATCTATGCTTTCAATCTATTGTCATATTATTCAAGTGATAGCCGTTCGGCAGGAATAATCTGTAAGAATCCATCAGCCGTATCAGTGTTGTGCCATTTTACTAAAAACTAAAAACTTCGCAAGCAATGGGTGTTTCATCGCCTGCTCCCGTGTGACCAGTACCGACTCTCTGTAGATTTTGGCAGTTTTATAAAATTTTGTTGTTATTTTAGTACATTGTGGTGTCTGCCGACTTCCACGCGAACGAAGTCACGGGCAGAAGCAGAAGCTAATTCTCAATAAAAAATCATTGCATTAGCGTACAATATAACAAACATCACCAAAAAAGTACGTAATTATTTATTTATTGATGAAGATAATTTGTTCCATTAGTGTTGGCATGCGTGCCGGCCAGGCCCAATACAGGCGGCGTACGCCATGAGGTGCGGCAGCTGGCTCTGCTCGTACAGCCCCGTGAACATGGAGTGATGCGGCCCGCGCGCGAACACCGCCACGTCGTCGCCGCCGTGCGTCTCCGAGTCCAGCGGGACACTCGAAGGAAACGCAAAGCTCACGTCATCTGAAAATAAGATTAGACATTTGAAGAAAAAATCACACCGACTGTTAACATAGTAAAAACCACAATAACTTATGAATGTATTACTTACGGTAATCGTGCTGAGTGAGGTCCTCGCGGTGCGGCCGGTAGCCGGGCCCGTTGGCGTACGAGAGCGTCATGTAGGGCACGCCGTCGGCGCCGCGGTCGTCGGATGGCCCGATGATGTCACGGCCGCGCTGCGAGTAGCCGCTGATGCTCATGACGTGCGCGTGGTCCGACGTCACCAGCAGCAGCGAGTCCTGCTCGCTCAGCAGCGCTGCGGCGCGCGCCACTGCCTCGCTGAGCTGGATGGCCTCGTCCAGCGACAACTGCACCAGGTTGTCGTGGTGTGCGTGGTCGATGCGTCCTCCCTCCACGAACAGGAAGAACCCTTTTTCATTGCGGCTCAGCGAACGAATAGCTACCTCTGTGAGTTCCGCTAGTGTCGGTTCGGTATCAGCGTTTGCTTCCATGTGGTACTGCATGTGGGTGCCCTCAAATAATCCCAGCAAATATTCGGGAAGTTCTGCCGCGGCGTCCATCAGCTGCTCCCTGTTCCACACGTACTGGTAGCTAACGTTTCGGTACTTTTTGTTCTCTTGCCACTCTTCGATCAAATTCCTCCCATCTATTCTTCTGCCTCTTGAACCTTCTTCGTCAAAAGTAGAATTTGGCAAAAACTCTCGGCGCCCACCTCCTAAGATTACCTAAATACAATAAATAGGCATGTATAGAGTGCCGTTAACGGCACTCTGTCTCGGCAGATTATTAAGTGCCGTTAACGGCACTCTATCTCGACAGTGTATTAAGAGCCGTAGCTGCACTCTATCTCAGTGTAAGTTAAAAGCTGTCAGTTTGCGACACAAGTAACTACATAATTTTAAAAAATGCAACGGGTAATATAGTACAGTACGACAGGGAACCACCACAAAACGCATGTTTAAAACCACACCATGCATGCAACTTGCATGCAGCATACAAGCAAGCATGCAACATGTAGCATGTAAACAAAGCATGCAACATATTGTATTGTAGCATATAAACAAGCATGCAGCATGCAAGCAAGCATGCAACATGCAGCAGGCATGGTTTCTGTCACGGCTCCGGCGCTGCGAGGCTCCGGCGATCCTACGCGAGCTTATCGTCGCAGATGGTTTAACGCTCACCACCGCAGCTTCGTCTTGCTGGTCGGCGAACCAGCCTCAGCCGCGGCTGCGACCGTTACAACCACCTGCTCCTTAACCCACGGGCTGCCTCGCCCCTTCGCGCCTACGCGATTCTAAATTACAGTGTCCCACGCAGACAAGACTGCGTGGAGTCGGATTTACAGCAATTTGTTTCTGTCACTAAAATATAATTTTTAGCAAAGGACATAATTCATTTTGGGCTAAATGTGAAAGTGCCAAACAAAAAAAATGTTATATTCCGTTAGAACATGTTATTCTCTTCACTTTTCACTATCGGACCAAATCTGTAGGGCCATTCCCTGCGCTGTTATACGTCTTTGTAAAATACTGTTTTCAGTATGTTTTAGTTAAGAGAATAACAGTAATCTAATTATCTAACTAAGGTTCTAGGGTTATTCTCCACATAACTACAGTATGCGAAATAAAGTTTTTAGTATAGTACTAGTCTAAGCTGATTGAAATAGGTATCCAGTATTAACTGGTTTTATGTCTATAAAACGCCACAGGCATGGAACAGAGGTGTGGTGGTACTCTTCTTTAAAAAGGGCGACAATGCCCTGCTTAAGAACTATAGGCCCATCACACTTCTGACCCATATCTACAAGCTGTTTCCCAGAGTCATCACGAATCGTCTTGCGCGCAGGTTTGACGACTTCCAGCCTCCCGAACAAGCCGGATTCCGTAATGGCTTTAGCACCGTGGACCACATACATACGCTGCGGAAGGTTATAATAATAATAATAAAATAATAAAATATCTTTATTTCAGACCTAAGCAGTCCATACGTAGTTAGTGGTTAGTAACAAACTGTGCTTACATGCTATGTTATTGTTGTTAGTACTTAATTCTATTTAACATAAACCTATACCTAATTCTACCCAGTGCCTTTGGATGGGGCAGTCCACTCTGCTAACAATCATTTTCAGGATGCCATTCCGAGTGCTACGCAAACGTTGCAGTAGGGAAGCCGCTTTCTTACGCATGATGGCGTGAAAGCCATCCGTACGTGCTTCAGCAAACATTCCCGACGCACTGCAACGTCGCGGCAACCGCAACAGCATCCTGAAGACATTGTTGTATTGCACGCGCAGAACGTTGTAGGCTCGGCTCGTATATGACACCCATAGGCCGCTCGTACGAACGCTTTAAATAAACTGACTTTGACGTCTGCCGTGCAGCGAGCAAACCTACGGGCGAGCATATTGCCCCTCACCGCCAACGCCCTGCGCTCGCGTTCTATGTCCCCATCATCACGTAGGTCACTGGTGACAATATGACCCAAGTATTTAAATTGAGTTACCACATTCACTTCAACGCCGTTGAGATATACTGGAGGTACACGACGGGGCTGTTGTTTAGGTGCCGTAAACACTAACACCTCACTTTTTTTTTTAATTGTATTTAAGGCCGTGCACCTCCGCATACGTCTCGCAGATAGTGAGAAGACAGTTATACAGAAGACCGAAGAGTATAACCTGCCTCTCTGCTTAGCGTTTGTGGATTACGAGAAAGAGCCTTCAATTCGATCGAGACTTGGGCTGTATTGTAGTCTCTTCAACGGTGCCAGATCGACTATCGGTACATCGAGGTGTTAAAGAGCCTATACGAAAACGCCACTATGTCAGTCCGACTCTACGACCAGACCTCGAAACCTATCCTACTGCAGCGAGGTGTGAGACAAGGATATGTTATCTCTCCGAAACTGTTCACCGCTGCACTGGAGGATGTCTTCAAGGTTCTGGACTGGAAAGAACTAGGCATCAACATCAATGGCGAGTATATCACTAACCTTCTGTTTGCCGAGGATATAGTTATCATGGCTGAGACCATGGAGGACCTCAGTATACTGCTCGATGACCTCAGTAGAACCTCCAAACGAGTGGGTCTTAAAATAAACATGGACAAGACAAAGGTCATGTCAAATGCCCATGTAACACCCACTCTCATAAAGATCGGAGACGCTACGCTCGAAGTCGTAGACGATTATGTTTACCTACAACAAACTGTCCAGCTAGGTAGGTCCAACTTCGAGAAAGAGGTCAAGCGTCGAATCCGACTCGGCTGGGCAGCGTTCGGGAAGCTATGCAATTATCTTCTCGTCCCAGATACCACAGTATCTCAAGACGAAAGTCTTTGACCAGTGCGTGTTGCCAGTGATGACTTATGGCACTGAAACGTGGTCGCTCACAATGGACCTTATCAGAAGGCTAAAAGTCACCCAAAGAGCAATGGAGAGGGCTATGTTTGGAGTTTTCCTATGTGATGGAATCAGAAATGAAGAGATCCGCAAGAGAACCAAGATAGTCGACATAGCCCGAAGAATGGCTAAACTTAAGTGGCAATGGGTAGGACACATTGCTCGCAGACCAGATGTCTAGAGACACTGTGGTATGTGGGACGAAAAGATATTGCGTAGCTTCCCGAACGCTGCCCAGCCGAGTCGGATTCGACGATTGACCTCTTTCTCGAAATTGGACCTACCTAGCTGGACAGTTTGTCCTAGGTAAACATACTCGTCTACAACTTCGAGCGTAGCGTCTCCAATCTTTATGAGTTTGTGAATTGTGTCCGATGTTTATGAATTGTGTGTATAGAAAGGAAAACATCAGAAAACAATTTTTTTTTACGATTTGAAATATTTTCGATCGAATTTTACTAATACCTAGCGCCTCCAGATATTATAATAGCAACTCTTCTTTTCGCAAGAGAATCGGTTCCTTGATGTCAAGTCGAAGTCAAAGTCATAGTCAAAGTCAAAGCCAAAGTCAAAGTCCAAGTCAAAGTCATGGTCAAAGTCAAAGTCAAAAAGTCAAAGTCATGAATGTTGTTTATATCAGCTAAAATGTCAGATGCGACTACTGTAAGGATCGCTCGTTTTTTTTTTTCCTCACACAATACATAGTAACACGTTGTATGATACACGTGCGTCAGGTGATTTTCGACTCGTGTCGACTTATACACTCGTCGCAAATCACCTACTTTCCGCATTTGTAGCATAAATAACTATTTCATCGTTTTGTTTACCTATCAACTTAGACTACCATCCAACAAACCAACAGTCTGCAACTGGTAGAGCCGCGCCGGCTCAGCGATCTGACATAATTACAAACAATATTGTAACAATAATTGTGTTACGAAAGAAATATACATCCTGACACAATCTCGTTACTTACATAACATAACATAACATAACATCACGCCTGTATTTCCCGAAGGGTTAGGCAGAGGTGTACCTACAGTACACCCACATTTTGCCAGATATGTTTAAGTCCCATGGAATAGGGTGCGAGCCTATTGCCATTAACCGGGCACAAATGCAGACTCCGGGCTGCTACTGAGCAATTCTAAATAGAAAACCCAATAACACTTTGCCCGACCCGGGAGTCGAACCCAGGACCTCATGCTCAGCAGTAGCGCTTGCGACCACTAGACCAATGAGGCAGGCATCTTGCTACGATTGACAAATAATAATAATTTCTTTACAAAAAGTAATGATAACCTATCAAAAACATAAATGTAAAAATTGGCAGCCAAGTTAAGGCTTTGTTGTCGACTTCGCCAAAAAAAGAATTGAGATCTAACATAGCAGGTAAGCACAAATTCTTACTAACTAATTACTAACAATCTATGGACTGTATCGTCTGAAATAAATAATTTTTATTTTATTTATTTAAATGGGTGCCAGGTTCTGTAGATAATCCTGAAATTTATATACAAGAACATACAACATTCTAAAAAGAAGAAAAAAACAAGAATTTGTGTTTTACACAAATTCTTGTTTTTTTCTGCTATAACAATGGTTGCTATTTAGAAATCTAACTGCTTAAATTTTAACAGTCAAATTATTTACACTTAGGATAAATTGAAGCTCAAGATTTGACTTGGCTAGTTTTTACATACAAGGTAAGTATCTTATATTTGGCTAATCAATTTTTTTAATCAAACAAATAGGGCATCTTTTTTATGCTGGTGTGCGTGATAGCTACGTTTTAAACTTGCGCCACGTCACTGTGTTTTTGACGAGTTTTCAGGTTGACGGTCTATCTAGGAATATTTATATCTTTGTTCTTTATATTATGGTTACTTTTCTATATTATAACTGTAATGTCAACATAATCTTACTCCTCAAAAATTTTCGTTTGCTGGTACAAACTAGCCAAGTCAAATCTTGAGCTTCAATTTATCCTAAGTGCTTTGTGTAAATAATTCTAATATTCAAATTTGAGCAGTTATATTTCTAAATAGCAACCATTGTTATAGCAGAAAAAAACAAGAATTTGTTTTTTAAATTCATTTTAGAATGTTGTATGTTCTTATAAATAAATTTCAGGATTATCTACAGAACCTGGCACCCATTTAGATTTAGATAAAGCCTTAACTTGGCTCCCAATTTTCACATTTATGTTTTTGATACGTTTTTCATCGATTCTATGTTACGTGTATCACGCTTCCATAACTGTACGAAATATTTATTTTCATATTCTTCGATATCGAGCAGCGAACTAACCTCAACAATCTAACAAAATAACAAATGACAGTGACAGTGACAATGACAATGACATTGACAATACACTGCTTACGGCACTTTAGCCGGGCCGATGCAGCGCTATAGTATGCCGCATTTGAGGTACTTTATCCGCGGCAGATAAAGGGCCGTTAAACGGCACTCCATACACTTCGATAAAATAATCAATAACCTAAATATAATCAAATTAATTCGATTGATTTGAGTGATTTACTTACTTCCTGTTATCTTATCAAACCTTGGTTCCGGTTACAGTGCAATATTTAAAAAATTCAATGAGCTCTTTAGGAGAAAATCTGACTGACTGACTAACTCATCAACGCCCAGCCCAATCCCTTGGACCGAGAAAGCTGGAATTTTGCACAGAGTTTTCCTTTATGGAGAGAAGATTTTTCAAAATTCTCAATGACATGAAAGTTTGTATTCAGAAAAATCTTATTCCTTGAGTTAATAAACTTGAAACTTGGCACAAATACTTATCTAAATAAATTAAGTTTGTCATTTTTTGTATTTTAAACTATCCCCTAAAGGGGGTTTGGGGATTGTCAAAGTTTGTATCGAAGAATTTTAACGCGTTGTCTGATTAAAAGAATAACGTGTATCACGGTTTTTAGAAAATCGGTTTATTCCCATCTCGGCACCTTCCCATCTCGGCACCCATGAATTTATTTATCTTGTCTACGTAAAATTCCCATCTCGGCACCCTCTCATGAATAATTTTAAGGTACACAAAAAGAAACGGAAACACAGTATCAGTATAGTAAGTAAATCAACTTTATTATATAATAAATCATTTTTGTTTCTTTTTAAATTACCATTTTCACAGACAAGCCCTTGAATCGCTTTTTAGAGGCTCCATTATCTCTGCCTTGGCAGTAACATGACAAATCATAAAATATGTGAAAAATTCACGGTTCGTAGGAATAATGGTTTTAAAATCTTCACAGCAATTATGTAAAAACATATTACAAACATCAACAATTATTATGTACAATTAACGTTTAACGTTTAGCGAACGTAGGCAAAAGGGCATCCATACTTTGAGGACTTTCATACTGGTACTGAATGATACGAGTAGGCTTGATGACGCGTTCACTGTACAGTCAGTTATAGCAATTAGCTGATCCCCCTTAGCATAAATGGTTGAGATTTATTGGAATGCGTGTCGATAGAATGTTTAAAACTTATAATTCTCCACTAAAAACAATTTTTTTTTTCGTGTACATTTTTTAGTTTTGAGTCAATTTGATTTACTCACTATACTGATACAGTGTATCCATTTTTTGATGACTGTGTACTTAGCACGACTAATGGATAAATAAATTCATGGGTGCCGAGATGGGAAGGTGCCGAGATGGGACTAAACCCGAAAATCATCCCTTTACGTGATGTAAAGGGGTAACCAATTTTACAGGGAAGGATTTTACTGCGTGGTTTCATTAATTTGAGTTAGTGTAGTGTAAAAAGTGTAGAAATAATAGTGACAATGACACACATATAACACTTGAATAGTGTTTTTATTATCATATCAGACTCTAAGAAAGTGAAACGGACTTGTGTAAAGTGCAATAAACACTATTCTAAGTTTTAAAATAATTACCACGTAAAAAAAAAAAAAATTTTGTTATGATTAAAATTGCTTATTAGTCTTAAAGGCTAGATTGTAATCGATTATTAAGAACCTGGTTCTTTCTAATAAAGCATAAAAAAAAAAATGAAAATTGGTATATCACCTATGAGTCAAACAAAGGAAAAGACAAAATACTTTTTTTTTTAATTATCCCTATTGGGGGTGAAAAGGGGGATACAGTTTATATTAAAAATCTTATTCCTTTGATCTAAAAACTTGAAAATTGGCCCGAACCCTATCTGAATAAAAAAAAAAAATAAAGAACCTAATCATTAATTTTCGAAAACTACCCTTTACCTATTCCTAAAAACTAATAGTTTACTAAAAGTAATACAACTAAACTAAACCTCCAAAAAAAGGGTCAAAGTCAAAGTCAAATCATTTATTTCAGTAAGGCACTTTTGAACGTCACAATTTACAAATAAATGGTATTGATTCTAGTCGCCCCTTCCAAAAGGTAGTTTTCGTATGGAGAAGAATGGGCAAGAAACTCCACCGTTACTCTTTTAAAATGTTTACAATATTTCGTATAGGTACATTAGTTATTATAATTAGGGGGTGTCAACGTTTGTATGGCAATATTTTAACAAGCTGTCGAAACAACTTGGAACTCGGTACTACTACTTAAAATAAAGAATTATGTGTTTCAAGGTTTTTCAAAACTCAACCCCTGGCGGGACAGTATACGGGGCGGATGTTACTGCGGAAATGGGTATAAATAACGTTTAAGTCAAATAATTGAAGCGTACAAAACGATTTTTTCATAAAAACAAATCTCATCAAAGTGAAAGGTAGCTTATTCCTTTGATTTATAAACTTGAAAACATTGATATACTTATTCATCAATGCTTGAAAACAATAATTTCCAAAAACTAGCTTTTAAAAAAAATGCGGATTGAAAATCGAAAACCACGCGGACGAAGTGCAATGAGTAATAATATTTTTTTCCTTACTTCCGCACCTGTCATTGTTTAGGTACCTAACTATAGAGGCCATTGTATTTACTGGCTGTGCTCGAGATGAATCAGTGACAGTGTATAAACCGCGGATACCACTTATAGGTACCGTCGGAATACCCATTTCTGACTTTTATTTTCATTTTGCTCTGATGCTAAGGAACGTAGCCTAATGTTAAAATAAATATCCTATACCTTCCCCAAGAACCGGGCTATTGTCAAAGGCAAAAAGATTTCTACTAATCCGACTGGTAGTTCCAGAAACTAGCACGTTCAAACAAACAAACTCTTCAGCATATAAGTATAGAAAAAATATTCGTGTGGTGCGTGGTCATGTGCCGTACCTTGAACTGGTCCCCAGGGTGCGAGTGCACGAGCTGCAGCGCAATGTCGTGCTGTGCGTCGCGCATGTGTCCGCAGTCACCCGCCACATCCGCGTCGCTCTCCCAGTCGCGCTCCGCCGTGTGCGCGTACGCGCCCGCCGGCGACGCGTGCGTCACGCGTGTCGTTGTCACGATGCCTGCAAGTGCACTACTTAGCAACTCATGTGGCAGTGAAATACAAGTGAGAAGTAAGCGTGTAGAGTAAGTCATGTGTGTAACCGGCGTCTCGGCCGTCGCTGAGCGCCCACTCGGCGATGGAGTGCACGTGGTGCTGGGGGTCGGCGGCGGCGGAGCAGTGGCTGCGCGGCACGCGGCCGCTCACGCCGATGGTGGCGATGTTGCCCTTGGAGCCGCACAGATACGCCGTCGCCGAGCACGCCGAGTCCGCTACCTGCGCGTCCACGCAGTACGTCTGCCGGTGCGCAACACAAATAGCGTCTACTGTACTAAATCTTTCCATTTCCACATTGCATAAATAATTATAAATACAGGTAGACTGGAATTAGGTATAGTATATTGTAATAATAGACGTTTTCAGTTTTTTCAACGTGCACAGACGACCGGCGTAAAATCCAAAATATATAATTAAGGCCCACTTACTCCACTAATCCCTAAATATTATGGTTCGTGTCGTGTTGCGCGACAAGTCACGCTGGTCTGCACAAGCCTTAATTTGAAACGTCGTTCTGTCTCTATCATCTACAAATACTTGACAGAAAAAGGACGCGATTTATGTTTCAAATTCGTTTAACGCTAAAAGTATTTAGTGATTTTTATAAAATTCAAAATTCATTTATTCAAACTAGGCTGAGAATCAGCACTTTTCGAACGTCAAAATTACATAAGACAGTACTCCAAAAACGCCCGCCCTTCACCACTTCCTAGTGCTTTTGCTGGAAAGAAGAAATTTTGTGGTGCAAGCGGGTTATAGTGAAAAGCTGGCTGTATAGTGCAGTAAATATTATATATCTACGTAAACAACCTGCACCAAGTAGACCTGTTCGACGGACCGTAGGGTATATGTTGCATACATACATACACTTTCAAATATACAAAAGCAATCTTTACCTTAGCAAGTCCAACGGTCGGAAACTTTTCAAAAGCGAGTTGGGCCTCCTCGCCGGTGGCGCCGCGTCGCTGGCCGAGCAGCGTGCGCGCGGCGGCCAGCGTGGGCACGGACATGCCATCGCCCAGGAACATCACCACGTTGCGCGCTTTTTGCTTGCTCTCCTGATGCGCGAGGCGCGCGGCGATGGCAGCCTGCGCCTCAGCTACCCAGTACTGCGGGTCCAGTTCCACCTCAGGAACGTTAGACGTGGGTGTCGACACGCTACGTGAGAACTTGTGGTACACATCTCGCTCTGATGACAAATAAAAATAGTCAATTTTGGTACTTAACCAAAGATCGGCCAAGTGTTTAAGGAGTTTCGCAGTGCAGTACCGTGCGATGGCCGCGCCAGCGCCAGCAGCAGCAGCACGGCAGCGCACGGCGTGAGGGAAGGGGACGAGCAGCGCGCCATGGCCGGGGCGAGAGTGTGCGCAGATCGGCGGCGGCGCAGCCTCGCACCCAGCGCCCATGTCGCGTGACTAACATTCATAATCATCCTTATAATAGATAACGACAATCGACACACACGCGCCCAATGATCTTCAGTAATCTCGCTAAGATGATGAGTAACAAAAACAAATCGTCTTTTACTTCGTGTGTGCCAGATGTATACCAGTATACATCTGGCACACACTACAATTATACGTAGATAATCATCATCATCATCAGCCTATTAATGCTCCCACTACTGGGACACATGCCTCCTTTCTGTGAGAGGGAGTGGGCTCTAATCTACCACGCGGGCCCAGTGCGGGTTGGTAGATGTCACATGGCTTCGAATTTTTGGTTCTAGGACATTTCCTCACGATGTTTTCCTTCACCGTTTTGAGAGCAGTGGTGATGAAATTATTTACACAAAGTAAAGCGCCTACTGGGGTTCGAACCCACGACCTACAACTTGTAAGTCGGGGCCGTTACCACTGGGTCACCACTGCTCACGTATATACGTAGATAAAGCGTGTTAATATTATGAACGTAAGTACAGAAAAAAAACAGGTTATCCAGTAATGATCGGGCACCCTGTATACTAATAGATACTACTGTATACTTGAGCATTACGGACTTGGAAAACTTGCGCTCAATTTAGTAAAATCTTATTGAAATGATAGACAACAGCAAGTTCAAATAAACGGTATCAATTCACTAGGTTTAAAAATAAAAACCGGCCAAGTGCGTGTCGGACCACGCACAATGAAGGGCTCCGTAGTTGGGATGAATTTATCCCAAGAACAAACTTAACATTGTTTTTGCATCTGCAAATATAAGTTGGTCGATTATTACTTGTTCACTTTTAGAGCCTACTTAGCGGTGATAGTTTTCCTTTTAAATTCGTTATTATACGGGGTGTCCGGGACATCGACGCGAAGATAGATAGATAGATAGAATACTCTTTATTATGTACACCATAAAAATTACAGACATAGGTTTAGACATTTACCATGCCATACCATGCATGCGAAGCCTGTTACCATGGATTCAGTACATGATTCTGAACGCCCCTGCGTTGAAATTTTTCGTCGGTTATAAAAACCGGCGAAAAATTTCAGCGCAGGGGGGTTCAGAAACATTCATTTCTTCGCACTGCAACTAGACAATTTTGAAGCCACGACTTTGTACTTGGGACCCGTCGACTGTTGTTTAGGTACATAGCAGGTAGTGGTATTCGAATTTGAGTGGGGTAGGTACCACCCCCTAGCCGCCGCAGGAGACGCCCTGGGCGTCGGGAATCGGTAGCCGATTTCCAGCCACCGTAGGCGCGGGCTTGCGGACGGAGAGCAATGGGTAGCTCGCCGTCCGATAAGGACCAGGCCCGGATCGACGGCACGTTGTGTTCCATGCGCGCCTCAAAGAGATGTCAGCACAACTGACGGGGTCCGCTAGGGCCGATGCCTGTCGGGGTTGCGGGAAATTCCTAAGGGGATACTGTGGCCCCTGGCAACGTACAGGCAAGTGAAGGAACACGGGTGGGTTTTAGTCAGTAAGAATCTGACACGCCCTTCCACTCCGCCCAGAGCGGGAGAAGTTATTTGACTTCCAACACAAAAAAAAGGTACCACAGTGTACAAGCCAATAATGCTCATACGTACGTTAAAAGTACGTTTATGCGTACTAAATACTAATATTGATTAAGTTGAATGAATAAATGAAAAAAAAAAAAAAAACACATGAATTAATTGACTACACCTAGTAGATAAAAAATAAGATTTTTTAATCATATTCGGTATAAATAATATCATCCAAGAAGGCAGCGGGAGGCTAAATAGGATTTTCTTGGTGTCGCGCCCATGCCATGCACCATTATAATACATATACCATATAACACACGTCCTCATTCGGCGGAGGGTATACATATCGTCGACCGTAGGTTCAATTGGGGTAAGGGACAAAATACCCAAAATGAGTTGAGTATACAGTTTTGTTCAGAATTTTTCGCTCTTTCGAATGGTGTATATGCAAAAATTCTAGCTTTAAAAAAATGTCCCTTACCGTACTGATTTTTCGAATCCAAATTTCGAATCAGCCCCATAATAACAATGTATCTCAAAAACTATGCAATATAGCAACTTGAAATGGTGTAATTATCACCGCCAAACCACTTCAAATAAGGTAAGGGTCTTCCCAATCAACGAATTACCATTACATGGTTTATTTTTGAAGAAACCATAATAAAACTGGCCTTACACTAATGCCTTTGATATCTCAAAAAATAAATAACATCCATACTTTAAATGGATTGCATGAGTTTTGACATCGTTGTCCCTTACCCCAATTTGCATTGCCATACTTTAAAGCAGTGTCAACGTTACACCTATTTCAATCGAATTATATTTAGGTTCGGTGTCCGTTACACCAATTTGCTCGTGAGAACTAATTAATATTTAAACACAAGATAGCACGTGTTGGCACTATTACCATCCTTTTCTATCTCACAACGTCTGTCTGTGTGCGAAAGAGAGGATGATACCAATGCAAAAGCAGCGCGGGGGCATTAAAAAAAGTCGCTATCAGTGCGAGTTCACCTGTCGTTTGTTTTTTTTTTAAGTTCCTTAATCACTTTAGCGCAATATGGTAGCTTCAAATAATCTTGATGAAATCTACTAGGCATAGTTTTTTAAAATCTTTGTATTTTGCCAACGATAATGGCAGCCTGGTGTTATATACAAAGGTCTTAGTTCTATGCAATTATTGTCCACTGTTATATCAGGCGAGTCTGCTAGTGGTGACAGCACACTAACAGATGTTTTACTCTTATTATAACTTAATCCTTTCCCGTCCCCTTTTCTTTTCCCTTCCCACTTTTCGTTTTACGTTCTGGATTACTCTCTATCTTTTTGGCTGCCAATTTTCCATTTATTTTGATGACGTACACATCCGCTTCCTCCTTCACAGTGTTTAGTCCAAATAGTTTTAAGGTATTTTTTCTTTATCGTAGTTATTCTAATTTTCGTAACTTGCAAGTCCTTCGTCTTCTGTGGAAACAGCGTTTCTGTAACAGGGGACGAGGATTCTTTCTAGCAATGAAATGTGCTAACTAACTAATGTAGTAACTAGGCCATTGCGTGTAACTCCAAACACTAAATTTTCTCACTTCTCGTTCAATAACCGAGTGCATGCTGTCAACTGGCAAATCCTCGTCCCTACGCTCGCAATGTAGCACAAGGATTTTATGGACTGGGAAGCCGTTACAGAAAAACTGTTTCCACAAAAGACGAAGGACTTGCAAGTTACGAAAATTAGAATAGCTCATTTGGACTAAACACTCTATGAAGAAAGAAGCGGTTGTTTATATCGTCAAAATAAATGGAGAATTGGCAGCCAAAAAGATAGGGAGTAATCCAGAACGTAAAACGAAAAGTGGGAAGGGAAAAGGAAAAGGGACGGGAAAGGATAATGTTATAATAAGAGTAAAACATCTGTTAGTGTGCCGTCACCACTAGCAGACTCGCCTGATATAACAGTGGATAATAATTGCATAGAACTAAGACCTTTGTTTATCACCAGGCTGCCAATATCGTTGGCAAAATACAAAGATTTTTAAAAATTGTGCTTGAATGCTATGCCTAGTACCTAGATGTTATTAAGATTATTTGAAGCTACCATATTGAGCTAAAGTGATTGACAATTTGAATCAAACGGACTAAGAAAATTGTTGATGAAAACGACCTCTAATTCTGAAAACGTTTATCAATTCGAACGTTTATCAAACGTTTTTCAATTCTATTTAGAAAAAAATTAAGTAAATGATAATAATGATTAAACATTGATCTCATATTAAAGGCTCATTAGGCGGTAGAAGTAAAATTGTTTAATTTAATTTGATTAACAATGCCTTATAGGCTCTATAATGATTATTGGCAGGTACTCTTTTATTTGAATAAGAATTCAAAGTAAGTATAGGTAAAATATATACAATTATTTTTAATAATTTGATTATAATAAACTTATTAAATGTTAAAAAAAAAAAACAACTAAATAGAAATTGGCTATTAAAATGTATAAACATTGCATGTAAGCGACACACAAAAAAGCACAAACACGGTTCTAATACATTTTCATGTCTCTTAAATGATTTTTTATAACGATTTCCAAATTTATGTTAACCGTACGTTAAAAGTGTGTACTTCATTTTCTATCAAAATCTCTTTACACTGTATTTTTTTTCATCAATTTTTTCAACAAGTACTTTACACTATTTTTTCATTAATAGATTGGATCCAAATGATCCAACGTAGAGGTCAATTTAATGTAAGGGACGGGACTACAAGATACTTGGTCGGTAAGGGACATTAATAACAAAATACGTTGGTGTAAGGGACGTCTATTTTCTGAAATAGCTAATTTATTTAAATAAATGTTACATAGGTAGATATCTAGAGCACTAAAATACAAGATTATGTGTGAAATCAGATCCGAAAAAGGTTAATAACAAAAAAAGTTATGGGTGATTTAGTCCGAAAAAAAACTTTGTCGGCCTCTCCTGGAAAATCGTATTTTGTCCCTTACCTCAATTGAACCTACGGTCGACGATATATTTTTGTCTCTTTCGCTCTTAACTAAAATATTACCTATACATGATCCAATTATGTTTTCATAGTTCAATATACTTACCTGAAGGGAAAATAACAAAAAAATCTTTGTTTCAGGGTTCAGTTTTTGTCTTATATTTCGGTGAATAACTCCGAAACCTGACGCTTTAGGATATTATGTCTTATGACATTTTTTGTTTGTATAAGTGTCTTCTATCTAAATGTATAACTTTCGATTTTCTCCGCGATTCTGAAATAAAATCAAAATGGCGGCATCATGTTAGGGCCACCCTCCATACAAAAATCTTCAAACCCCTTTTAACTACCTACAACTACAACCGGCGTATCCGTCAACGACGAGAAAACCCCAACATCGTTTGGTCCTTCGAGCCGGATGTCACGGCAAATCATCTTGTGAGTCGTCGTGTCTCCTCATCAGCAGAGTGCTTAGCGTGGTATATGCCAGTTACGTTAGCAAATCGGTGCTGTTGGCTTCCCACAAGTGGGTCTAACCAGTAGCATTGAGACGTTGCACATGACGTAAAGGAGGGTGAGCTACACTGTGAGTGCCTGCCACTACCACTACGAACCAGCAGAGATCACGTCTACCGCTACAAACAAGAAATAATAATCAGCGGGGATAACGTCCACAGCGATGATGACTTCTTGTTTGTAGCGTTGTTTTGTAAAAAGTGAAAAATATAAACTTTTTACACAAAAGAAAACAACCAACTTCCAAAAAAACACCCCACAATGACACACACAATGACAAACTAGAATTATTATTCGTCGATAAAAATGTTTTCTTGGGGATCACGCTCCGCGCTCTGCTCAAGGTTACAATGGAGTCCTCATTTAAAATCTCTTGCAGGACGGTTAAGTTCAGCAGCTTAATATGCTGTCAGAAACAGCCGTCAATTTACTGATATAGATAGAGCAAGGCTAGTCTATTTTAGTTACTTACTTTCATAATATTATGTATAATGTTTTTCGGTATTTTACTGTGGGGATAAAAACAGACTACTGAAGGAGACCAACTGCAGAATAAAAAAACAATTTACAAAAAAAAAAATAACCAACTTCCAAAAATCACTACAAAGTGAAAAATAAATTTAATTTTGGAAGTCGGTGTCTTTGGTTTTGAATTTTCGTTTTTTGCCACCGACTTCCGAAATTAAAGTTATTTTTCACTTTGTAGTGATTTTTTGGAAGTCGGTTGTTTTTTTTTTTGTAAAAAGATTTTATTTTTAACTTTTTTGTTGTGGTACCTACCCCAAACAAATTCGAATACCACTTAAAATTCCTCCCCTCCTACTTCAACTGAATGAGACGTTTAAATCTTGTATGAAACGCACACTATGTGCATAGTGTGCAGGCAAGCTTAAAATTTAGGGGATTACATCGCTGATAAAAATACTTTGCTCAACGCTGGTTCTGCTCCACAACCACAACTAATTGATTGACATTTGAAAATAATGTTGGAGCTACTGAAGATCGTAAGATCATCTTTACATTGTATAAACTCAATCTCCTTTGTAATATATAATTGCATAGCACAGGTGTGAGTACTATGTACTACTACTCTACTAGTAGTTCTGCCAACAGTAGACCTCGCGAGCACAATTTTATGGCAACAATTAACCGCTTAGCTTGAGGCTTATCTTAAAAGTAAAAAATTGACGTTCACGCCGTTCAGCTTTTAAGAAAATATTAAAGTTCTATGTTTACATAAGTGTTTATGTAAGTTTTATTTAGTACTTCTTAGTTCAATAAAAGCTTGTTTAAAAAAGTATTTTAACTGAATATCATCATCATCGTATTTCTGTGGCCACCTTCCGGCACTTTCATCAGACCCTATAGACGACACCTTGGGCTAACGTACCTACTTATCAAAACAAATCGAAAAGGCCTAAACACAACGGAGCTACCTTGTCTAGTTAAGGAGTTCAGTATGGTGACCTTTCAGATCCATCATGAGGCCCGGAACTACACCTTGGGCTACTTGGCAAGACAAAATCGACGACCGCAAAAACAACAGGGATATCTTGTTTAGTTGAGGAATTCTTATGGACCCCTGACAGCACCTAGTGTAAGAACACTTGTCAAGTGAGTCCAAAAACGATGGCGGTGATTTGGTTGAGGAGTTCCTATGGCCATCTTCCGGCTCCATCATCAGACACTACCATTCATTCTTAGATCGTGCGCCAAACTAATCTTATCTCTGTAGCTGATAGAAAGTAGGAATCACACGTAACTTCGGCCGAATCTTCGTATTTAGGGATAAGACATGCAGGAACAAACCATGAAGGATAGCTTGAAGTTTTAGCGTTCGAAAATATTTTTTTTACCAACGGTATTCTATGAATTAATAAGCCGTATCTCTACGTTGACGTCGTGGTGGGGCTTGCGCGCTCCGAACTCTAGGTCTGTGCTGGTAGAGTTTACTTTGCCGGAACAGGTCTAGGATGAGGAGCCAGACCAAGAGAGATACAGAAACCCGCAGGGCAGCATGTGGCGAGCTGTTGGGCAGTAGCGACCCCACGGACCCTATCTCCCGGAAGAAGTCTTGTTCCTCACCTCTGGCTTGCCTTTATTGGCCGGCTGGAGTGAACACTGACGAGGAACAGAGCTCCCACCTCATTCTTGCCTTAATTGGCTGGCTTGAGTGGAGATTCGCAAGAGCAAACGTGCTCGGAGGAAGGAAGTATTCCAGTAAGATGCTGGTAGGGATCTTGACCGTACTTCCGGAATTGTCCTGATAGCCGTGGAATACCGCTCCACTCCTCATAAGCACCTCAGGACATGTTGCCCCCTTGTCGCTACGTCACTTTGTGCAAGCGACCGTTTTCGGGGGCCCATTATTGAGTGTGCAAGTCACCCCCTGCCATTTTATCCGTGTACATATAAAACATCGATCAGGCAGGGGCCATAGTCCTTCCATAGTTCCAGGTCACCAGTCAACTTTAGCCACCCAAACCCATAGTCCAAAATATTTCTTTCCATATCCTGCAATAATCCTACATCAACCGGGGGTTGTCCTTGGGTGCACTTGCATAGTGCATACAGGGATAATCGCCGGCTGGTGCCACATTTCATTAAAAACGTCTAACGGGCCTCTGCGAGTTGGCTTCGGCCCCTCGTACGCCTTCCAAAGGTCCGGGACCCCAGGGTCCCGAGAATTGTTAAAAACTTAAAAATAATAATAATAATAAAATATTTATTGAATAAAAACGTTACAAAAAAGTGAACACTTAGTCAACAGTAAGATCTCTCAAACAATATTTTTATTATAGTGCCTAAAAAAGATAAAATAAACTAAAATATATGTTTAGACCAGGTGCAAGTACCTAATGATGGTTCGGTATTACAATGTTAGGTAGCGACCCGCCCGATCTAGGTTAATTCAAACCTGTGTTTCAGGCCATCACTTTACATTTCAATATTGAAACACAAAATTTTAAGTTAGACTAATATAAAATAATCTATTAACAACTATGAGAAAAAGCATATTGGAACATTATATCAAACTAAACCTATGTAAATATACAAAAATAAATATTTACGAGGGAATAAATTATCATCATGACAAAATTTCTAGAAGTTTTTCTGTGTCTGTGTAATTTAGTATGGCTAAATGTTCTGATAATATTTTACTACACTTTTTATAACTTACACTATATAAACTTAGTAGCTTGTTGAGCCTATTATACAGAAAAGGTCCTAAAAACACATAAAATCTAGTAGCAAACGCATGTCTAGTTTGAGGCTTTATGCAAACCAAGTCCTTCCTTCTCTTGTCGGAAGGTACTGGGTCAAAAGGAAGTGCAGTGTGCTGCTGTAGTACTGTGCTTAGTATAAATAATTGCCGTACTGTTAGTAAGTTACATGCTATGTAGAGCTGGTGCGTAGGAAATCTTTAGAATTGCTCTTTGAGCACGCTCTAGAGGGAGTAAAATTGTTTTTGCAGCGCCACCCCAAGAAGTTATGCAATAGGTAAGAATGGATTGACATAAAGCTAAATAAACCTGTTTAATTATTTTATAGTCTGCTATGTTCCGTAAATTCTTAAAGACATATATTAATTGCGCACTCTAGTACAAAGTAAATCGATATGTTTACGGAAATTTAGATTAGAGTCAATAGTGACACCCAGATATTTTAAATGGTCAGCTTTTGCTAAAGTGGGGCAGGAACATGCAGTGTCAGCGTACGTGTTACAATTATGTGCGTAAATGTTTAGGTTAGTAAGCGGTATGTTAGTATTTCTCATTGTAAATAAAATGTATTTTGTTTTATCTGTATTTAACGTAAGTAGATTATTATGAAGCCAGTTGGACACAATGTTAAAACCATTTTGAGCATGTTCGTAGACCTCAACTCTTGATTTAGCAGAGAACAATAGAGCGGTATCATCCGCGTAAGACATTATGAGACCATTTTGGAGTGACAGGCGGCACAGTTCATTTATATAGATTAAAAATAACGTAGGGCCCAAAATGCTGCCTTGAGGAATTCCAAAACCACTATTTTTAAGTTCAGAACTTATATAGTGATCAATTTTTACACATTGCTGACGATCGCTAAGATAATCAGAAAATAGTTGAAGTTGTATTCCTCATATCCCAAGTGTTTCAAGCTTGTGCAAAAGTAAAGTACATGAAATAGTGTCGAAGGCCTTGGCAAGGTCTAGAAAGATTCCAATTGTGTGCATACCATTGTCTAGATTGGTAGTGACATGATTAGTCAATTTGTGTACTGCTTGGCTAGTTGATTTTTTGGGCCTAAAACCAAATTGACTATCTGAAAGTAGTTTGTTATCTTCTAGATATTTTATCAATCTACTGTTAATTATTTTTTCTAAAATTTTTGAAAGGCCTGTTAATACTGAAATGGGTCTGTAGTTATTCACACAGTTTTTGTCGCCAGACTTGAATACAGGTGTGACCACAGCTTTTTTAAGTAATTTAGGGAATATACCTTCAGATAAACATAGCTTAAAAATATGTGTTAATGGCGGGGCAAGTAGGTATTTAAATCTTTTAAGTGTATTATTAGGTATGTCATCCCACCCAGTAGCACAAACATCCTTTAACCCGTTTATTATTCTTACTACTTCGTAAACGTCGGTATCTAATAAAACAAATGAATTTAGCGTAGAGGACGTCGTAGTCGGGTTTTGACGGGAAAAATTACTAGAATTTAAAGATTTTTCAGCCAAGTTTTTACCAACGTTAGCAAAAAAGTTGTTTACTTTATTCATAGCTTCGGATGGGTTTGTGTCTGTTGATAGTAAATCAAACGGAGGTTCGGGATTTTTCGATCTAAATGTATTAGTTTTAATAAATTTCCACACAAGTTTACTATTTGTCCCTGCCTTCTGTAATTCATTTTTATCATACTGATTTTTTTGTTTTTTCAAAAGTTTATTGCAGAAGTTTCGATACCTTTTATAAGTAAGAGAAAGGGTATTATATTGTTTTCCATAATATTATTTGTCCTATTATTGTTTTCCATAATCGTCCCCACTCATAATATTTACTTGCACTATTATCATTTATACTAATAACGCTTGCCATATCAACTTATTTGACATAACTTTTATTTGCCATAATATTAGTTTCCATAATAACATGTGTCATAATCATTAGATTCTATAAGTAACACATTACATAATCGACACTTGACATAAGCAACATTTAACATTATTTAGAAACGTCAGATGTCCTCAGTATTTGTATTATATGATATGTATTATTCCGAATGTTCATTTAAATACATATATACGTATATTTGCAAAATAGGATAGGTTAGGTTAGGTTTTCTTGTTCAGACCATAATCAGTTTGTCAAATTCGTAACGGGTAGGTTAGGTTAGGTTAGAACTGTGACCAAACAACGCGCGAAGGCGAGCGAGCGTAGCGAGCGTGCCGCGGCAGCGGCCGCCGAGAGCTAGATTTCCTCTTTTGCAAAGCAAGCATGCATGGCAGATTAGGGTAATTTTTAGGTTTTCTTGTTCAGACAATGTCAAATTCGAAACGGGTAGGTTAGGTTAGGTTAGAACTGTGACCAAACAACGCGCGAAGGCGAGCGAGCGTAGCGAGCGTGCCGCGGCAGCGGCCGCCGAGTGCTAGATTTCCTCTTTTGCAAAGCAAGCATGGTACATACTGAACTAGCATTGTTGTGCTAGTATGGGCAAATGAATATTAATAAATGTTATGGAAAACGACATTATTGGAAATAAAAAATATAGCTAATGAATTTATGGATTAAAATTATTATGACACTTGATCGATTATGACCAATGAAATTAGTGAAAATGATTTTATGTCATTTCACGATTATGGCAACTGAAGCGTTATTTCTAATGAAATTATGGCAAATAAAAGTATGGCATATAAAATTATGGCATTTTAAATTATGGCAAACATTAGTAAACCAAGAGAAAGTATTTCGTTATCAGGTGCGAGTTTCACTTTAAGATGAAGTTTGTCTCTATGTCTTATACAACGAACGAGACCGGGTGTAATCCAAGGTTTGATACAACTGTACTTTCTAGGCATTGTCTTAGTGAATGTATTTTTCCTTATTGCATATTGTAGCGAATCTATGAAATACTTTAAAGTAATATTTGCATCGTTTGAATTGTAAACTGGGTCAAAATTAATACCGCGTAAGTCATTTTCCAGGTTTGTCATATTGACTTTAGTATAGCTACGCATGCAGTTTTTTCTTGGTGAAGATATTTGCAATGTTAGTAAAACGGCTTGATGGTCGGTAAGCGAAGAATTAGTAACCAATGTTTTGGACGGGTTTTTTGATTTTAAAATGATATGGTCTAAGCATGAGCCACTCTGATGCGTAGGGTGATAGTGAGCTGGTAAAAGTCCATGAAATGAGCAAATATTCAGATAGTTATGTACGTGTGTATCGGTTTTCCCGGAAGCAATGTTAATGTTAATATCGCCCAAAAGTACTATGTTTTTAAAAGATGTAATGTTTTTTAAGTTTGTGTCAAGCGAGTCTAGAAAGCTGTCCATATTTTGAGAAGTAGGCCTATAAATAGCCATGACTACTGTATCGGTAATAATTTTGATTATTAAGCAATTACTATCTTGGAATACAGGTTCTTCTTTGATTGTTCGTAAATTATTTTTGATATAAACTACTAATCCATCGTTTTGGTTTATGTTTCTGTCAGTTTTATAAGAATAGTAACCGTCAAGAGATGGTAAATTGACTGTCTGTTTTGACAGCCAACATTCTGTTAGGACAATAATATCACAACTTATGTCGAGATTCTGTAATAACACTTCAAATCCGTTCATGTTCCGATTTATGCTACGAATATTCTGTGTGAGCAGGGTTAACGTTTTTCCACCAGAAGGAAGAAGGTGCTTACAGTCCTGAACATTACAGATTTTAGATTCAGACACAGAAAAACTATCTAGATCACAAATAAGTTGATTTGTCATGATACTTACAAACTAACTGGAAATATAAATAGAGGATAAGCTACCTGTTTGTGTGCTAACTAAATAAAGTATTCGGTAGCGCTCTTAGGCGCCGTCATAATCTATTGAGTTGACCACGCACAAATAAGGGGTCCGTAGTTGGAATTAATAATTATCCCAAGAGCAAACTTTACCATTGTAGTTGTAAAACATTTTCTCCCATTCATTCCAACCGCAAATGTAAGTTAGTCGATTATTATTACTCGTTAACTTGTAAAGCATAGTACTTAGCTGTGATAGTTTTCCTTTTAATTTCGCAAATGTATCCTTGAATCGAAAAAATGTTTTCACACACCCACCCGACACCCCATAATGGCTACTACACACAGTGCCGCTGCCGCCGGCCTGGTCACCGGGTAGCGTGAAGCCAATATCTGTGTATAATATTAGAACAGTACGGTATTAGAGGCCCTACCTATAATTGGTTTGAAAGTTATTTAAAGGGTCGAAAACAGTGCACAGAGGTTGTAAAAATGCATCCAAAGACTAATACTCAGGTAACCTATAGGTCCCCATACTTAACGAATCACTATGGCGTACCACAAGGGACTGTGCTAACCCCGATATTGTTTTTAGCATATATAAACGAATTGCCAGAATCAACTGATCAATACATTATATTATTCGCAGATGATACTACAGTTTTAACAAAAGAAGCTACTATTGATCAGGCGATAAACGTCACCAATAAAGCTCTAAAGGGTATACATGACTGGTTAACTGTAAATAATTTAGAAATAAATACGGATAAAACTAAATTCATGAGATACCTGACATAAAGACACAATAGACTTGCCAATAAAATATAATAATAACATAATTGAAGAAGTAAATGATATAAAATTTCTGGGAATAAATATTGATAAAATATTGTAACTAATGTAGATCTTGTTTGTAAAAAAAATCACAAATTCGTTTACGCACTTCGTAAAATAAAAAAAATTACTAATAAAGAAACAGCATTAATGGTATACCACAGTCATGTATGTTCAGTATTGAGGTATGGGTTAATCATATGGGGAAACTCTACAGACGCCCAGAGAGCTTTTATAGCCCAGAAAAAATGCTTAAGGTCAATTTACAGTCTCAAGTGGACTGATTCGTGCCGACCAATTTTCATGGATAAACGTTTACTTACACTTCCATCCCTATACGTTTTTGAAATGTGTAAATTCGTTAGAAACCACCTATCACTCTTTGAACAGGATAATAAGGCTCAATTTAAAAGGAAAATTGTACAAAAACCTCTAGTAGTACCTCGCAGCAGATTAAAGTTGTGCGATAGAAACTGCTACACCATGGCGGTGAAAATTTATAATAAACTACCGGATAAAATAAGGAAGAAAGAAAGAATACTTAACTTAGAATTTAATAGAACTTTAAATAATTGGCTTTGTGACAGATGTTTTTATTCAATAGATGATTATTTAAATTTTAAACTGACATGATGTTATATTTTATGAATACTTATTTAAATTAAAATTATTGACATTATTTATAAATCTAATAAATAAATTGATGAACTGTCTTGACTGTGATATGATCTAATAAACTAATTTAATATATTTTATAATGTTAATGTACTTAATCACTATTAACGAACCAAGACTACACATTTTATTATGATTGTGATGTGCATGACTAATGATAATGACATTGATATATTTTCATGTTTATGCATGTACCAGAAATATTTGCACGGCTGATAAGTCGAATATAGTGAGACCAAAATTATTCTACCATACTATTATGTAAATACCTATATTCTGGCAAATAAATATATTTCATGTCATTTCATTTCATTTCATTTCATATGAACCAGCGCTCTAGGCGTTGAGCCGCAATATTTTGCGTCCTCGTTTATGAATTTTCTAATGGACAAAGCTGTTACGAATTAACTCATGTTTACTGATGATATTATTTATAGAGTTTCGGCGCGTGCTAGTTGCATTTCCTTTCTGATATAAGAAAGTATGTATGTAGTATGTTTTTTAGAAGTGTGTATGTTTGTTTGTATGTATGTATGTATGTATTTAAATTTGTTAGCATGTAAGTAAATATTTTCGCATAAGTATTATTTAATTTTGTTTTATTTTATTAAGTGAATATTGTTTTGATTTTATGTAAGTATTTTATTTTCTCTCTACTCTTACACACGGTGTCTACATCTCTTTGTCTCCTCTGTCCTATCGCAGGTATGCTGGAAGAGATTTCCTCAGAAATAAGCATCACCTTTGTACGTATTTTTCTGTTCTTTTCTTCTTGTCTGTTTATATATGTGTGTACATAAATGGTTAAATAAATAAATATATGTAGGTATATGTTGTAGGATAAACAATTTGAATTTTCGCGAACATTGTTGAATGAAGTCAAATTCAAAATTCAAAAGTCATTTATTCAAATTAGGCTGAGAATCAGCACTTTTCGAACGTCAAAATTACATAAGACAGTCCCCCAAAAACGCCCGCCCTTCACCACTTCCTAGTGCTTTTGCTGGAGAGAAGAAGTGGCGCAACAAACTCCCCAGCAGCACAGCTGTCTGTTCAGTTAGAAAAAAAAACTTGATTCTATACAATAGTATGCAAATAATTTACATTACTCAACACAAAACATTCAATAAAATATATGCCATAATGTCAGCTAGCACGCGCCAATGTACCAACAAAAAAAAAAATATCGAAATCTAAACTCAAGCAAAAATAAAAACTAAAAAAAAACGTAAACAGAACTTAATACCCGAATTATAAAGCCTCCAGGCATAAAGGGCGTGCCCGCTTACATATAGCTAATAAAGCTGTAACTCGAAGTCACATAATTAGATATGATAAACTAGGACCATTGAAGTAAAAATAAATCAAAAATAGATCAACAGTTAGGCAAGAATAATATATAATCTACTGTCGAGGTCGCTAGCTAATCACATATTGCAATACAACTCATACGAAAACATTGTAATGAGTAGATCATGTCAACAATAAATAAAAATAAAATAAATTGTATAATAAAGTCAAATAAATTAAACATTCTATAAACTCATATAACCTGTCAGTAGGTAAGCTAATTCTGGAGAGAACATAAACATTGTCTTGAGTTAATCACAGCGACCAACTATTTTTATCGCTTAAGTAGTCATTGATAGAATAGTATGCCTTTGAACAAAGGTTGGATTTTACTTTAGCTTTAAACGCATTAAAAGGCAAATCTAGCAGAGAAGTGGGTAGCTTGTTATAAAAGGTTATACCAAGCCCAACAAATGAGTTATGAACCTTATGAAGCCGGTGAAAAGGAGCTCGTAATTTGTCTTTATTTCTGGTGTTAATATTGTGGATATCACTGTTTTTAGTGTATACGTGTATATTTTGCCTAATATATAAGATATTGGCGAAGATGAATTGTGATGCCACTGTAAGAATACCAATATCTTTAAAAAAATCTCTCAGAGAGACTCTGGTACCTAGTTGGTAAATTGCTCGGACAGCTCGTTTTTGAAGAACAAATATATTTTGAATGTCAGCGGCTTTGCCCCACAGCAGAATACCATAGGACATAACGCTATGGAAATAACTAAAATAGACTAATCGAGCTGTATCAACGTCAGTGTATTGTCTTACTTTCCTGACAGCGTAGGCGGCCGAGCTGAGCCTTCCCGCTAGACTTGAAATATGTGGGCCCCACTGAAGTTTGGCATCTCAAGTAGCGGTTGGTCACAGTTTTAACCTAACCTAACCTATTTCACCCAGTTCAAAATGACGAATCATACAATCTGCCGCAGAAATGTTTTCACCATTGTTTAATTATCCGTGTTTTCGCGAAAAATCGAATGATTAAATCATCCTACGACATATACATTATTTAAACATGCATTTAAAACCACCACACTCAAAAAGTTTTTAAAGTATTTTCCTCTGTCTATTTCATCTTTCTTTCACGTAATAACGGAAACAAACACTGATACACTGATATTATGATAGTTTATCAGAAAGTAATTAATTCAACAAGTGCCGAGGTCAATGTCATAGTTCAACTGACCGAAATAATATTGTCTCGCTCTAACTCACTCCATATTCGGCACAGATTTATTCCTAGACGCCTTACTTTCTTTATGGGACAATCATGTTGCGGTATCGCGCGTAGCTTTAGAAAAGTGTTGAGAGCGAACATGTTTGTCCTTATCCTATTGCAAACTTATGAGATCCAACTCTGTGCGTTAAAAATCAATGAACTAAAGTGCTGGCTCGAAACAGATTTGTATTATGATTTTCAAAATTGTGCAGGACAATGTCTGTGTACTATTCAGCACCATCCAGTGTTGGCTCATATACAGGGATTGGCTTTACGCCACCGGGTAAGCCGCGGCGCGCCCGGCCTTGCCGCGCAAAGCCGCACAAAGAAACGTTAAGTAAATGTAGGCGCAAAAGCCCGAGGCACGTGCCGCGTGGCAAAAGCCGGCGGCCATGCCGCCGGCACTGTGTGTAGGAGCCATGTCACGAGACAAACGAGAAAAAATAATTACGTGTAAGGAAATAAAATCATGTTATTTATTTTTTTGGGTACCTCCCGTACCCAAAAAAATAATTAACATGATTTTACTTTACGACTGTCAGCGTGATTAATATGTACGAGTATACGAGTATACTTGTATAGACCCATACCAAATTACAGCTTTCTAGTACTAAGATTCTCTGAGGTAAGCCGCGGATAGACAGAAAGACAGGCAGACGGACATGGCAAAACTATATCAGTTCCATGTTAACTACAGAACCCTAAAAACCAGACAAATTATGAGTAAAATATTTGTAGGCCAGCTATAAAAAATAACAAATAGGTTTGTATAAATAGCGAGCAATTTACTGCATTTGAGGTACCTCCTCAAATGCAGTTCTGCTCATCATGCCGCAGATCCTCATCAGATCTTCACCAAATTTTTTGAGACCATCCTAAAGTTACTACCATTCAAATAAAAAAAGAACCTTTGAAATCGGATCTCATAAGGCAGAGATAAAATACGACCTGAAGAGGAGTACGTACAAACTGACACACGAAAGCAAATTTTGCCAGTTGATGCAGAGACGCTTCGCTCGCTATGCTCGCTCGGTCAAAAAAGCTACCATTTACCGGGTAATATGTCTTTCATTGACTTGAATTTGCCCTGGCGGCTGTGAGTATGTCGTGCTCACTCAGATGTCTCGCTGATGGTGGCGCATGTGTTGGATAATTTAGCTCCCTACAAAATGGTTGAACTGAATGGTGCTGATCCATGCGTCATGTTCGTGAACGGGCGTTCGTCAGTTAGGACTGATCAATTCTTGTGTTAGCTCCCATTGCTTATTTTAAATTAATTGTTCTTTGTTTTATATTTCTAATACGGACGCTTCTAACGTGCACGTCTTTCTACATTATTCTCACATGTATAATTTCAATATGAATGATGTAACCAATAGCCAGATGTTATGTGATGTTGATAAAGCCAGATGTTGAATAGCACTCTTGGAATCTGTTATTTTGACAGATTCCAAGAGTGCTATTCAACATCTGGCTCGATGCACCTCGAATTTTCGAGGCACACCGATAGCCTATAACATTTTGGAATCGCTCCGCAAACTTAGGACTAGAAATAAAACAGTTAAAATTCAATGGGTACCTTCACATGTGGGCATAACAGGAAATGAAGAAGCCGATCGTCTGGCCAGAGATGCTAGTTGTAATGGAATACCATTCACCTGCTTACCCTTATATTCGGATTGCCTATACTTAGTTAGAGAAAAGTGCACAGAGATTTGGAAGGAGCATTTTGACGAGAGGTCATTATCTAAAGGCATCTGGTATAAGACCATACAGCCTTACCTTACGCGTTCACCATGGTTCGCAGAGTCTGGTTTGTCTAGAACAGATGTTGTTACTGCCCTAAGACTTCGGTCCGGGCACATACCGCTAAACAAGTTTGCGTTCCTGATGGGTAAATCCAACACACCAAATTGTGCTGAGTGTGGCGTGGTTGAAGATGTTTACCATGTGTTGGCCGAATGTGCCCGGAACGAGGTTGAGAGGGTCAGCTTAATGCTTAAATATGATGTGGATCTGAGAGAAATGGGCATGTGTAACTGGATTCTGGCCCGTCCTCTGTCAGATGAGGCCAAGTTAATTTATAATATAGTCAAATTAGCCATTAAGCGTAGATAAGTCAATCTTTGTGAGGCCTATGAGGGTGGCATGATCATGTCTGATCAAACCTTCTATAAAATAAATAAAGATTTAAAAAATAAAAATAAAACCAATACTTTGTAACACAAATTTTATTTAAATAAAAGAGTGTCACTGGAGTTTCTTGCCCGTTCTCGTTCATATGTACCTACTACGCTTTGGAGTGGGCAACTAGATTCATATTTCTGACTGAACGACTCCTTGACAGTTCAAAAATGCCTGTAAATCGTTAAATTTAAATAAATGCTTTGAGTTTATACAATTATTATTATGTTTTGGTAGAACATCGTTTATTTTCGTAGCAAGATAACACCAATCGGAAATCTGTCACTTAATTGACATTCCTAAAAATAATCGGAAACAACTTTGCATTCCACTGCAAAGGTAATGAGAATTTCCGGCACTTACTTTATTAATATCATCTGCTTCTGTATGATTAACTTCGTAAGATAAGATATTTGGGAAATTATAAAATCGATCGCCTGTGGTCAGCAGTACGTTGTGTTGATAGTTGATAGTAATGATGTGGTGTTACTTATTAATACAGTGCCTCCAGTCAAAAACGGCATAAGTCGAGTTATGCCCTTTTGTTTTTATAGCACCATTGTAATCTACGTGTTCTGTTACATAACATATCAAAAGGACATAGCTCTAGCTGCATCCTAACATACTTTTTGGTAATATGTCAAAGGCATAACTCGACTGCGTATATAGGCACATCTATAGATATCAAGTAAATTTCACTGCTTAATAGACATAACTGCAAGAAACCCCAAAACACAATCGAACTAAAAGGCATAAATACAGTTAACTTAATTACAAAAAGACACAACTCATGTAGTTCCAAAGTTTTTTAAATATAGTAAGAAATAAATGTAGATAATCCCTTTGGTAAGCATGTTTGAAAGGGAACAAGTGCATTTGTTGCGTTTGCTTTAGGAAGTCTCAAGCGGTATATCCCCACTAAACACTTTATCGCTATTGGTGGATTAGCGTGTGGTGTACTGTTTTTAGAAATAAGTCGTTTTATTCCTTAATTTGTAATTTGATAATTTCTTTTGTAATAATTAAATTAGTGTTACGCGTATTAATTTTCAAGCTTTTAAAAGTGATATAACATCATTAAGCTAGTATTCAAATATATAATGAGACTTCTACCATCTATATACACAGAATATCTTTATTTCTATAAGAATTTGCTGACTTCAGAACAGCAAAGAGCAGAAGACGATCCTGACTTAAGTTTTGTACCGGGCAATGAAGAGGACAGCGAGGACAATTGAAATGTTTTATTTAAACATTATGTATATACATATATAAACTCACTTAGCTTTACATACTCCTTTTGTTTCGTTTACGTTCATACATCTGGTCATACACGCACGAGTTACGAGTACCTGAGCATTCTGAAGAACATCACCAATTAGGTCACTATGTGTCCTTCTAGGGCGTCCCCTTCCGGTATTTCCAGTCACATCTGCTTTGTAAATACCTTTTGTTACTCGCCTTTCATTCATCCTTTCAACATGACCAAACCATCTAAGCATACTCTTTTCAATTTTTGTCACTACATCGTCTTTTAAACCGCACCGTTGCCTTATCACACCATTTTACAGCCTATCATTCATAGTCACGCCACACATGCTTTGCAAGGAACGCATTTCCACAGCATTTATTCTACTTTTATGCTTCTTCTGCCACACCCAACATTCACTTCATACATAGGCACCAGCACTCCAGCACCCCATTGTGAACAGCTAGTCGAGACCTTTTGGGCATCGACTGGTTGATCACAATCGCATGTATAGGTATACTACTACTACCACTACTACTATTCACTTTATTTCCCGCATTTACTTTCCTTTCCACATCTTCTTCAATCTTTCCATCCCTTGTAAACTGACTCTCCAAATACATTATTACACTTACTTTCTCCATACTCTTATCATTTATGTTTATATCACACACCGATACATCTTCTTCTGTTTCAAATACCATAAGCTTCGTCTTATTCACATTTATATTCATCCCTTTCAAATTATATGCTTCATCCATCACAGTCACCATGTCTTGCAACTGTTCAGCTCACGATGTAAGTAGAACTTGATCATCTGCGTAAAGAAGGTATTTGACAGGCAAATCATTAATGCTCAATCCGCACTCACCCTCTTTCAAATTTAGCAAAAAACTATCCGTGTGCATGTTGGACATCCACGGTGACGTGACAGCCCTGCGTAACACCTCTTGAGATGCAAAACCAGTCTAATCATACCCCATTTAACACAAGCATTGGTATCCTTGTGGAAATATTGAAAGTGCCCGTACCAAGCGCCAGTCCACAACGTACACGGATAGTGTTGACCACAGTTCTTCCCTCCACACCATGTAATAGGCCTTCTCCAAGCCAAAGAAAACACACTAGACTTTCTTGTTCTTTGTCAGATGTTTTTCGCCTATGCACCTTAAAGAGATCTGATCCATACAGCCGATTTTCTATCTAAATCCCGCCTGCACATCCAATATTTTCTCATCTATCGCTCTAATCACTCTATTTATTAAAACCTTCGCATAGAGTCTGCTGACAACACTCAAAAGACTAATGCCGTGACAGTTTTTGGACTGCTGCTGAGAGTCTTTTCCCTTATAAAGTGGTACGATTACAGCCTTGCACCAAAAAAACCACCTTGTATCCGGCGCACGGCCATTTCTCCAACACATATTAAAGATCCGTCACAACAGGCTTGCTCCCACCCCGTCACATGCCTTCAGTATTTCAGCAGACACTCTGCCATTCCCTGAGCTTCCTAATTTTCATTCCTTTCAACACTATTACAATCTCATCTATTTCTATTTCATTTCCATCACGTGCATCTGAGCTAGAGTCTTCAAAACTTGCTTCTGTCCAGTTACCCACTCCTTGCACACTATCTTGACAACTGAATAAACTTCCAAAGTATCCCTTCTAGTGTTCCAAGACCTTTCATTCTTCGTTTAGTAAACATCCATCTTCTGCTCTTATAATAATCCTTCTCGATGGTCCTGTCACTCCATGAACCAATCTTATCTGTTTCCAGAACAGCTTAACACATTGGCCCTGTAGTTATCCTTTTACCTGTAGAGAACTTCCTGTTATAGGCACTTTTCTTACTTTCATCCTTTTTCATTTTTACAATCTCTTTTACTGTTAGGTGTTTTATTTAAAGTGTAGATTTAATAAATATTTAAATAAAAGATTTTCTAGACTATTGTTTTAATTATAGATTTTTTGTTCGATCGATAGCAGAAGGAAATAAGTCGTTACTATATTTGTCTTAGCGCCTGTTTCACCACCTACGATTAAGTTCCTATTAACTTACTTGGTAGATAATTTCATACAAATTCTGTTCCATTTTTGAATTTATTCGGTAAGTAGTGGGTATTCGGACATCGTGATATAGGCCCTTAGGCATTTATAAAATAAGGGAATAACTCGCAATATTACTTTAGATACGACCAACCTGACTAGTATAATTAACGTTATTCCCTTAACACTTCGTTAACAAGGGAACAACTCGAGAAAAACAAAAAAAAAATATAGTAGGAGTGACTGAATGTGGAAGTGATTACTATTAAATGAAAGAGCAATTTTTTATCTACAATACTAATTCGAAAGCCATTATGATTTTAATTGCGAAATACTAAAAAACATTAAAAGTGTTGTTTTTTGCCTCTCCTGAAAAGTGACGAATTTGAGTTGTGCCCTTTTTTACTGGAGACACTGATAGTAACCGTCAGTACCGCAGGCTGCGTCCGCGGGGACCGCTACCACCCCGAGGGTGCCGGCAGCCGCTCCGCGCCCGCCGACCGCGCCGAGCTCGAGTCCGGCTTCTGGGTGCACAAGGCACAGGCGGCCATCGACGCCCGCATCGCGCACGCTCGCGACACTGGCCCGGCGCGCAACGTGGTGCTGTTCGTGGGCGACGGCATGTCCATGCCGACACAGGCAGCCGCGCGCGCGCTTCTCGGACAGCGACGCGGCGCGCCCGGTGAGGAGACTGAAATGTCTTTCGAGACATTTCCTACAGTGGGCTTAGCTAAGGTAAGCAGGCATAAAATAGGCCATATTGTTACGGAGGATTTTAAAATGATGACTCGGTTATGGTAGCGACCGTAGGAAGATGGTATTGTAGGGGCTGTGAGGGGAACATTCTAGCTCGCAGGTTTGTAGGTGATTCACTACCCGTCACAAAATCACACTGCTTAAGACTTTCTGCCAAACATTTTACACCAGCAGCCTGTAGGGTAATCATACCCAAAAAACAGACAACACCCTGCGCATTCAATAGCTCCACCCTACTGTAGCGGCGGCGGCGTCTGGTATTCTATGTTCGCTGTTGCGCATATTGTTTCGCTATTATGCGCACGAAAGTAGCGTTGATCATAGGCAGACTGAGAGGAAGCAGTAGCAGTATTCTGAATGTATTTCGGAGAGGCTAGAAGGGCCTATAATGAATAGATTTGTTACGCTACATGCCAGACATTGGGTTTAATAAAATCTTCCGATGATATTTTTGTTTTTGTAATATTTTATAATATGTTTTCGTGTGTTAATTGTTTTTCTAACATAGATTTCAGTAATTTGTAAGTAAGTAATTAATACTAACACGTTTCGAAGTTTTAAACTATTGTTTTTCAATCCGATTATTATTATTTGTCAATCCGATTATTATTCGAAGCAGATTCTTCTGCTTTAAATAATGAAATGAAACGAAATCTTTTATTGCCAGATATAAAATCCACATACAAGTTTCAATAAATACACACATGGATAACATACTAAGTATAGTATAGTAATAATCGGATTGGTTTGGGTTGAAACCATTTGTTTATTTTTAAACATTAATAAAATAAAATCATTTTATTTCGGACAAATAAGAGATCCATACTTGCATTTTGCACCTAAAACACTATTGTTAGTAACCTAAACTAAAGACGAATTTATGAGAAGACCACCCATCAACGAGACACTACGAGAAATGGAAACAGCGGTACAGTTTTCTCACAAATTGCCTGATTATGGCGGAGGAAGTATATAGCCGCCACAGCCTTCAGGATGGTATTATTATGGCGGAGGAAGTATATAGCCGCCACAGCCTTCAGGATGGTATTATTATGGCGGAGGAAGTATATAGCCGCCACAGCCTTCAGGATGGTATTATTATGGCGGAGGAAGTATATAGCCGCCACAGCCTTCAGGATGGTATTATTATGGCGGAGGAAGTATATAGCCGCCACAGCCTTCAGGATGGTATTATTATGGCGGAGGAAGTATATAGCCGCCACAGCCTTCAGGATGGTATTATTATGGCGGAGGAAGTATATAGCCGCCACGGCCTTCAGGATGGTATTATTATGGCGGAGGAAGTATATAGCCGCCACAGCCTTCAGGATGGTATTATTATGGCGGAGGAAGTATATAGCCGCCATAGCCTTCAGGATGGTATTATTATGGCGGAGGAAGTATATAGCCGCCACAGCCTTCAGGATGGTATTATTATGGCGGAGGAAGTATATAGCCGCCACAGCCTTCAGGATGGTATTATTATGGCGGAGGAAGTATATAGCCGCCACAGCCTTCAGGATGGTATTATTATGGCGGAGGAAGTATATAGCCGCCACGGCCTTCAGGATGGTATTATTATGGCGGAGGAAGTATATAGCCGCCACAGCCTTCAGGATGGTATTATTATGGCGGAGGAAGTATATAGCCGCCACAGCCTTCAGGATGGTATTATTATGGCGGAGGAAGTATATAGCCGCCACAGCCTTCAGGATGGTATTATTATGGCGGAGGAAGTATATAGCCGCCACAGCCTTCAGGATGGTATTATTATGGCGGAGGAAGTATATAGCCGCCACAGCCTTCAGGATGGTATTATTATGGCGGAGGAAGTATATAGCCGCCACAGCCTTCAGGATGGTATTATTATGGCGGAGGAAGTATATAGCCGCCACAGCCTTCAGGATGGTATTATTATGGCGGAGGAAGTATATAGCCGCCACGGCCTTCAGGATGGTATTGTGTACTGCGTCTTACTCTGCTCAGGCGTGCGGTGGTTTTTTTGCGGATGATGGCATGAAATCCATCATCATATGTACGGTGAACCTGCACATTTCGTAACATTTAAGTAGGCGTTTGCATACGCGCGATCATTTAGTAAACTGGCTAAGTAAAATAAATCAGTGATTTTACCACACGGGCAGTTTAATTCTTCATCCCCGGGTTTCCCTCATCACAAGTGTACAGAATAATCATCGTACGCTTGAACAAAGTGTATAGACTATCGTCGTACAGTATGGGTTACCGTGAACATTTCTAAGGTACTGTAATAACGAGACAATCGCTAAAGCATTCTAAAAACATGGTTGTATTGGACGCGTAGAACATCCAGCGATATTTTCAAGTAGTTGATCCAAAGATTACCGGTGTAAAAACTCCGACAATAAGCTTTAAAGCGTAATCTTTACCTGGTCAGTACACCGGAGCAAATTTTCGTGCCAACATATTACCTGACCGCTAGAACCCTACTCCATAATTATATACAGGGTGGAATTTTGAGATGGGGCAGCAAGGACAGCTATCCTTAACCGTAGTAGCTACAGTAAAACGGTCTTAGGAGACTGTCCTGAACTTTTTGAGACATTTTGATCGGCATTCACAAATTTTGAAAAAAATTTACAGTCAGCAAAAAAATGGGCAGTTTACACAAAAACTTTTTTTTTATGCCAATCGATCCTGTTTCATACAATGTGGAGACTACCATACAACAAAAAAATTAACTACTGGCACTACTAATACTTAAGAGTATTTTGGAACTGTCAAATAAATTCTAGCTTCGAAATAAAAAAATGAGTTTTTCTAACAAATTAAATGTAATGTCGCCGGATCCACCCTAAGCCTATAAATACCGTTCATCCAACTAGGCCTTGGGTGAATTCTCGGGCATAAATTTCCGAATATCCACCTTAGGGTGGATTGTATTATCTATACTTCTATAGTAAACAGTGTAAAACTATGCCTACGTCAAAATGGCTACCATTTTGAGCACCTCATATCTTAGAGCATAAAAGTAAAACTAGGTGAGTCCAAATATAAAGTTTAAAGTTTTTAATTTTAAGGTGAAATACCGAAAGTAAAGTAGAAGTTATTGTTTTTTATTTGTTTTTCAATCAGTCTTTTTTGTAGCGGCCAGTATATCAATGGTAAAAATGTAAGTTGGAGTCTCATTGCCTACAAAATGTATGGGATAAGTTTTTTGTGATTTCTGCCTTTTCTAGTACTCAAACCTCAGTTGGTCCAATAGAGGTTTTTGATTCTTATATGAAAGAGGATCGATTAGCATCAAAAAAAGTTTTTTTGAAAACTGCCCATGACTGTAATTTTTTTTCAAAATCTGTGAGTGCAGATCAAAATGTCTCAAAAGTTAAGGACAGTCTTCTAAGACCGTTTTCCTGTAGCTAAAACGGTTAAGGTAGCTGTCCTTGCTGCCCCATCTCAAAAATTCACCCTGTATATTGTGCCTACGCTCTCTCGCAATGTCCTGATATATTTTTAACAAAGGCGGAAGACCATCTACCAATTTTAATACGTAGAGTCGAGTGGCCAATTACCAAGTGGATATAACATGATTATATTATGCGATTTTTCAGACATACTGCGTCGATGCTCAGATCGCAGATTCAGCTTGTACTGCCACTGCGTACTTGTGTGGTGTGAAAACGAACTCTGGAGTAGTTGGAGTGAACGCAGCTGTACCGCGTCATGACTGCGACGCTTCCACGAACACTTCTAGACACGTCGAGTCGATCCTCGACTGGGCACTTGCGGACGGGCGCGATGTCGGTGAGTGCAGATATCTCCAACTTTCCGTTTCGGTAAATGTGCTTCAGAGTAATTTTTATGCAAGATTTTCGTGCGCAGGTATTGTCACGACGACGCGGGTTACTCACGCGTCTCCAGCTGGTGCCTTCGCGAAGTCAGCGAACCGCGACTGGGAGAATAATGCAGCCGTGGAGCGCGCCGGCTTCGACACCGAGCGCTGCCCCGACATCGCGCACCAGCTCATACACAAGCATCCAGGCAACAAGCTGAAGGTTTGTATTTTTTTAAATTGGTAAGATATATTACAGACAGCGATGCCAGATTTTTTTTTTGCCAATTCGGGATTCTGAAACTTTTTGATTGAAAAAAGCGGGATTCTTTCGTCGCAAGCGGGACGAAAGAATCCCGATAGTTGAAAAACGTACCTATGTAATCAGAAGTTTTTAAATATTTATCTTTTTATTTGAGTTTTAAGTTACGTGTAAACGACTTGTCGACCTTATGACATGTCGCACACCTGTTGATCGAACTAATGACATACACTCTATAAAAATAGCCATAGAAAATGTATTTTAATAAAAATATGATATTTTTAATCAGATTTACCCTACCGTTAGGTAATTGAGTCTTCTTAGTCTTCTGAATAAAGAAAAAATAAAAAGAAAAAATCTAAGTCAATAAAAGTATTATTCATTAAAAAATGTGGTGTTTCGAATAATATAATCTAAGCAGTGAGTTTTACAAATTGTAACTTAGGTACAATAAAATTATTATTTATAAGAATTACTTATTCATGATATTTCTGTGAAGATTTAACTTCTTTTAAAGTTTTCTTTATCTCTCTACCGCGCTTCCTCTGCATACTGCACGCACGGGCGAGTTATTCCCAAAAAGCGGGATTGAGCCTGCCCCGTGCGGGACATTTAATTTTGATAAAAAAATCCGTTTGTTGCCCGTGGTACTACCAGTATTACTACCAGTAGTACCACGGGTAAAAAAAAACCCCGTAGAACTACCAAGCGATCTAGTAGTACCACGGGAACTTCTTTTTTACCCGTGTTACACTCTTAGTCGGCATTTCATACTTTGACTCTTGTCCCTTTGACACTTCTCACTTTGACTTTTGCTATTGCTAAAACATAATTGTAATTAGCTTATATTTAAGTTAGTTTTCCTATAAGAATCATAAAAGACTGAAATGTAAAAAATCGGTGGTCTCGTTAAGGGAACGAACGGCCTTATAAAAGACGGGTTAGTCGGACGGATTGACACAGTCGGATCTCAGCGCTCAAGCAAGAAACATCTCAACAACAAGGGAAAAATAGAAGTCTTCAAGAAAAAGTCTTTCAATTTAGAAAAGTCCTTACAAATAAATATTCAGTCCACTTCAAAAATATTAAAAATGTTCGCCGTTGACTACCTTCACTCTGACACCAGTGTTAAGGTAGGGAAATTTCTAAATAGCAAAAGTCTAAGTGAGAAGTGTCAAAGGGACAAGTGTCAAAGTATGAAATGTCGACTTTTATTTTTTTTTGGGTGGGAAATCATCCAATGACTTCTCCCGCTCTGGGCGGAGCGGAAGGGCGTGTCAGACTTTTACGTACTAAAACCCACCCGTGTTCCTTCCCTTGCCATGCCAGGGGCCACGGTTTCCCCTTGGGACTACCCGCAACCCCAGCAGGCATCGGCCCTAGCGGAGCCCGTCAGTTTTGCTGACATCTCTTTGAGGCGCGCGTGGAACACGACGCGCCGTCATGAAATGTCGACTAAGAGTGTAACACGGGTAAAAAAAAAGATCCCGTGGTACTACTAGATCGCTTGGTAGTTCTACGGGGTTTTTTTTACCCGTGGTACTACTGGTAGTAATACTGGTAGTACCACGGGCAACAAACGAAAAAATCGAGACGTCCCGCCAAAAGCGGGACGTCTGGCAACGCTGATTACAGATACGTTAGACTGAAACTCGTCATCCCGAATAATTGTATCCCGAAACAACGCAATCCCGAAATTCACTAATGCTGTGCAATAAAATGAAGTAGAAAGAACCCAACAGGGCCAACAATTTATGATAGGCCGGTGCCAGTTTTACCAGTATTCTCGCTCAGGTGTTTGGTTTATTCATATTCAATCAAATGTTACAACGTTTATTAGCATTATATTATCTTTCATAAACAGCAAAAAAAAATTTGTTTCTAACAAATAATATTTTTAACGCCTGGAAAGCATCACAAGATGCCATTGGAAACTTTTGAGATCTCTGAGAGGCATTAGATTGCATAAATCATGAGAAGCTTCTGCTGTAGGTGGAGGATCGAAAGTCCTTGATACCTATTTGTATCGAAGTGTATAGAGTGCCGCGAGTTTCTTGTGGCACTCTAGTGTTACTGCCTCGGCCCGGCTAGGGTGCCGTGAGCGTTGCATTGTCACTGTCACTTGTTATTTAGGTTAGGTTAGGTTAGAACTGTGACCACACAACGCACGAGCCGAGCGAGCGTAGTGAGCGGTGCTGCGGTAGCGGCCGGCGAAGTGCCAGGGTCCGTTTAGGCACAAGAGAATGTAATGTTTTGGGAATGTGGTGTTTTACAGCGATCTAACCTCGACAATCAAACAAAATACCAAGTGACGTGACTTAGTGACAGTGACAATGACAATCCAATGCTTACGGCACTTGAGCCGGGCCGAGGCGGTGTTACTAGGGTGCCTGTAGTGGCACTTTATCCGATAGGGATAGAGTGCCAATGGTGGCACTCTATACACTGCCTATTTGTATTAAGATCGTACGTGAAAGATATTATACAGCTGCGTATACTCACTTGATCCCAGGGAGGTAAAAGGTTCAATACTGAGTCCCTTTTAGAGTTCCGTACCTCAAAAGGAAAAAACGGGACCCTTAGATCACTCCTGTGTCTGTCTGTCTGGCTGTCCATCAGTCACAGCCAATTTGCCATCTACTGGACCGATTAAGTTGAAAGGTACATCATGTATTTCTGTGACCCAAATACGGATTTGTAATGTTTATAAATTAATTTTGAATCGGGGGTCCGTTTTGGGGGTAAATATAAAAATTAAATAAAAAGTTTTACAAACAGTACCGCGTGACATATCAAATGAAAGGGTATGTTGCGGGGATCTCAAATATTATTAATAATTAAAAAATAAATGTATAGATATTTAAAAAATAATATGATGAAAATTTACCATTAACAATTGTATAGTTTAATCATGGTGATAGTTTTTGAGCGTTTTGTGAGTGTCCTCGCCATACTCTTGTAGCAAGCATGACTACTCTATTCGGTAAATCCCTGAAACATTTTTTATTTGTCGTAGATTATTTTAGGCGGGGGCAGAACCAACTTTTTGCCCGATTCCGTGCGCGATGAAGAAGGAACGTTTGGTAGTCGGACAGACGACCGAAATCTGATCGAAGAGTGGCAGAAAGACAAGGCAGGTCGCAACCATAGCTGGGAATATATTTGGAACCGTGACCAGCTAGTGCGCGCTAACAATAGCCTACCCGACTACCTTCTGGGCTTGTTCGAGAGTGGGCATATGCAATATCACTTGGAATCGAATTTAGAAACAGAACCCACATTGGCAGAGATGACTGAGGTGGCGATTCGCTCGTTGAGTCGGAACGAGAAGGGTTTCTTCTTATTTGTGGAGGGAGGCCGTATCGACCATGCGCATCACGACAACCTCGCGAAGTTAGCGCTCGACGAGACTCTCGAGATGGACGCGGCCGTGGCGCGCGCCGCACAGATGCTGTCCGAGGACGACTCACTCATCGTAGTGACGGCGGACCACGGACATGTCATGGCTTACAACGGATACACCCCGCGTGGAAATGACATCCTTGGTCTTTCGTTAACGTACGCGAGCTATACCTGGGATGGCATGCCTTACAAGACGCTTTCTTACACGAATGGGCCCGGGTTCCGTCCACATGTTAACGGCGGTCGACCCAACGTGACTGCCGAAGAAGACTATGGTAAGCCCTTATAAATCGTTACTATTTTCGACAGAAACGTGATATGATATAAAATTTTTAACCTTATGCTAATACATTTCAGGAACACTTTCGTGGCAGTCACCTGTTGACGTTCCGCTCAAGTATGAAACGCACGGCGGCGAAGAGGTGGCGGTGTTCGCGCGCGGGCCGCACCACTCCATGTTCACGGGGCTGTACGAGCAGAGCCAGCTGCCGCACCTCATGGCGTATGCCGCCTGCTTCGGGCCCGGCCGACACGCCTGCAGCAGCGCTACACATGCCGCAGGCGCACCTGTTGTGATTGTCGTTGTCTTCTCAATGCTGACCATGCTCGGCATACATTCATCTTAGAATTTTATTTGCAAACTATCTCAGGGGAGGCGTATAAAGTCCTGCAGTGTCCAGAACACAAGATAAGATAAACATATATTTATTTTGTAAAACATGAGTGAACAATTACAGGACTTATTAATGTATTTATTTTTTATTTATATCTACTAGCTTCTGTGGTAGACACAAGACTTAACTATTACTATGAAACAAAACTTTTAGTTAAGTAAGTACTCATTAGGTATCTTTGTAAAACATTCATACTCAATTTAAATTGTTATTGAATAAATTAAATGAAAATGAAATTAATAATCTTACAAGTATAAAAAACTTCAATAAGACCTTTGAAGAGGTTTTTGTGGTGCTTACAAAATTTATCAATATTTAGGACAAGTCTCAGGTCGATGGTAAAATCAAACCAGAAATACGTTTTACATTGAAGTACGGAAGGTATTTGTTTTTCACAAAGCTGAAAGTTGAAAACAATTTCTCAGAGAATAAAATGTATGTAATTTGTCCGTGTGGTGCCGGACTTAAAGAATCGCACTATTCGCACTACCCTATTTCTTCCCATGGATGTCGTAAAAGGCGACTAAGGGCTTACTAGAGACTGGGCAGCAGCGTTCTCTATGCACTGTTAACACCATACTGCGATCGCCAACCCGCTTGCCAAGCGTGGCGATTATGGCAAACCCCACCGCCTAAAAATGACAAGCACCACAAATGGCCCCTAGTGCCCGGCGGCTTAACTACCCTTGGCTACGGTAGCGGTCAAGGTCACGGTGAGACAAGGATGCGGGAAGCACAGAATCGGTCGAAGTGGCGGTGCTTGGGGGAGGCCTATGTCCAGCAGTGGACGTCTTTCGGCTGATATGATGATGATGAAATTCTGTAATCTGTTCTAAAAAGGCAATCGCTGACCAGCTAACCGTCGCGTTGTTGTCGGGCAAATTCAAATAAGCTGGTGGGCCAGTTTCTGGCCTCGTTTTCTTACCTCGTGCTGTTCAGAGGCTTTTAAACAGCCGAAGCAGTCTGCGACGCCTCCTCTATCCCCTCCGACCATCATCGCGTCAACACTTATGGTGCGTGCTGTTACTGCGGTATGATCTCTTGCCTCCCTGATCTTTTGAAGCATTAAGCTTACCTGATCTAGTGGAGTCTCCTCTCCCCACTCAAATAGTGCGATCGTCTTTCCTTTGGAATTGCAATAGGCGGTATCGGAGAGAGGCTACTTCCACTCGAGGTAGTACAGCATACTTGCTGCCTTTCATGCTCGTTTTGGTGGAGCTTCCATTGATCAAAGCAGCAAGGCCGAGCGATATTGATATAACAAGCTGCAGGTCGGCTCCAGCCAATGTAGAAGCTTTAACTTTTCTTATTCTCTGTTCATGAAGAGGGCGACGCCTCGCAGTCTGACGCCTGGAACTCCGTCTCCACCGCATGCCAGGAATTGGGTGATAGCCATTGTGCTAGGGGCTGGTTGTAGGCTGGCTTCTGCTGCTGCTGCTACTGCTGGTGGTACCGCTGGTTCTATGTTCTATGTTATAGGGTTTGGTTTCCGCACTTAGTCCGTCAAATGAACCATTGTACGTGGGCCATGGCGGCCGTTTGGGGGGGTTATTCCATCCAGCCCACCTCCCTCCAGAAGTTAATTAAAGCTCCTGGTTTGTTTAGAACATCAGTGTAAGATCTGGGTGACCCGAGGGTTTCTGTTCTAATCTGGGTGACGCCTGTGCATTCAAAGAGCACGTGCGCGACGGTCTCCTCGGCCTCCATGCAAGCCCTGCACAGAGGACTGTCCGTTATGCCTACTGGTACCGCTGGTACTGGTTGTCGGTTGGTGATTGTGTGTGTAACTTGTGTTATGGTGAGTGATGTTTGTGTTGTGTTTTGTGTAGTTGTTGTTTGAGTGGTGATTGTTGTGGTCGTTCATGTTGTCCTAGGTGGTAGTCGGTTACGACTTCGCAAGGTTGCGCCCGTTTTGTTTCTTTCTGCAGCGACTATGGCAACTTTGCTCGCGAATGCCAAGAATAGATGTCTAGTAGCCGGTGGGTCTTAAATAATCTTTGCGTCTAGCTCCATTCTGTCGTGACTAAACATTGGGCAGTCGAAGAGCAGGTGCCAGACTGTTTCTTTGCAACTGGGGTCACAGACGCACGAGGGATTTTGAGATGGAAACTGTGGAGATACGCTGAGGATTCTCCGTGTCCCGTAAAGTCCCGTTAGAACTTGTACATGGACCGGTGTGAGAACTGTGTCTCTGCGCCGCTAGGACGTCTAGGAAGAACACTTTTGTGACCGCTCCTGTTGTACTCGAGGACTCGTAACGCGCTTGCCACTTCTTTATAGTCCCCTCTCGTATCTTCCTTCTCACGAACGATACGGAGACCTTGATGTAGTCTGCTGTCGATTTTGTTAGAGTTGCTTCCTTATTACAGCCGTATCTGGTTATCATAAATGTCCCGATGGACAAAGAAAAAGCGTTTTAAGTTTTGGTTCCAAAAAAAGGTTCGGAGAAGGATCTGAGAGGGGTGGTAAATTTTAGAGACTGGGAGAGACGAGGATTTGAAGGGAACGGAGAGTTAATTAGGAGACGCTTCGGGAGACGGTCGTGACAGAGGAGCAGTATCCGAGGCTAAGCTGGTAGTGTGTGCAGTATTTTGTAAGTGACTTGTAATCTAATACTCTCTAAGGAATTATTTGGTAAGTGTTAACTTTAATTAACTTTTATCTTTGGTAGTAGTATGTACTTTGTATTTAAGGACTTTCCCCATTATAATTGTTCTTGCTAGTTGATTTATGTTGTACTATTAGGTAAAAGTTAGTTGATATCGCCGACGACTTATGAATGGTCGTTTATTCCAGAATGGCGAAATAACTCTTATTTAGTATCATGTTTTATAATTCATGCTCCATTTTCGTGTATTAGGTACGTACCTAATGCAATAGCTATACCAAATGCAAGTGACAATAACCTGTTATAGGAAAATTGGCGAAGTTTTCCACTATACTTGACACTGAGCTCTAACGCTCCTGACGTTTGACAACTGCTGACCTTGAGCCAACGCACCATATTTGGAAGGCAGAGCCATAAATACTCGCAGATCATTTAGAATTGAACTGGGCTATAAAGCCAATCTGTAATTGCATTATAAAACAACCAAATGTTAGTGATGGTTTCTGTATCTAAAAAGGTTCCGCCACAGAACTCTTTGCGTACGGTTTGTTGACGTAAATTTCCGGGAGAGGGTTAGGCTCCACCAAGTACCCCAAACTGAATGGATAGTTCGTTCTAAGAAATGCTAGAAATCGTGTCTCGTTAAGCCACTCTACAACCGGCTTTCGGGCCTCTCACAAATTATATTAGCGACACACGTCATTTGGATGCCTAGATAGAAACGCCCCGTTGTCGATAAGGACGATCCACACGGCTACGCGGCTGCCGATAACATTGAAAGCATCCTGTAAATGGGGCAGATTAACGAAATGTGAAGAGACGAAATTCCTCTTCGGCGTTCACCAAGTACAATCGTAATGAGTTCTGTTGCAGACTAAGTTTATGGTGCGCTTGTGCTAGTTTTGTGTTAACGTTGTAAAAGGGGCTAGGCTGCCGTAAAGGGTGTCTTTCACATTAGCACGCGATTAGAATTTCTCAATACTAAACTTGTCTTCCTCAATGACATTTGGATTTTGCAGTACTCTGTCTTAGGATTGAGTAAGATATTTATATAGTGCTTAGGGAACGTGATCCGTTAGAATCGTATTAGTTTTCCGATTTTCATACGTTCGAAGAATCAAATGCTCGATGGGTTCTCGGTCCGAAAAACGACATTCCGATTTTCAATACTTCGAATAAACTAGGTAAGTACCTAAATAAGGATTCTGATTAAATTAGTATAATATTCAGTTACGCATATAGGGACCGTCGCACGTGTACATTTTTAGGTTAAGTATTAGAATATGCGAATTACAATTAAATATTACAATCAATAATATAAAAAAGACTTAAAACCGTTTTCAATCAAAGTAGTATAAGTCCTAAATTCAAATTATTTAATGTTTATTTATATTCATTGATGATTGTGAAAATGTGGTTTTTATTTCCCTGTAAGAAGCATGCAAACAAGCATACACCATACATGCAGCAAGCATGCAGCATGCCAGCAAGCATGCCAGTAAGCATGCAACATGTAAGCAAGCATGCAAGCAAGCATACAGCATGCGCTTGCATGCTGCATGTTTGCTTGTATGCTGCATGACATGTTGCATGCTCGCTTGAGCATGCAACATGTCATGCAGCATACAAGCAAACATGCAGCAGGCATGGTTTCTGTCACGGCTTCGGCACTGTGGGGCTCCGGCAGTCCCACGCGAGTTTTCGTCGCAGATGGTTTAACGCTCACCACCGCAGCTTCGTCTTTGCTCCGCGCCTACGCGATTCTAAATTACACTCTAGGGGTAGGGCAGACAAGACTGCGTGGAGTCGGATTAACAGCGATTCATTTCTGTCACTATTTCACTAAAACCAAATTATTTCCAAATGTTTTAAGACTAACCATTTTATTATAAATGAACATTCGGAATAATACACATTATTTAATACAATACTTAGGACAGATCACTTTATTCCATGCAAAATTAGGAGATTCAATTATTATAGTGCTCGATATTATGACAGAATAGTATTAGAAGTAAAGATAATTATGTAAAACAAAATTTCGAATTTTTGAACATTATGGGTACTGAAGTTTATAGGAAACGTGTTATGGATAATGATTTTCGGACAAACAATTTTAGGAGAAGCAAGGGAGTATTATTGATTTTTTTTGTGTCTTATTTTTAAGAGATTTCAGGGATTGGAAACTTAGTCAATAACAGCGTTTTTGTAAAATCATCCCCCAAAGGTGTCAAATAGGGGTTGATTTCAAAATTCACAGATATTATTGATTTTTTTGTGTCTTATTTTTAAACGATTTCAGGGATTGGAAACATAGTCATAGTCCGTATCTTGAATTAACATTTATAGTCTTTATCGGCCCGCTCTGTCGAAAGATATTACAATTTAAAGTCATAAACTAACCTTGCTAATATGTACTTGGTCAATTGTGGCACTGGGTAAATATTACAAATTAATGGTGATAGTAATGGTAAAATGAATAATTATTAGTATTTTAAGGAATATAGAATCATGAAAACCTGTTTTATTTATTTGAAAAAACCGGACAAGGTCTATGTAGGACTTGCGCCCTGAGGGTCCCGTCTTAAAGCTGTGCTTGCTCGGCTGCCCGAAATCCCAAACGTTACTTTTCATTTGAAAAAAAAAACTATTAATAAATTCAAATTCAAAAGTCATTTATTCAAACTAGGCTGAGAATCAGCACTTTTCGAACGTCAAAATTACATAAGACAGTCCCCCAAAATCGCCCGCCCTTCACCACTTCCTAGTGCTTTTGCTGGAAAGAAGAAGTGGCGCAACAAACTCCCCAGCAGCACAGCTGTCTGTACAGTTAAAAAAAAAAACTTGATTCTATACAATAGTATGCAAATATTTTACATTACTCAATACAAAACATTAAATAAAATATATTTGCCATAATGACAGCTAGCACACGCCAATGTACCAACAAAAAAATATCGAAATCTTAAGTCAAGCAACAATAAAAACTAAAAAAACGTAAACAGAACTTAATACCCGAATTATAAAGCCTCCAGGCATAAAGGGCGTGCCCGCTTACATTATAGCTAATAAAGCTGTAACTCGAAGTCACATAATTATGATAAACTAGGACCATCGAAGTAAAAATAAATCAACAGTTAGGCAAGAATAATTATATGATCTACTGTCGAGGTCGCTAGCTAACCACATATTGCAATACAACTCATTAAACAAAAACATTGTAATGAGTCGATTATGTGAATAATTAATGGAAATAAAATTAAAATAAATTGACTTAAACAGTCAAATAAAATAAACAATTATATAACTCATATAACCTGTCAGTAGGTTAGCTAATTCTGGAGAAAGAACATAAACATTGTCTTAAGTTAATCACAGCGACCAACTATTTTCATCGTTTATGTAGTCGTTGATAGAATAGTATGCCTTTGAACAAAGGTTGGATTTTACTTTAGCTTTAAACGCATTAAAAGGCAAATCTAGCAGAGAAGTGGGCAGCTTGTTATAAAAGGTTATACCAAGCCCAACAAATGAGTTATGAACCTTATGAAGCCGGTGAAAAGGAGCTCATAATTTGTCCTTATTTCTGGTGTTAATATTGGGAATATCACTGTTTTTAGTGTATAAGTGCATATTTTGCCTAATATATAAGATATTGGCAAAGATGAATTGTGATGCCACGGTGAGAATACCAATATCCTTGAAAATATCTCTTAGAGAAACTCTGGCACCTAGCTGGTAAATTGCTCGAACAGCTCGTTTTTGAAGAACAAATATATTTTGAATGTCAGCGGCTTTGCCCCACAGCAGAATGCCATAGGACATAACGCTATGGAAATAACTGACAGCGTAGGCGGCCGAGCTAAGCCTTCCCGCTAGACTTGAAATATGTGGGCCCCACTGAAGTTTAGCATCTACTGTTATGCCCAGAAAAACTGCCGAGCCCATAGTTTCAAGCACCTCTTTATCTAAGACGATGTTGGGTCCTAGATTTCTAACATTCGGTAAAGCGAATTTTATACATTTCGTTTTCTTGGAATTGAGAACTAAGTTATTTGTTGTAAACCAATCCGTAACCATTGAGAGTGCCCTGTTTACATCGTCAAAATCATGTCTATTCCTGTCTACTTTAAAAATAAGAGAGGTATCATCTGCAAACAGTACAACTTAAAAAAAAAAAAAAAAAAAAAAAAAATTCAAACTATTTATTTCATAAAAAAAAATACATTTTTTTTTGACGTTACAATAACGCTCAATCTTTTATATGAAGATTATGTGCGCTATCAAAAAAAATAATGCGTTACTCACGAGCACAGACTACAATTATTACAACTCACAAGCGACTTTGGCCGGTAGTGGACCCACCCGCAGGCCCCTCCTCCATTCTAAACCAGATAACTAACCAGGTAACTTCACAGATACCTTTTAAAAAGAATAGTAAGTCATTGATATACACTAAGAACAAGAATGGACCCAGTATTGAGCCGTGAGGTACACCTAACTGAACTGGTAACCCGGAAGATTTCACACCATTAACATCTACACATTGGGACCTATTATGTAAATAAGAATTTTGAACATCGAGAGCTTCGTTTTGCACACCATAATGATGCAGTTTACGCAAAAGCGTGTCATGGTGCATGTAATTAAAAGCTTTGGAGAGATCACAGAAAACCCCAATAGCATTTTGCGAGTTCTCCCATGCGTTAAATATGTGTTTCAGCAGGACAACATCCGCATCTGTCGTTGAACGACCTTTTGTAAAGCCATATTGTTCATTATGAAGGAGGCTATTTCAATTAAAATGTCTTAGCAACTGCTTGAGTATTAACTTTTCAAATATTTTACTAAATGCAGGTAAGACAATGGAATGAATTATAACTATGTGGTATCTTTATGTATTTTACTGTGTGTACATAAATAATAAAATATATAAATAAATAAGATAGAAATAGGCCTGAAATTGCCAACGTCATTTTTTTTACCTGATTTAAATAATGGTATGACTTTACTACTCTTCATGAGGTCAGGAAAAGTTCTAAAGTCAACAAATTTATTAAAAGTAACAGCTAGATAAGGGGCTACGATGTTTATTATATTACTTAAAAGTTTATGGAGATGCCCCAGTAATCACCAGTGTTTTTGGATTTGAGTGCGTTAAAAACATTAACTACTAAGACTCAATTTCACCATACTCTGTTAGATATAACAGACTGTTTACACACATGTCAACTGCTGTGATTCGATCCGCTGTTGTCATGTCAGTGAGCCAATCAAAGCAGTAACCTGAGTTTAATGACCTGTTAGCTAATTTTTGTGTTTGGTGAAATTGGGTCTAAGAGTTAATTTCTCGCCAAAGTTGAAGTACAGTCTGTGGCCAACATTATCTAACCCCCTTGAATAATAGCGAATTTGAACCTTATCGCAAATTGGAATACTCCTTCGAACATTTCGATAATCATGTTGTTAAGCTATTTTAATTATTATCTTGTTGGCAATAAGGTTTAGAGGCTAATGAGTATTAAAATGAAACACAACTACTAAAAGTAACCAAGGTGAGGGTGGATTAAAAAAAAACATATCGCGCGTCAATAACACTACAGCTGTCTACGCTTACTCGTAATAGCCAATTCCGCTTGTGATTGTGCGATAATGAACTTTATTGTATATATTATATGGTTCAAATTCTATAGAATATTGCGTCTAGCATCACAACTAACATCTAATTTGAAGATACTTAATATGAGTTGTCTTGGTCTCATGGTGATTGGGGCCGACTGATTTTATTATTATATACGTCGTTTTCTTGGTTCGAAACCAGCATAAACCCTATACTACTTTTTGTTCACAATGTTTTTTTTTATTGTATTTTTTTACTTTTCTTTAAATAAATTAATTAATTTAATCTTTATTTCAGAAATTTAATTCAAAAATACAAATAAAAGGTAGTTATGGAACCACAGCCCTTACAGATTTTGCGTATATAAGCACTTTTGCTCAGCACGATCTGTGTGGTCGCTGAGCTTGCATATTTGACAGATAATGATTGTTTAGTTTAAGTTTTAGTTAGTTAGACTCACTTCGTGACTTACATCCGAATCTGTAGCACGTCTCAATATAGAGTAATTAATTAATTCATTTTTTATTTTTAAAAAGTCCTTTAAGGCGCTCCCAATCCTGACTGGCGCAGCCGGTAGGATCACTGAGGAAGCCGTCCCGCGTTAAGTGATTTTTCGCGATAAGACTTTTCCCGATTTTCACAACGGTACGCGTGGTGCGGCGAGGTGATCCAACGAACCAAACAAATATCGTCGGTGACGAGGAGTGCTGGGAGGCGAGCTGATGATGGGCGTGGCAGGCTGGTGAGTACGACTTTTCACCTCCTTTATATCCGTGTCCATATCCTTTCGTTAAACTTGGAATTGGAAGTTTTCCATTTTGACTGTTGATGGTTTTCTTAAATAATTAAGTAGTAAGTGTAAAGTAAGAATACTTAACATATAACTGTTTTGTATCATAAGTTTTTATCCCACTTTAAACATTATTACTATAAAAATATTGAGTTCAGAAACACTTAATAACTAGTAGTAATTATTGTAATAAGTTGTATTGGTAGAGTTCATAGAGTTAGTTATTACATAAGTACCAGAATGTCGGAAATAAAACTTATTCCAAATGAATTATACAAAATTCTACCCAGTTTTGATGGTAATAAACGCCATTTGAATTTATTCTTACGCAAATGCGAGTATATTATTGATAAGCTTAAGTCATCGGAATTGCAACAGGAATATTTAATGCATGCTGTGACTAGCCGCTTAACGGGTGAAGCAGCCGCGCTTATCAGCGAGCGTGCAGACATAATATCGTGGGCGGAATTCAAGGAATTGTTAGAGTTACACTTTGGCGATCCGCGAAGTGAAGAATGCTTGGCTATTGAATTAGAATGTTTAAAGATTAAAAATAATGAGAGTCACAGTGATTTTTGTGCACGAATTCAAACAGTAAAATCAGTTTTGTTGTCGAAGGTTAACCAAATTAGTGATCAAAATTTACGAGTAAGTAAGACTACTATTTATAACAACTTAGCCCTGCAGGTATTTTTATATAACTTAACGGAAAACATGGTACGCATTGTGCGTCTGAAAAATCCACGCACATTGGAAGAGGCCTTATCTGTAGTTTTAGAAGAAGTTAACTTCTATGATCAGTATCAGATGCGCGGTAAAATGTTAAATTCAAACCATAATACTAAACCGCAGCCCAGCGGCACAATTGCACCACAACCAATATTTAAATTTGGTTTACCCCCACAACCACTAGGTTTCAGACCGATGCCAATGATGCAACAAAATCAGCCATTTAAATATAATATTGGTGCAACACCTAAATTTAATTTCGGTATTCCACCTAATAGGCCAATTAGCATGCCAGGGCACAACCAAGGTCAATTCGGTATGAGTAAACAAAATTTGGTGCCACCGCAGTTTGGATACCGACCTAATTTTGGTTATAGACCCCCTTTTTATCAACAAAGGATGCCAATGCTTCCGCATCAGTTTGGTAGCAATAACCGTTTTCCGATTCCTCAACAAAACACACAAAACAAACCTCAACCAGACATTACCGATGCTACTATGAGAACTGCTCCGCAAAGAGCACCTCAGCATGGTTTCCCTGTAAACGAATTAGAACTCTACCCATCTTATGATGACTATTTTACTTACCCTGCGGAATACGAATATTGTTATGATTTATCCGAATATTTCCCTAGTGAAGAAAATGAGTTTCCAGTAGACTCAGTATCTGAAAACCCTACTCAAGTTATGGATAGAAACGAACAGATTAAAAATAAAGATAATACTACTGAACCAGAAAACGTCAAAAATTTTTACATGCGAGCCTCCAGCACACACCTGAAAGAATAATATTAAATCATAATACTGTAAAATTAAAATTACCACATATTTACATACCGGAAATAGACGGAAAATTCATGATCGACACTGGTAGTACTCGTTCATTTATACACCCTAGAATAGCGACTACCTATTTTCCTAACGACATATCATACGAACCATTTGAAGTAGTAAGTACGCACGCCTCGAGCAAACATAATCAGGTATTGAAAATTCCTTTGTTTCCTGTATTTCAGAGTAAAGATCACCATAAGTTCTACGTATACAATGTCGATTCATTATACGACGGGCTGATAGGAAATGATCTTTTAAAACAGTTAGAAGCCGTAATAGATTTAAAGAAACATGTACTACTAACGAAGTCAGCTAAAATACCTATATGCATAGATACGGATATTAATGTTATACATGTTGTATTACTTCCACCGAGATCAGAAACTAGAGCAAAATTACCAACCAATTTATTAAATGGGGTAGGAATATTAAATTACACAGAATTCGGTGAAGGAGTACGAATGCCTACTGCTCTTGTGAAATGTGTAAATGGTTTTGCAACAACCATCATACAAAACACTCTTGATAAACAAATAGAATTATGTGTCATCAAACCGTTCATAGTATCTAATTTCGAGGAAAACAAATGCCATGTAAATTCCATAGATGACAAAAATATTGAGACTGACCAATTATTACTTGACAATCTAACTAAATTACGACTAGACCATATGAATGATGAAGAACAAGCATCCATACGACAATTATGTGAAGAATATAAGGATATATTCTATTGTGAGCAAATACCTTTAAGCTTCACTAATCAGGTAAAACATTGCATTAGGACAAAAAATGAAGATCCGATTTATACCAAAGCATATAGACAAGCCCCTGCTCAAGCAGCAGAAATTAATAAACAAGTTGAAAAACTTTTGAAAGATAACGTGATCCAAGAATCCTTTTCCCCTTGGAGCTCACCAGTCCATCTCGTCCCCAAAAAACCAGATGCTTCTGGTGAAGTCAAATACAGAATGGTAATCGACTATAGGAGACTTAACGACATTACAGTTGACGACAAATACCCCCTTCCTAACATTACTGACCTTTTTGACAAACTGGGCAAAAGCATCTATTTTACAACCCTCGATTTAGCGAGTGGGTACCACCAAATTGAATTGAATAACGACGATATACCAAAAACTGCATTTAGCACACAAAACGGACATTATGAGTTCTTGAGAATGCCGTTTGGACTTAAAACAGCTCCGGCAACCTTTCAACGAGCCATGGACAACATTATGAGAGGTCTCCAAGGAATACATTGCCTCATTTATTTAGATGACGTCATCATCTACTCTTCTAGCCTTCAAGACCACCTACAGAAACTTAGAGCCGTCTTTGAAAGACTACGACAGACTAACTTAAAAATACAACTAGACAAATCTGAATTTTTACGAAAGGAAGTTTTATACCTAGGTCATACGATAACAAGAGACGGACTAAAACCAAACAATGATAAAATTGTAGCTGTTATAAATTATCCTCTTCCTAGAACAACAACAGAAATAAAAAGTTTCCTTGGGCTGGTCGGATACTATAGAAAATTCATTAAAGATTTCGCTAAAATCACCCATCCCTTAACGTCTTGCCTTAAGAAACGAAACAAAATTATCATAGACCAAAACTACATAGATGCCTTTGAAAAATGCAAAGAAGTACTGACTAATACTCCTCTGCTACAATACCCTGACTCGACTAAACCCTACATTTTGACAACTGACGCCTCTAACGTGGCACTCGGTGCTGTCCTATCTCAAGGACCTATCGGAGCAGACAGACCAGTCGCATATGCTAGTCGAACCCTTAGCGACACTGAAATGCGTTATAGCACAATAGAACGAGAGCTCTTAGCTATTATTTGGGCCGTGAAACACTTTAGACCCTACTTGTACGGACATAAATTCCAAATTTTTACAGATCACAGACCTCTTGCTTGGCTTTATTCCCTGAAAGAACCCAATAGTAAATTGACTCGTTGGCGCCTCCGCCTTCAAGAATATGACTTCACAATTATTTATAAAAATGGCAAACAAAATAGTAATGCAGATGCATTGTCACGCATAAAACTTAACGCTATAGATTCCGAAGATGACACATCAATGAATGTTAATGTAGATGAATCTGAAATACAAAAAGTAATAAAACAATTAAAGGAACTTGAAAAGTTTACAACTAAAGCTGAAATAGAAAATGAATCAGAAATAGTAACCATTTCAGATTCTGACTCTGACGTGACTACACCTGCAGACCTTTTTCAAGATAACTTCCCTATTCGTTCCATAACCAGTAGCAGTAAAACAGATACAGTAGCCTCCAACATAGAACCAGAATCATTAGGGATCCCAATCTTAAGAGAAGCAATCGACACCAAACCGAACCAAATATTAGTGTTTACCTGGTTTCAAAATAAAATACAAGTTCAAAATTTATCTAGAAAGAATCAAAAAGTTTTAGAAGTATTTCTTCCATTAGATAATGAAGAATTAATTAAACAATTTTTAAAAGAATATGTCATACCCAAGCGTAAATATTTTATTTACTTTGAGAATGACATACATAGACGGCTATTTACTAAAGTTATTATAGAAATTTTTAAGAAAGATTCAGTAGAGTTCTTTGAGTGTACAGATAGAGTCATATATATAGAAGATGAAAAAGAACAAAAGTCTGTTATACTAAAACATCACGAAGGAAAAACGTGCCATAGGGGAATTAAAGAAACTGTGGTTAGAATTCGCAGAAACTATTATTGGGAAAACATGCAAGATACGGTAGCAGCAATTATAAATATGTGTGAGCCTTGCAAACTAATGAAATATGATAGAAAGCCCATAAAACCAATGTTACAATTAACACAAACACAGGATGCCCCTTTCCAAGAAATATTCATTGACTTATTTAATATAGAAAGTAAATATTACCTAACACTGGTAGATGCATTCAGCAAATTAGGACAGGCTATTGAAATTTCAAGTAGGCAAACGACAGAAGTAGCACGAGCCTTATTAAAGTATTTTTCAATATACGGTGTTCCCAGGAAAATATCCTGTGACCCTGGCACTGAATTTAACAATGAACTTATGCGCGAACTTTTGTCTATGTATAAAATAGAAATTCACATAACAACGCCAAACAATCCTAACTCCACTGGTATCGTAGAGCGATTTCACTCCACCATAATAGAGATATATAGGCTTGCAAAATATGAACGTAAATGTACGGACGCCGCTTCCGTCATGACCTATTCCATAATGGCATACAATCATACAATACACTCCACTACTGGATTAACCCCTTTTGAAGTAGCATTTGGACACACCGACTCCAATAAAATATTTGATGTAGACTTAGAAAGGGCATATACACAGCAGTTAGTTAAAGATCATGCAAAACGAACAAAATATCTGTATAAGTACCTAGCCGAAAAGATTCTTAACACTAAACAAAAAGCCAGAGAGAAGAAAGGTGGTGAAATTGAGTTAAGCTTACAAGAGGAAGATAATATATTTGTAAAGGACATTAACATTAGGAAAAGTAAAGATAAACCTAGATATCATAAAGCAAAAGTAACAGGAAAAACAAATAGGAACGTAGTACCAGTACAGATAGGTAAAAGACAAACTAAAGTGCCTCTAAAGAACGTTAAACGTCCTTCACAGGTTGTGGCTGATCATCGTGATCTTGAAACTGACGGTCAAGACCCAAGGCCTTCAACTTCAAGAGATTAAAAATAACCCAGGCATATTACCTGTTAAACAAGGACAGGCGGTTATAGAGAAAGATAAGTGGACCATAGTTAAGATATTAGATTTTAAGGAGATAGATTATGATTTAGCGTTAAATATTAATAGATATAAAGAATTTAGTAATATAGTCGACATTCATAAGCCCTACGCAGATGAGTTCCAAAATATGAAATTACAGGTAGAATACTTACGCAATTCGACAGTCAGAAAATTCAGGCAGCTTATTCCATCAAAACGTTTCAAACGCGGCCTCATTAATCCTCTTGGCTCAATGATTAAAATACTTACCGGTAATCTAGACCACGAAGACGCGATTAAGTACGATGCTCAAATTTCACAGCTAAAAATTGGTGAAACACACGTAAATAAGAAAATAACCATAATTTCAGAAATGCTTGACTCTATTATTAACAAATCTGCATCTGTACAGGACAATATTCTAATTATGGATGAACGCATGAAACGCATAGAAAGAATAGTAAAAAATATTGGTACTAAAGAAAATAACTCTATTTACTCTGTATATGTCTTAAGTATGTTTGATATGTTTATAAGTAATTTTAGGTCAATTTATATTGTTTTAAATGAGATTGAAACTGCATTATCATTTACAAAAGTGTCTGTTGTACATCAAGCCCTTGTTGAGCCATCTGAACTCTTAGCACTGTTAAGCAATATTTCTGAAACTGAAAGCCTAATATACCCTGTTACAGAGAAAACGTTATTAATGTTAGAAAGAACAATGTCTACTAAAGCTTATGTAAAAGAAAACCAAATAACATTCATTATGGAAATCCCATTAATAGATAAAAATAATTATAATTATTTCAAAATATATTCACTACCAATTTTCAATGGAAACGTAACTACCACCATTATCCCTAAATATCCGTTCCTTATGGTGAAAGGTCCTACATACTTACCGCTAGCCAACCCATGTGAAGAGATGGCAGCTAACCAGTTCCTGTGCAAGGAAAACGATGTTGTATTGTATCCTGAAAGTACGTGTATAGAACAATTAATGAATTTTGCTTCAAACCTCAGTTTATGTAAACCCCTTGCAGTTAACCTGGAAAATCTAAAAGTACAGCCTATTGACTTCTTCAACTGGATTATTTACACAAGGAATGAGATAATGCTTACCGAAACATGTGCCGGTGATGTTATCAGGAAACCGATCAAGGGCACATATTTATTGGAAGTTGACGAAAACTGCAGTGTCTATCTGAAAGACATTAAATTACACAAAATGCAACATTATTCAGGGAAAATACAATATCGAGTAACTCCAATCGCGGTTCTACCCAAATTAAAGGAAACATCTATTAATTGGAACAAAACAGTTAATCTAAACAACTTGGACTTTGACGATTTAAAACACCTATCCTACACATTAAAAAGTGAAATAGTGGAAAGTGATAGTGCAGTGAAAACAAATAGTGTTAGTTTAGCAACTGTATTACTCTATGTAATTTTAGTTATAGTATGTCTTAGTATAGTACTTTGGAGGAAATTGTCCTGTATGCGGAATCATCGGAATCCAAATATTACCGATAATTTCGCACTTGGTGAGGGAGGAGTTATGGAACCACAGCCCTTACAGATTTTGCGTATATAAGCACTTTTGCTCAGCACGATCTGTGTGGTCGCTGAGCTTGCATATTTGACAGATAATGATTGTTTAGTTTAAGTTTTAGTTAGTTAGACTCACTTCGTGACTTACATCCGAATCTGTAGCACGTCTCAATATAGAGTAATTAATTAATTCATTTTTTATTTTTAAAAAGTCCTTTAAGGCGCTCCCAATCCTGACTAGGTGTTAGTAATTGGTTAGTAAACAAAACAAGTTACACAATTATTAATAAACTACCTACTTTCTATTTCTTTGCAGGTTTACACCTGCCCAGTACACATTAAAAGGACTGTCGATCTTGCACGCTAACGTTCTGAGGACAGTGTTGGTGCTACCACGGACCCTGCTCATCATCGATGCAGCGATGACTTCTTTTCCTTAAAATGGCAAAGAAGTCATCGATGGATGCATCCGCAAACATTGCAGAAGCACTGCAGTACCGGGGTTTTCTCAACACTGCCCTCAACTTTAAAGAACGAAGACGATAAAAATGTGTTTTCATTTGGGCAGTTTGTATAGGAATAAAACAAAATCAATGCAAGTAATGAAACAATCTTTATTATTTCATTAAAATATACTTAAAGTAAATAAAGTAAGTAACTGCTCATACTTAAAAATGAATAATTATACATTGTATAGTATCACATTCAAACCTAACCATTTACGAGTAATAGACATTTTTTAAAGTATGGTAATGCTTGGAAGTTTGTTACTTAACGAGAAGATGGATTAATTTTTGAAATGTTTTACAGTTTTATAGCTATAGGTATGTAGTGAATCAACATGCTATTAAATAGAAAAATGAATTTCCATTTATAACAATAATATCACAACAGAATCTGTAACATTTTAATGGTTTAGCATTAATTGAATTGAGCATTTACTTACTTACTTATTGTGTTTATAAAATAATACTTATGTAGATAGAAAAGTTATAGCGGAGTGGCGCACCATCTCCTTCTATTAATTGCTGTAAGCGGCTACGCATACCGCACACTATGTTCCAACACAAATCTTTTCCTCTCATGTATTCCCATGTCGAAGACACGATCTCAGCTTCTCAGCCAAATTGTTTCTAGTTCGCACTTCGGATGTGTCCCAATTTAAAACTATTTAACCCCATAGGTTTTCTATGGGATTCAAATCGGGACTTTTAGATGGCCAGTTAATAACTGTTACCTACACCTTCTTGAGCAGCGAATAGGCATAAATGGACGTTGAACATGGCTTGCAACAATAGTCATCATCATCATGGGTTTTGCACCTGGACAATTTCGCTGAATATTTCCAGTGTCTCCATAACGTTTTAGCCATAACCTGACCGTATTTCACTAAAACAAAAAAAAAAGCTTATTAACATTTTTGGAAGCGTGTAGGCTTGTAAGGAGTGAGTGTAATGGAAAAATAGCCAAATACACGGTTGTAAGAAATACTAATCACTCGTCTAGAAAAAAATCTGTTTGTATTTAGACAATTTTAACGGTAAAATTAAATATTAAAACACTTACCGCTATATTAAGTCTACGATCAATCTCTTTGATTCCAACAATCTGCTCATGTAAAAATATAATTTTATATTTAGTATTTATCACTGAGTTGCGACATGACGCTTTGGTTACTTCCAACAAATTCAGTAAAATAATTTAATTTTGATGTTACTTTTCACGATTCACGTCAAACGTTTTACAAAATGTTTGTGCGTAGTCACTGCTATAGACTGACCAGTGTCACTTAGATCATTTTTAGTATCGATCTACCGCACAAAGTAAATATGATTTACTTCGTAATATACTCATCCTTGGTAATTGTAAGTTCTATGGACTTAAATATTTTTTTGTCTACCCACCTGTTTACAAGATAAGTTTGTTAGGCGAAAATAATATTGGCCGTTATATATTAATGCAAGAAATATTATAGAAATCATAAATGAAAACATTTAAAAAACAAAAGACATTGACCACACCTGGTATCGCTATTTGTTCTGCTGTGACTTAAGTTTATAATGTTGATAAATCTTGTTTTTAAATATAATAATTTTATCAGGTAATGCGAATCCTTAAATTCTCCTCATAAAAACCATTAAACTATTAGTTTTTATTTCGATTTCCTATTTTACCCCTTTATAGTTTTTTTTTCCACGCAAGTAATGTCACATGTCATTGGCTTCAAAGAGTATGTAAACCATAAAACCTTCTTGACTTACGCAAAATAATTAATTTACGCATCCAAATATTGAAATTATAGTTGAATAATTAGTAACAAAAGATATTAAAATAACAACTAATTATTATTACTACATAAAAATCTGTAGGTGTTAAAAGTACCGTATGGTTATGACAAAGGCAGAATGTATTGAGAGACCTTTGCCTGTTTCATTCATCAATAGAAACTCTTTGAAAACATAACAAACGCGCGCCATGATTCTGTGCGCGCGCATCCTGAGCAAAATATGCTGGCGACAGAACCGCGAGTTTTTTCTTTCTAGCATATATGCACTTCCCATTCGTTTAGTTTTAAGTACAGTCTCGAACGGTGGGTATTTGATTTTAATAATAGTTTATTATTATTGTATACTTAATTGAATGATTTAATAAAAAATATTGTTTTAATGACTTAAGCCATTATTATTTTGCAATTTGGATATAACTTAATAACAGTTATGTTTCTATGTCGTATAGATAATTTTTTAATTGAAGACTGTAATTGTCCCAACACTTACTTACGGCAAATATAAATGCACCTATATTCTGATTCACTTTGACTTTTTGCTTGTCTCGATAGACAAGTAAATATTGTAAACCCATCGGGTTTAAATAACCACCTAAAGAAAAAACTAACGTGAACACATTTTGAATCTGCGGGTAGAAACCAATGTGTGGTAGAAAAACATCCATTGCGTTTTTTTATGCGAATGTGCCAATTTTTGGCGCCAATTTCTACGATGACTTCTTGTATTCTTTCCACCGATGGTATTCTTTTTGTTTTTTTTTTTTGTGGATACTTTTGTTCAATTTTTTGATTAATTTCATTTTCTTGATATTATCATTTTAATTGCGTTACTGTAAGTTGTTCACTATGGAAGACTCAGTTTGTCGGTGTATTAACTGTTCGATTCTTCTGCGGTATTTACGTGGGCAGTCATTTAGAGAAGTTAGTGAAAATGTCTACAATACTCTGGCGTTTTGGATTTCTCCAACACCGGTAAGTCGAGAATTCTCGAGTTTTTACTTACTTCTAAAGCCCCTACATCAACCTTTATCTGTCGAAATTGACGATCATTCAAAATACTCAAACGTCATTTTGACAAATTCATATTTTGAATTTACCAGCCTTTACCAGCATACCAAAAGTCAGTAAGAGATTCGATACTAAACCTAGATTTTGAGACCTAATTACCGTGTAATGCCGATATTTATGATAAAATGGTAAATTACATTTGAAAGCCCTCAGATCATTCTCTAAATTAAACCATAAATCTTTGAGTCACAGCATGTTTCGTAGCGATACTAGGTTCCTTAGTCGCTTGGTCAATCTCTTTTTTAATATGCGGATGTTGATTTCGAACCCACACACTGTTCGTCACCAATCCAGCGTCCCACCGCTAGGCCACAATAACCTATTGAATACATGCGAAATTAACGATTAGATAATAGCAGTGTAAACACTAAACATACTTCTTAATAAGCCATTCAACCTTAACGACAACAAGATAATGATTAAAATGGCTTAAGAGGGTGCATCCTAAAAGTTCGCAACGTCGTCGTAAATAGCTGTCAAATATTTACTTGTTTCGATTAATTTGGAAATAATACTGTATGGAAATAAGAAATGTGGCTAACCAATTGACTAGAATATTAATAATGAATTGCAATTATAACATTGAATTTGATTTTGTACCCGTTTTAGGTCAAAAAAAGGCATTTGGAAAGTTTCCAAATACTTTTTTTACATCTAAAACTAACTATTCGGTGTTACGATACTAATTATTGCATTTCATAATCAATATTCTAGTTCGCTAGTTAGCCACATTTTTTATTTCCATACAGAAATATTATCAAATTAATCAAAACAGCGAAATATTTGACATCTATTTGCGACGTTGCCAACTTTCAGAATAAACACTCTTAACAGATGATATTTTATTTAGATGGGGCGGGACTTAGCAATTCGTTCCGAGCGTCGCACCTACATACTGGGGGGTCAGACAATGTTGGGTACCGACTGTACCAAATAGGCTTTGGTTTATTTGCGCGGTTCAATATAATTATGCGGCATTAATGGCCGTATATTTTTATTGTGTTGAGTTAGAAGTTTGATTTTCGTTACAAAATTCAACGGACGAGCATTCCTGGTCATCACCATCAGCCTCAGCAACAACTTTGAAACAGCACACTGCACTTACGGCCCGTCCACAACAAAGCCCTTTCTACCCTCTCCTCGTCGACGCCAGCAGTCAGCTACTACCCGGCGCTGTACTACATTCGACTCACTGGATCATAACGCAGCGCCACCCAGTTCCGACTCACCACGAACTATTCGGCACCCGGTTCCGACTCACTGGAACCTCAACTGGCACTGTGAAGCCACATGCAAACTACGCATCAAAATACTACATCGCGCAAGCAAAGTTCAACATTATACATAGTATACAAGATCCTGACATCAATCGTTGGGCAGTTGCCCGTCATACAGGACACCCGTCTGGTTGGAGGATCCTCCCTTTTCTATAGAGGATGAGTGAACTTTAGACCATGTTCCTCATACCTCTTAAACAGTAAATAAAAATATACGCTCTGGGTTGGTTTCACCTGTACTCCCAAAACTGTAGTAAAGTAAAGTATCCTCACGTGATTATAAATATAATTATTGATAGATGGCGCTGATGGCGATAATATAGGACTCCAAACTATCGAATCAATATCATAGTATCGCTGTTAACAATAGTATTTTCACGTGACGACGCTGTTAAATCCTGACTATTTTGATGTGGAACTCTCAAAGTTTCTGTTACAATAAATATATCCATAGTACTTTCAATGACTTTAAGCATTGTAAAAAAATATAATATGAGCCAAGCTCAAAGGACGATGCGTTAAAACGTCCCCCCAAACCTTACACCGACCAACAGATTTAAAATGTATCTCAGTCCAACCATCTTGGTAAGGTGATCAATTTTTACTATGACGACATCTGTCAAAAATATGGGATATCCCAGAAAAATCATGTTTTAATGTTATTATTTTTGGCACAAAATAACATGTTGTAAACCATATCTTTGATTTTTAATCACTATTTTTACTGCTAAATAATGGCTAGTATCGTCTGTGAGCTGTTTCACTCTATGGCCTGACGGATGTTCTCGTCAATTGTTAGGTTAGGTTAGGTTAGCCTAACCTAACCTGCTGTTTTCTTTAATATTTTGTACAATTACGCAATCACAAGGATACGGTGATGCTGTTCATCTTTGAGTAGTTCCATGTAGCTACCTTGAAAATCCAAGATCAGTAAGTTGATCACTGTACTGTACTGTCACTAACCTAACCTAACCTAACCTAGGTTAGGTTAGCTTAGGTTAGGTTAGGTTTTGGCGAAAAGGCGTGTCACCTACAGGGGTCGTGACGGCGGGTGTTGGCACGATATATTATGTCGTGCGGTATTCCACAGTGCTCGGTCCTGGGCCCACTTCTGTGGAACATCAATTGTCAAAACGTCCCCCCAAACCTTACACCGACCAACAGATTTAAAATGTATCTCAGTCCAACCATCTTGGTAAGGTGATCAATTTTTACTATGACGACATCTGTCAAAAATATGGGATATCCCAGAAAAATCATGTTTTAATGTTATTATATTTGGCACAAAATAACATGTTGTAAACCATATCTTTGATTTTTATTAACTTTTTTTACTGCTAAATAATGGCTAGTATCGTCTGTGAGCTGTTTTACTCTATGGCCTGATGGATATTCTCGTCAATTCTTAGGTTAGGTTAGGTTAGCCTAACCTAACTCACTTTTTTCTTTTAATCTTTTGTACAATTACCCAATCACAAGAATACACAAATGCTGTTCATTATTCAGGAGTGCCATGTGACCTTCAAAATTCAAGATCAGTTTATCACTGTTAGGTTAGGTTAGGTTAGGTTATGTTCACTGCGTCCATTGTCGGGAGGACACGGCGCGGCATACATTGGCAGAGTGTGCCGCGTGGGAGGAGCCGCGCCGTGCCCTCGTTCCAGAAGTTGGAGCCGACTTGTCACTGCCGGCCGTCGTTCGTTCGATGGTCGGGAGTGCCGAGTCGTGGGACGCGGTGGTTTCCTTCTGCGAGACAGTCATCTCGCAGAAGGAGGCTGCGGAAAGGGAGAGGGAGATCTCGTCCACTCACCCGGCCCGCAGCAGGCGCACCGGGCGTCGGCGGAGGGCGGATAACGCCCTCTTCCAGCCCCCCTAAATGGGTCCAGGGGCGACGGATTCGGGGACATCCGTCGCCCCCCATCACACAGGACCCGAGATGGCGGCGCGTAGTGTTCCACGCGCGCCACTCTAAGACGTAACGGGGGGAGTTTGCACACCTCACTCCCCCTACGGGACGGGGCCCGCAGAGTGCGGGCCGTCACCAGTCCGGGGCAGCGGAAGTTGCAATTTGCTCCCGCAGCCCCCCGACGTAAGTGTGCGAGGGAACACCGGGGTGGTTTTAGTCAGTAAGAGTCTGACAGACCCCTTCGCCCATCCCAGGGCGGAGGACATCCATGAGGATTTCCACACCGAGAAAAAAAAAAAAAAAAAGGTAAGGATGGGTAAGGTTAGGTTAGGTTAGGTTGCCACCCCTGACAGAGGTGTGCAACTCCAGCATGCCCCTGTCTCGCGGCGTACCTCCCAGACGCGCCGTCTATTGGTGGTCGGAGGAATTGGCGGGGCTCCGGACCGCCTGCGTAGCCGCCAGGAGGTCCTACACGCGGAGTCGGAGGCGCAGGCCCCGAGACCTAGCCGGCGAGGGGGCCCTCTATGCGTCGTACGTCGATGCAAAGAGGGTCCTCAAGTTGGCAATGTGCGAGGCCGAAGACTCGGCGAGAGCCGAGATGCTGGAGGGTCTCGACAGAGACCCGTTCGGGAGACCGTACAAGGCGGCGCGGAGTAAACTGCGCCCCTGTGGTCCTCCGCTGACGGAGACCCTCGAGCCGGCATTGCTGGATGGGGTGGTCCGGTCCCTGTTTCCGTCCAGGACCGACTTCACCCCGCCAGTGATGGACCCCCCCCCACGGGAGGCGGTTCCGTCGGAGGAGGAGGTTCTCCCGGTGACAGCGTCGGAGCTCTACGCGGGCACTCTGCGCCTCCGCGCGAAGAACACGGCCCCAGGGCCGGACGGTGTTCCCGCAAGGGTGGTGGCCATAGCCACCTCTCAGATGGAGGAGAGGCTTCGGGACCTCTTTAGCGCGTGTTTCACGACTGGGAGGTTCCCGAAACCTTGGAAAGAGGGGCGGCTGTGCCTCCTCCGAAAAGAGGGACGCCCGGCGGACTCCCCCTCGGCTTACCGGCCCATCGTTCTGCTCGATGAGGTCGGTAAGATGTTCGAGGGGATTATCGCCGAACGACTAAATAGTCTGCTGGGAACGGTGGGGCCGGACCTGTCGGACGCCCAATTCGGTTTCCGACGGGGTCGTTCGACAGTGGACGCGCTGGCCCTGCTCAAGGGCCAGGTGAAGGAGGCCGTGGAGGCGGGGGACGGAGTGCTGGCGGTGTCATTCGACATTGCCAACGCCTTCAACTCTGTCCCCCACTCGACAATATTGGAGGCGCTCCGGTATCACGGAGTGCCTCAATACCTGCGCACACTCTTGGCCAGCTACTTGGAGGACCGGGTGGTCCTCCTCGCGGACAAGACGGCCAGAGTGAGGCAGTATGGTGCAGAGTCCGGTGTTCCACAGGGATCGGTCCTAGGACCACCGCTGTGGAACATTGGATTCGACTGGCTCCTGCGGGGGACCCTCCTCCAGGGCACGAGCATCATCTGCTACGCAGATGATACCCTCCTCCTTGCCCGGGGGAGGAACTTCAGGGAGGCGGCCATTCTGGCCTCTGCTGGCGGATCCTTAGTGGCTGGAAGGATCCGCCGCCTAGGGCTGAAGGTGGCGCTGCACAAGACGGAGGCCGTGTATTTTCACGGTCCTCGGCAGCGCATCCCACCCGACGGACACATTGTCGTGGAGGGCGTCAGGATCGGGGTCAAGGCCCAGATGAAGTACTTGGGCCTTGTACTCGACAGCAGGTGGCGCTTCGGCCCACACTTCAGCGGGCTGTCGACGCGCCTGCTGAAGGCTGCGAATGCCCTTTCCTGGCTCCTCCCGAACCTGGGAGGTCCGAAGGCGCGATGCCGGCTTTTGTATGCCGGCATCCTCAGGAGCATGGCCCTTTACGGGGCCCCGATTTGGGCGGACTCCCTCCACAGGAGGGAGAACGCCACTACTATCCGTAGGCCCCAAAGGGCCATTGCACTGCGGGTGGCGAGGGCCTACCGGTCGGTGGGCTTCTCGGCGGCGTGCGCCCTGGCCGGCACCCCTCCTTGGGAGCTCGAGGCGTGGGTGCTGACCAGAGTGTACGAATGGACGGCGCGGTGTAAGGCGCTCGGGGAGCCCCCCGCCGCAGAAGAGCGGGAGGCCGTGCGGCAAGAGGTGAGGGACGCAATCGTCCATCACTGGACGGAGGACCTCGCCAATGCCGTTTTCGGCCGCCGAACTCTGGACGCGCTCGGGCCAGTCCTGAAGGATTGGCTCGAGCGGTCCCACGGTTTCCTCTCTTTCCGTCTGGTGCAGGTGTTGTCCGGCCATGGGTGTTTCGGAACGTACCTGCACCGGATCCAAAGGGAGGATACCCCGTCGTGCCACGACTGTGGCGCGGCGGAGGACACGGCTCAGCACACCCTTGAGGTGTGCCCAGCCTGGTCCGAGCTGCGCCGCGGTCTGAGCGCATCGGTCGGGCAGGACCTCTCGCTTCCCGGCGTCGTCAACTCGATGCTGGAAAGCGAGGGGGCCTGGACAGCGGTCGCCTCCTTCTGCGAGGACGTAATGTCGCAGAAGGAGGACGCGGAGCGCGCGCGGGAGGACGACCCTCTCGCAGCGCCGCTCCGCAGGCGAAGACGGGGCATGAGAAGGCGATTGTACGATCGTCGTCTTATGCCCCCTGGTGGCGAACAGCGGGAGACGGGTGCGGGGGCGCCTTCTCCTGCATTGCACAGTTCACCATCCATGTCGGGCGGGAATGACAGAGCGCTCGCGGTCATTCCTGGGCCCCTCCCCGATGGGGGGGGCGTGTCGGGGCCTGCAAGGCGGGCGGTCGTCAGCGGGGGACTGGATGTTATGGCTCTGCCGGATTCCCAGTCCTCCTCCTTGCAGACGAGGTAGGAGCGCCGCTGGGTCGTTTAGTGGGTATACCGGATTTTCCGGGGAGTCCCACATACCCCTCCCATCCCCCGATGGGTGGGCATGCGTAATGCATTTTTCCCAGCGTCAAAAAAAAAAAAAAAAAAAAAAAAAAAAAAAAAAGGTTAGGTTGCCACTTGTGCAGAGAGGGGCCGGACCTGGACGACAGTCAGTTCGGGTTTCGGCATGGGCGCTCCACGATCCACGCTGTGTCGCGGGTTAGAGTCCTGGCGGAGGAAGCGGTGTCCCGGGGCGGGGTGATGTTGGCAGTGTCCTTGGACATCTCCAACGCCTTCAACACCCTGCCCTGGAGTTGTATTCGGGAGGCACTGCGCTATCATGGGGTGCCTCCCTACCTCCGCCACATCATTGGGGCTTATCTGTCGGAGAGGTGTGTCACCTACATGGGGCGTGATGGTGGAAACCAGCGCCGCATGTCGTGCGGTGTTCCGCAGGGCTCGGTTGTAGGCCCGCTCCTGTGGAACATCGGGTACGACTGGGTGCTGAGGGGCGAGCTCGGCCCGGGGGTAGACCTGACGTGTTATGCGGATGACACGCTGGTCACTGCCCGGGGGAGATCGCACAGGGAGGCAGCGTTGCGCGCGACGGCTGCGGTCTCACAGGTAGTGAGCCGCATACGTCGCCTAGGCCTGGAGGTGGCCCTTAGTAAGTCGGAGGCCATGGTATTTCATGGCCCCCGGCGGGCGCCGCGACCCGGCTCACATATCGTGGTCGGGGGGACTCGGATCGCTGTCGAGTCTACCATGAAGTACTTAGGATTGGTGCTCGACAGCCGGTGGGACTTCGGGCCCCACTTCCGACGGTTGGCGCCCAAGTTGCTGGGTGCTGCTGGGGCGCTGTCAACGCTGCTTCCCAATCTGGGGGGCCCGAGCGCCGCTTGTAGGCGGCTCTACGTGGGGATCGTGCGGTCGATGGCCCTTTACGGGGCCCCGATCTGGGCGGCTGACCTGACGGCCGGTAGCATCGCTGTATTGCGTAAGCCGCAGAGAGCGATGGCCGTCAGAGTCATCAGGGGGTATCGCACGATCTCCTACGAGGCGGCTTGTGCACTGGCCGGATCCCCGCCCTGGGACCTGGAGGCGAAGGTGCTCGCGTCACTTCATCGGTGGCGCGAGGAAGCCACAGCGCGGGGCGAGCGACCGATGCAGCGACACATGGAGCTGCGTCGGTCTCAGCTTCGCGAGGTCCTGGTGGCGGAATGGCGGGAAAGGCTTTCACGCCCCACCGCCGGCCTCGTCACCATCGAGGCGGTCCGGCCGGTGCTCGACGACTGGCTCGGGAGGAGGCACGGCTCCCTGTCGTTTCGGGTGACGCAGGTGCTCTCGGGGCATGGCTGCTTCGGGAAGTACCTGTGTCGCATAAACAGGGAGCCGGACGCTCGGTGTCACCACTGCGTCCATTGTCGGGAGGACACGGCGCGGCATACATTGGCAGAGTGTGCCGCGTGGGAGGAGCCGCGCCGTGCCCTCGTTTCAGAAGTTGGAGCCGACTTGTCACTGCCGGCCGTCGTTCGTTCGATGGTCGGGAGTGCCGAGTCGTGGGACGCGGTGGTTTCCTTCTCCGAGACAGTCATCTCGCAGAAGGAGGCTGCGGAAAGGGAGAGGGAGATCTCGTCCACTCACCCGGCCCGCAGCAGGCGCACCGGGCGTCGGCGGAGGGCGGATAACGCCCTCTTCCAGCCCCCCTAAATGGGTCCAGGGGCGACGGATCCGGGGACATCCGTCGCCCCCCATCACACAGGACCTGAGATGGCGGCGCGTAGTGTTCCACGCGCGCCACTCTAAGACGTAACGGGGGGAGTTTGCACACCTCACTCCCCCTACGGGACGGGGCCCGCAGAGTGCGGGCCGTCACCAGTCCGGGGCAGCGGAAGTCGCAATTTGCTCCCGCAGCCCCCCGACGCAAGTGTGCGAGGGAACACCGGGGTGGTTTTAGTCAGTAAGAGTCTGACAGACCCCTTCGCCCACCCCAGGGCGGAGGACATCCATGAGGATTTCCACCCCGAGAAAAAAAAAAAAAAAAAAAAAAAAAAAAAAAAAAAAGGTTAGGTTAGCCAACCAAAATGTTTTTTGTTATTACAAAAAATCCCATTGATTTTGCAATTGAACAAGACAGTAAGTTTTTTTCTGGATCCTTATAAACATATTGGCATGTATCACATGGCTGTTGGAGGGGGGGGACGGGGTCCGACCCACAATGCGGGCCACCACGTCATGCCCGTGAGTCTCGCACCTCACTCCTGCTGCGACGTCAAAAAGGGGCGCGCTTGGAACACTACGTGCCGCCACTACGGGTCCTTCTGGAAGGGAGGCGGTGGACCTCCCCGAGTCCGCTGTCCCTATAGACCTGTTTACGGGGGCTGGTAGAGGGCGAGGTTAGGTTAGCCTAACCTAACCCACTTTTTTCTTTTAATCTTTTGTACAATTACCCAATCACAAGAATACACAAATGCTGTTCATCATTCAGGAGTGCCATGTGACCTTCAAAATTCAAGATCAGTTTATCACTGTTAGGTTAGGTTAGGTTAGGTTATGTTAGGTTAGGTTAGGTAAGGATGGGTAAGGTTAGGTTAGGTTAGGTTAGCCAACCAAAATGTTTTTTGTTATTACAAAAAAATCCCATTGATTTTGCAATTGAACAAGACAGTAAGTCTTTTTCTGGATCCTTATAAACATATTGGCATGTATCACATGGCTGTTGGAGGGGGGGGACGGGGTCCATACAAAATTGGTCATGGTCCTTTTAACATAATATTTTTGAATTTCGGTTTAAAGACATTTATTTCTCAAAGAACAAATTACAGTTCACTTAAAGAGAAACTTAACTAAAGTAGCTATAGGTTGTAGTTTACATTGCGACGTTCAAGCCATCCAAGAAATTGAACACCATAGTTGCATTTATACAGTATAGCAGTATGTTATAACTTAAGTCTAAATAAGATACAAAACTGTTCAAGCTAAGCTTATGTGTCTAATATACCTAAAGAACTAAATTTTTGTGTCTAATATATAATCCCTTAGGCCTTTTTTAAATGTTGGTATGCTTGTACACTCTCTGACTTTTTTAGGTAGTTTGTTGTACAAGCGGACCCCCTCATACTGTATAGTTTTTCTGCCGTACAGGGTTCTCACTCTTGGTACTTCTAGGTCGTCTTGATTACGGGTATTATATCTATGAGTCTTTTGCTTAAATGAAATATTTGTGTGTATGTTGGTCTTAAGGATCTTTCGGATAGTCATGCATGTATGGTATGTATACAATTGTTGTACGTTAAATAGTTTTGTTTTTTTGTAGAGTAATTCTGTAGGAGTATAGTAGTCATAATTGAAGAGGACTTTGATGATTTTATTTTGTGTTCTTTGTAGGTGTTGTTGATTTGTATTTGCAGCTTGTCCCCATATTTGGATCAAATATTCCAGATGTGGCTTAACTAGCGTGTTGTAAATAATTTGGAGAAAAATGATATTAAGTGACACATTCTGGGAAATTTCAAAAATTCTTAAAAGTTGTATTTTCTCGAATCAATGTATTTTCGCCTAGGCTTCATGGGGTGCTTAATTGTTGCAAATGGGTCACACTTTCACGTCCTGGAAGGAATACGTCAAATCACAAGTCACTCTGTATGAACCTAATATATGGAATCATGGTCACCCCATCAGTTGTAATATATGATATTTTGGATTCAATTTATCTTTTAAAGTACTAATACAGCAGAATCGCAATTTATGTGGAACGAATAAAAGTACTCCTATACAACATTCAGGAAGTCGAATTTTGTAAACAAACATGTCATTTATTTAAAAAGATATAGGCAACTATAGAGGGCCGTGCTGAATAAACTAAAATTGGTTTATTTTTCAAATCTAGCAAGTTGTATGAGAAACCAATGCGGTACATATGTTACTCGCCAAACATAAATTACTTTTTAATCGTTTTTGGCTAAGGTTGATTTGTCTTTTTTACATATTTTCTTATAAAAAAAATTTCAGCACGGCCCCCTATCCACTTCTATATATTATTTGTTATTACGAATTCACAATATCTGTTGCGGTACATATAACGTGTTAATAGGGTACATTCGTTGAGTATAAGTTTTTTTAAAATACGTTATATATTTTTCAAGTTACACGGGGGCCGTGCTGAAAACGTTTGGCTGGCACAGCCCCCCTTTTTTTGCATATTTCTTCAAAAGTACAGAGGTACATTGAAAAAGAAACCGGTACATATACTCCTAGAGGCGAGTACATTGCATTGGTGCACACCTTATACTCAAATTTTGGGGGCCGTGCTGGGCAAACGTACATGCTTTTCCCCCGGCATTCCCCGCCATTCTCCGTACCGAAATATATAAATATAAGGAAAAAGTCAAAACCCTCTTGGTATATGGACTCGCTTATTAAGGCTCTTTCTGAAAAAGAGAAATTCAGACAAAAATACCAAAAATATAATAATCCCCGAGACAGACTCACCTTCGAACTACTGCGTAGTAGCTGCCATACGTTAAAAATAACTGCTACAATGCATAATTATCAATCTAAAATTGAAAGTGATATTCCCAAAAACCCTAAAGCATTCTGGAGGTTGTGACAGAATGGGTTTACGTGGGGGTAAAAATAAGACCACGTAACTCAAACTCAAACTCAAACTCAAAGCATTTATTTCAAATAAACCAATTACAGGCACTTTTGAATTGTCAAGGGGTCGGTCAGTCAGAAAGATGAAGCTAGTTGCCCATTCCAAAGCGTAGTAGGTTCCTATGGAGAAGAACGGGCAAGAAACTCCACGGACACTCTTTTAAATTAAAATATTGTTACAAAATATTGGTTACATCATTCATGTTGAAATTAAACATGTGAGAACAATGTAGAAAGACGTGCAAGTTAAAAGCGTCCGTAATAAAAAACAATTCAAAAATTAAAAATTAAAATAAGCCATGGCAGCTAAGAGATGACCAGTCCCTACTGACGGCGCCCGTTCACGAACATGACGCATGGATCAGCACCATTTAGCTCAACCATTTTGAAGGGAACTTAATGATCCAACACCTAACCTAGTCAGCATAAAAGAAGTATATTAATAAAAGGGGTAGGTAGGTCTATGGTTACAAAAGATTCTTTCAACTTCCTTGGGGGTAGCGCAGTACTCTCCTGGCTCAGCCTGGCGCGACGATGACCCCAGCGGGTGTGCCACGCTGACGCCAGGACAGCTCGACGGCCACGCGGGTAAATATCTACCCGGCCCGGAACTCGTGCGGTAAATAAAGTACCGGAAGCGTAGCCGGAAGTTAGACTTGCTAGCCGGAAATTTGGACCCTGGAACATGTTCCAGGGTCCAAATTTCCGGCTAGCAAGTCGACGTCATGACGTCCAGCGTGTCACAAAATGACTAAAATTGTCATCTCCGCTGATTGTGACACCAAAGCATAAGCAAAGCGAGATGTACAAGTGCGCTTAATGAAGGTGGTGTGTGAATGTCACAATCAGTACGGAGTTTACAAAGATAGAATAATGGAAGTGAATAAAACACGACGTGACTTGCACATTTTGAGTGATGGAAAAATACAGTGAAATGTGCAGTGCATGTGCAAATAGGTAGCATGATGAATAACTTAGCTGAAGGCAATTAATTTTACAATGAATTGAGCAAATAGGCACACGTCTTAAGTTGACCTAGATAGGTAGGTACACACAATATAAAAGCGACATTGTTCAACACTTACCCAATATGGGGATTAAAACCTCTGCAGAATTATTTAATTGTGATTCCTTCTTCTTTTATTTAATTTTGTGTTAAGCATATTATTGTTTTAACTCATACTTAGTTCTTATTTTTATTATTAGACTCTTGCACGGTATCTAGTAAAAGCTATTTCTAGCCGTGGCCCCTCCACGGCTAGAAATAGCTTTTACTAGAGCCTGGTGACCTGTAACACAGGTTTTCCCAAAAACGTATATCAGGCACCAGTTTCTCACAAAGATGGAATACAGCCGAGACATTTTTTGTACGCATTCAGCGTTGTGAAGAGAAAATAAATGATTATTGAATTGAATTGAATGTAATGCTGCACTAAAGCTTACATAGATAATTTAGATAGTATTAGCTGTGGTTAAAGGTCATGCGCTTCATGCGAGGCGCCGCCGCGCCGGCGAGCGGGCTCCTCGCTTGAAGCGTGCTGTTGGCGCGCCGTGTGACGGCTCACCGTCCACTATTTTGTATAGCCATCGTAAAATAGACTTTAATACATTTGACTTAAAGTCCTAACTTGATTGACAAGCTATTTGCCGTGTCGGAGCCGTGCTGCTATAATGAATGAGCGATGACCTTAATACGTTTCGTAAATTAGTCATAGTTGTGAAGAAACCAATGCAACGCCATCTAGTTTGATTTTCGAAGCTTGATTTCAAACGTTCACTGGAAAATAGACACTAAGGTATCCATGCAATTTTGCAGGTGAGTGTACATCATTATATTTTTTTTTTAGTTTTATCATTCACTTATTTTAGAAGTTACAGGGACACTTTTTACCACTTTGGAAGTCTCTCGCGCAAACTATTTAGTTTAAAAATAGTATATTATGCAACTAATGAATAAAGGACGGATTTAAAGCGAGGGCCATAGATGAAACACGATCAAGTGAAGGATTCTAAAGACTGAATCACGACCGCAGGGAGTGATTCATGATGATTGAATCACGAGCGCAGCGAGTGATTCAATTGTTAGAATCCTGAGCGACGCGAGTGATTCATGGCCCTCGATATAAATCCATTTTATTCAAGAGTTGCATACTATACTTTATACCATGACTACGAGAAAAGCGAAAATAGACATTTAATAAAATGTTAACACGTTCAGTGTCGGGAGCCCTCCTGGAGGATTCACCTACTTGGATATGGGATGCCGGGAGCCCTCGCGGAGGGCTCATTTTAAATGTAGACGTTCAGTGTCGGGAGCCCTCCTGGAGGGTTCACCTAATTGGATATGGGATGCCGGGAGCCCTCGCGGAGGGCTCATTTTATATGTAGACGTTCAGTGTCGGCATCCCTCCTGGAGGGTTCACCTACTTGGATATGGGATGCCGGGAGCCCTCGCGGAGGGCTCATTTTAAATGTAGACGTTCAGTGTCGGGAGCCCTCCTGGAGGGTTCACCTACTTGGATATGGGATGCCGGGAGCCCTCGCGGAGGGCTCATTTTAAATGTAGACGTTCAGTGGTGGGAGCCTTCCTGGAGGGTCCACCTAGTCGCATATGGAATGCCGGGAGCCCTCGCCGTAGGCTCATTTTAAATGAAGGTTTTTCTTAACGAATACAGATTATAAACCGCGAAAATAAAATCTGATGTATATTTTAACAAAACGTAATGCCGGCAACCCTCCCGGAGGTTTCACTTCCAACACGAATAATAATAAAAGTCGTAGACTTCCAATAATGTATGGCGGCATAGCGTATGAGTTCTATGAAAATGGGTGGTGTCGAAAGTGTTAAGGAGGTTGTATAGCATTTAGATGGCGGTCGAATACACTCGAGAGCAATGAATCCGGGTCACTTAAAGAATGTTAAAAATCTCGGAAACTAAAAATGATAGGTTAATGCAATAAATTGTATTTAATAGACAATGTAATACTCCTTAAATGAAAGTAAAAAAAAATATGAGTCACCATACATTTTATTAACACAAAATTACATAAAGAAAAAAACTGCTGATCTCTCCTTAAAACAAAAATAGGAAACATGAAATTTTTGAACTTTATTACGATTTTCTTGAATTTTAATACTTCGTATTGCCTCCTCGTGCTTCCATTACTGCGTTTACGCGGTTTGGCATGCTGTACACCAAGTTCCTTTTACGATTTTGGGGAATATTCTCCCATTCCTCTGTGAGAGCAATTTTGAGCTCACGAAGCGTGATTGGGGGAGGGTTTCGTTGTTTTACGCATCTGCCTAGCTCGTCCCAAGCATGCTCGATCGGGTTGATATCCGGGCTGCGCGCTGGCCACTCCATACGAGTAATGTTCATCTCTTGAAGGTAGTCATTCACAATCCTACCTGTATGAGGTCGGGCATTGTCATGCATAAATATAGCATCCTCACCTAAATTGACCACAAATGGACCAACGTGATCATTGAGGATTTCTTCCACATATCTTACGCTAGTTAAAGAGCCGTTTTCTATGATCACCAGCTCTGTGCGACTTTCAGAAGAAATTCCGGCCCACACAAGTAGAGACCCACCACCGTAGGCTACTTTTTCTTCGATGCATGCTTACTTGAATCTTTCCCCTGGTCTTCGATACACTCTGTGTCTTCCATCGTGCTTGTAGAGCATAAATTTTGATTCGTCGGAGAACATAACTTTTGACCAATCTTCAATACTCCAATTTACGTGGCTCTGGGCATATCTTAGTCTTGAAATACGATGCCCACGCTCCAGTTTAGGGCCGTTTGCAGGTCTAAGGGGTTTTAAGTTAGATTCAGCAAGCCGACGTCTTACTGTCCACGCACTTGGGTTACTTCCTCCGAGGCGTCGAAACTGATTTGTGAGTTCAGTTCCTGTGAGAAAGCGATTTCGAAGCATGGTGTTCACCAAGTATCGGTCTTCTCGTGCTGTGGTACACCTGGTTCTGCCCGTTCCTGGTCTGCGTAGGTTAGAACCAGTTTCTTCGTAACGTCGGAGAACTCTTTGTACTGTTGACAGCGACACACCGACAGTCCTGGCTGTATCGCGCTGACTCCGGCCGGTTTCCAGCATTGTAAGTATTCTGGTGCATTCTTCAGGCGTAAGCGACATAATTTCAGCTTGAATAATGAATATAGAGCACTATCAACATGGTTTATGTACCCACATAAATGACAGATTACAAACAAAAGCAAAACCAAATGCTGTAATTTCGTAGTTCCATCTTCGAAAGTGGCCCTTTTTCAAATTTGATTTTTTTATGATATAACTTTACAATAACTAAGAAGTTTTAATACCTTCATTTAAGGAGTATTACATTGTCTATTAAATACAATTTATTGCATTAACCTAGCATTTATAGTTTCCGAGATTTTTAGGATTCTTTAAGTGACCCGGATTCATTGCTCTCGAGTGTATATTGACGTGTTCTAAATTCAAACACCAAAATAGTGATTAAAAGAGCTTTTTATTCACTGTTTTCAGTGAATAAAATAAGCTTTTTAGAAGGGGAGTGGTATAATATACTTTATACCATTCCCCCTCTAAAAAGCTTATTTTATTCACTGAAAACAGTGAATAAAAAGCTCTTTTAATCACTATTTTGGTGTTTGAATTTAGAACACACCAATGTATTCGACCTCTATCTCAATGCTATACAACCTCCTTAACACTCTCGACTCCACCCATTTTCATAGAACTCATAACTCATCATTCCGCCATAAAAGTCTATATGACTTTTATTATTCGTAGTTGGAAGTGAAACCTCCGGGAGGTTTAACTTCCAACGTCCACGAGGGCTCCCGGCATCCCATACCCAAGTAGGTGAACCCTCCAGGAGGGCTCCCGACACTGAACGTCTACATTTAAAATGAGCCCTCCGCGAGGGTTCCCGGCATTCCATATCCAAGTAGGTGAACCCTCCAGGAGGGCTCCCGACACTGAACGTCTACATTTAAAATAAACCTTCCGCGAGGGCTCCTGACATCCCATATCCAAGTAGGTGAACCCTCCAGGAGGGCTCCCGACACTGAATGTCTACATTTAAAATGAGCCCTCCGCGAGGGCTCCCGACATCCCATATCCAAGTAGGTGAACCCTCCAGGAGGGCGCCCGACCCTGAATGTCTGCATTTAAAATGAGCCCTCCGCGAGGGCTCCCGACATCCCATATCCAAGTAGGTGAACCCTCCAGGAGGGCGCCCGACCCTGAATGTCTGCATTTAAAATGAGCCCTCCGCGAGGGCTCCCGACATCCCATATTCAAGTAGGTGAACCCTCCAGGAGGGCTCCCGACACTGAATGTCTACATTTAAAATGAGCCCTCCGCGAGGGCTCCAGACATCCCATATCCAAGTAGGTGAACCCTCCAGGAGGGCTCCCGACACTGAACGTGTTAACCTTTTATTAAATGTCTATTTTCGCTTAAATCTTTCTTTTTCTCGTAGTCATGGTATAAAGTATAGTATGCAACTCTTGAATAAAACGGATTTATATCGAGGGCCATGAATCACTCGCGTCGCTCAGGATTCTAACACTTGAATCACTCGCTGCGCTCGTGATTCAATCATCATGAATCACTCCCTACGGTCGTGATTCAGTCGTTAGAATCCTTCACTTGATCGTGATTCATCTATGGCCCTCGCTTTAAATCCGTCCTTTATTCATTAGTTGCATAATATACTATTATACCATGACTACGAGAAAAAGAAATATTTAAGCGAAAATAGACATTTAATAAAAGGTTAACACGTTCAGTGTCGGGAGCCCACCTGGAGGGCTCATTTTAAATGTAGACATTCAGTATCGGGAGCCCTCCTGGAGGGTTCGCCTACTTGGATATGGGATGTCGGGAGACCCCGCGGAGGGCTCATTTTAAAAGTAGACATTCAGGATCGTGAGCCCTCCTGGATGGTTCACCTACTTGGATATGGGATGTCGGGAGCCCTCGCGGAGGGCTCATTTTAAATGTAGACATTCAGTGTCGGGAGCCCTCCTGGAGGGTTTACCTACTTGGATATGGGATGTCGGGAGCCCTCGCGGAGGGCTCATTTTAAATGTAGACGTTCAGTGTTGGGAGCCCTCCTGGAGGGTTCACATATTTGGATATTGAATGCCGGGAGCCCTCGTGGAGGGCTCATTTTAAATGAAGACGTTCAGTGTCGGGAGCCCTCCTGGAGGGTTCATCTACTTGGGTATAGGATGGCGGGAGCCCTCGCGGACGTTGGAAGTGAAACCTCCCGGAGGTTTCACTTCCAACTACGAATAATAAAAGTCATAGACTTTTATGGCGGAATTATGAGTTATAAAGTTCTATGAAAATGGGTGGAGTCGAAAGTGTTAAGGAGGTTGTATAGCAATTCAAACACCAAAACAGTGATTAAAAGAGCTTTTTATTCACTGTTTTCAGTGAATAAAATAAGCTTTTTAGAGGGGGAATGGTATAAAAGTTATATTATATACATTTTTGACCTATCCATAGATACCCCACACGCATGGGTTTGATGAGAAAAAAAAATTGAGTTTTAGTTCTAAGTATGGGGAACCCCCAAAATTTATTGTTTTTTTAGTTCTTATAGTTTCGGAAAAAAGTGGCTGTGACATACGGACGGACAGACAGACAGACATGACGAATCCATAAGGGTTCCGTTTTTTGCCATTTTGCTACGGAACCCTAAACACGCAATATTTTTAGCACTATTTACTTTTAAAAGCATCATCTATTGAGACGGCCCACGTGAAAAGAGTACCTAGGTACCTAGAAAAATTTGGGGGAGGCTTTGACCAGCTAGCTTAATTTTAGACTTTACACACAGATTTCGACAACAGATTTGTCTTAGCGATTTTAAAATCTGTGTATGGATCTTCTGGAATAGCTGCCACACTGCTTCCTGGTAACAACAAACAGCGCACGCCATCCATGTTTAAGATTCGAATCGATTTAGAGAGCAACGAAACGCTGTTTGCGGGGTGTTACGCAACAGTAACAAGGGACGCGTGCTTAGGGCTTGCGCTTAAACGTATGGGACGAATGCATTACGGCAAATAGGAAAGCAGTCGAAATACAATACGCTGGAATTACAGTCAAACGCAGTAGAAGTGGGTAGCGAAAGTGACCGTACGGCACAGAGCCTACGATAATACTGGGGTTCTATTCTAGGGTCGAGAGTTCATAGACTGCGCTTGACCATCAACACGTGGTCCACCTCAGGACAAGCAGCTTTTTACACGGACAACTATACGTCGTTTGCTCCCGAGTCACAAGTCCTGACTCTATGTACCTATATTTTGGCTGCTGAGAACAAAACTAAAAACGTAGTATACAGGGAAGTTTTATAAAAATGTGGCTGTTATTGTAGTATATTGTGATGTCTTACGATTACCACGCGAACGAAGTCGCGGGCAGAAGCTAGTAATATAATATCGTGGCAGCGTAGTGCGGCGCACGCGCAATACGTTTTTATTTTGATGAGTTCATTTTCAATGTATGAACCTCGAAGGTTGTGTAATGCACGAGATCTGTGTTTTTTTTTTCAATTCATATGAACTTGAACGTCACCACTGATGGATTAAAAATAAAAAAATACCTACGCACCCGACAATATCTTTATTACAATTATACTTTTAATAACTAGGTAAAGGTATCATATTATATAAAGCCTTAGAATTATTATAGTATGTTATACAGGTTTTAATATTATGAAATTATAAATTGCTTGTCTGCTAAGAGCTACTTGATAAGGAATCATTATTTTACTATAAATTATTAACATTAAATCACATAGCTTAGACATAAAATCAAACATCATTGTATAAGAGAAGTGAGTAGTACAAAGATGGTGACAATCACAACAGGTGTGCCCGCGGCATGTGCAGCGCTGCTGCAGGCGTGTCGGCCGGGCCCGATGCAGGCGGCGTACGCCATGAGGTGCGGCAGCTGGCTCTGCTCGTACAGCCCCGTGAACATGGAGTGGTGCGGCCCGCGCGCGAACACCGCCACGTCGTCGCCGCCGTGCGTCTCCGAGTCCAGCGGCACGTCTACGTGAGACGCCCAATTTAGGGTTCCTGCAAAATAAATAATTAATGAACACCATCACATGAGGCATCGTCATTCAATTTTTTTTAAATACCATTTAATACAAATATTACATTAATCACTAAAAGGATAAAGCAGCAATGTTTTATGTTACGGGTCCGGGTGCCGTAATTAATAGAATATTTAGTACTCCTAAGCGCAGCGCTTCCGGCTCACCCAAGATGAAGGGTTTAGTCCCATCTCGGCACCTTCCCATCTCGGCACCCATGAATTTATTTATCATGTCTACGAAAAATTCCCATCTCGGCACTCCGTCATAAGTCATCAAAAAATGGATACACTGTATCAGTATAGTGAGTAAATCAAATTGACTCAAAACTAAGACATCATTATCATTATCCTATTACCTTTACCACTTTTGCCAGATTATTTTGACTTTATCGAGCGGTGTGAACAAATACTTACGAAAATTGGCCTCAGCTGTAACGTTGGGTCGAACGCCGTTCACATGCGGGCGGTATCCTGGCCCGTTGGTGTAAGATAGCGTCATGTAAGGTATATTGTCATCTCCCAAGTCTCTGGAGGGACCAAGAATGTCATTGCCACGTTGTGAGTATCCATTGAAAGCCATGACATGTGCGTGGTCCGCTGTCACCACAATAAGCGAGTCGTCCTCTGACAGCATCTCTGCAGCGCGCGCTACGGCTAGGTCCATCTCGAGTGTCTCGTCAAGCGACAACTGCACGAGGTTGTCGTGATGCGCGTGGTCGATGCGGCCTCCCTCAACAAATAGAAAGAAACCCTTCTCGTTCCGACTCAACGAGCGAATCGCCACCTCAGTCATCTCTGCCAATGTGGGTTCTGTTTGTAGATTCGATTGCATGTGATATTGCATATGGCTACTCTCGAACAAGCCGAAAATGAACTCGGGAAGACTGTTGTTGACTTGGACTAGCTGCTCACGGTTCCAAACATATTCATGGGTTACTTCGCGATCTACTTTGTCTTGTTTCCACTCCTGTATAAGGTCTCGGTTGTCTGTCCGTCTACCACGTGATCCTTCTTCATCGCGAACATCGTCTGGCAAAAAGTAACGCCTACCGCCACCTAAAATTACCTGAATAAAGAAATTTTGATATTTGATTTTATTTAATTATTTTTATGAAATGTATTTTAATGCCCGAACTCAATGCTTGAAAGTCACTTGCGTGAAGGAAAAAAAAGAAAAAAAAGAAAGAATATACGTAAACGTATTTTCTTTCTTATTTTTCTTTTTTGACATGACGCAAAGAAAGAAAAAAGAACGCGAACAATTTGAGGGAAAATATGCGTCACAAAATGGAGTATGAGTAATGCCTCAAGCATTAAGTCCGCCTTTGAACGGTATTTTTTTTACTTGTAAGTACATAAAGTTTAAATAAATAAATAAAGAGCGCTAGTAAATGTCACTGAAAGTAACACTATGTGCTCATGAGCGTCGCTCAATAAAGTGTACTTCTAAAACTAAAGTTATTTTGCACTTGGTAGTATTTGATTTGGAACACGGTTGTTTTTTTATTTGTAACTAATTGCTTATTTGCACGGAGACATCATTATCTCCCTAATAAAACTTTTTTCATTGGGGTGAACCGATTTGTATAATGGAGCAGCCACACTGACTGCTCTTGCAAAGATAATAATCGAACCCAACATAAAATCACTAATCGTTATAATCTAATACTCCTGTGTTCCGTGTGGTGCCGACTTGAAAAATAGCACTACTTTATTTCCCCCCGTGAGTGTAATATAAAGCGACGTAGAGACTTACTACAGCATGGTCAGCAGCGTTTTCTATGCATTTTTAACACCATACTGCGATGGCCAACCCCAGCCAATCCACCTGCCAAGCGTAGTGATTATGGCAAATCCCCGCCCCCCCAAATGATAAGCACCAAGAACAAATGGAACCTAGTGCCCGTTGGACCGCCTAAACTTGGCTCGATAGTGGTGAAGGCCACAGTCAGGCAAGGGGTACTGAGAATTCCCGGATACTACGCTATATTATATGCTATGCGATTTATACGCTACCATAATCACCGACAACTAGACCTGGTAACATATAACACGCGTACATTGCGGATCGAGAAGAATATCACCTAACTCGAGGAAGAATTGAGCAGGTTACGATGGGGTATAGTAAGGTTATCTGAAGTTCGAAGAGAGGGGGAAGACTTGAATCCGGGAACTTACTCTATTTCCGGGAGAGCGAGAGAGCTCTGTGAATAACCGAAAACAATGGGTCGTGAAAACTGTCACAGAATCGGGTCTAAGATCGTCAAGACCCATCGTACAAATAGAAACAAGAAGCTCTCTGGTTCTACTTTACAGCTCATGGAGGAAAGACACGAGATGATCCTGCAGTCTTCAGACGATGCGCTCTAGTACCAGCAGCTCAATAAATGGATCTTTACGTCCTTGAAAAGCGATATTCAGCGCTTTAATACAGATCGTATACGGACGCGATTAATCTGAATAAAGGCTTCAAGGCAAGAGATTTTTTTATTTGGAAGAGCCAGATTACGACACTGAAGACCGATAATAGCAGGATCGTATCCGCCAAACCTGAGCTATTGACAGAGATCGAGAGATTCTATGGATAGTTATACACAACAAGTAACCCGAAACGAATCTGGCAAACGACCCAAGAGCTAGATTAACCCGACGCAATATCGAAGAAATCCCGAACGTCAGCTTGTGCGAGATTAGAGATTCTAAAGTAGCTTAAAAAGAACAAGGCGCCGATGATGACGGAATCATGACCGAACTCCTAAAAGCCGGCGGAAAACCGGGGCCCTCCAGAAGCTGCTTGATTCCGTCATACGCGAGGGCAAAATACCAAAAGCATGGACAGAAGTTTGTTGGTCTTTACGAAGGGTTACAATGCCTATTTTCTTTAAGAATTATAGGCCTATCTCACTTCTGAGCCATGTCGTAAAATATACTCGAGCCTATACTTTACTTACTCGAGAAACGAGTTAAATAAAATCGAACCGCATCACTATGTGACACTACCAGAAAGACAAGTGTCAAGTGACAACAACACTACTTCATTCATTTTATTTTTTCCGTTGCTTTCGAATTGCATGAAATTGATATTTATTTTTCCTGTATGTAATTGAAGGATTATGATGAATATGCAGGGAATCTTCAAGATGAAAATATATTGCAGTGGATACAGCACTTACTCCAGAAGAATATTGTGTTTATCGTTTAGTTAGATTTCAACGCAATAGTAATAGTAATATTTATTTTCACTTCAAAGACACAACAATCTGTGTAGCCCTGGCTCTTGTACTAGGAGTACCTGTATCACAAGAGCCAGACCTCTCGATTTACAGGGAATATGTAATAGACAAAACTGAGTTACATTATAGAAAAGGCATGCTTTAAAAGGTTTACAAATATACAAGAACAAAAGAAGTAAAAAGTACAAAGTAATAATAATAAAAGAATTCAAATTACCATTGCGTCCTGTAGAGAGTGAGGGTGAGTGTGTGTGCGTGTGCGTATGTTTATGAGGTGTGTGTGTGGGTTGTGAATGTGCGAAGACATTGTCCTAGACTGCTGTAGATGTGTGGTAGCTCGTGAACGCATGCATTTTTCGATTGTTTCAGTCAAACCATCTAGATGCAGTTTGAGGACAGTGTGTATTGATTATGCAAGAAAGTATTGAAACTATTTATTTATTATAAATATTTGGATATAGGAATATTTACATTCCATGTCCATCTGCACAAGTCTGCACAACAAACCCATACTGTGCCTGTGTCTCTGCTTATTTTCTAACACAATTCTTCTATTTTCGTCAGGTGCATTATTTAGGTAGTATCTAGAACATCAATTTCTAACACTACAGCTGCTCTTGCTGAATACTGTTGCAACTGTTTGGTGGGCAAACGATAGTACTGTTCGCTGTTGTACAAAATGTAATGTTGAGCGTGCGGTATTTAAGTATTTTTATCACGGACATGGTATCAATTATGAGAGGTGGAGCGACCTGCATCCTTTTTAGATGAAATACTATTTACTTCCAAGTCGTCTGACGTTGAAATTAATATACTTACAGTACCTAATAAAAATGCTTTGTTACATACTGGGTGGCAGACTGGCAGGGCAGGGACATGCTTTGTTACATACTGGGTGGCAGACTGGCAGGGCAGGGACATGCTTTGTTACATACTGGGTGGCAGACTGGCAGGGCAGGGACATCGACGCGAAAACTTTGTTACATACTGGGTGGCAGACTGGCAGGGCAGGGACATGCTTTGTTACATACTGGGTGGCAGACTGGCAGGGCAGGGACATCGACGCGAAAACTTTGTTACATACTGGGTGGCAGACTGGCAGGGCAGGGACATCGACGCGAAAACTTTTTCCCATGGATTCAGTACATTATTCTGAGCCTCCCTGCGTTGAAATTTATTATAAATGTGCTGTTTCATAGAAAAGTACAATACCTACGTGGTGAAAATGTATGGATTAACCGATTTTTTTTAAATAACCGACGAAAAATTTCAACACGGCGGCATTCAGAATCACGTACTGAATCCATGGTAACAGTTTTCGGGGCAAACTCCAACTCAAAACTCAAAGCATTTATTTCAATTAAACCATTTACAGGCACTTTTGAATTGTCAAAGAGTCGGTCAGTTAGTCAGAAACTTGAAGCTAGTTGCCCATTCTAAAAAGTAGATCTCTGTGGAGAGGAATGGGCATGAATCTCCCAGGACACTCTTTTAAATAAAGATAAATTACAAAAAATCTTGGGTACATTATTCTTGTTGCTTCTATATGTGAGAACAATGTGAAATAAAATCTGTCAAGTGCGAGTCGGACTCGCACACGAAGGGTTCCATACCATGTCGTACAAGATTTAACACTATGAATTTTTGTAATACTTTCGTAAAGGTAACAACAAAGGCGCTATAAAAAAAACAAAGATTTGTAAAGAAATTGTCTAACTTTAATGAAAAAAGGTTGTTGTGTTAAAATATAGGTGTAGGAGTATATTTCATTTATTTTAAGAGAAAAATATTAAGTTAACTTTACCCAGTAACATGCATTAACTAAAGTCAAAGTTATTTACTTGCTACTAACATAGTATTAGTAGGTATAAATAGGTATATATGGTAGGTAAGCAGGTAGATATGTAGGGTAGGTAGGTTACGTTAGGAACCTACCTACCCTAGTAAGTAGGGTAGGGTAGGTAGGTAGGGTAGGTAATTAGGTAGAAATAGGTAATTAGGAAAGGTAGGTGCGCCGAAGTACTTAGTGCTAACCGTGCGAAGCCGGGCCGGGTAAAGCTAGTTACATACAAATTAAAGGATTTCTCTTGCTAAATCAGACTATATATTGTACAAAATAGAATGTAAGTAGTACCTACGCCAAATTTTAATTATAACTGTGTGTTTGCACTGGCGAAACATTCACAACAAAACATGTTGGAATCTCTATTTTCTGTCAATGTTTCATACAATGTTTGACAGGAACTAGAGATTTCAACATGTTTTGTCGTGATGTTTTGCCAGTGCAAACGCACGGGTCAATACAGGTATTTATTTACGTTATTTTTGATAGTCATACAGAAATCTATTATTTCGTACTTATTATTTTTACACATCCCATCGGACTAAGAGAGTGAGGGAAAAGAGAGTGCACTCGTGTCTGCGCACACACTTGTGCACTATAATATCTCCCGCGCCGAAGGCCAGTCTCCGTTGAGATTGGCCGCCGTGGCCGAATATTTTTACACCAATAATTTTTCTCAATATGAAATTGTATCCACAACGGTTTAAGGTAACTGAATAGTACACTGTATGTGCCAGCATTCATTTCAATGTTACTGAATATATTGTCTATTGGAGTGTAGTTTTAACATGAGGTACACACATCAACACCGTCTAGGGATACTTTGAAAAAAGTCGATAAAGTTCTTAAACTCAAAAAATACTGGCCGGTTTTAAAATCTTGTGAAAAAAGTTTATTTTGTAGACCTTTTTGGATGATCGAAATTTAAATGATCGAAATAGTATATGCTGCCATGATAGTAGGTACTTACTAATTCCATGTCATTACTCCGACTATTAAATAGTATCTATATTATCTGTGGAATTTATATCGCATAATATTAGCATGAAATACAAAATTATAATTTTAAGTTGCAGAAAATCGCCCATATTATATAAAATACGTTATGAATCGGCGTTTTTAGTATTTGTTGATTATAAACAGTATATGTTACATGATACACACAAGTTTCAAATTCCTAATTTGTTTAGTTGTTGAGATAGAGCTCGTACAAAAATGGTCTAAAACAGACAACTTCTACGGCCCCCTAATTCATCATTTTTGAAGATAAAAACAAATAAAAATTATATTTATTCTCTACTCGATGAGTTCTAGAAAATGATACCCCACATGCCAGGGACAGATTATTTTTTTTCAAAATTTAATTTTATTGTATGGCGACCCCCCTTTAATTTTTAATTTTATTATTTGTTGCTCTTGCGGCAATAGAAATGCTCAATCTGTGAAATTTTCAACTGCCTACCTATTACGGTTCATGAGATAGAGCTCGCTGACAGACAGACGGACAGCGGAGGCTTATGAATAGGGTTCCGTTTGTCACCCTTCGGGTACGGAACCCTAAAAAGAGAGAGAGAGGAAGAGAGTCCGCCTTTGTACCTTTTTGAGTGTGATAAGTTTAAATAAATAAATTAAAAAAAAACAGATACAATTCAAAATATAAGATATTGGTGCCGATTCTCTTGTCACAAATGCCTCTAAACTAGACTAAAAATCACTAAAATTTAGTTTAGTCCTGTCAAACGAGCATTTCCCATTCTGAAATTGTCTAAAGTGACACAACTTAACTATATTTTAGTTTGACAGCACTAAGATTGCACTGAGTTATTAGTTTAGTGAAAATGGCAATTTTGCTATTCTGAATTTGACGTTTTTCACCTAAAAATTTAGATTATCCAACTAAATCAGTCTATTTTTAAATGCGATTAAAAAGGAGTGGAATAAAATTAGTTGGCATGAACTAAAATTCACACACTTCAGCTGCAAAAACTTTATCTTTTTTTTATTTTGCTTATATCTCGAAAACGGTGCGTCCTAGCGCAAAAATAATGGAAATTTCGACCCCCTCTGCTACCAGTAAACCCATATGCCCCTACTCACAGGTAATATTTTTTCATATTTTCCATAAAAAAAGTTTAAAATTCCATACAAAATACGTCAAGGCTGCCCCCCCGCGCGCCTCTGGCTCTAAAAAAATTCACGGGGTAGAGCAAACAAGTACCACGTGGGTCGCGACGTGACTGTCAAATTCAATTTTAGATGTGTCAAAATTATTTTTTAATTTAGAGATATTTTTCCGCAGAATAGCTTTTAGATTCTCATAGCCAAAAGAAATGTATTTTAGTCGTAGTTTAGTTAGTTTAGTTCGGTGTACAAGAGAATCGGCACCAATAAGGGGTTTATTTATAAACGTTGCTTAAAGTTAAGTAATGATTAGCGACTGTTTAGCCATACATTTTTGACGTTTGAACGTCACTTATCTTTAAGCAACGTTTATAAATAAACCCCAAAATTAATAAGCCAGCGCAGAAAAGAGATGACCAACATAACGCGTGGATCAGCACCATCCAGCTCAACCATTTTGTAGGGAACCGAATGATCCAACACACTCGCCACCATCAGCGAGACGTCGATGTTGCTGCCACCCTGTATATGTGATTTATGATTTCTTGAACCGTTCAAAACACCCTATTTTCCTACTATTTATTACGAAATACACTATTTTACTAAGTTATACGAGTAATACCGATGAGGCCAACCAACTCACTAAACTAAACAATAGCTCTTCGAGTGATTTTTTAGGTTATAATCATATTTCTCAGTATTCCCGTTAGACGAAGTATTATTATTACTACCACTATTATCTAGAGATCATAAGGAACAAATCAACGTGCATTTCATTAAGAGGGTGCATCCTAAAAGTTGGCAACGTCGTAAATAGCTGTCAAATATTTACCTGTTTCGATTAATTTGGAAATAATACTGTATGGAAATAAGAAATGTGGCTAACCAATTGACTAGAATATTAATAATGAATTGCAATTAAAACTAACTATTCGGTGTTACGATATTAATTATTGCATTTCATAATCAATATTCTAGTTCGCTAGTTAGCCACATTTTTTATTTCCATATAGAAATATTATCAAATTAATCAAAACAGCGAAATATTTGACATCTATTTGCGACGTTGCCAACTTTCAGAATAAACACTCACAATTTTTTTCTGGAGTGGCGGCGGTGTACTGAAAGATTGGAAGGCCTCCCACAGGGTGGACCTATGACCTTGTGAAGGCCGCAGGAATCCGCTGAATGCGGGAAGTATACTACCGGTCAATGTGGCGGCGCTTTGGGCTAATAACTAGCAGTACTAGTGACTAGTCTTTCGGCTGAACTGATGATGATGATGATGATGGAAACGGACCTTGAGCTTGTTGCCAGGATGTTTGTGTACTAGCTGCAGCGCGATGTCCGGGCAGCGCTCGGTGTCGAAGCCGTGTTCCTCCACCTGCCCATTGAACTCCCACGTACGATTTGCCACTTTGGCATACACACCCGCCGGAGACGCATGCGTAACACGCGTCGTCGTAACGATACCTGTGTTACAAACAAAACAGACATGGAAACAACTTACGTTCCAAAGTCAAAATCAAATTATTTATTTCAAATAGACTTGATTCTAGTCGCCCGTTCCGAAAGGTAGTTTTCATATGGACAGGAATGGGCAAGAAACTTCCTACTTAGAGGTGTACACGTCTTAAGTATTCCTATTGCATCTAAACTGCCAAACAGCGTAAATACTCCTCTTAGGAATATGCTATTGATCTGAACATGTTTACAGTTTTGTAGGTAATGCCTGCCAGGGAGAGTAGAAATAAAAACATTATCAAATACCTATTAATTATCGGTATTAAATATTAATAAAATAAATAAAAAGATAGATATTAAAAGGTATTTGATAACGACGAATAAAGACATAACGAACGATGGAGACAGAGATTCAATTTATGTTTGTCAAATTATTGAGTTGTCTTATACAGTACACAGGTGAATGAAGTCTGTACTTCACTATAACTTAAAAACTTTTATAATTTGTTCCCTGACAGATTATCTGTAGCTAGCGTGTCCTGCGTATCGTAAACATCGCCCGCTCACCGATGTCACGGCCGTCTGCCAGCGCCCACTCGGCGATGGATTGCAAGTGCGTGTTGGTGTCCGTGGAAGCCTCGCAGTCGTTGCGTCGCACGGCCGCGTTTACTCCGATTACGCCATAATTCGTTTTAACCCCACACAAATACGCGGTGGCTGTGCATGCAGAGTCCGCTATCTGCGCGTTCACGCAGTATGTCTGAAACATAGTCCAATAATTTTATTATCATGATTCATGAGCTATCCTGTGGAGGAAAAGTAGAAGGAAGACGTGCTTCTCCTTGTTCATATTCATGCCCTTGTCCCATGTCTACCGATTTGATCGATTTTTGACATATCAAGTGACAGTTGGTTACTGTCACTCGATATGTCAAAAATCGATCAAATATGTTGATGACTAATAAGCTTTCTGTCAGCTTTTACAGATTTGCTCGATTTTATCGATTATTCCTGTGGCCTGTTAACGATCGATAATCACCATCAAAATCGAGACAGACGTAGACATCACTTGTTAATAATAAATCTTACATAGCTAATAAAGCTGACCTCGAAGTCACATAATTATGATAAACTAGGACCATCGCAGTAAAAATAAATCAACAGTTAGGCAAGAATAATATACCTACAATGTGTCCCAGGGATAAGTGACCGCCCGGCGTTTTTTGAATATTTGTACAAAATTATTAATAATTACATTTATATTTGTGACTACAGTTTTTTTTTTAAGATTTTTTTTCTTTTTTTTTTGTAAAGACGCGTGACGTGCTGACGTTTTTTTACGATATTTCCTAAGTTTGTTCATCCTTTTCCATTATTTTTTTTTATTGACTAGCCGACATCATAGTTTTTCAATTAAAATCATTAAACGTACCTAAAATGTAGTAAAACATTTATTAAATAAAAAACTAAATTAAAATTCGAAGAAAAAAATACTCTTCTTTTCAGTTTTTTCAAAATAAATCTAAAAAATGCCCCCTTAATATCACATTTTTCAAATGAGGATGAACTTTACACCCTGTTCTTCATACCACAAAAATATAAATAACAGTATTAAGGTCATCATAGAAAATCGTCGAACGACGCGCTTCGAAGTCTCACTGTTTAACAGTACGCAACAGTCTCAGTTTATTTATTTTTATTCATATAACAATTCGCTTTGTGTCAGAAATATTTGTACATTAATTAACATAATAGATATAGCAAAAAAAAAAAAAAAACACTGCGCGGAGTTATGCCTGGACGCGGAAGGTTTATCTACTGAGCGGCCGTAGGTAAATATTTCAAGGTCTTTGCAGGTTGTGTTTGATAACACACAATGTCATCGTTGCTGGCAAAGGATCGATGCTGCTGCTGCACAGAACGTCGAAGAGGAACGTAGCATCTTAGAAATACACGACATCCAAGAACCTGCGGCTAAAAACATTCCTGTTGCAGTTGAACCACATTTATTTTTAAATGTCGGAGCGTTTCCATGCTACCTTGCTAATTATTTCAAGGTCACTGCCGAGACTTATTACTATTACTTTATTATACTGTGCCTGCGTCCACATCGCACGCGCATGTACACAAAAAAAAAACAAGAAAAACTTTACTATTTACTACGTATTTTATTTTCTAGTTTCTCAGTATTGAAAATGTTCTAAAACACCATGTTCGCGCTCGATTTCGACTTAGCCGTCATAGTATGAATGAAATAATATCCCACAAGTGTTCACTTCGCATACGTATCATCACTGTTGAAAGTCGCGTCCAAAATGACGCACAGGGGCCCCGGGATTCCGCTTCCTCCGCACGGCACGGTGAACCTAGCCTAACCTAACCAAAAAGGGTACCTTCCTACCTTACCTACCTACATACCTACCTACCCTACCTACCTACCTACATATCTACCTACCCTATCTACCTATATACCCTAACCTAACCTAAGTTTTTTTTTTCCGGGTTGGAAAATCCTCATAGAGGTCCTCCAACCTGAGGTGGGCAAAGGGATTTGTCAGAATCCTACTGACTAAAAACCACCCCATTGTTCCCTTCTCACACTTAGACCGGGAATCATGAGATCAACCTAACCTAACCTATCCTTTTTTTTTTTTTTTTTTTTCTCGGGGTGGAAATCCTCATGGATGTCCTCCGCCCTGGGGTGGGCGAAGGGGTCTGTCAGACTCTTACTGACTAAAACCACCCCGGTGTTCCCTCGCACACTTGCGTCGGGGGGCTGCGGGAGCAAATTGCGACTTCCGCTGCCCCGGACTGGTGACGGCCCGCACTTTGCGGGCCCCGTCCCGTAGGGGGAGTGAGGTGTGCAAACTCCCCCCGTTACGTCTTAGAGTGGCGCGCGTGGAACACTACGCGCCGCCATCTCGGGTCCTGTGTGATGGGGGGCGACGGATGTCCCCGAATCCGTCGCCCCTGGACCCATTTAGGGGGGCTGGAAGAGGGCGTTATCCGCCCTCCGCCGACGCCCGGTGCGCCTGCTGCGGGCCGGGTGAGTGGACGAGATCTCCCTCTCCCTTTCCGCAGCCTCCTTCTGCGAGATGACTGTCTCGCAGAAGGAAACCACCGCGTCCCACGACTCGGCACTCCCGACCATCGAACGAACGACGGCCGGCAGTGACAAGTCGGCTCCAACTTCTGAAACGAGGGCACGGCGCGGCTCCTCCCACGCGGCACACTCTGCCAATGTATGCCGCGCCGTGTCCTCCCGACAATGGACGCAGTGGTGACACCGAGCGTCCGGCTCCCTGTTTATGCGACACAGGTACTTCCCGAAGCAGCCATGCCCCGAGAGCACCTGCGTCACCCGAAACGACAGGGAGCCGTGCCTCCTCCCGAGCCAGTCGTCGAGCACCGGCCGGACCGCCTCGATGGTGACGAGGCCGGCGGTGGGGCGTGAAAGCCTTTCCCGCCATTCCGCCACCAGGACCTCGCGAAGCTGAGACCGACGCAGCTCCATGTGTCGCTGCATCGGTCGCTCGCCCCGCGCTGTGGCTTCCTCGCGCCACCGATGAAGTGACGCGAGCACCTTCGCCTCCAGGTCCCAGGGCGGGGATCCGGCCAGTGCACAAGCCGCCTCGTAGGAGATCGTGCGATACCCCCTGATGACTCTGACGGCCATCGCTCTCTGCGGCTTACGCAATACAGCGATGCTACCGGCCGTCAGGTCAGCCGCCCAGATAGGGGCCCCGTAAAGGGCCATCGACCGCACGATCCCCACGTAGAGCCGCCTACAAGCGGCGCTCGGGCCCCCCAGATTGGGAAGCAGCGTTGACAGCGCCCCAGCAGCACCCAGCAACTTGGGCGCCAACCGTCGGAAGTGGGGCCCGAAGTCCCACCGGCTGTCGAGCACCAATCCTAGGTACTTCATGGTAGACTCGACAGCGATCCGAGTCCCCCCGACCACGATATGTAAGCCGGGTGGCGGCGCCCGCCGGGGGCCATGAAACACCATAGCCTCCGACTTACTAAGGGCCACCTCCAGGCCCAGGCGACGTATGCGGCTCACCACCTGTGAGACCGCAGCCGTCGCGCGCAACGCTGCCTCCCTGTGCGAGCTCCCCCGGGCAGTGACCAGCGTGTCATCCGCATAACACGTCAGGTCTACCCCCGGGCCGAGCTCGCCCCTCAGCACCCAGTCGTACCCGATGTTCCACAGGAGCGGGCCTACAACCGAACCCTGCGGAACACCGCACGACATGCGGCGCTGGTTTCCACCATCACGTCCCATGTAGGTGACACACCTCTCTGACAAATAAGCCCCAACGATGTGGCGGAGGTAGGGAGGCACCCCATGATACCGCAGTGCCTCCCGAATACAACTCCAGGGCAGGGTGTTGAAGGCGTTGGAGATGTCCAAGGACACCGCCAACATCACCCCGCCCCGGGACACCGCTTCCTCCGCCAGGACTCTAACCCGCGACACAGCGTGGATCGTAGAGCGCCCATGCCGAAACCCGAACTGGCTGTCGTCCAGGTCCGGCCCCTCTCTGCACAAGTGGCCGACGAGGCGGGCTGCGATTATCCGCTCGAACAGCTTGCCCACCTCGTCAAGCAGCACTATGGGCCGGTACGCGGATGGTGAGTCCGCAGGGCGCCCCGCCTTCCTGAGCAGGACCAGACGACCAGACTTCCACAGAGTGGGAAACTGGCCCTGCTCGAGGCACGCCGTGTAGAGTCCTCTCAGTTGGGGCTCAAGCTCCTTCAGAGCGAGGGCTAACACGCAGCCGTGGATCCCGTCGGGCCCCGGAGCCACGTTCTTGGCCCGGAGCCGCATCACGGCTGCCCTCATCTCTGCCTGTGTCACCTCTGGGACGCTGATGGCGTTCTCCTCCTCTGTAGGCTCTGCGGCTGTGGGCAAAACCATCGGCGGCGGAGTATGCTCCGCTGTTGCCGGGAAGAGGGCTGCGACCACCTCCTCCAGCAGCTCGGGTTGGAGACTCTCAGTAAGTGGGGGTGCCGCGGCTCGAAGTTTCCCTCGCACCGCGCGATAAGGGCGCCCCCACGGATCCCCATCTAGAGTCTCCAACATCTCCTCCCTGGCTCGCGTCCTCGACTCGCCGATGGCCAGCCACAGAGCCTCCTTAGCCGCGCGGTACACCTCATACAGCGCGGCTTCTTCGTCAGGATCCCGGCGACGTCTCCTCCGGTATCGGGTGTACGGGCGTCTAACCGCCACGCACGCGACGCGCAGCTGCGCAATCTCGGCGGTCCACCAGTACACCTGGCGCCTAGCGGACTGTGCGTGGACCCGGGGCATAGACGCGTCGGAAATTTGCGTCATCGCCCCGCGGAACCACAGCGCCTCCTGCTCGACGTCGACGGGTCCGTTCATTGCCGACTCCCGGACCCAGGCCTGGACAATGGCGGCCTCCTCGAGAAGCTCCCTGTCGATGCGCTTACGCGCCCAGCGCGGACCGTCCGTTCGCGGGGCCGGTGGACCGCGGCCGCCGGCGGTCTGGGCGGAGACGTCGAAGCGGATGTATCGGTGATCCGACAACGTCTCCACCTCCACGGCGACACGCCAGTCGCGGACACGGCTCGCGACAGCGGGGCTAGCGAACGAGACGTCCACTATAGACCCGCCCCGCTGCCGCACGCACGTGTAAACCGAGCCCCGGTTTAGAACGGTCAAGCCAGTCGTGACCGCCCACTCCTCCAGCACCTCGCCCCTAGCATCGGTCACAGGGGATCCCCACGCCACAGACTTGGCGTTGAGATCCCCCAGCAACAGCACCGGGCGAGGGTGTAGTCGGCCCACGACGGCACCCAACTCGACAAGGAACCTCTCGAAGTCGGCGAGACTCTTGTTGGGCGAAAAGTACGCCCCAACCGTGCCAATGCCGTCCGCGAGGGCGGCTACCCAGCCATGACCTCGGGACGGGTTGACAAGAGCCCCACCAATGATGGCCACCAAACCGTCCAAGTCTCCCACCCAGTTATCCCTGGGGGGGACAAAATACGGTTCGGCGACCACAGCCACGTGAATCGACCACTCTGCCATGCTCTGGAGCAAGAGATCCTGAGCTCTAGCAGAGTGGTTGATATTGCCCTGGAGGAAATGGTAGAGTGCCATTATACGCAATCCATTTCCTCCGCACCATTCCTAGGCCGGGAGTCGGCCGAAGGGCAGCCAGGCTGCAGGGGGGGTAAAGAGCCCCCGGCAGCCTTGGCAGCCCCTCTCTTCCTCTTCTTCTTCTTCTTCGTGGCGGGTGCGCCACAGGCCTTTCCACCCGCTCTGTGCTCGGCGGACCTCCCTGCAGCTGCACAGAGGCTGCAGTTTGGTGCTGCGGAGCACTGGGCCGCCTTGTGGCCGGCCTGACCACAGCGATAGCACTGGTCGCTGCGGTCTGTTTCGGCGGTGCACCGTGCCCTGACATGCCCAATGTCATGGCAACGGTAGCACCGCAAGGCCATGGGTTGCAGCCGCTTCACCCTCGCTGCCACCCACCCCACCAATAGACGCCTAGCGTCGGCTACTTTATTCGCCGCTGCCGCCGGGCACCGCACCCAGATCGTGCCGAGCCCGGAAGCATCGACGCGTATCTCACCCGTCCGGACGTCTTCGGGCGGACATCCACCGGAACGGGCAATGGCCGCCACGACCTCAGCCGGAGCCGTCGAGTCGTCCAGCCCGTTGATTCGCAGTTCAGCGGTCTTCATCGGCCTGGACACCCGAACGTCCTCCGGGTTGAGGACCTCCCTCAGCTTGGTGGCCAGGACGTCCGCCCTTTCGCCGCTAGAGGCACCCGGCACCTCAAGCAGCCGCGCCCCCGTAACCGCATTCCTCAATCTGAGGCCGGACGGTATACCAAGGTCGGAGAACGGGACTTTGGCTTTTGCCTCCGCAAGGACCGCCTTATAGGAGACACCCCTTTCGACGGCTCCGGGCTGCAGCGTAATTACTACAGCCGCGGAGCGTGGGGCTCTGATCCTAGGCGGCCCCTGAGCCTTCTTGGGTGCTGGCGCCGGTGCTCCAGTGGGTACCGGTGGTGTTGGCGCCGTCTTCTTCTTACGGCGGCCCTTCTTGACGACCGTCGTCCAGGCCTCTGTGGTGGACCCGGGTGCGGTCACCGAGGGTGTGTTCACCGAGGGTGCGGCTGCCAGGGGCGCGGCCGTCCGGGAAGTGGTCGCGGGCGCGCTCCCCGCGGGCTTTTTGCCGGCAATGGTTGGTGTACCCGGCATAGCGAGCTCCTCCTTCCTCCTCCTATCCGCAGCGAGTGGCGGCCGGAGAGTCTCTGCTGGGAGGAGCCTCGACTCCAGGCCCTGCAGACGGGCATTCAGCATACCCCCACACTGCAGCATGCAGATGCGAACGATCTTCTCGATCTCCGCATCCGCAGGTGCGGGGGTAGGGACCGACGACGGGGCCGACGACGCGGCCGGCGGTGTCTGGGCAGTGACGGAAGCGGAACCGGTGGCCGCAGGATGCACCTGTTGCCATTCCGCCCTCTGCGCGGCAAGCTCCCGCTTGAGGTCCTCGAGCTCAGATCTGAGACGGCTATTCTCCTCCCACAACTTCGCCGTCTCGTCTGAGCTTGTGCGACTAAGGAGGACCCCAACTGCCTCCTTAATGCCGTCAGCCGCCTCTTTCAGAGCGCGCGTGAACGTGCCCTTCAGGCTGCCAGATTTTGTGGCAACCTTCAGAACGACGTCTACGCCGTCCAGAACTTGGCGACTGAGCGCCACCGCCGACAGGCTCTCTCCGGCAGTCGCCTGAGCAGAGCGTCGCTCTCGGGCCAGTCGGGCCATCTCGCTGACCTCGTCAGCCGCCACCGCCTTCCGCTGCGCCCGCTTTGCGGCGTTCGCCTCCGCTCTATTGGCTTCCAGTAGAGAGATAGTGGAGCCATCCCCAAGTTCTGCCACCGTGGGCTCGAGGACCACCTCCTTGGACCCCGAGTCACTCCCTCCGCTGGGTACTGGCGTGTCAGGGCGCTTAAGAAAGCGCCCCCGAAAGTCACGCGAAGTCGCAGACCTTCCAGCAGCTGCACGACCTCGCCCTCTCTTGCTCTTCGGCACTTTAGGCGCCGGAAGATTCTCCTCGCTAGAAGAGGACTCCGCGTGCTCCTCATCCTCTTTGCGTGCGTGCGTTCTCCAAAATTTGGAAGCACGCTCAACTCCCTCCCCTTTCGTCCGCGAGCGCTTTGAGCTTACGCTCGCCACGCTCGCCACACTAATCCTATCAGATGTGGTGTCAGAGTCTGGCACCACACCCACACCCATCTGCTCGACCAACACGATCGGCAATTTATTTTGTTTGTTTTTATTATTATGATTTTCATTATCCATTTTATATCCCACGAGTAGATATAGGTACTATACGTCCACCGGGCAGAGCCTAGATACCCGGTAAGCCTACATACTACAGAGTGCGGCAGGTGCTCTGTAGGGGAAGCGCTCGCAACTGGACTCCCTCCAGCCATTCATCCTCTCACCGCGCTTCAAAGCTTAGGATTGGGTGGTTTTTTATCTTAGAGGTAGCCTTCCTCTGGGCCAGGCGATTAAGCCAAGCCCCCGGCGGCGGCATTGGACATGCCTCCGTTCGCTGTCCGGCCAACCCGACTCAGCGAACCCGCCGAAAGTTCTCTCGTTGAAGACCTCTCCTCAACGAGAGAAACACGCACCGCTTTGGCGCGCCTGCACCGCAGCGGCATGGTCACGTCATATGTCGATCGACGATCGTCGATCGATCAAGAGCGACCCCATCCCGGTATCTCTCTTAGTCTGGTCTCTCACTTGGGCCTTTCCGGCATGAGTAACTCTACCGGCAGAGCCCCAAGATCATTGAGACGCGCAAGCCCCACCACGACGACAACGTGGAGACACATTCGGTGGGGAACCTAACCTATCCTAACCAAACATAACCTAACCTTTTTTTTAATGTTCCAAAACACCATGTTCGCGCTCGATTTCGACTTAACTGCCATAGAATGAATTAAATAATACCCCAAAAGCTTTCACATGGCATGAGTTTCATCACTGTTGAGCGTTGGTACCAAAATGACGTATGGTCCTTTTCATTTATTTATTATTGACATAATCTACTCATTACAATGTTTTTTTTATGAGTGGTATTGCAATATGTGGTTAGCTAGCGACCTCGACAGTAGACTATACAATGTGTCCCAGGGATAAGTGACCGCCCGGCGAACATTAAAAAAAAGGTTAGGTTATGTTTGGTTAGGATAGGTTAGGTTAGGTTGATCTCATGATTCCCGGTCTAAGTGTGAGAAGGGAACAATGGGGTGGTTTTTAGTAAGTAGGATTCTGACAAATCCCTTCGCCCGCCTCAGGTTGGAGGACTTCTATGAGGATTTTCCAACCCGGAAAAAAAAAACTTAGGTTAGGTTAGGGTATATAGGTAGTTAGGGTAGGTAGATATGTAGGTAGGTAGGTAGGGTAGGTAGGTATGTAGGTAGGTAAGGTAGGAAGGTACCCTTTTTGGTTAGGTTAGGCTAGGTTCACCGTGCCGTGCGGAGGAAGCGGAATCCCGGGGCCCCTGTGCGTCATTTTGGACGCGACTTTCAACAGTGATGATACGTATGCGAAGTGAACACTTGTGGGATATTATTTCATTCATACTATGACGGCTAAGTCGAAATCGAGCGCGAACATGGTGTTTTAGAACATTTTCAATACTGAGAAACTAGAAAAAAAAATACGTAGTAAATAGTAAAGTTTTTCTTGTTTTTTTTTTGTGTACATGCGCGTGCGATGTGGACGCAGGCACAGTATAATAAAGTAATAGTAATAAGTCTCGGCAGTGACCTTGAAATAATTAGCAAGGTAGCATGGAAACGCACCGACATTTAAAAATAAATGTGGTTCAACTGCAACAGGAATGTTTTTAGCCGCAGGTTCTTGGATGTCGTGTATTTCTAAGATGCTACGTTCCTCTTCGACGTTCTGTGCAGCAGCAGCATCGATCCTTTGCCAGCAACGATGACATTGTGTGTTATCAAACACAACCTGCAAAGACCTTGAAATATTTACCTACGGCCGCTCAGTAGATAAACCTTCCGCGTCCAGGCATAACTCCGCGCAGTGTTTTTTTTTTTTTTTTGCTATATCTATTATGTTAATTAATGTACAAATATTTCTGACACAAAGCGAATTGTTATATGAATAAAAATAAATAAACTGAGACTGTTGCGTACTGTTAAACAGTGAGACTTCGAAGCGCGTCGTTCGACGATTTTCTATGATGACCTTAATACTGTTATTTATATTTTTGTGGTATGAAGAACAGGGTGTAAAGCCCATCCTCATTTGAAAAGGTCGAGGATCCTCCGGCCTGACGAGTGTTGTGTCTGGCGGGCAAATGCCCATTTCGGATATGTCTTTGATGAGTAATTAGTATGTGGCGGCGTAACCGCGACAATTTACTTAATTATACTGTTACGCAAGTAGCTATCTACCTTATCGCCTTTCCCTGCCCCTTCCCCTCCGGCTTCTAACATTACCATTAATTAAAATGTTAAATTTTTCACTTTTTAGTTGTGGTACGAACCCCACATAAATTCGAATACCACTACCTGCTATGCAAATAACAGTGACAGGAAGTTATCATCATATCATCCATTTAAACTAAGTGCAAAAAATATGTATTATAAAGTGAATCGTTCTATCGGTGAACCGTGATGCGGAGAAACGAGTGTCGGAGAACTGTTTCAGAATCGTTTTTATGGGTAAAGAAAGTAAATTGTTTTATTCTGTTGTTACTGTAATAAACTTTTTATTTTGCTTTTTAAGAGTCCATATATCACTTTTTGCTTTTAAATTTATAGAAAAAAAATGCTAGATAATATATTCTTTACCCAGATGAAAAAACCGTTGTGAAAGCTATATGGTTTTGCCAGATAAAAAATGCGACGAAAACTATGTATTAACTAACTTATTTTTTTTTTATTGCACTTATTTGTTTCTGTCAGAATACCCTCGATATGTTATTGTAATTTCTCATCTAGCATGATTCCTAGGAAAACCGTTTGATGACTAAATTCCAGATTGTCTCCATTCAATATGATGTCACATTCGTTACTGCTTTTTTATTTCTTTCTTTCCTCATACGTAGCTACCTCCCTCATGTGGAGACACAGAGGAAGAAAATAAGGGATGATGATGTTAAAAATCCCTCTTCAGCACATGCTCATACCAAAACGAACGATTCCCTTTATTTTTTTCTGTCACGGGCGTCAGGAAAAGTGAGAGGGCCATAATTTTAAATTTACCTTAGCCATCCCAACCGTTGGAAAAGTCTCAAAATGCATCTTGGCCTCCTCGCCGGTGGCGCCGCGTCGCTGACCGAGCAGCGTGCGTGCGGCGGCCAGCGTGGGCACGGACATGCCGTCGCCCAGGAACATCACCACGTTGCGCGCTTTCTGGACGCTCTCCTGGTGCGCGAGGCGCGCGTCGATGGCCGCCTGCGCCTCCTGCGTCCAGAAGGCGGAGACGGTCTCGGCGCGGTTGGCGGCGGCCGCGCGGCCAGCGGGGTCCGCCGGGTGGTAGCGGTCGGCGCGCACGCACTGCGCTCCCACGGCGACGAAAACGAGCAGCGGCAGTAGCGACCTCATAGCGACACTGACTACTAAACAGTGACGCCCATTTAACTGCCTTTTATTATGGTCAAGAGTATATCTAATCTCCAAAACGTTTTAATCGGAAGACAGATGGACGACATTAATAAAATGTAAAATTAAATAACAGATATTAGCATTAAGTGGATTAAGTATAAAGCCCGAAATAAAATTGTTCGTAATCTCTCGTTCGTGTATCGTTAGACTAATAATGTTGAATAGATGTGAATAGCACTGAGAAAGCAATGGCTTGAAAGATGTGAAAATAATAGATCAGTTCATCATGACTACCTTACAGAAGAAACCGGTGGGGTATATTATAGATCCTATCAAAAACATAAATGTGAAAATTGGGAGCCAAGTTCTATATTAAGAATAGGCTTTGTTGTCGACTTCGCCAAAGAAGGAATTGAGATCTAAATGGGTGCCAAGTTCTGTAGATAATCCTGTTTATTTATAAGACTATGACTTTGACTTTGACTGTGACTGTGACTGTGACAAGTGACTGTGACTGTGACTTTGACTTTGACTTTGACTTTGACTTTGACTGTAATCATCGCATCTAATTTCGTCATTGTCATCCTCTCAACTTTCTAGGTCATCTGGAAGTGGGTTAGGTTTTTGATGACTATATTTGTATAATATATGTCACTATCTATCTATATATCTATGTCAGTCAGTCATATAATACTAGTAGTTCTGCGAACAGTAGACCTCGCGAGCACAAACTTTTTGGGAAAAATTAACCGCTTAGCTTGAGGCTTAAGTGCCTGCTACACGGTCGCAAACCGCGTCCCGACAGAGGTGACAAACGTTTTCACACACACACACGCTACCCCATAATACAGGACAAACGAGAAAAAAAATTACGTGTAGGGTGAGGAGGTACCCTAAAAAACAATCATGATTTTATTTTACGACTTTGTCTGCGTGATTGATAGTATAGACCTATACCTACCAAATTACAGCTTTCTAGTACTAAGATTCTCTGAGCTAAGCCGCTGACAGACAGAAAGACAGGCAGACGGACATGGCAAAACTAAATCAGTTTATTGTGTACTACAGAACCCAAAAAACGAGACAAATAATTATGAGTAAAAAATTTGTAGGCCAGCTAGAAAAATTAACAAATAGGTTTGAATAGATAGCGAGCAATTTACTGCATTTGAGGAGGTATTCTGCTCATCATGCCGAAGATCCTGATCAGATCTTTACCAATTTTTTTGAGACTATCTTAAAGTTACTTTCTTTCAAATGAAAAAAGAACCATCGAAAACGGATTTCATAAGGCGGAGATATCCAGCAGCCCCCTTTTTGCCCCATTTTGGAGGAAGTACCCCTCCAATCAAAAATCCCCGACGACAAAAAATTACAAAAAATTCATAATACCTGTATGCCAAGTTTCATCCAGATCGGTTGTAAAATACGACCTGTACACGAGTACGTACAAACTGACACACGAAAGAAAATTTTTCCAGTTGATGCAGAGACGCTTCGCTCGCTACGCTCGCTCGGTCAATAAAAGCTTTTTCACAAAAAAAAACAACCGACTTCCACTATAACGTGAAAAATAACTAAAATTTCGGAAGTCGGTGGCCAAAACGAAAATACATAACCAAAGACACGGATATTCGTTATTTGCCACCGACTTCCAAAATTTTTGTTATTTTTCACTTTATATTGGAAGTCGGTTGTTTTTTTTGCGAATAAGTTTTTATTTCTCGCTTTTTAGTGGGTCGGTATAGATTTTATCTAAGTTACAATAGCCTAATGTCAACAGCTCATCAACTTTTGCAAAATATTGCTTTTCCCGATGCAGGGACGTTCATTGTTGAGGAGGTCTCCTGGTACTTCGCCATCATCTCCACTTCACCATAGGGTGAAGAATTTATGCCCGTCACAATGCATAGGCATTTTGACGGGCATTATTATAAAATTATATGAAACTACAAAATAAATCTTATTGGTAACTACTTAGTTTGAAAATAAATAAATCATATTCATACATGAATTTTGATTTTGATATAAAGAAGCAACTAAGTTTCTATACTGTACACTCAGCTATACCAGATCACGAATGTTACGTCAAACAATAGTACAGTACGACACAACTTAGATGTAGCATAGATTTGAAAATTTTCATTCATTCATTTCAATTTCACGAATGTATTTGGCTATATGACTTTACAAGTTATTGCGTTTTCGAAAGATCATTTTCACCTAAAGCAGTAATAAAGATTGGTGATTTTGAAGGCGCGCTCAGTTCGGATGGTGATCGGTTTTACGAATTTTACCGATGCTACATCTAATTTGTGTCGTACTGTAACACACGGTAACATTTTGTGAATCAAAAACACTGTGGACATAGCGAAAAAAAATTATATTGATGTGAGTTTTGAAGTTATAAGGCCCCGTACAGTGTTATTTGGTAATCAAATAGTCTAGCAACACGTACTATTTAAAATAATATAGTAAACTTGTGATCTTGTCTTAATTATCAGCTCTTAAAAGTATGAAAATCTCCCGAGACAAATCCGACCGACTTGATGATCACTTGTAGTCAAAAAGAAATGGCGCCTGTTTTCTGGCGGTTGGCCAACCTGTAGTGTGGTGCTGCCATGGCCCAAAAATGGTTTTAAAGCGCTTGGATTTTCGGATTTTCGTTAGTTTCACAGATATATAGTAGTATAGTATAGTACACGGGAACGAAAAGTGAGACACATTTTCAAAATTGGTTTTTAATACTTTAAAAACGATATTTGTATTAAAAATATTTAAAAAAACATAGAAAATTGATCAACTCACTGCTGGACATAGGCCTCTCCCAAGCTGCGCCACAGCACCCTGTCCTCCGCCTTCCGCATCCAGTCTGTCCCGGCCACTTTCTTAAGGTCATCGGTCCATCTAGCTGGGGGGCGTCCCACACTACGCTTGCCGATACGCGGTCTCCACTCTAGGACTCGTCTGCTCCGACAGACATGGCCAGCCCACTGCCACTTCAGTTTGCTTACTCTGCAAGCTATGTCGGTAACTCCGGTTCTTTTCCGAATAATTTCATTTCTGATTTTATCCTTCAAAGAAACTCCAAGCATAGCCCGCTCCATAGCGCGCTGAGCGACCTTGAATTTGACCATTGTTTGTGACCAATATGTGTTTTGGATTTTGACACATTGTTTATTTGAATAACGTTCGAGGGGTATAGATTTTGAGTTATTAAGGGGTCAAAAGTAGCTCCAAATGGTTCGTGTAATATAACACACGGCTGCTGCGTCGCCAGTTCTTGTCTTGAACTTGGTTTGACACGCGGCCTCGAATCGTGTCTAGATTGCTCAAGTTTACGCAATAAGGTTTCATGACATACCATATCAAACGCCTTAGTCATATCCAAAAATACTGCTACTGGGATTTCTTTTTTATTGATAGCATCCATAATTTCTTTTTGTAGATTTTTGCTTAATAATAAGCCTTTTGCTCTTTCTCAAATATTTTTGAAAGTATAGGAACCAAAGTAATTGGTCTATAATTATATAATTATTTGCGTCAGATCTTTTTTGTGAAGGGGTTTTACAACAGAACATTTTAAACTGTCGGGGAATATTACCCTTTTCCAAAGATAAATTAAACATTGAAAAATAACTTTAATTTCCGAAGTCGGTGCCAAAAACCGAAATTTCAAACCAATGACACCGACTTCCGAAATTTAAAGTTATTTTTCAGTTTGTAGTATTTTTTCAGGATCGTCAACTTTAAAATATTTTACACCATGGCATAAATCAGGGTTTACATGTGTTGAGTGAAATCAAATCACCTCAGAGTCAAATAAAATACACGACCGACAATTTTTTACTAGTGTTTACATTTTAATGACTATCATAAAAATTATAAGTACTTATGCTGAGTCAGGACTTAATACACCTATAATGTTATTCTGCATACTCAGAACAGATCTACCTGCACAAGTGTTACTTTTGAGGAATCATACGTGGTGTAAAGAGACCCAATGCCAAACCGAAATCTACATATCAAAGTGCCATTGTGCGAAAATGTATTTATTTATTCATCGATATAGCACCTCAACGATTTACTCACTAAAACATACTTATACAAAAATCTCAAACAGTTTTAGGCATTGTGAATTTGTCACTTACAGAAGTGTACAGCACTAGCAGAGAAAAATATTAAAAATATTTAGTAGCTGGAAAACGTTAACGTTAACTCTTATTTCTGGAATTTAAAACCGCACCAAGTAACGCAACTACGCCAGCAAAAGACTTTGCTCACGTCCCGTCGTCCGCACGGACGGATATTTTTTCGCGGCGATTTTTTTTCGCACTCTAGATTTTCAACGCTCTGCTTAGCGCCGCCACCGCCGCCAGGCCCAGAGTTGAAAATCCAACAGTATGTCTTTTTGACGCGCTGGGATGTACTCTGCTGGATTCTTAATGCTCTGCTCAACACCGCCATCGAGACAACCGAGAGCTGTAAATCGAGTGCGCGATAAAATACCTCCGCGATATTTTTACGTCCGTGTAAACGTGGGCTGTCCGTAAGGGAGAAGAATATAAAAACGTAAGAAACGACAGGGAGGGGTGCGTTGACAGGAAACCTCCCCGTGTGCCTGTGGACTGGAGTTCCCTTACGGATCCGTCCGGGGGGAAGATCAGTCTACGGGTCGGTGCACCCTGGGATGCGGACAATGACTCGCCATTAGGTACTTTGTGCCTAATGGGGTCTTGTTGTCCGTATGCTAATATCCTGTTGCAGGAACGCTCTAACTTGTACTCGGAGAGAGTACACGTTGAGCAGCGTTCGAGTAGGAGCGGGCTCGGCGTGCACTAACCCTGCCGTCCTACCTATCCTCTTGTTGCTTTCCACTAGGAGCCTTGAGTGTTGTTCTATTGCATGTACTATCATGTCTGTGTCAATGTTGTTTTCGGGAGAAGGCGATTTCGTTTTGGCTGGCTTTGGCTCTGTCACTACAGGCCCATCCCTGCATGGTCACTCTTTGTTTAACAACACTTAGCTCTAAATCTAGTTCCTTTACAAGTTTGTAGAGTCGTTCCGTGGCCTTGGTAATACCGGTTTTTATTTCAGTCTTCATGTTTTTTCAGCTGTTTAGGTTCATTTTCGTTATTGGCGGTGAATTTATTCGATGGACTTGCTTGTTTTGGTCTCAGTTTTGCTCTCCTGCGTTAAGGCAGGCTTAGATTTAGATTTCGCGGGGCCGGCCCGCAACGTCTTTTCAATTGTATCGGGGATGGGGCTGCAATTTGCGGCTTCCCAATCCACTATACTGCGTGTAACGTTTAAGGGGGGAACTGCCCACAGTTTAGATGGTGACTTGTCACCGTCGGCCGTCTTTGCACGTTGTTCTATGAACGAACATGTTGGGAGGTATGCGTCTAAATTGTAGAGAAGAAAGTCATTAGGGACGGTAGAGTCAAGAGGAAAATCGTCAATAGGGACGATAGAGTCTAATATGAAGAACATCAATAGGGACGATAGAGTCGAAATAAGACAGAATAACAATAACAAATAATTATACTAAAAAACCTATCGTCTCTTTATCAGAATCAGCATCATTATTATCAATGTGTTTAGGTACCTGAGAATGTCTGGCTTAATCTACATAATTAAAAGTACTTAAATGTTCCTGGTATTTTAATTACATAAATATCGCACCCCTAGATGAAGACTCCGGCAACTCAAAAAACGTCATTTTTCAGAAATGACGAAAATCTGTTTTTAGACTTAATAATAAAGATATCAAAGATCTAATGAGACATTCATAAAGGTAAAGTTTTCTAAAGCTGTTGAATTAGCTTATTTGTATTTTATCAGTTAAAAACCTGGAAAATAACGAGATTTTTTAGATACTCTAGTTTTGCAGCGGGAGTAAGCAATTTTTTTGTGTACTAAGTCAAGTTACTTTACTTCATCTGAAATAAAATTGAGTTACATTACTTTTCATCCAAAAAATAAGATAACTTTTTGTAGGGGGTTTTGAGTTATGCTATGAACGGGTGATTGCAACGTGCTAATCTTAGGAACACAAGCTTTAGTTTTATAGATCTAAAATAGATGAAATAAATAAAATATGTACTCAAAAAGAAAGTCATTTATTTACTAAATGAATAATACAGAAAAACTAAATAAAATAATTAGTGTTATAAAATATTATGTTCTTTTTATAACAGCCCCCCAATTACGCAATGCACGATCAATTTTAAATTGAAACCAATTGAAAAAGATTCAAAGTCAAAAAAGTTTCAATTTAAAATTGATTTTGCATTGCGTAATTGGGGGGCTGTTGAACTTGGTACTACATTTCAAACGACACTTTTCTCCGCAAGGTGGTTGAATTTTGCGAGCAGGCATTTCTTTTTTTAGTTTACCCCTCGACTTGTAAGACTTCCCCGAATTTTTAAGGGTTTTGGCATTATATTGACCTTCCATGTCTCCGGTTGCCTTAGTTTCTTTTTACACTGTTTTGATCCTTCTTGCGCTAGAGTCTCATCACTTGGATTAATATTTTGACCCAGATTGTGATCGTCGTGGTTATTGCCGGCATTGTTATTTTCGATGCGTTGAATCTCGCAATTAGGGCCAGTATCGTCATGTTCATTCGTTGAGTTACTACTGCTGCTGCTAGAGCTACTGCTGGAGCTACTACTCGAGCCTGATGAACTCGAACTGCTGGACGAAGATGAAAGGGAGCGAGTTCGTGGCATTAGTGAAATAGGCGAGTTACGCAAGGGAGAGAAAATTATTTTTCTTTTGGGAATAGGGTTTTCATAGTGCGGATCTACATCGGAATCGTCGAAATCGCTTTCATCGCCGCTATGAACTGGCGAGGCAGCATCCTGACGTTTAGAAATTCGTCGTCGTCCCTCAGCGTTTGTAGGCTGCTCATCAAGACTCAACGAAGATTCTAAAATGCTCGGTGATGGAACTAACCTTCGATCAGCTGGTAACTCAGGCTCGTTTATATTATTGAGCGTTTCTATACCAGGAAAAAGAATAGGTCTTGCATCATCTGTTGCTGCTGGTTGCTCAGGATCCTCTTTTTCTTCGTTAATCATTTGTACCATGAGTTTTCCTCGCCCTGTCATTATCCTAAAAATAATAATGTTCAAATTCAATAATGAATCAAGTAAAGTCAACCAACTCAAAAAACCCCTCAAAATCACGTACTATGTCTAGTTACTGTATAACAAATTAAAAAAAATTATTGAACCTGTCATAAACAACCTATTTTCTCTATAAAAAGTACATATTTCACTGAACAGGCAAAAATAAACAAAGTTAAAGTTAGATTCAACAAAACTACGGTAAATCGAAATTTACCTTTACTTTCATGTAAATCTGAGGAACTCAAAATATTAAATAAAATATTGCAACATAAAATCATCAAAACCCCCGTAAATCAAAAATAACTATTACTTTTTACAATGAAATTTCAGTAAAACTCAATTAACTCAAAATAAATAAGGAAACTTACTCAATAAATTTCGGGTAAACTCCTGCAACTCGAAATCTGCCACTATTCAAACGTGTGTTGTACGCCAATCAGAAAACAACTAAAAATGGCGGACTTGTGCTCGCGCCTTTCGGAGCAAGGTCATTTAAGTAAAGCAGCGTTCAGCGCCATCTTTTGACAGCGGTTGAAGGTATCGTTACGCGAGTTATATTGATGTATAGGTATTCGAGTCAGAAATTCGATAAAGCCACTAACTCAAAACTCGTACTTTTTGAGTTAGTGGGGTTTTTATCTAGGGGTGCGATATCATCTGTGTCCCGCCGCGATTAAAACGTTTTGGAGATTAGATATTCTTGACAATCATAAAAGGCGGTTAAACAGGCGTCATTGTACAGTAGTCAGTGTCGCTATGAGGTCGCTACTGCCGCTGCTCGTGATCGTCGCCGTGGGAGCGCAGTGCGTGCGCGCCGACCGCTACCATCCGGCAGACCCCGCCGGCCGCGCGGCCGCCGCCAACCGCGCCGAGACCGACTCCACCTTCTGGACGCAAGAGGCGCAGGCGGCCATCGACGCGCGCCTCGCGCACCAGGAGAGCATCAAGAAAGCGCGCAACGTGGTGATGTTCCTAGGCGATGGCATGTCCGTGCCCACGCTGGCCGCCGCGCGCACGCTGCTCGGCCAGCGACGCGGCGCCACCGGCGAGGAGGCCAAGATGCATTTTGAGACTTTTCCTACGACTGGGATGGTTAAGGTAAATTCAATTTACTCGCGGGTAGCTTCTTCTCTTCTTCGTTGTAATGAAAAATTTAATGTAAAACCCATGATCGGGAATTTTGATTAACTACATTTCAGACATACTGCGCGAATGCCCAAATCGCAGACTCTGCGTGCACAGCCACCGCGTATTTATGTGGAGTTAAAACTACGTATGGTGCTATAGGAGTAAATGCGGGCGTGCAACGCAGTGACTGCGAGGCTTCCACGAACGCCGCCAGCCACGTGCAGTCCATCGCCGAGTGGGCACTGGCAGACGGCCGCGACGCAGGTCGGTGCTCTTTACACCTTCATTACTCACTAGCTGTTGCCCGGGACTTCCTCTGCGATCCAGGACTTTCTTCCTTTACAGTCCTTCTCCAGGTCAAGGTCTACCCCTGTGCCAATTCCACGGGAATTCCACGGGACGTACTACCGGGATTACATACATAAGAGCTCAACCGTCCAACAGACGGCTGCAGTTGGAAAAAAATTAAAATTTAATTGTGTCTCATTAGTGACAGTCAAGCGGCCGAGAAAAAGGTCATTGGCTCCTACTGCTGCGGCCCGCGTTGCCGTCAGCCATGGTTATTTTGTTACGGGTAATACTGAATCTGTGATGATCTCCTTACTTTGACTGGTCGGAGTGCTCAGTAACAATATGAAATGTCTAAAACCCTTCGATAATTGTGTTTTGTGTGTATGATAGGTATAGTAACCACGACACGTATCACGCACGCTTCGCCCGCGGGCGTGTACGCAAAGGTGGCCGACCGTGACTGGGAGTACAACCTGCCCGTGGAACAACACGGCTTCGACACCGAGCGCTGCCCGGACATCGCGCTGCAGCTAGTGCACAAACATCCTGGCAACAAGCTCAAGGTATACTATAACGTATCACGCACGCTTCGCCCGCGGGCGTGTACGCAAAGGTGGCCGACCACGACTGGGAGTACAACCTGCCTGTGGAACAACACGGCTTCGACACCGAGCGCTGCCTGGACATCGCACTGCAGCTAGTGCACAAACATCCTGGCAACAAGCTCAAGGTATACTATAACGTATCACGCACGCTTCGCCCGCGGGCGTGTACACCAAGGTGGCCGACCGCGACTGAGAGTACAACCTGCCTGTGGAACAACACGGTTTCGACACCGAGCGCTGCCCGGACATCGAGCTGCAGCTAGTGCACAAACATCCTTGCAACCAGCTCAAGGTATACTACAACGTATCACGCACGCTCCACCCGCGGGCGTGTACGCCAAGGTGGCCGACCGCGACTGGGAGTACAACCTGCCCGTGGAACTACACGGCTGCGACACCGAGCGCTGCCCGGACATCGCGCTGCAGCTAGTGCACAAACATCCTGGCAACAAGCTCAAGGTATACTACAACGTAGCACGCACGCTCCGCCCGCGGGCGTGAACGCCAAGCTGGCCAACCGCGACTGGGAGTAAAACCTGCCCGTGGAACATCACGGCTTCGATACCGAGCGCTGCCCGGACTTTGTGCTTTAAGCTTTGTGCAGACCAGCGCGACTTGTCGCGCGACACCGGTTATTAATATACCGTGAAGTTTTGTATTGTTCATGTCACGTCGCGCGACAAGTCGCGCTGGTCTGCTAAAGCCTTAAAGAGAAAACTGTGATCAGAAAAAATTGTATATACGAGAACCGTCCGTCCGCCCTCCCTAATCATCATCATCATCATATCAGCCGAAAGACGTCCACTGCTGGACATAGGCCTCCCCCAAGCACCGCCACTTCGACCGATTCTGTGCTTCCCGCATCCAGCGGATTCCTGCGGCCTTTACAAGGTCATCGGTCCATCCATCCACATCCCTCCCTAATGGACCTCGAAAATTAAAGCATACACTTTTGAAAGTCGATAGAGTTTCAAGTCATTTTAAAAATTATTTATTATAATTACCCATATAATCATAAATATTGTTTCGTTCATTAAAGTAATCTTAATTTTGTTTCAGGTTATATTAGGTGGTGGTAGACGTAGCTTGTTGCCAGTTGACCGTCTCGACGAAGAAGGATCATATGGTAGACGGACAGACAACCGAGACCTTATACAAGAGTGGAAGCAAGACAAAGTAGATCGTGAAGTAACCCATGAGTATGTTTGGAACCGTGAGCAGCTAGCGCAAGTCAACAACAGTCTGCCCGAGTACATTTTGGGCTTATTCGAGAGTAACCATATGCAATACCACATGCAATCGAATCTACAAACAGAACCCACATTAGCAGAGATGACTGAGGTGGCAATTCGCTCGTTGAGTCGGAATGAGAAGGGTTTCTTCCTATTTGTGGAGGGAGGCCGCATCGACCACGCGCATCACGACAACCTCGTGGAATTGGCGCTTGACGAGACACTCGAGATGGACGCGGCCGTGGCGCGCGCTACAGAAATGCTCTCGGAGGACGACTCGCTTATCGTGGTGACGGCGGACCACTCGCACGTCATGACTTTCAACGGGTACTCTCAACGTGGCAATGACATTCTTGGTCCTTCCAGAGATTTGGGAGATGACCATATGCCTTATATGACTCTATCATACACCAACGGGCCTGGTTTCCGCCCTCATGTGGATGGTGTTCGAACCAACGTTACTGCTGAGGACAATTATCGTAAGAATTCATAAATGGTTATCATAAGAAAAAGGATTCTCGTTGTGATAGGCATGTGGCGTAATGCTCATTAAATTATTTCGCAGGAACACTAGATTGGGAGTCTCACGTGGACGTACCGCTCGAGTGGGAGTCGCACGGTGGCGACGACGTGGCGGTGTTCACACGCGGGCCGCACCACTCTATGTTCTCGGGGCTGTACGAGCAGAGCCAGCTGCCGCACCTCATGGCGTACGCCGCCTGCTTCGGGCCCGGTCGACACGCCTGCAGCAGTGCTACACATGCTATGGGCGCGCCTGTCACATTTCTCACTATTTTTGTAGTACTAAGTTCTCTATTTACACAATGATCTTTAATTTTAGTCTATGCTATTTATGTAATGTAATAATAAAACATAACGGGTGTAAAAATATCTATCACCACGCTGAAAGTCACGATGATCTTCCCGTCACTGCGATTATTTGTATGTATTGCACCTCATCTGGGAAGCGAATTGTTATGGAGATATTAAAGGATAAACATTTTTCAAGACATTGTAAAACAAACAAAAGTTTTAAACGTTTATTACTAAATATCAACCAGTTTTACGTTCCGTTCTATAACAGACAGCCCAAGTTTACACGGACGTAAAAATATCGCGGAGGTATTTTATCGCGCACTCGATTTACAGCTCTCGGTTGTCTCGATGGCGGTGTTGAGCAGAGCATTGAGAATCCAGCAGAGTACATCCCAGCGCGTCAAAAAGACATACTGTTGGATTTTCCACTCTGGGCCTGGCGGCGGTGGCGGCGCTAAGCAGAGCGTTGAAAATCTAGAGTGCGAAAAAAAATCGCCGCGAAAAAATATCCGTCCGTGCGGACGACGGGACGTGAGCAAAGTCTTTTGCTTGCGTAGTTGCGTTACTTGGTGCGGTTTTAAATTCCAGAAATAAGAGTCGTTAACGTTTTCCAGCTACTAAATATTTTTAATATTTTTCTCTGCTAGTGCTGTACACTTCTGTAAGTGACGAATTCACAATGCCTAAAACTGTATGAGATTTTTGTATAAGTATGTTTTAGTGAGTAAGTCGTTGAGGTGCTATATCGATGAATAAATAAATACATTTTCGCACAATGGTACTTTGATATGTAGATTTCGGTTTGGCTCTTTACACCACGTATGATTCCTCAAAAGTAACACTTGTGCAGGTAGATCTGTTCTGAGTATGCACAATAACATTATCCTGTGTATTAAGTCCTGACTCGATGAGCGATGTCCATGAGCATTCAGTTGCCGGTTCACATGGTTTTGGGAAAAGAAGCGCTCGCGGAGAAAGCCTTATCCAATATGCTTACGAATATAACCTAAAAATAATTAACACTATGTTCAAGCTTAAAGACACCAACAGATGGACATGGATTTCTCCCGACAGAAATACTAGAAACGAGATTGATTTTATCATGTCCACAAAACCCAACTTATTTTCTAAGTATGAAGTACTATCTTCATTCAGCTTCGGTTTAGACCACAGATTACTGAGAACCGCTATAAACCTGAAATGAACAAAAAATAAATCGGTCAAGTGCGAGTCGGACTCGCACACGAAGGGTTCCATACCATGTCGTACAAGTTTTAACACTGAATTTTTGTAATACTTTCGTAAAGGTAACAACAGAGGCGCTATGAAAAAACATAAAGATTTGTAAAGAAATTGTCTGATTTTAATGAAAAAATGTTGTTTTGTTAAAATATAGGTGTAGAAGTATATTTCATTTATTTTAAGAGAAAAATATTAAGTTAACTTTATCCGGTAATATGCATTAACTAAAGTCAAAGTTATTTATTTGCTACTAACATAGTACTAGTAGGTATAAATAGGTATATAGGGTAGGTAAGCAGGTAGATATGTAGGGTAGGTAGGTAGGGTAGGTAATTAGGAAAGGTAGGTGCGCCGTAGATAAATACTTAGTGCTAACGTGGTGCTAACCGTGCGAAGCCGGGCCGGGTAAAGCTAGTTACTTATAAATAAAAGGATTTCTCTTGCTACATCAGACTATATTATACAAAATAAAATGTAAGTAGTACGCCAAATTTTAATTACAACATTCCGTCAATACAGCTATTTATTTACATTATTTTTGATAGTCATACAGAAATCTATTATTTCTTACTATGTCGCTTCACTGTCATAGTTTGAGCGAAGGTAGCGTTGTTATTGGTTAGTTTCACACACACCTCTCGCTACACATCCTCGCTCATCTCTGGTATTTTTATACATCCCATCGGACTATGAGAGTGAGGGTAGAGAGAGTGCACTCGTGTCTGCGCACACACTTGTGCACTATAAAATCTCCCGCGCCGAAGGCTAGTCTCCGTTGAGATTGGCCGCCGTGGCCGAATATTTTTACAAAAATAAGTTTTCTCAATATGAAATTGTATCCACAACGGTTTAAGGTAACTGAATAGTGCACTGTGTGTGCCAGCATTTATTTCAATGTTACTGAATATATTGTCTATTGGAGTATAACCCGTTCTGGTTGGAACATGATGTACACGATGTACACACATCAACACCGTCTAGGGATACTTTGGAAAAAGTCGATAAAGTTCTTAAACTCAAAAAATACTGGCCGGTTTTAAAATCTTTTGAAGAAAGCTTATTTTGTAGACCTTTTTGGATGATTCAAATTTGAATTTGAAATAATAAAATTCCATGTATAGTCATGCCATGATAGTACTTACTAATTGCATGTCATTACTCCGACTAGTAAATAGTTATCTGTGGAATTTGTATTGCATAATAATAGTATGAATTACAAAATTATTATTTTATATTGCAGAAAATCACCCATTTTTAAATGAAATACCTTTTGAATCTGCGTTTTTAGTATTTGTTGATTATGAACAGTGTATAGTACATAATAAAGAGGAGTTTTAAATTCCTAACTTGTTTAGTTGTTGAGATAGAGCTCGTACAAAAATGGTCTAAAACTGACAACTTCTACGGCCCCCTAATTCATCATGTTTGAAGATAAAAACATATAAAAATTATATTTATTATCTACTTGATGAGCTCTAAATAATGATACCCCACATGCTAGGGTCAGATATTTTTTTTTTCAAAATTTTATTTTATTGTATGGTGACCCCCCTTTAATTTTTAATTTTAATGTTTTGTTGTATTTGTTGTTCTTGCGGCAATAGAAATGCATATTCTGTGAAATTTTCAACTGCCTACCTATTACGGTTCATGAGATAGAGCTCGCTGACAGACAGACGGACAGCGGAGGCTTATGAATAGGGTTCCGTTTGTCACCCTTCGGGTACGGAACCCTAAAAAGCAGACGCAACTTTGGTAACATATCAACCACAATGAAAACATTAAAGGGCAAGAAATATATCTTGAAAAACTAAAAAATTATATACCGGACCTTATAACCCTAGCTGTGCATTATAAAGCTGATGAATTCAACAATAAAATCACACAATCTATATTAGCAAGTTTAAAAGGCTCAAAATCAAAAGAAAAACGCACAATCTTGTCAAAGGAAGCATTGAGGCTTATGAACGAAAGAAACAAACTCCAAAATAAGCCAAAACTAGACAAGTCCGTTAAAGAAAACCTGAAGAAACTCTATAAACTAACAAATAAGGAAATTAGAAGATGCTATGTTACCTACAGAATAAGCACTATACAAAGTCACCTCGATAAATCTAGATCTGCTAAAAAAGCTTATAAAGCTCTTAATAGTTCAAAGAAATGGATTCCTTCACTTGCAAGTCCCGCACAGAGATCATAAATATAGCCACAAAATTTTATGCCGAACTGTATAGCCACCCGGACTCTCTAAAGCAAGCAAGAGTCATTAACAAATATAGAGACACCGTTTCGGTCCAAGAGTTCTCGGGACCTGAAATCCTGCTATAAATAATGAAGTTTAAGTCAGAAAAAAGTCCTGGACCCGACGGAGTCACGAACGAATGTATCAAACTGGCAAAAACTCTACTACTGGCACCTATTACGTTACTATGGAACAAGATACTACACGAAGAAGTCGTACCACATTCGTGGTCAGAATCTGAAATAATCCTGCTTTATAAAAAAGGCGATCCGGCGGACATAGGGAACTATCGACCCATAAGCCTGATGAGTGCCTCTATAAACTATTCGCCTCCTGTCTACTCGAAAGAATCTCCTCAGACATCGACTTACACCAACCCATTGAACAAGCAGGATTCAGAAGCGGATTCAGCACAGTGGATCATATTCAGGTAGTCGACCAAGTCATAGAGAAATACCTAGAGTATAATAGACCATTATGTGTAGCCTCATTCACTACAAAAAAGCTTTCGACTCTATTTCACATTATAGTATTTGGGAAGCATTACAAGATCAGAACATAAACGAAAAATACATCAATATTTTAAAAAACATCTATGCCAACTGCTCGAGTAGGCTTAAGCTAGACAGAACAGGCACTAAAATAAATATAAAGAGAGGCGTGAGACAAGGCGACCCACTCTCACCGAAATTGTTCATTGCAGTCTTACAACACATAATGAAAGGATTACCATGGTCTAAGCGAGGTACCAATATAAACGGGAAGTTTTTGAGTCACTTGAGGTTCGCGGATGATATTATCCTATTCTCGGAAAACCCACAGCAATTAAATATCATGATAAACGACTTGCTGTTTATTTCCAATTTTACTTATTGATTTTCTGAATTTTAAAAGAAGTTTTACTTGTATTGATGTTTACCTAAATTTTTTACTAACTATCCTGGATTTATGTTTTATTTCGTTTTTTAGTATCTATTTGAGTATTCTATGCTTTGTCTGTATATAAATTTTATATATTAAAAGCATAGTTTTATATTTTCTTGTTTCTGTTGATTACTTTTGTGGCTATTATTGTACAGTATTCTAATAAAATTTTTCGCTGCTTTCTGTTTTTCATTAATTCAGTTATATTATTCCTATTTATCTCTGTCTCCAATTCCAACTCCGCATTCAAACGCTCCGCTCCATACGCAGGACATTCCGTCAAGATATGAGGGACAGATTCCAGTGCATCCGGCTCACAGATGCACGATGGGCTCCCCTTACACTTAAAGCGGTGCAGGTATTCGGAGAACCCACCGTGCCCCGTCAAAATCTGCGTGAGTACCCCGGTTGGCTTAATCTTTGAGATAATCTTAAAGGCTTCTATGGCATCTGGGAGGAATATTTTTGTTACGGAGGCTGTTTCGCCATTTTGGTATCTCCGGTTGACAAATGACACCGGGCAAAGGTCATAGTCCGGCTTCTTCTTGGATTTGAGTGCAGCCTCTTTCGCTAGGTGGTCTGCGCGTTCGTTGCCCTCTAGTCCGGCATGAGCCTTAACCCAGAACAAGGAAACATCTTTGCTCTGGGTCAAGGCTGCGCCCACGTTTGCTCTCGCCTCCACCGCCAAGGCGTGGAGGGAACCCTGGTTCGTGACTGTTTGAAGTGCTGCCTTTGAGTCACTATAGTTTTATTTATTTATTTATCTTACCTACTGTATTGTTATTAATTAAAGAATAGTCTTTGGTCTTCAGAGTGTTTATTTTATGAAACAGTATTAATATTATTTTACAATGATGGTTTAATGCTGCTTGAGTTAGGAGCCGAGATGTAAGAGGGCGGGCTCTGTGGCTGTCAAAAGTACATAGATAATAAAGTGACAGTTGCTAAGGATGTGTTCGGAAACACCGCTCTGCTACATCTTCCCCTTTTTAAAAGAAAATTACAATGGTGTTAAGAATATCTAATCAACTATTATAACCCCTACTAAACCCATTACAAGTCCTTCATCCCCCTTTTAAAGAAAATTATTTACTTACTACAATTACAGCAACTTATTAGTTCAATTTTAAATACTACAAGAAGCATATCACAGTTACATAAAAGGAACCTTATTTAAATAAATCTATACTTAACAGCTACGACATTCGACCAGTGTTACTGAACCCACGCAGAGTCCGATAAAGCACCAAGTCAAGCTAAGGAGATCTTATGTGAAAAGAAGTTCTGTCATATCGCACATTATTTTTATCTACTACAGTATATGCTCTATTACCCTTACAACTACTAATCGTGCCTTCAAGCCACAATTTTTTATTTGGATCTTTTTTTAACCATATGCTTTGACCCACATAGAATGGCTTTTTAGACCTACTATTTTTGTTATAATTATTAATGTTTCTAGTTTTCAACTTTTCAAATTGCTGATTTACATTATTATTAATCTTTGGTTGTAGATACTTAGAATTAACAATTAGTCTAGTTTTTATATTTCTATTTAACATTAATTCACATGGGGCAATGTTAGTACCTGACACTGGTGAGGCCCGGTAATTTAATAGCGCTAGTCTATAATCTGACTTGTCTTCGTGACATTTAATTAATATCTTTTTTGCAATCTGAACACCACGTTCAGCTAATCCATTGGATTGCGCATACCTGGGGCTTGTGTAGGTAAAAACAAAACCGTTTTCACGAGCAAAATCTTTACATTCTTTGGAATCAAACGGTACATGGTCTGAGACTATTTCTTTGGGGAAGCCAAAGTTTGAAAAAATATCTGTCAGTGCCTCAATGATGGATTTAGCACTTTTATTTCGCAAATATTTGATATCCAACCATTTAGAGTAGTAATCATACACTATGAGGTAACTTTTTGTTTTACAATCCATGATATCTGTAGCTATTTTTTGAAATGGCAAGTTTGGTACCTGGTGGGACATTAATGGCTCTTTTATATTATTATTTTGGTATGTCTGACAAGGAAAACATTTTTTAACAAATTCTTCTATATGTGAATCAATGTGCGGCCAATAATACAGTTTTCTAGCCAATTGTTTCATTTTAGCCATACCAATATGGCCATCATGTAATGTTTTAATAAATGTTATTCTTAGATTCTTGGGTATAATTAGTCTATCATTAAAAAATACCAGGTCATCATCAATTGAAAGCTCACCTCTCAGTCTATGATAACTATGCAGACAATCTGGAATGTCTTTTTGATTTGAGGGCCAGCCAAGTGTAATGCAGTTTCTTAATAGCTCTAACTCATTATCCGCTGCACTCTCTGTTTTAAGTATATTTTTCTGTTCCTCAGTACATTCCAAATTGTGTGCTAGACCTATACAATGTATCACCTCATACATATATGCATCATCAGATGATTCATTATTATTAGTTAAAAATGCGCGTGACAGCAGGTCCGCTATGAACATTAATTTACCTTGTAAGTATTTAAATTCAAGATCATATTTCAGCAATTTTAGTTTTAGTCTTTGTAGTCTTGGCGACGGGACCTCATGAAGATGTTTTCTTAATAGGCTCTCAAGCGGTTTATGATCATTCAAAACAGTGACTTTACGCCCATAGATATAATAGTGAAATTTACGCGTAGACCATACAACACTTAAAAGTTCTTTTTCGATTTGAGAAAAATTACGCTCAGCTGGTGTTAGACTTCGTGAAGCAAAGCAAACCGGTTTACCTTCTTGCAGTAAGCAACATCCTAGACCATCTTTGGAAGCATCACACTGAATGGTTACTGGCAGTTTATCATCAAAATTTTGCAACACAGGGGCTTCACTGATTTTATTTTTAATATTCTTATAGACATTTTCATGAACCTCCGTCCAAAGCCAATTTACATCTTTTTTTAATAATATCTGAAGTGGAGATGCAATGTTAGCCAAGTGTGGTATGAATTTTCTTAAGTAATTTACCATACCCAAAAATATTTGAAGTTCTTTTTTGTTACAGGGACTTTTCATATTAGTGATGGCAGTGACTCTATCTGGATCTATTTGCATGCCCTTTTCTGAAAATATGTGACCAAAATATTTTACTTGTTTTAATTTGTATTGAAATTTATCCTTATTAAAACGAACATTATGTTCGTTGGCTCTACTAAAGACCTTGGTTAAAATTGCATCGTGTTCTTGTTCGCTTTCACCACAAATTAACAAATCATCACAGTACACTATAACCCCTGGAATGTCTCCAAAAGCTCTCTCGCTATATTTTTGAAAAATTTCTGGTGCTATGGATAAGCCAAATGGTAGTCTCAGGAACTTGTAGCACCCGAATGGGCTATTAAAAGTGCACAGATTGCTGGAGGAGTCGTCTAATTTAATATTATAAAACCCGTCAGACAAGTCCAGCACAGAAAAACATTTTTTGTTTGATATTCTGGGCACTATTTCATCAAGAGTTGGGATTAAATGATGTTCCCTGATAAGCACCTGATTAAGATCTTTAGGGTCTAAACATATTCTTAGTGAGCCATTTTTATTTTCGATGATTACTAAATTACTGACAAAACTATCCGGGTGATCTACCTTAGCTATAACTTCGTGCTTCACCAGCGCCTTCAACTTGTCCGCAAGGCGTGTGAGGAGTGCGTTGGGCACCCTGCGCGGAGGTCTCACAACAGGCTCTGCACCGGGTCGAATGCGCAGCTGAAGTGGTTTACTGAACTCTCCGACACCCTGGAAAAGTTCGTTATTCGTCTTAATTATACAGTCTTTACGTTTATTATTAGTATCAGTATCAGTTTTGGTGTTTACAGTGTTAATATTAGAATGGTTTAAAAGTTTAAGTTTTATTAATGAGGGCAATCCCAGAATTGGCTTGACATTTTCCTTAATAATTAAAAAGTCAGTCCTAATAGCTTCATCATTATTAATATTAAAAACTTTTAATGTGACCATTCCAATTGGAAATAATTTTCCCCCTCCGAAGACCTCTATTAGTGTTCTTGTCTCAGACATTTTAATATTAGTATCATCATTGACAATTTTCTTCAGAGTACTTTGACTGATCACATTAATCTGGGCCCCTGTGTCACATTTAAAATGGACCTTTTTATTTTCTACCCTAAGTGTCTCTGTCCATTCATTGTTATTTAGGTTTATAGAATATACTAGTCACAAGTCTTGTACATTATTGTCGGCTTCATCACTGCAGCTGTCTGCATTGTTCATGTGATGAACCCGGCTCTTATTATAAGTGCAACCAATACTGAAGTGATTCATTCGGTTACATTTAGAGCATTGTTTGCCAAAGGCTGGACACTGTCTTGGCCCATGCTCTCTGTTACATTTTCTGCACTTATAGAATGACTTGTTATATTGTTCACTATTATTGTTATTATTAACATATCTTTTACCTGAAGGGTGTACATGACGAGTTTTATGATTCGGACTATTTTTTTCTTTTATTTCATTTTAATACATATTTAAATTACATTTTTAAATATTTCTTAAAAAAAGATATAAAAAACATTTAAAAATATAAAAAATAGTCGCCCATCGGCATCAGGAACAGGGTCCAAGCTGCCGGTGGTCAGGGCTCTAGAGAGAGGAACCTCCTCACTATGCGTGCCGTGTCTAGGAGTACTGCTTTCTGAATCAAGCCCTTGACCCAGCCGCGCAATGAGAGCCTCCTGAGGTGTTGGTCGAGGCTCTCCGCTATTAGGCCATTAACCGTTACGATTATCGGTACAATGATTGCAGAGTCCACGTCCCACATGTCGACAACCTCGTGTGCTAAGTCAAGATACTTGATTTTTTTATCTTTCTCAGCTTTCACGAGATTCTCGTCATGAGGGACAGCAATATCAACAATCATTGCACGGCGTTCTCGTCGATCTATCACCACAATATCAGGCTTATTAGCTACAATAGTCCTGTCAGTGATGATAGATCGATCCCAATACAATGTGGCCTGACCATTCTCGAGAACTGGGTCGGGCACATACCTGTAGTATGGTACTTCTGACTCCACAAGGTTGTATTGCAAGGCAAGTTGCTGGTGGATAATCCTAGCTACTAGATTGTGTCTGTGCAAGTACTCGCCGTTAGCAAGACGAGAACAACCGGAAACAATATGTCGGATTGATTCACCGGGACGGTGGCATGCCCGACAAATGTCAACCGTACCATCCTTGACAATGTATTTCCGATAATTATTCGTCATGATAACTTCATCCATAATCGCACAGACAAAACCTTCGGTTTCTCCGAAGAGGTCGCCGAAGCGCAGCCAGGATATAGACGCCAAAAAGTCTACGTCAGGCCCATGAAGGGCCCGGAAAAAGCGTCCGTGAAGCTCTTTGCCTTGCCATACTTCCTTACGATCGTTAGTATCCAGTACTGCAGGTTTGCGCCAGTTCTCTTTCGCCAAGGAGAGCGGGGTGAGGCCCTTGTCCACTGCGACCACATCTCGGTGCATCCCCACGTCAGTTTGAAGGAAATATTCCCTGAGACTGTAAATCTCGCGGTTGTGGAGGGTTTTGGCATTCAAGAAACCTCGATTCGGACTATTATTATTATAATACTTAGCTTTGTTGGATGAATGATTGTGCTGCACCACCCGTTCTGGCTGCACTGCATGCACCTCCGGACTGTTCAAGGTCTTCACAAACTCCCTGGATAGCTCCGCAGATCTGCAGATGTCGACTGCCCTATCCAACGTCAGGTCCTTCACCTCCAGGAGCTTCTGTTGCATCCGCTGGTCCCGAACGCCTATGATGATCTTGTCCCGGATCATTCTGTCCTTCTGATCACCGAAGTTACAGTTCTCCGCCAACTTCTTCAAGGCTGTGTAGAATGCATCGAATGTCTCTCCGTCTTCCTGTTTCCTTTTGTTGAGGTTAAAGCTGTTAATTACTTCGTTTTGTTTTGGCTTGAAGTAATCGTCGAATATTGTAATCACATCATCCAATTTTTTTTATCATTAGTGTCCGCTCTTAACACATTAAAATATAATTCCTGTGCATGGTGTCCAATGCAGTTTATTAATATTGCGGCTTTTCTCGTTTCCGACAACTTTTCCAAGCCTGCCGCCAACACGAAGTTTCTGAATGAGAGTTTAAAACGCTGCCAACGTGGCCAGCAGTTCTCGATGTCTTCGATGTCGAGACTTTGCGGCATCTTATACTCGACCGCACACATATTATCCACTTTAAATTCAGTTTTAATCGCCGATTCATCATCGCTCATGTTCGATGCTGTTGTGGATCACAGATCTTCTGAATTCAATCGAATGTTGTGGCGGATCGGTAAGGGAAAAAAAGAAACGTGTTTTCGTAGGTTACCTTCTAAATCTTCTTTAATCTTGCTGGATTCGTTTTCCGTTCGGCTGCGCCATGTATTGTTATTAATTAAAGAATAGTCTTTGGTCTTCAGAGTGTTTATTTTATGAAACAGTATTAATATTATTTTACAATGATGGTTTAATGCTGCTTGAGTTAGGAGCCGAGATGTAAGAGGGCGGGCTCTGTGGCTGTCAAAAGTACATAGATAATAAAGTGACAGTTGCTAAGGATGTGTTCGGAAACACCGCTCTGCTACACCTACAACTACCATTACAGATCTGCGATCCAATGCGATAGAGTGGCCTTATGTGCTAATTCTTAAGCTACATCCTATAAAATAACATACCATATCCTAAATCTTAACCTACATCTAAATAACAAATTATAAATAAAGTAGTTTTTGCGAATTCACTAAAGTTGCACCACAATACATCAACCCTCTCGTGAACCTCGTTCACCACCCGCATGGCTCTAGTGAGAGGAGCTCTCGCCAGTAGGTTGGTTCTGGCTGCAGGCACAGCAAGCAGGGGTGGGCGTCGCCGCCTCCACACGTACCGGTCCGGCACGCAAAGTTCCAGGTGCCGCAGCACTCCCGGGTTATGCGCCCCGCCACGCAGTAGCTTCACTACATACGCTGCGAGGGCAAAGTCCCGTCGCACCTTTAACGCGTTGTACCCTACCATACCCAGTACAAATAGTGTAGGGTACATCAATGGGTAAAATGGATATACCCCATACAGCTTGAAATACAAGTGTCTTGTGAACTTATTTTGGACACGTTCCAACATAACACTATATTTCGCCTCATGCGGAGCCCATATGACTGCACTATGTTCAAGGTGACTCCTGACTAGTGCGTCATACAACACCTTGAGTGTTGTGATGTTGGTAAACCCCTGAGCCTGCCAAAGATAGAGATTATAGATTCCAAAGGTTCCCTCCCTGCGCTTGAGGATTTCCCTCGTGGCTACGCATATGGCCAGGAGTTCCGCCTGGTAGACCGCGCAGCACGACGGCAAGCTAAGCTTTACGGACTTGATCTCTGCCTCACCGTCCCACAGTGACAGTGCTGCTCCGACCTTGCCCGCAATCTTGCTGCCGTCGGTGAAGAACCGGACCGCCTGGTTGTTGTGGGTGTCCACACGAGACTGGTCCTCCAGACTCACGAACTCCAAGGCCATATGTTCCGCTGGATGTGGGGTCTCTGCAAATGCCACCACACGCTCCACCTCCCTGCCCGCAAGGTCTGGCTGGGGCACACCCCTCTTTGCCTCATACAGTGCAGCTGCTTCTTGTATTCGAAGGTCAAGGGGGAGTATCCCAGCCAGCACCAGGGACGCGTTCAGTGAAACAGTGCGGTAGGACTTACAGAGCTTTTGGGCAAATCCTCTTTGGACCGTGTTCAGCATCTTCTGCACTCCTATTTTCTTTGTTGCCGGCGCCCAGGCGCTTGCCACGTACATCACTACCGGCTCCACTGCTGCCGTGTAGATGCTCGTTATGACCTCCGGATGCAGGCCCCAGCTCACTTTAGCCGCTCTGGATAGCTGCTTGTAGATATTGGCAGATTTTCTACACACGTTTGCGGCGTGGGTGTTGAAGGTGAGCTGGTGGTCGACGGTGAGCCCCAGTATTTTTATTTCCTTGGACATGCCAATGTCTACCCCGCCCATGCTCAGGAGCGGGACATCGTATTTCAGCTTTTTGGTTACTACCATTGCACAGGTTTTGTGTGGTGCAAACTTTAGCTTATTTCCGATGCCCCACTTCCGAACATACTCGAGGGCGGCATTGGCATGTCTGTGAACTTCCAATGCTGTATCACCGTCGAAGATCATAATGACATCATCGGCGAAGGCCTGGCAGTGATGTCCCCGCTCTTCCAACCCCTTCAGCAAAGGGTCCAGCAACAGGTTCCAGAGGATCGGACCGCCAATCGACCCCTGAACGCACCCTTTACTAGTGTTTCTTAGGCACTCTGCTCCGGCGTACCTAACTCGGACACTCCTACCAGTCAGGTAGCTGTCCAGCATCCGTCTGAGGTTCACGGGGCACCTTTCCTCAGCCAGTCTGGTCCTGATTGCCGGCCACCATGCGCTATCGAAGGCTCCCTCTATGTCAAGCGATACAACAGTGATCAGCTTCTTTTGGTTTAGCTTTGTTTTGATGTGTTGTATCATGGCATAGAGGGAGTCCTCGGTGCTCTTCTGGGGCATGAAGCCAAACTGACGAGTACTTAACCGCGGAATCAGATGCCACTTCAATCTTGCTACCAACATTTTCTCGAGCATTTTGCTCAGGACTGGTAGGAGGCCGATCGGTCTGTAGGACTTTGGGGAGGTATACGAATCCTTCCCTGGCTTTCGAAGTATCACCACTGTGGCCACTTTCCAGGGTCCGGGGAAGTGTCCCTGCTCGAGGCACTTATTGGCCAGCGCAAGAAACATCCCCGGGTCCCGGGAAATGGCTTGGGCACAGATATGGTTAGGTTAGGTTAGGTTAGGTTAGGCCCCGTGGGAGGAGCCGCGCCGTGCCCTCGTTTCAGAAGTTGGAGCCGACTTGTCACTGCCGGCCGTCGTTCGTTCGATGGTCGGGAGTGACGAATCGTGGGACGCGGTGGTTTCCTTCTGCGAGACAGTCATCTCGACCCCTTCGCCCACCCCAGGGCGGAGGACATCCATGAGGATTTCCACCCAGAAAAAAAAAAAAAAAAAAAAAAAAAAGGTTAGGTTAGGTTAGGTAAGGTTAGGTTTTTTTTTTTTTTTTTTTTTGTTTTAGCAGGCGTGGAAAAATCCTCTTTGGACGCCCCAAACTGCCTCGCCTAGAACGAGCCAGCTTGGGCAGTGTCGGATTCACGGCTGTGCATACCGACTAAAAAACCACCCCTGCCTCAAGTTTATATTGCCGATATTAATTCGGCACTTATTTCTGTATCAAATTTTTTTTTGGTCTATGATTGGCCACCTTGCAGGAAAGACACCTCGATTTGACTTCACTGACATTTCGAGCTGTCCTTCGTGCAAGTGGACCAGTAAATCTAGGATTTAATTGTAGTGGTTAGTAGGTTATTAGTAGTATATTTTTTTTTTTTTTTGTGCTGTATATTTACACGACTATTGTCACTTAAATTAAACTAATAACTTAAGGAAATTATATGACTATTATTTTACTATCTACACTATGTACACAATTACTATTTACACTATCTATAACAATCCTAATAAGAATACTAACTATACTTATTTTAGATACTGGACTAAATGCCTTACAAACTAATAATTTAACCCAATAAGGTGTAAATTATGAGGCCTTTAGGGCAGTGTCGACCCATTGGCTTTGGCAGCTTTGGCCAGGACTCCCTCCGCAAAAGCCACGAAATGGGTCCGGCAATTGTCGTCATCAACCAACTCGGGGAGTTCATCTAACGGGCGACCCAGCCTCTGTTCGAGGTCGAACCTTTCCCGCGTAAATCGGGGACATTCAATCAAAATATGCCTTATGGACTCGATACTTTCGCCGTCACAGACACAGGCTGGGTCATCCGCCAGTTTGAACCTGAACAGATACTCTCGAATGCCTCCGTGTCCCGTGAAAAGTTGAGCTCTAAGGTTATTAGGGGTACCTATCTTTCCCGTTAGCTATCAAGCAGCCTCCTTATGTTCACCGGGCACTTTTCCTCAGCCAGCCTGACTCTAATGGCTGGCCACCAAGCGCTGTCAAAGGCCCCCTCTATATCCAATGACACCAAGACAATTAGCTTTTTCAGCCTCAACTTGTCTCGTACATGCTCCATTAGCGTATAGAGGGCATCCTCGGTGCTCCTCTGGGGCATAAAGCCAAACTGTCGAGTACTGAGCCTCGGTACGAGCTGCCATTTAATTCGTGCTACTATCATCCTCTCCAGGACCTTCCCCAGAACCGGCAATAGACCTATTGGTCTGTATGCTTTGGGGTTCATGTAGTTGTCCTTGCCCGGTTTTCTGAGGACCACGACTGTGGCCTCCTTCCAGATGTTCGGGAAGTGTGCCAATTCAAGGCACTTATTGTAAAGGGCAAGGAACGCGTCCGGGTCCTGGTGGATCGCTCGACTGCAGATATCGGATGTAAGTCCATCTCCTCCAGGTGCTTTCTTGGGATTAAAACCTGCCACGGCGGACCTCAGCTCCAGCGACGTAAATGGTGGGTCATGATACTCATCATGGACCCAGTCATTTACTCGACTGGCCTCTTCTCTTATTCGCCTGTGGTCAGCGTTGTCCTCATCTACTCTATCCTTAGGGTAGAACGTATCTGCGAGTAGGGCGGCCGATTCTCTTGGATTAAGGAATGCACCATCGCTGCATAGGGTCAGTTCTTCCTGCCTTCTGGTGGTCCAACCGATAATCCTGTATATTCCCTCCCAAACTCCTTCCCGGTCCTGCTTCCGGCAGAACTCCTTCCAACTAGCGGTAAGGGCATTCTTTGCTTGCATCTCATATTCTTCTTTGGCTTTCAGGTACTCGTCGATGACCATCGCTCGCCGGACCGGCGCAGCGTTGCGGATGCGGTTCTTTTTAGTCGCTACCTCTTTCTTCTTCGCAGCGAGCTCCTCGGACCACCACGGACAGGTGAGTTTAACTTGACTACATGCTTTTGGGATGGCGTTATTGCATGCTTCTACTATTATATTTACATATTTTTCTAATAATTCCTCTAGTTTTCCCTTACTATTTATTTCCTTTATTCTATCTAAATTTATGTTATGTTCGACTTTAAATTCCCCAAGACTAATTTTAAAAGCTTCCGGTTAGGTTAGGTTTCCGGCCGGTGCTCGACGACTGGCTCGGGAGGAGGCACGGCTCCCTGTCGTTCCGGGTGACGCAGGTGCTCTCGGGGCATGGCTGCTTCGGGAAGTACCTGTGTCGCATAAACAGGGAGCCGGACGCTCGGTGTCACCACTGCGTCCATTGTCGGGAGGACACGGCGCGGCATACATTGGCAGAGTGTGCCGCGTGGGAGGAGCCGCGCCGTGCCCTCGTTTCAGAAGTTGGAGCCGACTTGTCACTGCCGGCCGTCGTTCGTTCGATGGTCGGGAGTGCCGAGTCGTGGGACGCGGTGGTTTCCTTCTGCGAGACAGTCATCTCGCAGAAGGAGGCGACGGATTCGGGGACATCCGTCGCCCCCCATCACACAGGACCCGAGATGGCGGCGCGTAGTGTTCCACGCGCGCCACTCTAAGACGTAACGGGGGGAGTTTGCACACCTCACTCCCCCTACGGGACGGGGCCCGCAGAGTGCGGGCCGTCACCAGTCCGGGGCAGCGGAAGTCGCAATTTGCTCCCGCAGCCCCCCGACGCAAGTGTGCGAGGGAACACCGGGGTGGTTTTAGTCAGTAAGAGTCTGACAGACCCCTTCGCCCACCCCAGGGCGGAGGACATCCATGAGGATTTCCACCCCGAGAAAAAAAAAAAAAAAAGGTTAGGTTAGGTTAGGTTAGGTTAGGTTTCAGGATCGAGGTCAAGGCCCAGATGAAGTACTTGGGCCTTGTACTCGACAGCAGGTGGCGCTTCGGCCCACACTTCAGCGGGCTGTCGACGCGCCTGCTGAAGGCTGCGAATGCCCTTTCCTGGCTCCTCCCGAACCTGGGAGGTCCGAAGGCGCGATGCCGGCTTTTGTATGCCGGCATCCTCAGGAGCATGGCCCTTTACGGGGCCCCGATTTGGGCGGACTCCCTCCACAGGAGGGAGAACGCCACTACCATCCGTAGGCCCCATAGGGCCATTGCACTGCGGGTGGCGAGGGCCTACCGGTCGGTGGGCTTCTCGGCGGCGTGCGCTCTGGCCGGCACCCCTCCTTGGGAGCTCGAGGCGTGGGTGCTGACCAGAGTGTACGAATGGACGGCGCGGTGTAAGGCGCTCGGGGAGTCCCCCGCCGCAGAAGAGCGGGAGGCCGTGCGGCAAGAGGCGAGGGACGCAATCGTCCATCACTGGACGGAGGACCTCGCCAATGCCGTTTTCGGCCGCCGAACTCTGGACGCGCTCGGGCCAGTCCTGAAGGATTGGCTCGAGCGGTCCCACGGTTTCCTCTCTTTCCGTCTGGTGCAAGTGTTGTCCGGCCATTGGTGTTTCGGAACGTACCTGCACCGGATCCAAAGGGAGGAGACCCCGTCGTGCCACGACTGTGGCGTGGCGGAGGACACGGCTCAGCACACCCTTGAGGTGTGCCCAGCCTGGTCCGAGCTGCGCCGCGGTCTGAGCGCAGCGGTCGGGCAGGACCTCTCGCTTCCCGGCGTCGTCAACTCGATGCTGGAAAGCGAGGGGGCCTGGACAGCGGTCGCCTCCTTCTGCGAGGACGTAATGTCGCAGAAGGAGGACGCGGAGCGCGCGCGGGAGGACGACCCTCTCGCAGCGCCGCTCCGAAGGCGAAGACGGGGCATGAGAAGGCGATTGTACGATCGTCGTCTTATGCCCCCTGGTGGTGAACAGCGGGAGACGGGTGCGGGGGCGCCTTCTCCTGCATTGCACAGTTCACCATCCATGTCGGGCGGGAATGACAGAGCGCTCGCGGTTATTCCTGTGCCCCTCCCCGATGGGGGGGGCGTGTCGGGCTCGCCTGCAAGGCGGGCGGTCGTCAGCGGGGGACTGGATGTTATGGCTCTGCCGGATTCCCAGTCCTCCTCTTTGCAGACGAGGTAGGAGCGCCGCTGGGTCGTTTAGTGGGTATACCGGATTTTCCGGGGAGTCCCACATACCCCTCCCATCCCCCGATGGGTATGGGCATGCGTAATGCATTTTTCCCAGCGTCAAAAAAAAAAAAAAAAAAAAAGGTTAGGTTGGGGGACCCCCCCACAGTGCTTGCGTCCACGTCGCGTCCCCTGGGCAACGACCCGGTTCTGACCACCGTAACGGAGTGGCAGACCGGGCTCGGCTAAAGTGCACTGTGAATCGTAGGCATTCATGCGGTCGTCTACGAACACTGAAGATTTTAATTTTAAAAACAAGATGGGTAAGCCAACGCGGGATGCGTCTGGCCGATTCGTTGGGAATCGCTCCTCCCAGGGCGATTCAAACGGCCCTTCTCAGGGCCAACCCAACGGCCCTTCTCAGGGCCAACCCGACGGCCCTTCTCAGGGCCCCGCCGGCGGCGCTTTGGCGCCGGAAGCTGACCGCGCATCATCTGCGGCCAGCTTATTCTGCAGGCCAGACGAGTTCTCGGACACCGACGACTCCAATATGGACACGTCGGCGGCCGAGAGCGACTGCTTCAAGCGGAAGCGGTCTGAGGGCTCCTCGGGGTCAACTGGGGGCAAGTCGAAGAAGAAGTCGAAGTCGAAGAAGGCTTCGACTTCCGCTTTGGCTTCAACCCACGATGTGGGCCTGGTGGACGCCGAGCGCCAGCTGAATCTGGCCAAGAAACACCAACTCCAGTTGGATCTGGAGGAGAGGGTCGCCGCCAAAGAAAAGCAGGCGCAAGCTGCCAGGGCGAGGGCTGGCTACGGTGCATCAAATGTGCTGTATGCTGACCACTCCCTGGCAGAATTGGAGCGCATGGCGGCGGAAGACAGGGAAGAGGTCGTGGAGGTCGCCTCCAAGTCGTCAAACCTGAAGGGGACCTTCCAGAAGGCCCTCAAATGCCGTGCCGCCAGCATGCACGGCATTATTGCGGAGCTGGTTAGGCGGACGGCCACGGAGGAGACGCGGCAGCTGCAGGCGAAGGTGGATCGCCTGCAGGCGGAGGTCAGCCAGCTGCACCAGAAGCTGGCTGAGGCCACGGCGAGGCCTGCCCAATCTGCCCCGGGGCCGGTGGCGACAGGTCCCTCCTCCTCCCACGCCAGCCTTGAGGAAATGTTCCGCAGGGTTGTCATGGAAGAGAGGGCCTTCACTAGGGCCTGCATCGCAGGCATCGAGGACCGGCTCCTGCCGGAAAAGCGGCTCCGCCCGCCGCTAGCGGCAGACATGAGGCCACCACCGAAGGAGCTGGTACCGGCGCCTATTGCAGGCCCGGTATCAGGCGCAAAGCCCTCCAAGGGCAAGGGTAAGGGCAAGAGGACCAAGGCGGGTCCTCATGCCCCCACCACAAGCACGGAGGCAGTGTTTGGGTCGACTGCCACTCCAGCAGCCCCCCAGAACCCGCAGGAAGACGCCCTTCTTCCCTCCACCACCCCGGCCAACCAGTCGTGGACGAAGGTGGTCAAGAAGGGCAAACGGGGGAAAAAGGGGAAAAAGCAGGCCCCCAAGCCCTCTGCGACTGCTCCTGCAGCCAAAAGGGCTCCAGCCGGCCGAAGTTGGTTCCTCCCAAGACCGCAGCCGTAGTGGTGACGCTCACCGCTGAGGCTGTGGAGCGGGGGGAGACGTACGCGTCTATTATGGCGCGTGCGCGTACCAATGCCGATCCCAAAACACTGGGGATCGGCACACTCTCCTGCCGCCGGACCCAGGCTGGGGCTCGAATCTTCGAGTTCCCGGGGGCTAAGGGCGGCGCTAACGCGGACCTCTTCGCGACCAAGTTGCAGGAGGTCATCGCGGACGCGGCCAGTGTAGCCAGGCCCGTAAAGTCTGTGGCCTTGGAGGTGACCGAGCTCGACGACTCGGTCACCAAAGAGGAGGTGGAGGCGGCGGTCGCAGCAATTGGGGGCTGCGGGGTCGCAGAAGTAAAAGGTCGGGCCATCAGGCCTGGCCGCAGCGGCATGGGCACCATCCGCCTCGAGTGCCCAGTCGCCGCAGCTGTGGCCGTCCTTGCCAAGGGACGGGTTGCCGTCGGCTTTAGCTCGGGTGTAGTCCGGGCACTTGCAGCAAGGCGTCTGCGCTGCTACAAGTGCCACGGAGTCGGACACACTCGGCCCCTCTGTCCGTCCGGGGTCGACAGAGGGAACACTTGTTACCGCTGTGGCAAGGACGGGCACAAGTCCACCTCCTGCGAGGGTCGGCGGGCTGACTTGCCCTTTGTCTGCTCTTGTTGGCGTGGGCTTCTGCATTTTCGGTTCTTTGGGTTTCTTTTTGAAGAACCTTTCCACTGCTGTTTCCTGCTTGTGGGATGGTGATTCGCGGCTGGTGCTTGGGAGCAGTGCGCTGAGGAAAGTGTCGAAGGCTTTCAGGCGACTCCTCGACCGGGCCCGGTCCTCCGGGCTAGTGGTCTTGCTCTGCTCCTTTGCAGCTTTTTCGGCGGCTGCCTTCTGCTGAGCCCTCTCTGAACCGCTTTGGGTGGCCGGGCTTATTGCGGGGCTCGTCGCGCTGGCTGTTGGTTGTCTGGGGGCTTTGAGGAAACTCAGAGTTTCCCCTCTGTCCTCATAGACAACTACCTCGTGGTGTTCAGAGGCTTTTAAAGGTGGTGCGGTGATCGTTGTGGTTCTGGGTGGCAGTCGGTTTCGACTTCGCAGGGTTGCGTCCGTTTTGTTCCCTTCTGCTGCGACTATGGCAACTTTACTCGCGAATGCCAAGAATAGATTTCTGGTAGCCGGTCTCCCCATGATGGTGTGGAGTGTGGACTGGCTTAGCTGGGTTTCAATCTTTACTTCCAGCTCCATTCTATCGTAACTAAACCTTGGGCACTCGAAGAGCAGGTGCCAGACTGATTCTTCGCAACTGGGATCACAGACGCACGAGGGACTATCTTTGAGATGGAAACGGTGGAGATACGCTGAGAATCCTCCGTGTCCCGTTAGGACTTGTACATGGACCGGTGTGAGAACTGCGTCTCTGAGTGTTCTTTTCGCCGCTAGGACGTCTGGGAAGAACACTTTTGTGACCGCTCCTGTACTCGAGGACTCGTATCGCGCTTGCCACTTCTTTATAGTCCCCTCCCGTATCTTCCTCCTCACGAACGATACAGGGACCTTATTGTAGTCTGCTGTCGCTTTTGTTAGAGCTGCCTCCTTAGCCAGCTCGTCTGCTCTCTCATTTCCGGCGGTTCCCACGTGGGCCTTGAGCCAAAAGAGCCTCACTTCTCTGCCCTCCTCTCTGATCTCTCGTACACACCTCTTGATTTGGAGTGCCAGGTGGTGAGTGACAGACGGTCTCCTCAGCAGGTCAAGTGACGATCTTGAGTCGCTTAAGATGCTTACGGAGGTTGCCCTGGATTCTCTTGCCATCCTGACAGCTCTAGAGAGCGCGTACATTTCCGATTGGAAGACGGTGTTATGAGGCTCCAGGCCAAAGGTGCTGAACTTCGACTCCTTTCCGTTTTCCCACCAAGTTAGGGCAGCTCCCACTTTCCCCTCTATCTTGCTGCCGTCGGTGTATATTTGGGGACCGATTACTTGATGGGTTTCCAGAGTTTCGGGAGTCAAGTCCTCAAGGCATGCGTACTCAGTTATTGTGAGTTGCGCTGGGTGGGGAGTTTGGGAGTGGTGCAAGTTGCACTCCAGCTCGCGGTCCGGCGGTAGGAACTCTCGGGAATGTCCCTTTTTGACCTTAAAAAGGGTTGCGGCCTCGATTACCCGGAGATCTAGGGGGAGTTGGCCTGATAGGATAAGTGCCGATGTCAGAGACACCGTGCGGTATGCTTTGCAGATCTTCTGCGCGAAACCTCTCTGCAGTGAGTCAAACTAATTCCTTGTCATCAGTTTCTCAGCTGCGGGGGCCCACGCACTCGCAGCATACATCACGATAGGCTCTATCACCGACACGTAAATTGTCCTAATTATCTCTCTGTTGAGACCCCAAGTCACCTTTGCCGCGCATGCCAACTGCTTATAGATGTCTGCAGCCTTTTTACAGGTCGCAGACACGTGCGCATTGAAGGTGAGTTTGGAGTCTATTGTGAGACCTAGCAGCTTGACCTCTTCGACCAAGTTCAGCCGCGTGCCCGACATGTGAAGTACCGGAACGTCGTACTTAAGCTTCCTCGTTAACACCATCGCGTTGGTCTTATGCGCGGCGAAACGTAGCTTGTTTTGGACGCCCCATTCCGATACTATGTCTAGCGTGTCGTTGGCTGATTGCTGCAGGGGACCGGCTGTAAAGTCCGAAAAAACCAGGACAACATCATCCGCAAAGGCTTGGCAGTATACCCCCATTCTAGCCATCTTGTGTAGGAGCGAGTCTAGAATAAGGTTCCAAAACGTCGGTCCGGCAATTGAGCCCTGGACGCATCCTTTCGTGGTACCCTTCTCGCTTGTCGCTCTGGCGTAGTTGACCCTGATGTTCCGGTCTTCCAGGTATGAGGTGACGAGAGCGTAAATGTTTTTGGGACAGTTCTTGGCTATCATTTGTCTTTTAAGTGCTGGCCACCATGCGTTATCGAAGGCCCCCTCTATGTCCAGCGATATCAAAAGCACGATTTTTTTGGCTTTGATTTCGGCTCGTAAGTGTCCCACTAGGGCATAAAGGGCGTCCTCGGTGCCACGCTGCGGCATGAAACCGTACTGGCTTGTATGTAGTGTCGGGAGGAAGTGGTGTTGCAGTCTGCCTACTAGGAGTTTCTCGAAGATTTTTCCTAGGACCGAGAGCAGACCTATTGGCCTGTACGACTTTGGGCTGGTATAGTCGTCCTTTCCAGGCTTGCGGAGAATGCACACGTGGGCGACCTTCCACTGTTTCGGGAAGTGTGACAGCGACAAGCACCTATTGGCTATCGCTAAGAACACTTCCCTATCGCAGTTTATTGCCGCTGCGCAGATGTCTGCCGTTAATCCATCGGGACCGGGGGCTTTTTTCGGATTTTGGTTCTGAAGGACCATTTCCAGCTCTGCGGTCGTGAAAGGTGGATCATCGGCAGACAGACCTTGGGGGTTCCTCTCCTCCGCTAACCTCCTCAGAACAGTGTGGTATGATTGTTCGGCATCCGTTGAGTCGTCGGGGTAGAAGGTTTTTGCCAGAAGATCCGCGGATTGCTGTGGACTGAGCGTCTCACCAGCGGTGTTCCTCAGGAGCGCATCGTCCTGTCTTCTGGCTGTCTTCCTTAGTACCCTGTAGATGCCGTCCCACATGCTCTCTCGGTCCTGCTTCGAGCAGAACTCCTTCCAGTTCGCTGTGGCTGCTTCCGTCGCTGCTGAGGTGTATACAGTTTTTGCCAGGACGTACTCTTGGATGGTGAATTGTCTCCGGCTTGCGGCTGCGTTCCGGATCCTTCTCTTCTTCGTCATGGCGTCTTTTTTGAGACGGTCTAGAGAAGGGGTCCACCATGGGAGCTTGGCGTCGTGTTTAGGCGACCCCAGTTTTGGGATCGCTTTCTCACATGAGCGGTGAATGTTCCGGGTGTATGTGCTGATGATTGTCTCCAGATCCCCTGGGTTAGAGACGTCCGAGACTTTGACTGGTGTAATGTCATTGTCGGCCAGGCTGATCTTGAAGTGCGTGCTGAAGTCGGACCACTTTGCCTTCTTAGTGTTGTAGATGCGCGTCGAGATCGGCCTTAAGGGTTCCAAGGCCTTTTCTAAGCGCATCGAGAAGGTTATTGCATTGTGGTCTGATGTTGTTAGACCACGTTCTACACGCCACTCCTCGACCTTACCTAAAAGGGGCAGGCTGCATGCCGTCACATCGACGATGCTTGTGCACCACCTGTCACCTCTGTAGGTCTCGAACGTCGGTGTTTGGCCCATGTTTAGGATGTGGAGATCCCGCTCATTGAGGAATGTACTGTACGCTGCCCCGCGATGGTTTTCGGAAACACTTCCCCACCACTGGCTCCAGGCGTTTATGTCTCCTCCCACCAGGATGTTGCTTGTGTGAAGTTTTTGTATAGTGTTTTGCGTTTCGGAAAGGTAGGGTTCGATATCCTGGTCACCCTCAAAATAGACCGATAGCACCCCAAAGCTGAGCTGGCCCACCTTCAGCAAGACGGCGGCGACGTTCTCGGTCACAATCTGGGGGTCATGAATGACCTCCAGGTTGTTCCCGAAGACGACGATCGCCGCCTTTACTGGCTTTTGGCGATTCAGGCTGCACTGGATGACTTGTGTGCCGGGACATTGTTTCATTACACCTGTTCTACCTACATAGGGCTCTTGAACAAGTGCTACGGAAACTCCCTTTGCCTGAGCCGCCATGTGGAGTTCTTCTGTGGCCAACTTTGAGCGCTGAAGATTCACTTGAATAAACCGCAATCTTGCCGTCGGTCTTGTTGTGTTTTGAAGGGTGACTGGTTGGCTGGTTTGTGTGTTCTCTTGGTCGCCCTTAGCAATAGCAAACGCGAGATCTTGCTATACCATCCCATTTTTGGCGTTCCTGGCAGTCTTCGCTGAACGCTGAGTGTGCCAGGTCGCTGCCCGTCCTGTGTGCCACCTTGCAGTTTATACAAGTGGGCTGTTTGCCATCAGCTCGAGTGAGGCAGTCCCTGACGTTATGTGCTCCACTGCAGTAGCTGCAGACTTCCTTACCGGCCTTACATATGGACCTATTATGTCCATATCCAAGGCACTTTGAGCACTGGACTAGAGGGGACTGGTCCTCAATCGAGCATCTCTTGATGCCCACATGGACCTTCTGCACCATCGTGTAGCATTTCCAGAGCTGGTTAGGTTAGGTTAGGTTAGGTTAGGTTAGGTTAGGTTAGGTTAGGTTAGGTTAGGTTAGGTTAGGTTAGGTTAGGTTAGGTTTTTTTTTTTTTTTTTTTTTTTTTTTTTTTTTCGCAGGAGTGGAAAATCCTCTTAGGACGCCCCAAACTGCCTCGCTCAGTACGAGCCAGCCTGGGCAGTGTCGGATTCACCTCTGGTGCCTACCGCCTAAAAACCACTCCTGCATCTAGGTCTTATTACTGATTTTAAATTCAGTACTTCTAACTTTAGTAACAATTGATCTTTGATCCTGGGCCTACTTTGTGCAAGAGAACCGGGTTAGTGCTCGTATAAAACTCCAACCCGGCCCTGCTGATTAAGCGGGCCCAGATTTTTCTGAGCTTTAGGTTGTTAGTATGGTTAGTATGTAATTTTTTTTTTTTTTTTTTTTTTTTTTTTTTTTTTTTTTTTTTTTTTTTTTTTTTTTTTGTGAGTCGCGCTTACAGTTTTTGCGCTAAACCATTTTTTAAAACTATTACAACATATTTTATAAACTATTAATTAAAGTGTATAATTGGATTATTAATTATGGACTAGAACCTTAGCAATCTATTATCACAGTATTAATTATAACATAGCTTAGAAACTAATAAAAACTTATCAACTATAAATTAGCAATCTGATTTGCAACTGCGTCGCCTACGAACAGAGAACTTAAGAGTTAATGACTAAGATTTTGCTTATCATGAAGTACTTTACTAAATATAGTGAAAGTACTGGCTAGGCTATTAAAGCTCATTATCACTAAATTATACAAATTTCAATAGGCGACGCAGATGTGCGGATCCCTGAGGTCCCTAGGGCAAGGTTGAGCCGTTAGCCTTAGCCGTTCTGTACATGACAGCCTCAGCAAAAGCCAAGAAAATGGGACGGCAATCGTCGTCACTAAACAGCTCCCGGAAGTCGTCCAGCGAGCGTCCCAACCTCTGTTCACAGTCGTATCTCTCCCGAATAAATCGGGGGCAGTCTAATAGTATGTGCCTTACAGATTCTATGGATTCATCATCGCAAACACAGGCTGGGACGCTCGTCAGCTTAAATCTATACAAGTACTCACGCAGGCCTCCATGTCCTGTGAGTAGCTGGGCTCTTAAGTTGTTAGATGCCCCCATCTTTTCCAGCACCTTATATGCTAGTTTCACATTCACAAAGAAGAGACGGATACCTCTGTCTTGGTGTGTGTCGGCGGTGTATCTGTCCTGCCATCTGGTAAGTGTAGCTTCCCTGATCGAGCGCTTTGCGAAAGACAGGGGGAAATCGTCAAAAACTGGGCTGGTCTTGCGATGGAGTGCAGCCTCCTTAGCTAGGTCGTCCGCCCTTTCGTTGCCAGGAACACCAACGTGGGCTTTCACCCAGAACAGGTGGATGCTCCTGCCCTGCAACCTTGCCGCCGCAATTGCCCGCTGAATACCCAAGGCAATGCCGTTAGGAGTTTTGGGGTCTGCTATGGACTCTAAAGCTGATCGTGAGTCCGAGATGATATTTGCGGAGATGGGCGGTCTCCTATCGTCGGCATATTTTATAGCTCTTCTGATCGCAACCATCTCCGCCTGGAATACTGAGCAGTGGTTTCCCAATTTAAGGCCCAGCCTAGCCACTTCCTCGTCCCGCTTCCAGCATGAAACTGCAGCCCCAACCTTACCCTCAATTTTGCTTCCGTCCGTATAAAGCCGAAGGAAATCATTTCCGACTTTGGACAGGTCTTCGGGTGAATCAATATGGTGGAACCCCAGCCTCAGCCGAAGAGCGGGGTGCGGCAGCTCGGAGGGATGCGCACGTCTCTCCAGTGTTCGGCCCGGGAGCTCATCCAGGGGCTTTCCCCGCTTGACCTCGTATATTTGGAGGCACTCGATAGCGCGTAAATCCAGGGGGATCACTCTTGCGAGAATGGCAGCGGCAGTAAGTGATGTTGTTCTGTGGGCCTTAGAGATCTTGATTGCAAACATCCTGGTAATCGAGTTTAGTTTCTTCCTGGCGTATAACTTGTCGGCGACTTGCGCCCAGGAGCTCGACGCGTAGGTCACGACTGGCTCGACCACGCCGATGTAAATAGTCCTCAGGATGTTTGCATTCAGTCCCCATTGCGCCCGTGCCGCCCTCGCTACCATTTTATAAATGCTCGCTGTTTTCTTGGTGATCTCCTCCAGATGAGGGAGGAAACTAAGGCCAGGGTCCATAGTGAGGCCAAGCAACTTAAGGCGGTTTGATACTGCTAACGGAGATCCAGCAAGGTAAAAATTTGGTTGGTCGTATTTAAGTTTTTTCGTGCAGATCATAGCCTGGGTTTTGTGAGGGGCGAACTTCAACTTATGCCCCTTACCCCACCTCTCCACTACTGAGAGGGCCTCGTTGACAATAGCCTCGAGCTCTGTCCCTGTGTCGGCCTGCGCTAAAATGAGGATGTCATCAGCGTAAGCCTGGATATGCGCTTCGATGTTGTCCGCCTCCACCAGCAGGGGATCCAGCTGGACGTTCCAAAATAAGGGACCACATATAGACCCCTGGATACAGCCTTTAGTAGTGGACTTGGATACCGTGGTGCCCAGGTACTCCAAGGTGATGCTCCTGTTCTCATGGTAGCTATGTAGGAGCCTGAGCGTCTGCCGATCGGTTCCTTTCTTGTCCAGTTGCTGCAGGATCGCCGGCCACCAGGCATTATCAAACGCGCCCTCAATATCCAGCGATACTGCAGCAACGATCTTCTTTTTGCGGACTCCATCTCGGATGTACTGGACAGCATCGTAGAGTGCATCCTCAGTTCCACACTGCGGCCGGAAGCCGTACTGCCTTCGACTCAAAAGGTTTTCCCTTTCCATCTTCCACGTGAGCCGATTAGCGACCAACTTCTCCAGTACCTTCCCCAGGACCGGAAGAAGCCCTATAGGGCGGTAAGACTTCGCCGACATGTAATCCGACTTTCCGGGCTTTGGAATCACGCGGATCCATGCCCTTTTCCACACGATGGGGAAGTAGCCGACTGCGAGGCATTTGTTGTAGAGTGCTAGCTGAAAGTCGCTGTTATGTTTGTAAGCCTCACGGCAAATGTCCGCAGTGAAACCGTCGGCACCTGGAGCCTTCTTGGGGTGGGTTCCTGAGTAGACGTTCTGGATCTCCGTGTGAGTGAACGGGGGAGTTACCTCTGTCAGGGAGCACAGAAGCAGATCCAGATCCCCAGCTGCAAGTTGAACGCTCTCTCTGATGGTCTTGTGAGCAGAGGAGTCCGCACTCGGATCATCGAAAGGAAAGAAGGTATCAGCAAGATGTTTAGCCGATTCGTCTGGCGACAAAGTAACTCCGGTCTGCGGATCTTTTAGCAGGCTTGACTCTATTCTATTTGTGTTAGAGCATCGTGTAATTATGCGCTGCGCGCAAGACCAGACGTCTTCCTCTTTCTGTCTAGTGCAGAGCTCCTTCCAGCTCGAAGTGAGAGTCAGCTCGACATTCTTTTTGAAGTCATCCCTAGCTTTGGCGTACTCTGCAATGCAGTAGGGCCTTCTTTTAGGGTTTGCAGAGTGTATTCTCCTACGAAGGGTCTTTACAGACGCACGCTGAGAATCCAGATCAGCCGTCCACCATTGAGGCATTGAGCTTTTCTTGTTGGTCAGCTTTGGAATTGCCTCATCGCAGGCCTTGGAGATCGCTATGTGATAGTCACAGACGAGCTTCTCCAAAGAGGCGGAGTCCGTGATGTCATGGACTCCATCGGTGGAAAGATTCAAACGGGCCATTTCCGCTTCCAGAGTATCGGAAAAGGTTGTCCATTTCGCCTTCGAAGTGTTATAAACTCTGGTGGAAGAATGCCTCAAGGGTGGGTCCAGACTGCGCTCCGATAGTTGAAACCGGATTGTTCTGTGGTCGGTTAGGACAGCCGTATCAGTGTCTACTCTCCAGTTAGAAATCCTCGCCAACAACGAGTTGCTGCAGGCCGTTACGTCGACGATGCTGGAGAAGAGCTTTCCACCCCTAAAAGTGTGGAAGGTTGGAGTAGCACCCGAGTTCAGGACGTTTAAGTTGTTATGAGCAAGGAGGTCCATCACAGCCCTACCCCTACTGTCTTCCGCATCGCATCCCCACCAGGGGCTAGAAGCGTTGACGTCGCCGGCGATAACGATATCTTGAGTGCCGATTTTGTTGATTACCTCCTGAGTTTCGTTGAGGTACTCGTCTACTTCTTTATTACCTTCTAAGTACAGATTAATAAGGCCGATCTTAAGGTGGCCAATGAGTAGGACAACTGAGCATATATTTTTAGTGACTAACATTTGGTTACAGATTATTTTTGTATTCGGGTTAATGACGACGATGGCCGCCTTTACAGGTGAGTCTTTGGAGCCGCAAGGGTCCTGGATGACTACGTGAGGCGCAGACAGAACGCCCTTAGTGCCCACATAGGGTTCTTGGACGAGCAAGATGTCCGTGCGGCTCCTAACAGCATCGACAATCGACTCTTTGGTGGCCGCAAGACCGCGACCAAGGTTGACCTGTGCGAACTTGACTTCCACTGGGGTGCCCTCAGCAATAACTTATGACTGCCCTGGATATCCGATCCCACTTAACCCATTCCGGGCAGATGCTAGAATAGGCTGCATGGCCAGCATCAACCGCTCTGTTGCTCTTTGAGCAATTGGTGCACCGTGGGTGCTTGGAGCGATTGGGACACTCCCTGGTGTCATGACCCTCGGCGCAGTGCCCACATATTGGGCCCGATCGGCAGTCCCTAGCCATATGCCCAAAGCCCAGACAATTGTAGCATTGGACCACTGGGGACTGATCCTGGGCGAGTACCACTTGGTATCCCAACTTTACACGCTGGCCGTTAATGCGCTGCCATAGGCCCGGGCTGATATCTAGCACTACATTGGTGGTGGCTGAGGATCTTCCCCTGGTACGCCGCATGATTTTAACCCGCATATCGTCCGTAGACAGGCCCTCGGTTAAGTTGGCGTTCTGCTTTATAAGGGCACTTTCAATTTCGGGGTTATTTAGGTCGTTAGCGACTCCTACTAGACGAATCAACGGGTTCCTTGGTGGTGGTGTCACGACAGTAAACCCTTGTTCTGCCCCCCTTATTGCGTCCCCAAGGGCCGCCCTATCACGGTCTGAGACGCAGCCAAATGATACCCTTTGATTTCGCAGCCTCCGTATGCTGCTAATACCGACCCCAAGAGCAACGACGTCGACTTTAGACTTAACAGTCTTTATAACGTCGTCGCTGGTGTGACGGGGGTCCACTGATTCTACGATAAGGCTGTGACTGTGGGTGTAGCTTAAGGCATCCGCGTAGGATTTTGGCGGCATCTGGTTTACATTACGAGTAGTACTGGCTTGCGGGGTATCCCGATCTGAGACAGGTAAAGCCCCGGCCTCTATGAGCCCCCGAACGTGCTCTACTGTCGTTCTGATCGGCGCTACAGTCTCCATGGTGGCATCTTGTAGACTCCTGACATCTCTGCGCAGTTCCTCGACTTTGGAGCCAAGTATTCCCGCGGTTTCCCTTGAGGGCAAGCTATCCCTTAGTTCCAGCAGGCCGTTACGCACCTCCACTACAGTTTCGTGCGTATTCGCGCACGTTTGCAGGATCTGGTACATTTCGGGCGTGCTGGACGGGGGAGGAGAGGGAGCAACAAGGGAAGCTTCACGCACAGCAGCTATGATGTCATCCGTTGTAGCGTCACCCAAAGGGCAGTCCTGACGGCGCTGACTCAAAGTCGCCAGCTCCTGACGGATGCGCATCAGCTCCGCGTGGAGGTCCGCCATCTCGGGGCCGTTTGGCTCCTCGGGGCGCATCGGTTTCTGTGCTCCCTGGGGCAACACTGAGTGTAGAGCTGACCTGAGTGGCTCGAGCCCAGCGGAAATATCAGCCACTTTGGCGAGCACAGAGCTCACCAGCTCGGGCGATTCCCTCAGAGCGAGCTGGGTGCTCAACTTGAGCTCTCGAATGGGTTCGCACGCGTCAAAAAGGAGTATCTGGCGGAGGGATTCAACATCCGCCGCCAGTCTCTCAACGTGCGCCTCGAGTTTTTTATAATCTGTCAGTGCCACCTCCAGTGTCCGAGAATGTTTTTTGGCCTGACGCTCCCTCTCCCTTGCGACTCCCTCCCTCAACCTGCAGGTCTCGACCATGTGCAAATTCCGAGAGTCGGAGAGTTTGAGAATCATCTCGTACATGAGCTGTAATGCCGAGACAACATTCTCACGAATCTCTCTTTTCAGGTTACCCGAACTCTCAAGGTCCTGCTTAGCTTTCTGAAGGGTCGAGCCCGCCTGACGTGGCATCTCACTTAGGACTATTCGCCGGCCGTCAACCGTCCTGGTGGAGTCGCAGGAGTTGACCGATACATCCGAGTCGTACTCATCCGTCTCCACCGGTCCGGCCGCCATCGCCTGCCTAATTTGGGTCTGAATCCTAAGATCGGATGTGAGTGGTCTAGGTCCGAGTGCAATTGTTTTTATTCCTTCTCTGATTGGAGTCGACGAGAGGGGGGAGTCCTCTATTTCCAGGATCTCCATGTTTGCCGGCGAAACGCCGACTTCGAACAAATCAGGTGACTGGGAATCGGGGCAACGTCCCACGGATGGCTCCGAAACAGCAACGGGCAGGGTCGGTTCTTGATCGGAGGGGTCCGATGCTGCAGCGACCGGAAATGCCGCCCGGGTGGACTCCTCAATAGTATCAGAGGTTATTTCTGGCGCTGCTGTTCTGCTGGCAGCTCTAGGCCTTGCACGCTGCGAAACAGGCGGAATTTGTGCCGCTGCCCTCGCCGTGCGCTTCGGTGGAGGGGGGATGTTCTTAGACATCGTGGGACCGGCCGATCAGGAAGACGGTTTTTATTGGGGGTAAGTTCAATAGGCTCGTCGAACTGATGACAATGAGCCCAAACCCGGGCAGTCCGCCTCCAACCTTGGCCCAGCTAGCCCGAACAGAGTGAGGTAAAATGGGGGGGGTTGGAAGTTGTGAAAGAAGTTAAGAGGGGGGAATTTATTTGGAGGGGGGTTTCTGTAGGGGTTTCTGTAGGGTTTGGATGGTCTATCCTAGACCTGGACCTAAACAGCCCGGGGGGGTGAGGTAATCTAAACGGGGGTGGGGGGAGGGGGATGCAGAAAAATACCAGAGGGGGTGAAGGGGGGGGGGTAAAATATTTAGGGGGGAGTTCTGTCGGGGCCAATCGATAGGGCTCCTCAAGCCGGTCACAGGGAACCTGGACTTGGATGGTCTATCTTAGACCTGGACCAAAACAGCCCGGGGGGGGTGAGGTAATCTAACCGGGGGTGGGGGGGAGGGGGATGCAGAAAAATTCCAAAAGGGGGTGAAGGCGGGGGGGGGGGGGGGTAAAATATTAAGGGGGGAGTTCTGTCGGGGCCAATCGATAGGGCTCCTCAAGCCGGTCACAGAGAACCTGGACTTGGATGTTCTATCTTAGACCTGGACCAAAACAGCCCGGGGGGGGTGAGGTAATCTAAACGGGGGTGGGGGGGAGGGGGGTGCTGAAAAATTCCAGAGGGGGTGAAGGCGGGGGGGGGGGGGGGGGGGGGTAAAATATTTAGGGGGGAGTTCTGTCGGGGCCAATCGATAGGGCTCCTCAAGCCGGTCACAGAGAACCTGGACTTGGATGGTCTATCACAGACCTGGACCAAAACAGCCCGGGGGGGTGAGGTAATCTAAACGGGGGTGGGGGGGAGGGGGGTGCAGAAAAATACCAGAGGGGGTGAAGGCGGGGGGGGGGGGGGGGTAAAATATTTAGGGGGGAGTTCTGTCGGGGCCAATCGATAGGGCTCCTCAAGCCGGTCACAGGGAACCTGGACTTGGATGGTCTATCTTAGACCTGGACCAAAACAGCCCGGGGGGGTGAGGTAATCTAAACGGGGGTGGGGGGGAGGGGGGTGCTGAAAAATTCCAGAGGGGGTGAAGGCGGGGGGGGGGAGGGGGATGCAGAAAAATACCAGAGGGGGTGAAGGGGGGGGGGTAAAATATTTAGGGGGGAGTTCTGTCGGGGCCAATCGATAGGGCTCCTCAAGCCGGTCACAGGGAACCTGGACTTGGATGGTCTATCTTAGACCTGGACCAAAACAGCCCGGGGGGGGTGAGGTAATCTAAACGGGGGTGGGGGGGAGGGGGATGCAGAAAAATTCCAAAAGGGGGTGAAGGAGGGGGGGGGGGTAAAATATTAAGGGGGGAGTTCTGTCGGGGCCAATCGATAGGGCTCCTCAAGCCGGTCACAGAGAACCTGGACTTGGATGTTCTATCTTAGACCTGGACCAAAACAGCCCGGGGGGGTGAGGTAATCTAAACGGGGGTGGGGGGGAGGGGGGTGCAGAAAAATACCAGAGGGGGTGAAGGCGGGGGGGGGGGGGGGTTAAATATTTAGGGGGGAGTTCTGTCGGGGCCAATCTATAGGGCTCCTCAAGCCGGTCACAGGGAACCTGGACTTGGATGGTCTATCTTAGACCTGGACCAAAACAGCCCGGGGGGGGTGAGGTAATCTAAACGGGGGTGGGGGGCGCTGAAAATTCCTGAGGGGGTGAAGGCGGGGGGGGGGGGGGGTAAAATTTTTAGGGGGGAGTTCTGTCGGGGCCAATCGATAGGGCTCCTCAAGCCGGTCACAGAGAACCTGGACTTGGATGGTCTATCTCAGACCTGGACCAAAACAGCCCGGGGGGGTGAGGTAATCTACACGGGGTTGGGGGGGGGCAATAACAAAGGTAATTTATTGAGGGGGAAGGGGGGGATGATACACCCTGTTCGGAAGAGACCAAAGTCGGGCGACGTGGGACCAAAAGCTGAGGAGTTCCCTCAGGTTAAAGAAGTGGGAGACTGTTCTATAGTCAGCTCTATAGTCAGCTCTGATAAAATAAATATACGGAAGACGACCCTCGACCACTTCCACCTTCAGGTTTGCGCGGACCACGTTTTTATTTGAGGTTAACTATGCAAAACGTGGTTTCACTAAATAATTTTTTGCTGCCCGAGTTTGTACTTTAAAATTCTGGAAGTTCGCAAAGAGCGAAAGGGCAAGGAGGGGGCCAGTTCCCCGAGATAAAAAACAGGGGTCGTCGATCGCAAATTCAGACTATTAAAGATCGAAAAAGATCTTTGAGGTTAAGATTGTTTGGACCTCTAGGAAAATTCAATCTCATCAGATTGGATGGTTTTGATGCCGGAAATGCGCCAACAAGGTGAACGCCTCAGTGTGGGCGGTTCCAGAATCTGTCGCACGCATCCAATCAAAGTGTTGCCAGGTGTGGGGTTTTCTTAGTTATGTCCGTATATCCGGTTTTAAGAACGGGAAAAATACGGTCGACTACTCAAAATGTGCGGGCAGCGAGCGCGCGCTTTACTGCATTTACAATATTGTGGGTCTACACTCAAAATTCGGCAGCGTTCGCAAAAATGTGGAATCTACTTACCAAATTTAGCCGGGAAAAGCCCCAAAAATGAAGTCCAAGAAACTTTTTTCATGCGCGCACAAAACACTCACTTGCCCGAACACTTTAAGCTATTGCACACCTAAAACTGAGCAAATTTGCTTATTTTCGCGATTTTTTGAGCGCGGAGACACTTTAAACTGAACTTGCCTCGGCAGGGGGTGCCGTGCGACTTCGGGTTAGGTTAGGTTAGGTTAGGTTAGGTTAGGTTAGGTTAGGTTAGGTTAGGTTTTTTTTTTTTTTTTTTTTTTTTTTTTTTTTTTATTTAATATAGCAGGAGTGGGAAATCCTCATGGACGCCCAGACTGCCTCACTGGTGAGCCAGTCTGGGCAGTGCCGGACTCCTACCGGCTAAAACCCACTCCTGCTTTTGCTCGTGTCCCTCTGACATTATCAGAGCCCTTGTCTTACGCTTTTATGTTTATTTTATTCTTTTCAAAACGGAGAGACTTCCTCCAGACATCGATTAACCTCATCACTACCAATACAATAATTCTATCTTCTTATCTGCTAAACTTAACTTCTACTGATATATCTAGTGTATTTAAACTCTTATAATATCTAATTTATATTTATTTTTAAGTTTAATTTAATTATTTTATGCTTCTTCTTAAAAAATTACATTCGCGGATATCTACGTTTCCTGTGGCATAACCACTAACAAGTAAAAACAAATCCCGAAACTCAACGAACTACACATCTATTATCTCAGTGTCTCCAGTAAAAAAGGGCACAACTCAAATTCGTCACTTTTCAGGAGAGGCAAAAAACAACACTTTTAATGTTTTTTAGTATTTCGCAATTAAAATCATAACTTCTTTCGAATTTGTATTGTAGATAAAAAATTGCCCTTTCCTTTAATAGTAATCACTTCCACATTCAGTCACTCCTGCTATATTTTTTTTTAGTTTTTCTCGAGTTGTTCCCTTGTTAACGAAGTGTTAAGGGAATAACGTTACTTATACTAGTCAGGTTGGTCGTATTTAAAGTAATATTGCGAGTTATTCCTTTATTTTATAAATGCCTAAGGGCCTATTTCACGATGTCCGAATAGCCACTACTTACCGAATAAATTCAAAAATGGAACAGAATTTGTATGAAATTATCTTCCAAGTAAGTTAATAGGAACTTAATCGTAGGTGGTGAAACAGGCCCTAAGAAATATATTAACGACTTATTTCCTTCTGCTATCGATAAAACAAAAAATCTATAATTAAACAATAGTCTAGAAAATCTTTTATTTATTTATTAAGTCTATACTTTAAATAAAACATCTAACAGTAAAAGAGATTGTAAAAACGAAAAAGGATGAAAAGGAAGAAAAGTGCCTATAACAGGAAATTCTCTGATAACTACAGGGCCAATGTGTTAAGCTGTTCTGGAAACAGATAAGATTGGGTCACGGAGTGACAGGACCATCGAGAAGGATTATTATAAGAGAAGAAGATGGATGTTTACTAAACGAAGAATGAAAGGTCTTGGACACTAGAAGGGATTTTGGAAGTTTATTCAGTTGTCAGGATAGTGTGCAAGGAGTGGGTAACTGGACAGAAGCAGGTTTTGAAGACTCTAGCTCAAATGCACGTGATGGAAATAAAATAGAAATAGATGAGATTGTTAGAGTGTTGAAAGGAATGAAAATTGGGAAGCTCAGGGAACGGCAGAGTGTCTGCTGAAATACGTACTGAAGGCAGGTGACGGGGTAGGAGCAAGCCTGTTGTGACGGATCTTTAATATGTATTGGTGAAAAATGGCCGTGCGCCGGATGAAAGGTGCTTTTTTTGGTGCAATGCTGTAATCGTACCACTTTATAAGGGAAAAGACTCTCAGCAGCAGTCCAAAAACTGTCACGGCATTAGTCTTTTGAGTGTTGTCCGCAGACTCTATGCGAAGGTTTTAATAAATAGAGTAATAAGAGCGATAGATGAGAAAATATTAGATGTGCAGGCGGGATTTAGATAGAAAATGGGCTGTATGGATCAGATCTCTTTAAGATGCATAGGCGAAAAACATCTGACAAAGAACAAGAAAGTCTAGTGTGTTTTCTTTGGCTTGGAGAAGGCCTATTACATGGTGTGGAGGGAAGAACTGTGGTCCACACTATCCGTGTACGGTGTGGACTGGCGCTTGGTACGGGCACTTTAATATTTCCACAAGGATACCAATGCTTGTGTTATGATAAATGGGGTATGCACAGACTGGTTTTGCATCTCAAGGGGTGTTAGGCAGGGCTGTCACGTCACCGTGGATGTTCAACATGCACACGGATAGCTTTTTGCAAAATTTGAAAGGGGGTGAGTGCGGATTGAGCATGAATGAGTTGCCTGTCAAATACCTTCTCTACGCAAATGATCAAGTTCTACTTGCATCGTAAGCTGAACGGTTGCAAGACATGGTGACTGTGATGGATGAAGCATATAATTTGAAATGGATGAATATATTATTATTCAGAACTTATTCACATTGAATAAGACGAAGCTTATGGTATTTGAAAGAGAAGAAGATGTATCGGTGTGTGATGTAAACATACATGATAAGAGTATGGAGAAAGTAAGTGTAATAATGTATTTGGAGAGTCAGTTTACAAGGGATGGAAAGTGGAATGATGAAGATGTGGAAAGGAAAGTAAATGCGGGAAATAAAGTGAATAGTAGTAGTGGTAGTAGTAGTGTATACAAGCGATTGTGATCAACCAGTCGATGCCCAAAAGGGCTCGACTAGCTGTTCACAATGGGGTGCTGGAGTGCTGGTGCCTACGTTTATGTATGAAGTGAATGTTGGGTGTGGCAGAAGAAGCATGACAGTAGAATGAATGCTGTGGAAATGCGTTCCTTGCAAAGCATGTGTCGCGTGACTATGAATGATAGGCTGTAAAATGGCAACGGTGCGGTTTAAAAGAAGATGTAGTGATAAAAATTGAAAAGAGTATGCTTAGATGGTTTGGTCATGTTGAGAGGATGAATGAAAGGCGAGTAACAAAAGGTATTTACAAAGCAGATGTGAGTGGAAATACCGGGAGGGGACGCCCTAGAAGGACACATAGTGACCTAATTGGTGATGTTCTTCAGAATGCTCAGGTACTCGTAACTCGTGCGTGTATGACCAGATGTATGAACGTAAACGAAACAAAAGGAGTATGTAAAGCTAAGTAAGTTTATATATGTATATACATATGTTTAAATAAATAATTTCAATTGTCCTCGCTGTCCTCTTTATTGCCCGGTACAAAACTTAAGTCATGATCGTCTTCTGCTCTTTGCGGTTCTGAAGTCAGCAAATTCTTATAGAAATCGAGATATTCTGTGTATATAGATGGTAGAAGTGTCATTATATATTTGAATACTAGCTTAATGATGTTATATCACTTTTAAAAGCTTGAAAATTAATACAGACCTGGACCAAAACAGCCCGGGGGGGTGAGGTAATCTAAACGGGGGTGGGGGGGAGGGGGGTGCAGAAAAATACCAGAGGGGGTGAAGGCGGGGGGGGGGGGGGGTTAAATATTTAGGGGGGAGTTCTGTCGGGGCCAATCTATAGGGCTCCTCAAGCCGGTCACAGGGAACCTGGACTTGGATGGTCTATCTTAGACCTGGACCAAAACAGCCCGGGGGGGGTGAGGTAATCTAAACGGGGGTGGGGGGCGCTGAAAATTCCTGAGGGGGTGAAGGCGGGGGGGGGGGGGGGTAAAATTTTTAGGGGGGAGTTCTGTCGGGGCCAATCGATAGGGCTCCTCAAGCCGGTCACAGAGAACCTGGACTTGGATGGTCTATCTCAGACCTGGACCAAAACAGCCCGGGGGGGTGAGGTAATCTACACGGGGTTGGGGGGGGGCAATAACAAAGGTAATTTATTGAGGGGGAAGGGGGGGATGATACACCCTGTTCGGAAGAGACCAAAGTCGGGCGACGTGGGACCAAAAGCTGAGGAGTTCCCTCAGGTTAAAGAAGTGGGAGACTGTTCTATAGTCAGCTCTATAGTCAGCTCTGATAAAATAAATATACGGAAGACGACCCTCGACCACTTCCACCTTCAGGTTTGCGCGGACCACGTTTTTATTTGAGGTTAACTATGCAAAACGTGGTTTCACTAAATAATTTTTTGCTGCCCGAGTTTGTACTTTAAAATTCTGGAAGTTCGCAAAGAGCGAAAGGGCAAGGAGGGGGCCAGTTCCCCGAGATAAAAAACAGGGGTCGTCGATCGCAAATTCAGACTATTAAAGATCGAAAAAGATCTTTGAGGTTAAGATTGTTTGGACCTCTAGGAAAATTCAATCTCATCAGATTGGATGGTTTTGATGCCGGAAATGCGCCAACAAGGTGAACGCCTCAGTGTGGGCGGTTCCAGAATCTGTCGCACGCATCCAATCAAAGTGTTGCCAGGTGTGGGGTTTTCTTAGTTATGTCCGTATATCCGGTTTTAAGAACGGGAAAAATACGGTCGACTACTCAAAATGTGCGGGCAGCGAGCGCGCGCTTTACTGCATTTACAATATTGTGGGTCTACACTCAAAATTCGGCAGCGTTCGCAAAAATGTGGAATCTACTTACCAAATTTAGCCGGGAAAAGCCCCAAAAATGAAGTCCAAGAAACTTTTTTCATGCGCGCACAAAACACTCACTTGCCCGAACACTTTAAGCTATTGCACACCTAAAACTGAGCAAATTTGCTTATTTTCGCGATTTTTTGAGCGCGGAGACACTTTAAACTGAACTTGCCTCGGCAGGGGGTGCCGTGCGACTTCGGGTTAGGTTAGGTTAGGTTAGGTTAGGTTAGGTTAGGTTAGGTTAGGTTAGGTTTTTTTTTTTTTTTTTTTTTTTTTTTTTTTTTTTATTTAATATAGCAGGAGTGGGAAATCCTCATGGACGCCCAGACTGCCTCACTGGTGAGCCAGTCTGGGCAGTGCCGGACTCCTACCGGCTAAAACCCACTCCTGCTTTTGCTCGTGTCCCTCTGACATTATCAGAGCCCTTGTCTTACGCTTTTATGTTTATTTTATTCTTTTCAAAACGGAGAGACTTCCTCCAGACATCGATTAACCTCATCACTACCAATACAATAATTCTATCTTCTTATCTGCTAAACTTAACTTCTACTGATATATCTAGTGTATTTAAACTCTTATAATATCTAATTTATATTTATTTTTAAGTTTAATTTAATTATTTTATGCTTCTTCTTAAAAATTACATTCGCGGATATCTACGTTTCCTGTGGCATAACCACTAACAAGTAAAAACAAATCCCGAAACTCAACGAACTACACATCTATTATCTCAGTGTCTCCAGTAAAAAAGGGCACAACTCAAATTCGTCACTTTTCAGGAGAGGCAAAAAACAACACTTTTAATGTTTTTTAGTATTTCGCAATTAAATCATAACTTCTTTCGAATTTGTATTGTAGATAAAAAATTGCCCTTTCCTTTAATAGTAATCACTTCCACATTCAGTCACTCCTGCTATATTTTTTTTTAGTTTTTCTCGAGTTGTTCCCTTGTTAACGAAGTGTTAAGGGAATAACGTTACTTATACTAGTCAGGTTGGTCGTATTTAAAGTAATATTGCGAGTTATTCCTTTATTTTATAAATGCCTAAGGGCCTATTTCACGATGTCCGAATAGCCACTACTTACCGAATAAATTCAAAAATGGAACAGAATTTGTATGAAATTATCTTCCAAGTAAGTTAATAGGAACTTAATCGTAGGTGGTGAAACAGGCCCTAAGAAATATATTAACGACTTATTTCCTTCTGCTATCGATAAAACAAAAAATCTATAATTAAACAATAGTCTAGAAAATCTTTTATTTATTTATTAAGTCTATACTTTAAATAAAACATCTAACAGTAAAAGAGATTGTAAAAACGAAAAAGGATGAAAAGGAAGAAAAGTGCCTATAACAGGAAATTCTCTGATAACTACAGGGCCAATGTGTTAAGCTGTTCTGGAAACAGATAAGATTGGGTCACGGAGTGACAGGACCATCGAGAAGGATTATTATAAGAGAAGAAGATGGATGTTTACTAAACGAAGAATGAAAGGTCTTGGACACTAGAAGGGATTTTGGAAGTTTATTCAGTTGTCAGGATAGTGTGCAAGGAGTGGGTAACTGGACAGAAGCAGGTTTTGAAGACTCTAGCTCAAATGCACGTGATGGAAATAAAATAGAAATAGATGAGATTGTTAGAGTGTTGAAAGGAATGAAAATTGGGAAGCTCAGGGAACGGCAGAGTGTCTGCTGAAATACGTACTGAAGGCAGGTGACGGGGTAGGAGCAAGCCTGTTGTGACGGATCTTTAATATGTATTGGTGAAAAATGGCCGTGCGCCGGATGAAAGGTGCTTTTTTTGGTGCAATGCTGTAATCGTACCACTTTATAAGGGAAAAGACTCTCAGCAGCAGTCCAAAAACTGTCACGGCATTAGTCTTTTGAGTGTTGTCCGCAGACTCTATGCGAAGGTTTTAATAAATAGAGTAATAAGAGCGATAGATGAGAAAATATTAGATGTGCAGGCGGGATTTAGATAGAAAATGGGCTGTATGGATCAGATCTCTTTAAGATGCATAGGCGAAAAACATCTGACAAAGAACAAGAAAGTCTAGTGTGTTTTCTTTGGCTTGGAGAAGGCCTATTACATGGTGTGGAGGGAAGAACTGTGGTCCACACTATCCGTGTACGGTGTGGACTGGCGCTTGGTACGGGCACTTTAATATTTCCACAAGGATACCAATGCTTGTGTTATGATAAATGGGGTATGCACAGACTGGTTTTGCATCTCAAGGGGTGTTAGGCAGGGCTGTCACGTCACCGTGGATGTTCAACATGCACACGGATAGCTTTTTGCAAAATTTGAAAGGGGGGTGAGTGCGGATTGAGCATGAATGAGTTGCCTGTCAAATACCTTCTCTACGCAAATGATCAAGTTCTACTTGCATCGTAAGCTGAACGGTTGCAAGACATGGTGACTGTGATGGATGAAGCATATAATTTGAAATGGATGAATATATTATTATTCAGAACTTATTCACATTGAATAAGACGAAGCTTATGGTATTTGAAAGAGAAGAAGATGTATCGGTGTGTGATGTAAACATACATGATAAGAGTATGGAGAAAGTAAGTGTAATAATGTATTTGGAGAGTCAGTTTACAAGGGATGGAAAGTGGAATGATGAAGATGTGGAAAGGAAAGTAAATGCGGGAAATAAAGTGAATAGTAGTAGTGGTAGTAGTAGTGTATACAAGCGATTGTGATCAACCAGTCGATGCCCAAAAGGGCTCGACTAGCTGTTCACAATGGGGTGCTGGAGTGCTGGTGCCTACGTTTATGTATGAAGTGAATGTTGGGTGTGGCAGAAGAAGCATGACAGTAGAATGAATGCTGTGGAAATGCGTTCCTTGCAAAGCATGTGTCGCGT